>CAXKVT010000217.1:0-680316 GCA_964058875.1 Carex rostrata | reverse complement strand
CACCAGCCTCATAGTCATGCGCCATCTCCACTCCATATCGTGGCCTGTGGGAGCCATACGCCTCTGCATCTGTATTTGCCGAGTCCAGCTCATTCAAGCTAAATATGGGATCGGCATTCCATAGAGGTGCTCCATCCTAGATTAAAATAATGTTAGTTTTGCTACATACAAAGAACTCTGCAACAAATAATGGTATAATTGGCGACTGACCGTGCCAAGCTCTACTGCAACTCCATATTTATTTTTATAAGCATCCCATCCTTGGTTATTCAACACCCAGTCGTGGAACGCCCAACCTGAGTTATCGGCTGCATAATTGAAAGTTAACTGAGTTAGAACGAACAATTCAATCTTCAAATAAGAATATTGTGTGTGTTGTACTTTTAATATTAACTTGTAATTATCTGCAGGAGCTGGCGGCATATCGTGACTGTAGATGGCCTCTGGCTGATAGTTCGGATTTCGCGGTGCGGTCTTTATCTCCCGCCAATTGATGTTCTCCCCAGCATCACGCAGCATGCCAATGAGGCGGCCTTCAAAACCGCCTGTCTCCACGATTGGTGCAGTGTGCTCGAGCATCTGGCATCCTATATATCGCCAAGCATCCTTCGCCATGCACGCCAAGCTGTGTCCAACTCCTCTCATAGCGGTCAACAGCTGCACACAACATGATTATGACAACTAATGAGTAATTAAAATTTGCAATTTTAAATTAAAGTATGTTTCGGTTGTACTTACCGCGCGAGCATTGATCGGACCCCAAGGCATGTAATTGCTGGATGAATCCATCAGTCTGCGTCGAAGGGTCTCGCCATAATGGCTCGTCAGGTAGACTGACGTCATGCCCCATCTCTGGTACCATACGGCATATCTCAGATCCCCGGGACCAGCACCCAACGATGTAGGAGATGGCGAGCTCCATAAGTGCTGCTCCGGATGTCGAGCCCAGTTGTATTGCATGACGAAGTGCTGGCTCCAATCGACTTTAGACTTAGTGTGCGTCGTTCTGCAAGTGCAATTAATTAGAAAGTAGAGAAACAATGGATATATTAAAGTGATAATGAAATTAAGTAGATGGTACTTACTTGTGGAACTTCTCGGTAGCATCCTTGCCCATCAACGGGTGCTCCGGGATGAAAGCATCCAATCCAAACTGTCGGGATACCCGATCGGAGTAGTGGTACTCCACTATCCAGAAACAGACGACCGGTCCCCGATAAAACCATAGATGTGCCTGCTCTAATGTCAGCGGGCTCAGCCATGCACGCTGATACCATGCACGATACGGAAACCAATCAATATTCCCATCTCGGAGCATCTGGAGCTGACCCCGGACATAAGAAATCCCCCTGCCCTCTCTTCATGATCGTGATGACTGCCCCATATGGCGGCGTATGCGGGGCATCTGGCTGGCTCAGGGCCTCCCCAATCGGGATGCGGCAATGGTATGATTGGCCGATTTATGGGCAGATGTGACCACGACCAATGCTGAAGCAGTAGAAGTGGTCCAAAAAGCTGTTTATTCTTGACCTGAAAATTTACTTACAATAAAAACTGGGTGCTTCTTATCCAACCTTCAATAACAACGTATAATAATACAGACTTACCAGACAAGCATGACATAGGCCTCTGTATAAGTGGGCGAGGACAGCTCCACCCCAGTTCCATCTCGATTCTTTCTCCAGGTCCCTCAGCAGGGAGAGATACATGATCGGAACCGCGTCACCGCTGGAATCCTCGAACATGACAACACCGCACAAATCCAGCACATATGCTCTAGTATACCTGCAATATAAAATAATCAATGTAAATAATTGAGACTGTTGAGCAACTACTAAGTTAATTTAAAGAGTGTAATAGTACCTCCTGACCGCCTCAATGTCATCAGTATCAATTTCTAACTGCCTCACATAGAAGTGATTCCGGAGTGCCTTTAGAGAAATGCAGTACCCGGAATAACGAAACTCCTCCTCCTCTCCCTTCTTCTTCTTGTATTTCTTCTGCAGAGTCTTCGGATCACACCCTAACAACTCCGGTATCATCCTCTGCAGATCTGGATGGTCTGAGATGCCACCTATGGGGTCGCCATCGATACGTAAACCCCATAAGGCGCTCACATCACCAAGGGTGACTGTCAGCTCCCCGACCGGGAGATGAAATGTATGAGTCTCGGGTCGCCATCTCTCCGCTAGACCATGCATCAGAGACACATCGATCTTACTCTGCGGCATGGTGGCAAGCTGGTACAACCCGAGGTTCGAGATGTATCGCTGCATTTCTCTATGTGGAATGAATGGAATCTCAGACCTGTGGTGCCTCACCGTAAGCATGACATCATCCTGTATTTATTATCAATTTGTCATACTCAATCGTGTCATTTTTTTAGTAACTCAACAGAATGTCATTTTTTTTTAAGTATAAAAATCACGTACCTCAAGAGATGCCAATGAGACGCGGTGCTTAACATGATGGGTCCATAGAAGAGGACTAAATGTGTCATGATCATGCACACCATCTGGAAAATCGGCCTGAGACGACGGATCCGCTCCAGTCGGATCCTCAAAACCCCTGCCAGTCGTATCATCATACGACGACGGGCCCTCTCCAGTCGGATCCACGGAGGACGTGCCAGCTCCTCTCGGATCCACGGAGGACGTGCCAGCTCCTCTCGGATCCACCGAGGACGTGCCAGCTCCTCTCGGATCCACCGAGGACGTGCCAGCTCCTCTCGGATCCACAGCATCTGCACCCTCTGCAGGCTCAGCTCGTACTCCCCACCGTCTAACTCTAGGCATACTAAGTTTGCCAAAAAATATTAATCAAAACGTACAATTTATATAAATTTTTTTTAATAAGAATTGAATGTATATAATCCCAAAATAATTGCATGTAAATAAATTGCATGTATATGATGTAAGTAAATTGCATGCATATATATAATCCCAAAATAATTGTATGTAAATAAATTGCATGTATATGATGTAAGTAAATTGCATGCATATGCAATTTTTAAAAAAAAAAAAAAATTTGTTGAAAATAAATAAACTTTACAAAAAAAAAATGCATATACAATTATTTTTTTAATTTTTTGAGTGTACATGCAATTTGTTTACAAAATTTTTTTTGCATGTACATGCATTTTTTTTGGTAAACAAATTAATTTTACAAAAAAACAAAATTAATTTTTAAATAAAAAAAATGCGTATACATGCAATTTACATACAATTATAGGTTATTTTTTGTAGACTTATTGAAAATCATATACATGCAAACATACAATTTATATAAAATTTTTTTAATAAGAATTGCATGTATATAATCCCAAAATAATTGTATGTAAATAAATTGCATGTATATGATGTTCATGCATATACAATTAAATTTGTTGCATGCATATGCATTTCCATGTATATACAATTAATTTACACTTTGCATGTAAGTAAATTGCATGCATATGCATTTTTTTTTTTTTAAAAATTAATTTTGTTGAAAATAAATAAACTTTACAAAATAAATTTGTTTACATGCATTTTTTTATTTTTTGGGTGTACATGCAATTTGTTTACAAAATAAATTTTGAAAATCACTGTTTTTCCATGGTCCACAATTTTCATATACATGCAATTCTTTGAAATTTTAAACCGCACAAAATATTTAAAATTAAAAAAATGAGATACTTATAATAAAAAAATATATATGTCATTTTTAAACAACTATCACAAAAATATAATTAGTTTTACTTCAAATTATTTTGTATTAATATATACATGTTTTTCAACAACTATCACAAAAATAATTTTCAAAAAATAAATATACATATTTTTAAATCATAAACCCTAAACCCTAAATTCTTAAATAGTTCAACTATTTGAACCATAAATTCTAATTCTAAATTGAACCATAAACCCTAAATTTTTAAGTAATTCATAATTCACAAACATAAACCATAAATTTAACTATAAACCCTAAATTTTAACAAAATTCACAATTCACAACTAAAAACCCTAAATTGAATAATGTGACATTCAAGCAATTTTACCATAAATCATAATCCTAAACCCAAGCAATTCAAGCAATCAAGCATCCAATTCAAGCAATCAAGCAATTTAACCATCTAATTCAAGCATCCAATTCAAGCACGTCATTGCCACAATTAAAGCATCCAATCGAACCAATTCAACCAATTCAATCAATTCAACTAATTACTCATATTTAATCCTAAACATCGCATCGAACCAAACCGAATCACATTACACCATTTAATCACATTTAACCCAAACCCTAAACCCTAATCGAATAAAAAAAAAGAGAACTCACTTGTTCGATCGTGAGAGAAGCAAATCGAGGCGCAAGGCAATGACGATCGTGGTGCGAGGCAGGGAGGGGTCGGCCGGCACTTCCTTCTTCTTCTTTTTCACTTTTTTCTGGTTTTTTTACTGAATGGATGGAGGCAGAGAGGAGGGGGAAGAAGGGTTTCACGGATTGAAATAACCTGGGTAGTGGGGCGCCCGGGGCTGTGGCGCCTCACTTGGCTTATGGGGTGCCCCAGGCTGTGGCGCCTCACTTGGCTTGTGGGCCGCCCCTGGGTCAGGCGCTTCGTGGGGTTATTTGGGCCGCCCTGGGCCCAGGCGGTCAGGGCATCTATAAAAAAAAATTTTAGTGATGGACATTTTTAAAAAATTTATTTTTTTTAGGGATATTAATAAAAATGGCCGGGCTAGTTTGTTTGTCCTTCAATTACGTCTAATAATATTTTTGGAAAAAAGTTTTGGATACTTGCATGCAATAAGAATGGGAGGAGTATTCGCGACTGATACTGTCGGTATACCGTCGCGAATACTACCGTCACTAATAGAAAAATCACTTTTATGACAATATACCCTCGCAGAGAATCACTTTTATCTATTGTTCTATTTATGTAGCTAGTAAATTTTTCTAATAATAATATGTGTAAGATTATCGATGAATATATTCTTATTCTTAAGAGAAGGCATCCAATTACAACATTTGAAAGTTAAAATATTTTACGACAATTTGATTTTGCAATTTCTAAAATTTAAATTGTCGATCCAAACCGTTTAACATGATATCTATATTAAATTGTGTTTCGAGATCAAATTTTATATATTTTTTGAATATTTTTACTATTTATTAAGTATTTTATAGAGCCACAGTTTTTCAGTGGTCCATAATTGTCTAAAGATAGCAATTTCGTAAAATACTTAATAAATAGTAAAAAACAATTAAGAACTACGTAAAATAGGATCTTCAAGCACATTTTGATATAGAGATCATATTTAACGGTATGAATCGACTATTTAAACTTTGAAAATCACAAAATAAAATTGTTATAAGATGTTGTAACTTTTAAATGTTGCAAGTGGAACCCTCCTCTTCACCATTTGAACTTGATTTGATAGGTTTTGGAGTTGGTGTTATATAGACTGAAATGACACTGATGTTATATTAGCCATACTCATAATAATAATAATAAGTTATTAGAATAAAAAAAATTATGGAAAAGAGAGTGAACGTTCATCTTAAGATATTTCCTTCTCTCATTTAAATGAGAATAAAAACCTTTTGGTCGCAGAAAGAGTTTCAGCGACCGGATGACGTCATTCAGCGACCGGCTACGTCATCGGAAGAGTATCTGCGACGATGCTTTCAGCGACCGGTCTTTCAGCGACCGTTTTTGACTTTCTGAGACCGGAATTATTTTCAGAGACCGGCGTTGCAACTTTCAGCGACCGGAATTCCGGTCGCTGAAAGTGGGTTCTGTTGTAGTGTTTTAAAATCCAAAGGGAAATTGTCTACCGTAAGAACTTTCAAAGGCTCCATAGTTCAACTAAGTACGGATAATAGCAACACTTTTTTTTCTTAAAAGAAGCTGTCAAATTAGTTTCCAATTAGTAGTGGTTTGATTTAAACCGGACGGGTCAAACCCGGTCCGATCCGCCTGTGCCCGTGATCCGACCAGATCGTGCCCATGCCCCAGGTATGCACAGGTACACGGGTACGGGTTTGTAATTGATCTGACCCGGTATTTGAAAAAAAAACCCAGGCATACCTGGACCGTTCTAAACCCGTGCCCGCCCCGGACTGATCCACTTACCCGTCAACCCAGCCGGGTTTAACCCCTACCTGTGACCCGTGACCCGTGCCTGTGACCCATGCCTGTGCCCTTTTCTTTTCTTTTCTTTTTATTAAAATTCGAATTTGAAATTCAAAATCACGCCGGTTCAAATCAAAACGGGCCCGGACCGGTCAAATCAAATCCGGACCGGCCGAACCACCCGTCAATCCCGGTTCTTATTTTTTTAATTAAATTTCAAATTTTATTCCCCCTCCAATCAAAACTCTTTAAATACATCCCTCTTCCTCTTAATATTTTCACATTCTCTCATTCTCTCAATCTCAAATTTTATTATTCTCAATTTTTAAATTTATTGTTTAAAAAAAATATAGTTGTAAATTTAAATCATTCTACAAATATGCAAACGGAATTACGAAGGTATCAAAATTATGAATTTTGGCACCTCCTGCAAGATTTTTCCGCTAGATTTAAATGTTACATTTATTTTATGTTAGATTAATTTATTTTTTATAGAGTAAATTTAGTTTATGCTAGATTTATTGAATGTTAAGTAATTAGAATTGTTAGATTTATTTTATGTTAGATTTGTTAAATTTGTTAAGTAATTAGATTTGTTAGATTTATTGAATATGTTAGATTTATTTAGTTTATGTTATATTTGTTAGATATGAAGTAATAAGATTTGTTTTGAATATGTTACATTTTATTTTTAAAATTCGGATTTATTTTTATTAGGTTAAAAAATATGTTAAAATTATTTTTTTGAATATGTGAAGTAATTAGATTTGTTTTGAATATGCTAGATTTTATTTTTATTAGATGATGCACATTTTGGTTTGTAAATCTCAGATTCTCAACTTAGAACCTGAGGCTGAGATTGTTCCTTGGAATATTATTCTAAAGAAAAGTCATGTGGCCTTCAGGCGATAATTAAGAACTTGATGTAGTAATTTTTGGTTGCTAGCCACTGTGATATTTTTGAATTACGGACTTACAAATAGAGAATTGTTATAAGAGGAGGGATCGGATGACACTCTTTTTTGGTGACATCGGATGACAGCGTGCATTTTCAAAGTCCAAGCAGTCGATCCAAACCGTTCAACTTGATGAATATGTTAAAATGTGCTTGCAGATCAAATTTTACATTTTTAAGATGGGTACAAAAATTCAACACTGAATATAGCGATTTTGTTAAATACTTAATAAATAGTAAAAAAAATAAAAAAAAAAATGTAAAATTTGATATGCAAGCACATTTTAACATATACATCAAGTTGAATGGTTTGGATTGACTATTTGGACTTTAAAAACTTTGGAAATGCACGCTGTCATCTGATGTCACCAAAAAAGGGTGTCATCCGATCCCTCCTCTTGTTATAATTGTTTAAAGTTATACATATTCAATTGTAAATATTAATTATATTGAACTAAATTTATTTTAAGAATGCTTCTTACTGTCATTGTTGCTCATCAGACTTTTGGTTATTGATGAAGACAACCACGAAAAAATCTAAGATGCATGTGGATGTTTGAATGAAAGTAAATTATTGATAATTGATGCTTTTTCTTTCTAATTTTTTTATTGAATTTTCGTACGTGAAATTCCAGTATTGTTGCCTCTAGACATTTATATCACCAGTAATATATACGCCTCTAAAATTTGAATTAAATTGTGATATTTCTTTATTGTCAATACACTCCAAGAGTATTTTATTGAGGGCAATCTTAAGATTTAAATTCCCATAATCCAAGTATCGTGTGTGTTACTAATTAACATAAGCTCATATCCACCACAGAAAGCAGAAATCATTTTCAGAATAATTTTCACCTCGAGAAGAAAAGGGAGAGGATGCTTTTGGTCCAACTTATTTCCATCTCAAGATTAACCCTGCTATAATGACAACTGCGAAGAAAAATCTTTGTAAGATATTTTCTTCTTTCATTTTGAATTCGAGAAGGAATTTTAACAACCCGATTATCTAGAATATAAGAACTTTCAAAGGCTCCACAGTTCCACTCAATACGTGTGTGGCTTTAACAACATAGTGATAAATGTGTGGTTGATTATTTTGCGATTATTTTTACAATGAAACATTGACTCTTTCCAAATATGAATGTATGGTTGCCCGGTTTCCAAATCCTGATATTTATAAAGAGCCTCGAACTGCAGTGAATTAAAGTTGTAGCGTACTAAAGTAATTTGGTGAAGATTCCCTCTAATGAAGTGAAATTACTGGAGTTCATCTTTATCGCAATGTACTTTTGATTTCATTTAAATTGAATACAATACTCTGAATCACTTAGCCGTTGGACCATTAAATATTATAAACTACGTTTTCAATTCTCAGAACACACTTGTTAATTAAAGATATATTAAATAAAAATTATTGAAGCGGGTAGTTCTAGATTCATTAAAAGAGATGAAGAAAAAGATTTATTTAGAAATTTAAAAGAGATTATTAGGATTTTTTTGTAATTTTTGCGATTGAAAAAGAAAATTAAATGCATGCTTGTTTGTATGAACACGGTGAATTGAATATGTTTTCGGGTATTGACCCCCGGCCAAGTCCCCAAGTCTTGGTCTTTGCCGTGTGAACTTAGCGTTTAATAAATTAATTATCCCAGGGCAAACACCAAGACTAGCAAATAGCGATTTAGAGTTGTGGTCCACAAAATAATTGACTCATTAATTTATTCAATTATCAACGTGCAAATATATGCTTTATAAATAGCGTCGAAATGCTGTAATGTGGCATCGATCCATTAATATAAACTAGATAAAATATTAGTAGCCTTCTCGTTTATATATATTATGGCGGTGGCAATGATACTAATCCAATTTCTTCTCCTCCTACACTTGAAAACTGCTGAATCTGCGAAGAGCACCATTGCTCTGCCTGGTTGCCCAGAGAGCTGCGGTGGAATACCCATCCCTTACCCTTTCGGCATTGGCCGAAATTGCTGCCTTTCTCAAGAATTCAATGTCACTTGCGAACCATCTTCTGATTCTAACACTACTACTATTCCTAAACTTTTGGATTTTGGTTTTCAACGTCTCCAGATTCAGCATCTTGGGCCAGGCATTGGGTAAGCTTCTGATTCTGAATATAAACCTGCCCTTGGGCCAGGCACGTGTAAGCTTCCGGATCAACACTGAGAAGAACAAATTTACAGTCATTGGGTGTAATACGCTATGGTGTAGAACGGCAGAGACAGCATCTCCGTCTTGACTTGACTAATAATTACTCAGTAGGGTGCCTTTCTTCGTGTGATAGCCTAGATACCCTCAATAAATATGGATCCTGCTCTGGAATTGGTTGTTGCCAGACAGCTATCTCCAAAGAAACAAACAGATTTTATGTGATTTTTGATGATAGATACAACAACTCGGATGTGTATCATTTCAATCCTTGCAGCTATGCTATGGTGGTGGAGGAGACGGAGTTCAAGTTCGACACAACTCACGTCACCACTATGCTGAATGAGCATGATATCGTTAATAAACAATGGCCTATGGTGTTCGACTGGGCCATATGAAACACGACATGTGACATAGTGAAAAAAAAATCCACCTATGCATGCAGAAGCGATAACAGTAGCTGCTTTACAGTGAGTGGTGGCGGCTATATCTGCAACTGCTCCGTTGGTTATGAAGGCAATCCTTACCTTGATAGAGGCTGCCAAGGTCACACTCTCTCTCTCTCTGATACAGATGCACGCACAATCTCACACTCTCGTGCTTGTGCTTTCTTTATCTTTTATTTTTATTTTTACTTTTTTATAATCCCTGAGTTGGCACCCTCAACGATTGCCTATCATATTAAAAAAAACAAAGATTATTCATAAATATGGTACAGTAATATGTAGGCATCTAAGATAATGTGGCATATATTATCTCTTGCAGACATCAACGAATGTGTCAACCAAAATGCATGCTCCAAGCCAGGAAAATGTCACAATTTTCAAGGAGGATATCGCTGCTCTTGTCCTATCGGTTGGCGTAAACATAAAAAATCTGGCCCGGGAGAATGCGATCTCAACGTGGCACTAGTTACAGGTTCGTTATTACCTTTTCAAGATACATAACTTCCATTATTTTTTTAATGTTGTTACAAGTATAGAAATAGAGCCGAGATTTTTATTAATACCCTCAAAAATGAAAAAATTATCAAATCTGCTCTCGCATTTTTATTAATTTTAAAAATGCCCTGACTGCCCAAACGTGGGATGGTCAGCTTTTTTCACCAATCTGCCCCGCATTTGGGCAGTCACCTTCTTCTTTTTTTATCAAACCGGTCAGCGGCAGGACAGTCAGCTACAGGATTTTTTTTCTCATTTCCCAGCGATCCCCCCATAGTTCCAAATATTATCGACTGTAAAAAATAAATGTTAGAAGTTCCATAAGTTCCAGAAGTCAACCGTTGACCCAACAAATTGCATTCATTTAATTTTAAGCACTTTTTTATTGGGATACTGTCTACAAAATACTGAGTAAGATAAATATATGGGGGTACTATTTTGTATCCTTATAATGTGTAATATAATTTTCTACATGATAATTTTTTTAGTAGGTATAATTATATAGGGACAAAGTAATTAACTGTCCCCCCCAATTCAATCCTCGAAACCTTGCAACTCTCTATTCAGCGTTCTGTCTAATCCTTTAAATCCTCGTCTACAATATTTTAATGTACTAATAGGAAGCTTTCAAACCTAAATAAAAATAATAATTAATTTCTTTCGCCCACCTTTTTTTTCCTACAATTATTTTCATCTATTTTTTCAATGAACAGTGATAAATTTTGTGAATCTAAAACAACAAACATCTTCAACTTTATTTTCTTTTGCAAATGAGATCCATGATGACGTATTTTTTATTTATATTCATGTCGTTATTTCATTTCTTGACAGTAAAATCCTGTAGGCACTTTAAATTTTGTTTCTCAAGTCTTTAAACGTCTGTCTACAACCTTTTAAAGCACTTATGTCAAGTCTTTAAACCTTACATATAACTTATCAAAAATTTTGACAATAAAAGTCCATAGGCACTTTAATTTTTTTATCTCAAGACTTTATATCTCTGTCTAGAACTCTTTAAAATATTTTCGTCAAACTTTTAAAACTGAGATGTAAGTTATCAACTTTTTTTTTTACAGTAAAAATTTGTAGGCATTTTTAATTTTGTTTGTCAAGTCTTTGAATCTATGTCTACTGCCCTTTAAAGTATTCTTGTAAAACTTTAAACCATACATGTAAGTATATAACTAATCAAATTTTTTTATAATAAAAGTCTGTAGGCACTTTAAATTTTATTTCTCAAGGCTTTAAACATTTGTCTACAACTTTCTAAAGTACTCATGTCCAGTCTTTAAATCTTACTTGTAACTTATCAAAGTGTAATATTTATACATAGAATATGAAGCCTTTAAAATTATGCATGCAAGCCTTTAAACCTAGGATATCAAGTTTTTATGTGTAGCGTATCTCCAAGAAAAAAGCAGTGACACTAATACAATTCAAAAATAGTTTATCACGAATCTCGTTTGGAAGATAAAATTAAGTAAAAGATGCTATACTTTTAGATTTACAAAATTCATAAAAGATCATCAGGAAAATAAATGAGAATGATCAGAGAAAAAAAAAAAGGTAAAATAAATCTTTGTTTTTGGTATAACAAAATAGTTAGAAGTTAACGTAGTTGGGGGACCGCTCAGGATTGATTATATAGCTCAGATTGATAACTACCGCTCTCTACCCTAGCTGTTGGTATTGCAATTTGTAGCTCCTTTAAAGAGCCGCTGTAATAGTATTTTATATTTTTTTAATTATTGTTATAATTAAAATATGGTAATTTTCAATGATAATTGCGAAAATTTACTTGCCAAACTTAAACTTCTATTATTACAAAAAGATCTAATTAACAATTATTTGACAATATTTATTTTGATATTTACTGTTTTGTTATTTATAAAAATATTGCGGATGTAAATATTTTTTTTGTATAAATAACTAGACATGTCTGCTCTCATGAATATATATTTCATACGAAAAAATATAATGCTTATATCTGTTTTATAATAAAAGAACATCAATTATCAAAATTTAAACTGTTAAAAAATTATATTTTTATTATTATGTAATAATAACGAGTATAATGTTATGAGCGTGTACACCAAGGTGGTTTGTTTTTGGATCTGTGCGCATCTGCACGTGCTCCTGCAACCCACGGCCAAGGCATTTCAAAAAAGATAAAAAGAGCGAGGGAGAGGGAGCTTGATCAAGGTCTAGGAGCATATCCAAATGTTTAAAAACAGAAGTTCGATAACATGTCCCCTTTAATTGAAAGCTGAAAGATAAAACATATATACCACAAGGTATGACATTGACCAGAAATGAAGTTAGATACATATACAAGTATTAACTAGCTAGGAGCAATAATTATAAATATTCCTACAGAAGATTAAAGCAAGTCTGCACTAAATAATGTAGGAACTGCTGCCGGTATTGCTGCTTTATTTTTTCTTGGGGTTGCCATATATGTGTTCCGGGAGATAAGAAACCTTTCAAAAGTAAAAGAGAAATATTTTCAACAACATGGGGGATGGATTCTTTTGGAGAAGATTAAATTAAACCAAGGGTTTGGTTTTACTATCTTCACGAAGCAACAGGTAGAACAGGCAACAAGCAATTTTGCCAGTGCAAATATTATTGGCTATGGAGGCCATGGCACTGTCTATAGAGGAACTCTAAGAGATCAAACAGTTGCCATTAAAAAGTGTAAGATAGTCGATGAGAGAAAAATGAAAGAATTTGGAAAAGAGATGCTTATTCTCTCGCAAATTAACCACAAGAACATTGTAAAAATCTTAGGTTGTTGTCTAGAGGTCGAGGTTCCGATGCTTGTATACGAGTTTATCCCAAATGGTACCCTATATGATTATATCCATTATAAAAAACAAGGATCAAACATTTCTCTCGAAACCCGTCTAAGGATTGTGCATGAATCAGCAGAAGCACTTGCTTACTTGCACACTTCTGCATCTCCTCCAATTATCCATGGAGATGTGAAGTCTGCAAATATTCTCTTGGACCAAAATTACACGGCAAAGGTGTCAGATTTTGGAGCCTCAATACTTGTTCCGACAGATGAAGCACAATTTGTTACACTTGTGCAAGGAACGTATGGGTACCTAGATCTAGAATACATGCAATCTGGCCAACTGACAGACAAGAGTGATGTGTACAGCTTTGGTGTAGTTTTGCTGGAGATTCTAACCAGCAAGCCCGTAGTTGATTTTGATGCACTGGAAGAAAAAAAAAATCTTTCGTCTCGCTTCCTCTCTTCTATGGAAGAGAACAAAATGCAAGAGCTTCTAGATGATGAAATTAAACATGAAGATGATATGCAGTTAATCAAGGCAGTTGCTGAACTGGCCAAGGAATGTCTAAGTATGAAGGGGGAAGACCGACCTATGATGAAAGATGTAGCCGAAGAACTTCTTCGAGTAAGCAAGCTCAAGCAGCATCCTTGGAGACAAGAGTACAATCCTGAAGAAACAGAGAGCCTGCTCACTGAACGATCCCAACATGCAATAGAGATTGAGCTTACCAGCAATTATTTTAATACAGATAATGAAGCAGATAATGAAGCGGAGGAGAGCATTGCCATCGGTCGTTAATTACCATGATCTCTTGTCCTATTTATGTTGGTTGTATATTTTATTTTCTCATTATTATCACCTTTCTCATTATGTAGCCATTTTGGTTTCCTATATTGTATTGTATTGTATTAGGTTGTTGGAAAAAGTTTCTCTTGTATTGTATTGTATTATGTTGTAATTTACAATTTCTAGTGCTTCAGTTTGTATAATTCCGTCAGCTTCCTTCTAATGTATAATAGTAATGGGTTCCAAGATATTTAACTGGACATAAAATTAGTCCTAATAAAGACTAATTCTACGATAATATTATATTGTGCTATTGTGATTTTCTTGCTTGTGACCCTTGCACAGAATTATCCTTGAACAAGAAAATATCAAATTTCAAGCTCTTCGATAAAAGAAGGGAAAATTGTGAGATTGTATTGTATTATGTTGTCAAGTAATGGGTTCCAAGATATTTAACTGGACATAAAATTAGTCCTAATAAAGACTAATTCTACGATAATATTATATTGTGCTATTGTGATTTTCTTGCTTGTGACCCTTGCACAGAATTATCCTTGAACAAGAAACTTGTCAAATTTCAAGCTCTTATATAAGCATAGTAGCCAAACCTCTCTATATATATATGTTGAGGATCCTTTAATCAATAAAAGAAGGGAAAATTGTGAGATTGCCACTACAAAACCTTCAAAATGTGAGAATGCCACTACAAATTTCAAAATGGTAGAAATGCCACTCTAAAACTTCAGTAATTGTGAAAATGCCATTTATACTCATTAACTGTGAAAATACCTAAAATACCCCCGATCAATATTCTGCTTTGGAGATTCTTACACTGATACTATTTTCAAACCCTTAAACCCGTTAACAATGAAACCTCCGTTTCGCTTCTTCTCTCTCGCTCTTTCCCAATTCGCACACCGGCGATGCCTCTCTCTCTCTCTCTCTCTCTCCCATCGAACCCCAACTAGGTCCGGCATCGGACATGCTTCCCTCCGTCTGTCTCTATTCTAAACCCTAAACCCGACTGATCGGTAGGCTTCTGTTATGCAGCGCGAGGGCGCGTGAGATAAGGTTTTCTTCTTGAATTTGCTGTTGTTCTAATTTATAGATTGCTAATTTTTCAAGGATTGGGTGTGCTAAACATTTATACACTGATGGTCCCTATCTAATTTTTTCAAGGATTATTGCAACCGTATTTGATAGCAGTCAATTGTTTCTCTACTGCTTACTTATATATCTACTGATGATGGATCTATATACACTAGTCTTCATTTGTTGCAACCCTAGTTCAAAATCTGGATGGTATTTTTTTAATTGATAATCTTTTTTTTTTAGCTTAGAAATGCAATTAATTTCAGAGAATTAGAATACGCACTCAACAAAATTGATCTGTTTATTAGATTTATCACTTGCAAAGGTTGCATTTTTTTTTTCAAATTTCAATTGGATTGTGCAATGCCTACTGCTTCTATTGTATTCTTCCACGTCCCTTTCCATTGTAATACATCTCTTGTTACACTTTCAGAAAAATCTCAGATTGCAGCACCATTTGTTCGTGAGATGAACAATTTCCTTCTCTACCCTTCCACAACCCTTCTTATGAAGCTTTGGATACCTACTTTTCAATGAGACTTTGTTTAATGACAATATTCAAAACACAATATACAATAATATGATGAAAATAGTTTACAGAATTTTTAATATAATTACCCAAAATTAACAAATGGTTCTATCATAAGTAGCATCTTCAAATTTGATTCAGTTACCTTCAAAAACATATCACTGCATAAGATCCTGCAGAGACAAATCAAAACCTCATGACTCGGTCAATATGTGAGGTTATGAATGCATGTGGGTTGGTGGAGGCAATTATGTCAGGCCCCTTTGAATTAATGTTTAGTACTTATCATATCAATTTTATATCTACTTAACCTGCACCATGTCCTCTAACAAGTTTATTAAATATAGTTTTTGATAAGGACAAAATGCTATATAGTTCGTTTGTCTTTTAATAACGCTTACTAATTAATTTTGATGGTAAAAGGTTTCGGATCTGAGGCATTTGTATTTTCTCTATAGTTTGAGTAGTAAAATTGAAATTGCTCACATTGAGAACTAGTCCAGGTCTGATTAACGGCAAAGATTTGAGGAAATAACTCATATCGAGAACTAGACCAGGCTTGAAAACTTTGAAGATAATTTTTTTAGTATTTTGAAAATTATTTTTGAGAAAGTGGACTTTTTTATGGCAATGAATATGATGAACAAAAGAAAAAGAAACTCCTTGCGAGTAGTAGATAGCTTTTGACCCGTTCAATTGAACAACATGTTGAGTAAGTATTTTTTTTTTTTTTGAGTAAAAATAAGAATCAAAGTCCTTATTTGATTTTATTGATTCCATAGCAAAAGAGTTTGTAGGTTTCCTAATAGAAACCTATATGAAAAAGTTACAAGAAGGTTCAATATACATTGAACCGCAGTTTGCAGAGAAGAAAAACATTAAAAATAAACTAAAATTTCAACAAAAAAAGATGAAACTCATCTTGAGTAAGTACTTACAATTGGTATTTACAAATGGGTGCATTTACCAAGTTTTGGGGAAGCATCCTCTCGGCCGTTCTTGTCAATATGATCTTTGCTTTGACAACAATACTCTCGATTTAATGGCTCTGTATTCTGAATATTTAAAGGCCCATCACTGGGTTACTTTGGTAGATACCTTCCTAATTGGTTGAATTTGGGAGCAGCTCTTCCAAATTTGCGAGAGGTTGACATTTGTGATTGTGCTTGCTTTGAGGTGCTGGCCATGTTAGGCCAACTCCCCAACTTGTATAGACTTCGAATAAAAGGTGCATATTCAGTCGTGAGGGTGGGAGAAGAGTTCATGTTAGGAAATATCAAAAGCAGAGATCCAGTAGTCCATACAATGAGTTGTTCTGCTATACCCGCTTTTCCCAAACTAAATGATCTAACCTTTAATGGGATGCCCAATTGGAAAGAGTGGCAGTGGAATGAGGGACAGCCGGCCATGCCGAAGTTGAAGAAATTATTTATTTCAGCTTGTCCCCAGTTGAGATCTCTTCCAGAGGGTCTTTTACTCCATGCTACTTCTTTGGAGTACCTGAAAATATATGGTGCTGATAAGCTGATTACCATAGAGAATATCCTGTCAGTCAAAGATATTCGGGTTCTTAGAAACCCAAACTTGACGAGGATTTCAAATCTTCCCAGCATCTCGCATATTAAAATCGAAGACTGCCCGAATCTAAGGGATGTTATGAACTGTCACTCTTTACGGACCATGGTGTTAGGTGATTATAAAATAAAATGCCTACCAGATTACTTGATGACCATAATGACACATAAGCTAATAATTGGGTGTCATGAGAAGCTGTTCCTGAACATTGCAAACCAAAGAGAAAGTTGTTCTGAGTGGCACAAATTCAAGCATATTTCCAAGGTGAAGATTCACACAAGGGATGAATCCCTCCATGCTACCTATCAGAAGACACCATTTAGGTTCACCACCAATGCCAGCACAAGCTCAGTTCAGATGAACTGACAAGAAAAGTAGAAGCTTGATCTTGCCATATTTATTCAGGTATATTTTTCCTCTGCTTGGTCTAACTAGCTTTATCATATCATGTATTCTATTGGGATTTCTGATTCATTTGTCATATTTATAAAATATCCATGATACTTCTATTGAATCTGGGTAGCCACTTATATGAGCTACTTTATTGGTTTTTATTTCGTGCTTTATTTGATTGCACATTCAAGAGATCTTTTGATAGCCCATGGAGTATAGTACTAATAATTTAAATTAGTCTGGTCTGTTACTTGGTATGTACCATTAATATGAAGGAATCACTGCAATTTCCATACATTTGAATAAGTCTGGTCTATTACTTGTCCTTAAAAAAAGAAACTTATTTTTTTTAAATTGTTTGTCATTCAAGAAAAACATTAATTTTCCTTACCTAACAATAGGAATAAACTCTTTAAAGGAAATGAGTATACAACCAATAATATTAGTGTACAACCAATAACACATGTTTGTTACCATAACATGTCAACCTCATTGATAGTAGTTTCAAAATTCGAAACCCTTATCAAGTCAATTTAGACTGTAATTGATAGATCATGCCACATACTAGATGGATGTAATCCCAGGAAACCACTTTAATTTTGCTACGATATATATATCTTCACCCTTGTTTTATGTGTTGAGTTAAGCTATAAGTGAGAAATTAGGATATCTAAAGCTAGGTAGTGTAAATATAAAGTTCCATAAAAGAAACAAAAAAGAGATTAAAGACTTAGAAGACTTGAGTAATTTAATTTGAAAATTTATCAGCTTAATATAATTACTGTGGAATTAAATTAATTCACAATATACAAAAAGTTCAATAACTGAAATTTCTGACCTATCTTCTGTTTGAGTTTTGTAGATTTTGCAATAAAAAGGACTCAAAGCTTGAGAACTGCACAAGAAAAGCAGAGGTGGGGGTATCATGAAACACACATAAAGGAAATTTAATAGAAGGGCTATATTTTTTTTTTTTTCAAATGTTTATTCTGCTTTGTTATTCTCATTTGTAATTCTTTGGTCAGGTCTGTGCCTTCTAAATTTTTCATTTGTCATTTTCTTTGTTTTTCCTTTTTCGTATTTGTATGTGAAAATGGAGTTTTGTAGCAACTCTTAGTTGTTTTTTATTTAATTTTTCTTTTGTAAATAAACACCTTTGCAAAAATAGTGCTTGCCTGTGTAAGATTTAGTTTTTCAATTATTTTCCATGCTATAGATTTTATTGTCATGTTGACTAAGGATTTACTAGTTATCAACTCTTTGAAAGAATTTTTGAAAAGATAATGCCAGTGATATGTGTCTTTGTACTACAACAAAGTAGATATTTTTTGCGAGGGAAAAAACACATTTATGACATCACAAAAAGTACCGTCGCAAAAAGTCACTTTTTTATCCTCGCGAAAAGTGTCTCATTCTTGTTGTGTCTCATTCGTTATTACCTTTTCAAGATACATAACTTCCATTATTTTTTTAATGTTGTTACAAGTATAGAAATAGAGCCGAGATTTTTATTAATACCCTCAAAAATGAAAAAATTATCAAATCTGCTCTCGCATTTTTATTAATTTTAAAAATGCCCTGACTGCCCAAACGTGGGATGGTCAGTTTTTTTCACCAATCTGCCCCGCATTTGGGCAGTCACCTTCTTCTTTTTTTATCAAACCGGTCAGCGGCAGGACAGTCAGCTACAGGATTTTTTTTCTCATTTCCCAGCGATCCCCCCATAGTTCCAAATATTATCGACTGTAAAAAATAAATGTTAGAAGTTCCATAAGTTCCAGAAGTCAACCGTTGACCCAACAAATTGCATTCATTTAATTTTAAGCACTTTTTTATTGGGATACTGTCTACAAAATACTGAGTAAGATAAATATATGGGGGTACTATTTTGTATCCTTATAATGTGTAATATAATTTTCTACATGATAATTTTTTTAGTAGGTATAATTATATAGGGACAAAGTAATTAACTGTCCCCCCCAATTCAATCCTCGAAACCTTGCAACTCTCTATTCAGCGTTCTGTCTAATCCTTTAAATCCTCGTCTACAATATTTTAATGTACTAATAGGAAGCTTTCAAACCTAAATAAAAATAATAATTAATTTCTTTCGCCCACCTTTTTTTTCCTACAATTATTTTCATCTATTTTTTCAATGAACAGTGATAAATTTTGTGAATCTAAAACAACAAACATCTTCAACTTTATTTTCTTTTGCAAATGAGATCCATGATGACGTATTTTTTATTTATATTCATGTCGTTATTTCATTTCTTGACAGTAAAATCCTGTAGGCACTTTAAATTTTGTTTCTCAAGTCTTTAAACGTCTGTCTACAACCTTTTAAAGCACTTATGTCAAGTCTTTAAACCTTACATATAACTTATCAAAAATTTTGACAATAAAAGTCCATAGGCACTTTAATTTTTTTATCTCAAGACTTTATATCTCTGTCTAGAACTCTTTAAAATATTTTCGTCAAACTTTTAAAACTGAGATGTAAGTTATCAACTTTTTTTTTTACAGTAAAAATTTGTAGGCATTTTTAATTTTGTTTGTCAAGTCTTTGAATCTATGTCTACTGCCCTTTAAAGTATTCTTGTAAAACTTTAAACCATACATGTAAGTATATAACTAATCAAATTTTTTTATAATAAAAGTCTGTAGGCACTTTAAATTTTATTTCTCAAGGCTTTAAACATTTGTCTACAACTTTCTAAAGTACTCATGTCCAGTCTTTAAATCTTACTTGTAACTTATCAAAGTGTAATATTTATACATAGAATATGAAGCCTTTAAAATTATGCATGCAAGCCTTTAAACCTAGGATATCAAGTTTTTATGTGTAGCGTATCTCCAAGAAAAAAGCAGTGACACTAATACAATTCAAAAATAGTTTATCACGAATCTCGTTTGGAAGATAAAATTAAGTAAAAGATGCTATACTTTTAGATTTACAAAATTCATAAAAGATCATCAGGAAAATAAATGAGAATGATCAGAGAAAAAAAAAAAGGTAAAATAAATCTTTGTTTTTGGTATAACAAAATAGTTAGAAGTTAACGTAGTTGGGGGACCGCTCAGGATTGATTATATAGCTCAGATTGATAACTACCGCTCTCTACCCTAGCTGTTGGTATTGCAATTTGTAGCTCCTTTAAAGAGCCGCTGTAATAGTATTTTATATTTTTTTAATTATTGTTATAATTAAAATATGGTAATTTTCAATGATAATTGCGAAAATTTACTTGCCAAACTTAAACTTCTATTATTACAAAAAGATCTAATTAACAATTATTTGACAATATTTATTTTGATATTTACTGTTTTGTTATTTATAAAAATATTGCGGATGTAAATATTTTTTTTGTATAAATAACTAGACATGTCTGCTCTCATGAATATATATTTCATACGAAAAAATATAATGCTTATATCTGTTTTATAATAAAAGAACATCAATTATCAAAATTTAAACTGTTAAAAAATTATATTTTTATTATTATGTAATAATAACGAGTATAATGTTATGAGCGTGTACACCAAGGTGGTTTGTTTTTGGATCTGTGCGCATCTGCACGTGCTCCTGCAACCCACGGCCAAGGCATTTCAAAAAAGATAAAAAGAGCGAGGGAGAGGGAGCTTGATCAAGGTCTAGGAGCATATCCAAATGTTTAAAAACAGAAGTTCGATAACATGTCCCCTTTAATTGAAAGCTGAAAGATAAAACATATATACCACAAGGTATGACATTGACCAGAAATGAAGTTAGATACATATACAAGTATTAACTAGCTAGGAGCAATAATTATAAATATTCCTACAGAAGATTAAAGCAAGTCTGCACTAAATAATGTAGGAACTGCTGCCGGTATTGCTGCTTTATTTTTTCTTGGGGTTGCCATATATGTGTTCCGGGAGATAAGAAACCTTTCAAAAGTAAAAGAGAAATATTTTCAACAACATGGGGGATGGATTCTTTTGGAGAAGATTAAATTAAACCAAGGGTTTGGTTTTACTATCTTCACGAAGCAACAGGTAGAACAGGCAACAAGCAATTTTGCCAGTGCAAATATTATTGGCTATGGAGGCCATGGCACTGTCTATAGAGGAACTCTAAGAGATCAAACAGTTGCCATTAAAAAGTGTAAGATAGTCGATGAGAGAAAAATGAAAGAATTTGGAAAAGAGATGCTTATTCTCTCGCAAATTAACCACAAGAACATTGTAAAAATCTTAGGTTGTTGTCTAGAGGTCGAGGTTCCGATGCTTGTATACGAGTTTATCCCAAATGGTACCCTATATGATTATATCCATTATAAAAAACAAGGATCAAACATTTCTCTCGAAACCCGTCTAAGGATTGTGCATGAATCAGCAGAAGCACTTGCTTACTTGCACACTTCTGCATCTCCTCCAATTATCCATGGAGATGTGAAGTCTGCAAATATTCTCTTGGACCAAAATTACACGGCAAAGGTGTCAGATTTTGGAGCCTCAATACTTGTTCCGACAGATGAAGCACAATTTGTTACACTTGTGCAAGGAACGTATGGGTACCTAGATCTAGAATACATGCAATCTGGCCAACTGACAGACAAGAGTGATGTGTACAGCTTTGGTGTAGTTTTGCTGGAGATTCTAACCAGCAAGCCCGTAGTTGATTTTGATGCACTGGAAGAAAAAAAAAATCTTTCGTCTCGCTTCCTCTCTTCTATGGAAGAGAACAAAATGCAAGAGCTTCTAGATGATGAAATTAAACATGAAGATGATATGCAGTTAATCAAGGCAGTTGCTGAACTGGCCAAGGAATGTCTAAGTATGAAGGGGGAAGACCGACCTATGATGAAAGATGTAGCCGAAGAACTTCTTCGAGTAAGCAAGCTCAAGCAGCATCCTTGGAGACAAGAGTACAATCCTGAAGAAACAGAGAGCCTGCTCACTGAACGATCCCAACATGCAATAGAGATTGAGCTTACCAGCAATTATTTTAATACAGATAATGAAGCAGATAATGAAGCGGAGGAGAGCATTGCCATCGGTCGTTAATTACCATGATCTCTTGTCCTATTTATGTTGGTTGTATATTTTATTTTCTCATTATTATCACCTTTCTCATTATGTAGCCATTTTGGTTTCCTATATTGTATTGTATTGTATTAGGTTGTTGGAAAAAGTTTCTCTTGTATTGTATTGTATTATGTTGTAATTTACAATTTCTAGTGCTTCAGTTTGTATAATTCCGTCAGCTTCCTTCTAATGTATAATAGTAATGGGTTCCAAGATATTTAACTGGACATAAAATTAGTCCTAATAAAGACTAATTCTACGATAATATTATATTGTGCTATTGTGATTTTCTTGCTTGTGACCCTTGCACAGAATTATCCTTGAACAAGAAAATATCAAATTTCAAGCTCTTCGATAAAAGAAGGGAAAATTGTGAGATTGTATTGTATTATGTTGTCAAGTAATGGGTTCCAAGATATTTAACTGGACATAAAATTAGTCCTAATAAAGACTAATTCTACGATAATATTATATTGTGCTATTGTGATTTTCTTGCTTGTGACCCTTGCACAGAATTATCCTTGAACAAGAAACTTGTCAAATTTCAAGCTCTTATATAAGCATAGTAGCCAAACCTCTCTATATATATATGTTGAGGATCCTTTAATCAATAAAAGAAGGGAAAATTGTGAGATTGCCACTACAAAACCTTCAAAATGTGAGAATGCCACTACAAATTTCAAAATGGTAGAAATGCCACTCTAAAACTTCAGTAATTGTGAAAATGCCATTTATACTCATTAACTGTGAAAATACCTAAAATACCCCCGATCAATATTCTGCTTTGGAGATTCTTACACTGATACTATTTTCAAACCCTTAAACCCGTTAACAATGAAACCTCCGTTTCGCTTCTTCTCTCTCGCTCTTTCCCAATTCGCACACCGGCGATGCCTCTCTCTCTCTCTCTCTCTCTCCCATCGAACCCCAACTAGGTCCGGCATCGGACATGCTTCCCTCCGTCTGTCTCTATTCTAAACCCTAAACCCGACTGATCGGTAGGCTTCTGTTATGCAGCGCGAGGGCGCGTGAGATAAGGTTTTCTTCTTGAATTTGCTGTTGTTCTAATTTATAGATTGCTAATTTTTCAAGGATTGGGTGTGCTAAACATTTATACACTGATGGTCCCTATCTAATTTTTTCAAGGATTATTGCAACCGTATTTGATAGCAGTCAATTGTTTCTCTACTGCTTACTTATATATCTACTGATGATGGATCTATATACACTAGTCTTCATTTGTTGCAACCCTAGTTCAAAATCTGGATGGTATTTTTTTAATTGATAATCTTTTTTTTTTAGCTTAGAAATGCAATTAATTTCAGAGAATTAGAATACGCACTCAACAAAATTGATCTGTTTATTAGATTTATCACTTGCAAAGGTTGCATTTTTTTTTTCAAATTTCAATTGGATTGTGCAATGCCTACTGCTTCTATTGTATTCTTCCACGTCCCTTTCCATTGTAATACATCTCTTGTTACACTTTCAGAAAAATCTCAGATTGCAGCACCATTTGTTCGTGAGATGAACAATTTCCTTCTCTACCCTTCCACAACCCTTCTTATGAAGCTTTGGATACCTACTTTTCAATGAGACTTTGTTTAATGACAATATTCAAAACACAATATACAATAATATGATGAAAATAGTTTACAGAATTTTTAATATAATTACCCAAAATTAACAAATGGTTCTATCATAAGTAGCATCTTCAAATTTGATTCAGTTACCTTCAAAAACATATCACTGCATAAGATCCTGCAGAGACAAATCAAAACCTCATGACTCGGTCAATATGTGAGGTTATGAATGCATGTGGGTTGGTGGAGGCAATTATGTCAGGCCCCTTTGAATTAATGTTTAGTACTTATCATATCAATTTTATATCTACTTAACCTGCACCATGTCCTCTAACAAGTTTATTAAATATAGTTTTTGATAAGGACAAAATGCTATATAGTTCGTTTGTCTTTTAATAACGCTTACTAATTAATTTTGATGGTAAAAGGTTTCGGATCTGAGGCATTTGTATTTTCTCTATAGTTTGAGTAGTAAAATTGAAATTGCTCACATTGAGAACTAGTCCAGGTCTGATTAACGGCAAAGATTTGAGGAAATAACTCATATCGAGAACTAGACCAGGCTTGAAAACTTTGAAGATAATTTTTTTAGTATTTTGAAAATTATTTTTGAGAAAGTGGACTTTTTTATGGCAATGAATATGATGAACAAAAGAAAAAGAAACTCCTTGCGAGTAGTAGATAGCTTTTGACCCGTTCAATTGAACAACATGTTGAGTAAGTATTTTTTTTTTTTTTGAGTAAAAATAAGAATCAAAGTCCTTATTTGATTTTATTGATTCCATAGCAAAAGAGTTTGTAGGTTTCCTAATAGAAACCTATATGAAAAAGTTACAAGAAGGTTCAATATACATTGAACCGCAGTTTGCAGAGAAGAAAAACATTAAAAATAAACTAAAATTTCAACAAAAAAAGATGAAACTCATCTTGAGTAAGTACTTACAATTGGTATTTACAAATGGGTGCATTTACCAAGTTTTGGGGAAGCATCCTCTCGGCCGTTCTTGTCAATATGATCTTTGCTTTGACAACAATACTCTCGATTTAATGGCTCTGTATTCTGAATATTTAAAGGCCCATCACTGGGTTACTTTGGTAGATACCTTCCTAATTGGTTGAATTTGGGAGCAGCTCTTCCAAATTTGCGAGAGGTTGACATTTGTGATTGTGCTTGCTTTGAGGTGCTGGCCATGTTAGGCCAACTCCCCAACTTGTATAGACTTCGAATAAAAGGTGCATATTCAGTCGTGAGGGTGGGAGAAGAGTTCATGTTAGGAAATATCAAAAGCAGAGATCCAGTAGTCCATACAATGAGTTGTTCTGCTATACCCGCTTTTCCCAAACTAAATGATCTAACCTTTAATGGGATGCCCAATTGGAAAGAGTGGCAGTGGAATGAGGGACAGCCGGCCATGCCGAAGTTGAAGAAATTATTTATTTCAGCTTGTCCCCAGTTGAGATCTCTTCCAGAGGGTCTTTTACTCCATGCTACTTCTTTGGAGTACCTGAAAATATATGGTGCTGATAAGCTGATTACCATAGAGAATATCCTGTCAGTCAAAGATATTCGGGTTCTTAGAAACCCAAACTTGACGAGGATTTCAAATCTTCCCAGCATCTCGCATATTAAAATCGAAGACTGCCCGAATCTAAGGGATGTTATGAACTGTCACTCTTTACGGACCATGGTGTTAGGTGATTATAAAATAAAATGCCTACCAGATTACTTGATGACCATAATGACACATAAGCTAATAATTGGGTGTCATGAGAAGCTGTTCCTGAACATTGCAAACCAAAGAGAAAGTTGTTCTGAGTGGCACAAATTCAAGCATATTTCCAAGGTGAAGATTCACACAAGGGATGAATCCCTCCATGCTACCTATCAGAAGACACCATTTAGGTTCACCACCAATGCCAGCACAAGCTCAGTTCAGATGAACTGACAAGAAAAGTAGAAGCTTGATCTTGCCATATTTATTCAGGTATATTTTTCCTCTGCTTGGTCTAACTAGCTTTATCATATCATGTATTCTATTGGGATTTCTGATTCATTTGTCATATTTATAAAATATCCATGATACTTCTATTGAATCTGGGTAGCCACTTATATGAGCTACTTTATTGGTTTTTATTTCGTGCTTTATTTGATTGCACATTCAAGAGATCTTTTGATAGCCCATGGAGTATAGTACTAATAATTTAAATTAGTCTGGTCTGTTACTTGGTATGTACCATTAATATGAAGGAATCACTGCAATTTCCATACATTTGAATAAGTCTGGTCTATTACTTGTCCTTAAAAAAAGAAACTTATTTTTTTTAAATTGTTTGTCATTCAAGAAAAACATTAATTTTCCTTACCTAACAATAGGAATAAACTCTTTAAAGGAAATGAGTATACAACCAATAATATTAGTGTACAACCAATAACACATGTTTGTTACCATAACATGTCAACCTCATTGATAGTAGTTTCAAAATTCGAAACCCTTATCAAGTCAATTTAGACTGTAATTGATAGATCATGCCACATACTAGATGGATGTAATCCCAGGAAACCACTTTAATTTTGCTACGATATATATATCTTCACCCTTGTTTTATGTGTTGAGTTAAGCTATAAGTGAGAAATTAGGATATCTAAAGCTAGGTAGTGTAAATATAAAGTTCCATAAAAGAAACAAAAAAGAGATTAAAGACTTAGAAGACTTGAGTAATTTAATTTGAAAATTTATCAGCTTAATATAATTACTGTGGAATTAAATTAATTCACAATATACAAAAAGTTCAATAACTGAAATTTCTGACCTATCTTCTGTTTGAGTTTTGTAGATTTTGCAATAAAAAGGACTCAAAGCTTGAGAACTGCACAAGAAAAGCAGAGGTGGGGGTATCATGAAACACACATAAAGGAAATTTAATAGAAGGGCTATATTTTTTTTTTTTTCAAATGTTTATTCTGCTTTGTTATTCTCATTTGTAATTCTTTGGTCAGGTCTGTGCCTTCTAAATTTTTCATTTGTCATTTTCTTTGTTTTTCCTTTTTCGTATTTGTATGTGAAAATGGAGTTTTGTAGCAACTCTTAGTTGTTTTTTATTTAATTTTTCTTTTGTAAATAAACACCTTTGCAAAAATAGTGCTTGCCTGTGTAAGATTTAGTTTTTCAATTATTTTCCATGCTATAGATTTTATTGTCATGTTGACTAAGGATTTACTAGTTATCAACTCTTTGAAAGAATTTTTGAAAAGATAATGCCAGTGATATGTGTCTTTGTACTACAACAAAGTAGATATTTTTTGCGAGGGAAAAAACACATTTATGACATCACAAAAAGTACCGTCGCAAAAAGTCACTTTTTTATCCTCGCGAAAAGTGTCTCATTCTTGTTGTGTTTCAAACCCAGTATTATCTTTTCTCTGTATACCATTTTGAAGGCTTTCACATCCTCTCATACCGAAATTGAAAGTATACATCTTAGTTGCAAAGACACAACAGCCATCTTGTTGTGTGCCGGGGAAGGAAGTGAATGACCATGACAAAAAATACGTCATATGGGTCTGTCCAAACTGTGAGACACACAAGAAAGCAGCATACGTCGCATGAAGTTGTCAATACAGACAAGCAGGCAACAGATACTCACAAAGGCATTGTCACGAGGCAAATTTGAGCTATGCCATTCAGCACTTGGAGTTGGACAACTTTGAATCAACGGGGAGTGTTAAAATTGATCAAAGTTGCTGGGCTTAGCATTTTTAAAAATCAGAGTCAGAAGCGTGATCTGTGTCAATTTCTATATTTAGCAGAGTTAATTAAGGCAGTATTTATCAATTTTAGAACAATGTGGAGGTAGTGGAGGTCCAAAGATATATTTTGTATTAGGTATATTAATTATGTAAGCAGGAGATGAATTGTAACGAAAAAAACAGAGAATCAATGAAATAGTTTTTGATTTTGAGCAATTTAGAAAATCAATTATTTTCTTTGTGTGAAACAGAGAGCAGTTGGACTGCACATATAGCAGTTTATCCAACAAAAACAAGCTCTTAATTAAATAATTGCAGTTGGTCTAATGAAGCTCTCAATGTTTTTGGTTTAAATCAATGATCCCTTAAAACGTTTAGAATTAGTTCCATTCAGTTCTTAATTAGTTGCTTGCTTGGTTAATGACTAAATTAACATTATAATATGTGAGTTTAGAAATATCACAAGTTTCTAGAGTAATGATAGCATGATTATCTATATAGATAAATCGGTCCCTTATATGAGCATAATGTTTGAATGTTTTCCAAAGGCATGGTATTCTTTGCAAATTCACAATCATATAAAAGTGGGAGGGAGATTATATAAAGCAATCATAAATAGAAGTATAGCATGGTATTCTATCCAAATTCACAATCATATAATGATTAAATTTTCTGTTTTTTTGTGAAATTACACTTTTATATTACATTTTAAATCAAGCTTAATTTATAGAAGTGAAGCTATCCAAAGAAAGGGTTTCCAACTTTCCACTATTTTCTCTTTCCTTGCTTTTTTTTGCTGTAGAAAAAGTTTCAATTTCATGTCCCCTAAAATAAATTCGAAAAAAGATGATATATTTGGAAAACTGTCCACATTCCTATACAAAAATTGGGGATTATATTAAACCACAATATTTTCTCTGACATTTTCATAAAAGTATACCTAAAACCTGATAAGGAACTGACAAGGAACCAGGGATGATGCAGATTCAAGTTTGCCTAAAACCTGATAAGGTACCACCAGTGAGGATTTTGTTGGTAGAAATAAAAAAAAAAAATTCTCAGGAAAATGATTGATTGTTTTTTTCTTAGAGAAATAAATGGAACCATCAATGGTGCAATTTCACCAAAGAACATGCTAATGAAACCGCACCAATATTGTGGTCTCAGTCATTTTTGGATAAATCTATGGTCAATATGGGGTTTGACGTCTGAAAACACGGGATAAATCTATGGTCCCAGAAACATGCATCTTGTGTAATTGTATCATTGGTGCGTTCCATCTATTTTTGAAATTTTTTTTTTTCTATTTCCGTAGAATAAGATTTTAATTTTAAAAACAAAATCACGTGAGAGTTGATTCTATAGATTCAACTGGATTAGAGGAGTCTTTCAAACTGTGTGAGATTGTTCCTTGGAATATTTTCTAAAGAAAAGTCATGTGGCCTTCAGGCTATAAATTAATCTTAATTACGAACTTTATATTGTAGTTTAAAGTATAAACAACGTCTTACAAACTTTATATAGTAATTTTTTTGTTGCTAGCCCCTGTGATATTTCTTAATTACGAACTTTTAAAAAGAGAATTATAATAATTTTTTAAATTCATATATTTCCAATTGTAAATAGTGAACTATTTAAAAGTTCAAATAGTCGATTCAAATCGTTCAACATGATGAATATATTAAAATTTGCTTGCAGATCAAAATTTAAATTTTTCTAATTTTTTTACTATTCATTAAGTATTTTATAAATCATTGTTTTTAGACCATTGAATTTTTATAACTATTTTAATAAATACTAAAAAACATATATACATCACTACTTGTAAATAATAATTATATTGAACTAAATTTATTTTAAGAATGTTCCTTAATTTCGTCATTATGATCATCGCTCTACCTGGTTGCCAAGAGAGATGTGGTGGAATTCCCATCCCTTATCCTTTCAGAATTGGCCTAAATTGCTCCCTGAATGATGGATTCAATGTCACTTGCCACACAACTTACAATAATGGTACACCTACACCTCACCTTGCCAGTTCAGGAACTTACAAACACAATAATGGTGCACCTACGCCTTACCGTGTTTTTTTTTCCAATTCTGAATATAAGCCTGTCCTTGGGTCAGGCACGAATCAGAAGCCTTGTAGCTTCTCAGTGTTATAACACCACGACAAAGAAAGAGGATTACAATACTTTGGGATTTAACTTTGGTGAGTCATTCTGGCTGAACACCGAGAAGAACAAATTTACAGTTATTGGGTGTAATACTCTTGAACAAGAAAATATCAAATTTCAAGGTCTTAGTGGAGTAGCAGTGTTAATTTTAGGTATATTATTGAAAGGGATGGATACAAACGAATAGAACAATTTGCATTCTAGGAGCAGAAATGGGAACACCGTAAATTGTACTGCACCTTGTGAGAGCGGGCAACATTTATCACATAGTAATTACCACCATATGTTGTGTGCTCAACAAACAACCAAATTACGTTAGGTGCTATGATTATTACATGCAATTAGACAAGTCATATTTTTTTGCTTTTCGATAAACCTTCAAGGAACCATCGATCAGAGGGGACTGATTACATGAAAATATTTTGCTTTTACACCTAGAACCTCACCTAATCAGATCAGTCTCTTCTCACAATTTGCATAAAATCTTGCCTTGTACACCAAAGCGCACACTCAACATATGAATCGAAGCACAACAATTGTCACATATGATGGAGAAACGGACATCTTTGTTCACATAAAAAAACTATGCATTTAATTTAATTTATTTTTGTTTAGAAGAGCACGCAGGCAACATCAAATTTTCACAAAGATTACAACTGCATCTCAGCTACTATTCAGGTTCTGACTCAATTTATAAAAAAAAAAAAAAAAAAAAAAAAACACAATAACATTTTTTATAACGAGATGATAACAATTTATATATATATATATATAGGGTCTGTCTAAATTGCTGCTGGCAGCATTTCGGCAGAGGTGCTGCCGGGGCTATATTTAGCCGTGTGATGTCCAAATAACAAATCCAAACCGTTAGATGTTTAATCTATATTATAATCTACTTAGAGACCAAATTTTACATTTTTTGGAATTTTTTTACTATATATTAAGCTGGTTTGAAAACCGCTGATTTCAGTAAATTTCTGCAGCATTGAAATCAGCGGTTTTCAAACCAGCTTAATATATAGTAAAAAAATTCCAAAAAATGTAAAATTTGGTCTCCAAGTAGATTATAATATAGATTAAACATCTAACGGTTTAGATTTGTCGTTTGAACAACAAAAAATGGAAAAAACAGTGGCAGCACCACCGGCAGAAATGCTGCCGGCAGCAAATTAGCTACAGCCTATATATATATGTATGTATGTATATATATATAATAGTATGTACAATAAATGCTACATTAACTAATCCAGTATCAAGTGCTCATATGTTTTATAAAGAGCCTCTAACTGAAGTAATGGTGCAATGCTCCACAGAGAAACCAGATAGATTAACCACTCATTAATTAAGACAATGAATGTGGTGAAGGAAAATAAAAGAACCTCGTTGCTAGTAGTTGGTACCTTGTACTCTACCTTGTACTCCAACGATACTAATCAAATTCTTCTCCTCCCCCACTTCAAAACCATTGAATCTGTGAACACCATAGCTCTTCCCGGGTGCCAAGAGAGCTGTGGTGGAGTTCCCATCCCTACCCTTTCGGCATTGGCCAAAATTGCTTCTTATCTAAAGATTTCAATGTCACTTGCCAAATATTTAATAATGCTACATCTACACGTTACCTTGGAAAATTTCAGAATCCCAAGGCGTAGATGTAGATGTAGCATTATTAAATAAGAGAAAGGAAGAGGAAGAGAGATCGTGAGATAGAATAATTGTTTGTACCAACGATTGAAACATTTTTGTATCCTTTGTAATATCTTGTTTAATAATGAAGTTTATTGGTCTTATGCCTCCCAGTGGAGTAGGCTCAACCAAACCAATTTTTTTGTGTTTGCTTTCTCTTGGGCACTTTGTGTACCCAATCTATATTACAGTAATATCTTTCCTCGATTATTGGTGTTTTTAGTGGTATGCAATGTTGCATTTGTCTCTAATTTCTCAGTTATCTTTGGTATATGGTATATTGGGCATATTGTGCGTTTCTTATAGTTGGTACTGGGTGTACCAGTATTCTGCATTCTTAGATATAACCTCTAACAGTACGGTTCCATCTATATTTCAAAGGAAGAAAAATATGTTTTTTTTTTCCGTAGAACTAAATTTGAATTTTATAGATTCAACTGCAGACTAGACGAGTCTTTCAACCTTTGTGACAACCAGATTCTCAGCCAAGGGTTAATACCACGTGGTGTGCATTTTGGTCTGTGATGACAATATGAGATTCTTAGCTCAGAATCGGAGGCTGAGATTGTTCCTTGGAATATTATTCTAAAGAAAAGTCATGTGGCCTTTAGGCGATAGTTAAGAACTGGATCCGTCTCGTTTCCCCTTTCCAAAAAGTGGTTATACGCGTAAATTCAACTTTTCTAGACAAAGTTATAACTGTTTAAAGTTTTTTCAAAAGCTGAACTTTGAAAATTCATAACTAATTGTAGAAAAATCGAAATAAATTGAAATTAGTATCAATTATGTGTATTTTTTAATAAAATAAATTATTAAGAATCAAGGTCAAGTCCTTAATTAGTGTTATCTTTAGACTTGTGATATCCAACTAACAAATCAAATCAAAGTTATAAAAAGTTATGACATCACTCATAAATATATATTAATTTTTTTTTATTTTTTGGTATACACCATAAACAAAAAAACTAAAATTATTTAAATGAAAATATTATATCTCTCTAGAAAAAAAAATAGAGGACTACCCAGCTCAGGTAGAATAGTGGACCGCCCGTGCCCCGGGCGGTTGGGGCAGTTTTGAAAAAAAAACCGATGTTGGGGGTAGATCTATAAATATCTTTTTTTTAGGGTTTTAATAAAAATGGCCGGTTAAAAACTTGATGTAGCAATTTTTGGTTGCTAGCCACTGTGATATTTCTGAATTACGAACTTACAAATAGAGAATTGTTTTAATTGTTTAAATTTATACATATTTAATTGTAAATATTAGTTATATTGAACTAAATTTATTTTTAAGAATGTTTATTTTTGTCATTGTTGCCCATCTGACTTTTGGTTAATGATGAAGACAACGCAGAAAAAATCTCAGATGCATGTGGATGTTTGAATGAAAGTAAATTATTAATAATTGATGATTTTTGTTTCGATTTTGAATTTGAAAAATCTTTGTAAGATACAACTGCGAAGAAAAATCTTTGTAAGATATTTTCTTCTTTCATTTTCAATTCGAAAAGGAATTTTAACAACCCTATTGTCTAGAATATATGAACTTTCAAAGGCTCCACAGTTCCACTCACGTGTGTGACTGAAACAAATAAGTCATAAATGTGTGGCTGATTGATTTGCGATTATTATTACAAGTAAACATTGACTCTTTCTAAATAGTGATGTATATGAATGTATGGTTGGCTGGTTGCCAAATCCTGATATTTATAAAGTGCCTCGAACTGCAGTAACAGTGCATATATTTTATTTGTAGATTATTTATGAATATGATGAAGGAAACAAAAAGAAACTCATTGCAAGTAGTACCAACCTTATACAGTACTGCGGTGACACTGATACTAATCCAACTTCTCCTCCACATCAAAAGCACTGAATCTGCAAGCATCATGACTCTGCCTGGTTGCCAGAAAAGCTGTGGTGATATTGCCATCCCTTACCCTTTCGGCATTGGCCCAAATTGTTCCCTGAATGCTGTATTCAATGTCACTTGCCACAACTGACAAGAAAGGTAGACCTACACCTTACCTTGTCAGACCAGAAATTAGCAATAACGGTACACGTACACCTTACCCTGTTTTTTTTCCCATTCTGAATATAAGCCTGTCCTTGGGACAGGCACGTGTAGGCAGTCTTGTAGCGTCCCGGTGCTATAACACCACAACAAAGAAAGATGATTACAATACTGTGGGATTGGACTTTGGTGTGTCACTCTGGCTGAACACGGAGAAGAACAAATTTACAGTCATTGGATGTAATACACTTGCTTATCTTGGCCTTGACTTGAGTAATAATTCCTTAGTAGGGTGCCTTTCTTCGTGTGATAGCCTAGAAATCCTGAAAAAGTATGGATCCTGCTCTGGAATTGGCTGTTGCCACACAGCAATCCCCAAAGAAACATCCGACATTTGGGTCTGGTTTGATGACAGGACCAACAACTCAGAGGTGCATAACTTTAGTCGTTGCAGCTATGCTACGGTGGTCGAGGAGGCTGCATTCAGATTCCACACCAATTACATCACCAATGACTCACTGAGTGCTCTTGCGCTCACCAAAACTGCCGGTGTTGGTCAACTGCCTCTGTTTTTGTCACAAAAACTGCCGGTGTTAGTCAACTGGGCCATAGAAGGCACAACATGCGAGATTGCACAAACTAACAAATCCTCCTATGCATGCAGAAGCAATCATAGTATTTGCTTGACAATAAATGATCATGGTTATCTCTGCAACTGCTCCGATGGTTATGAAGGCAATCCTTACCTTGATGGAGGCTGCCAAGGTCTTCTCTCTCTCACTCTCTCCTGCTCTTGCTCTCTTTTATTTGTATTTATTTTTCTTTTGATCTCTTGCTCTCTCACTCTCTCCTGCCCATCATATTAACAAAACAGAGAGTATTCATAAATATGGTACAGTATTAGGTAGGCATATCTGATAATGTGGCATATACTAATTCTTGCAGACACCAACGAATGTGTCAACCAAAATGCATGCTCCAAGCCAGGAAAGTGTCACAATTATGAAGGAGGATATCGCTGCTCTTGTCCTTTCGGTTGGCGTAGTTTTCATAACAATCCTGGTCCGGCAGAATGCGATCTCAACGTGGCACTAGTTACAGGTTTGTTATTACCTTCTCAAAATACATAACTTGTAACTTCCATGAATTTTTGAATGTTGCTACAAGTATAGAAATATAGAGAAGACTTTTCAAGATAAATACAAAATACAAGTACTCCCTCAAACTAAATATCATCTACTTAGCTCAACGCCGCAAAAATTTAGTCGTACCTATACAATTTTCTTAAAAAACTACTCACCCAAATCCAATTAACCAAGGTTCTGAAACTCAGAATCGGAATCGGAATCGGATTTTTGACCGCCGAGTCAGAATCGGATGAATCGGCCGGAATCGGAAGAATCGGATCGGTAACTCGGGTTTTTTTGGCAGAACTCTTGTTTTGTAGCCAAAAAATAGGAAAAAATTGATAAAAATAATTTGTAAAAAAACTATGTTAATTAAGACAAAATATTACACTCAAATAATCCACTGATTATATAATGTATTACAAACATTACAAATAGAACACACTTTTATTGCCAGAAGCTATCCCGAGCTAGCTGGATCATCTCATCGTCCTCTATAATAAAATACGAATGGGGCTATTGTTGTACAGAGCCAAAAAATAAAGACATTAATGTAGTGTCAAATTAAGAATTATTACCATCCTCATATCCATCATATGAATTGTATGTGCTAGAAAATTCTGGACTACTACTCGAATTGTAGTCTGCTTGTACTCCATACGTAGAAATTATGTATTTGCTCTCTAAAATTCTTTCAATTCCGTTTCTGAATGTCTAATTTTAAATTTTCTTTTTTAGGGACAAAATTTAACAGAGCAGTTTCCATATTTGATTTTAACAGAATTTTCTAAATGTTTCCGTTTCCATATTTGATTTTAACAGAATTTAACAGAGCAGTTTCCGTTGCCATAATTATTTTGCGAAATATTTTTCTAAAGTTATTTTCGGCCACAGGCCACAGCGTAAAGATTTTAACAGAGCAGTTTTGGTTTCATCCAACGTAATGACTATAGATCAAAATAGGAGGGTTGGATTGTGATTTTCTCTTTTACCCCTTTCTCATTTCCTTCTCCGCGTGCGTACTCATTTCCCTTTTACCCCTTTATCATTTCCTTCTCCGCGTGCGTACTCCTCCTTCAACAGAAATTTCTGCGCCGATTGAAATCGAATGGACAGCGCCGATTAAAATCGAATGGGACTCCGATTAAAATTGAATGGACAGCACAGCGCAGCCGATTGCTTGACCTATGACAGTGCCGATTGCTCGACCTACGACAGCACAGCCGACTCGATCCAGGTTAGTGTGACTCGGCCTGAATCGGCTCAACTCGGTGTAACTCGTCCTGCCTCGGTGTAACTCGGCTTGACTAGGCCGGAAAATCGGAAAACTCGGCCGAGTCAAGCACTGTTCATCCGAGTTTTGCTGAAAACTCGCCTAGGTGCGAGAATCGGATAAAAATCGGATAAAACTCAAGTTGGATAAAACTCGGCCCGGACACCGCCTAGGTGCGAGAATCGGAAAATCGGATAAAACTCGGCCGAGTCAACTCGGAATCAGCCGATTTTCAGAACCATGCGATTAACCCCTACCTCAATTGTTTTGTTGAATGCAAATGGGACAATTTGCTAAGAATCGACGGACTCAAACAGGTAGATTTATTTTTTTCATTAATGTATTTTAAATAAAACCAATAGAACAAAACCAACGCCACTTGTACATTTTTCTCATTCCCCAGCGAGCCCCCACAGTTCCAAATATTATCAAATCAACAATTGTCTTCTCAATTGTCAACAATAAATGTTAGAAGTTCCAGAAGTCAATGGTTGATACCACAAATTGCTGTTATAAATACTACCTCTTCTCACCCACAACCTGTCGGATCTGGTCAAATCATGGCATGTTAACTCGATCCATAATGTACATCCATTTAATTTAAACCATTCTTTTATTGGAGTACTGTCAATAAAATACTTAGTATTTTATAATATAACACCAATGTCATTTAAGTCTATATAACACCAACTCTAAAACCTATTGAATCGACTTCATTAGTTGTACGTGTACATGTAAAATTTATAACTTTTTGGATTTATTTGGTGTCAAGTCAAGCAGTCAAATGTGTGAGTTTAAAGTTAATTTTAATACATTCATTTTTCAATATTTTTACCGCTTGATTTGATACTAAAATAACTTGAAAATATAAAAAAAAATTGCATGTAAACGCATCACTCATAAGTAAATTGGTTGGAATGGGTTGGATTAGTCGTTTGAAGTTTATTCAATCAATTTTGAAGTTAGTATCATGTGACACCGATGTCATACTAGCCGGACTCAATACTTATACCCATTTATCATATATATTTATCGTATTTAATAAAACAGGTATGGATAAGGGTACAAATAAGAACAAGTTTATATCCTTATAATGTGTAATGTAATGTACTACATGATAATTTTTTTGGTTGGTATAATTATATAGGGACAAACTAATTAACACCCCCCCGGCAAACTCAATCCTCGAAACGTTCCGAAACTATCCCTGTTTAGCGTTATGCCCAATCCTTTAAAACTATATCTACAATCTTTTAAAGTACTACTAGCAGGCCTACTTATAAACATAAAATCCAACTAGTTCAACTTAAAAATATTTCTTTCACCCACTCTTTTTTTCTTCCAATCATTCTCGTCTAGTTTTCCAACGATCTATGATAAATTTTATCAAAATCTAAAACTATGAAATCTTACTCAAATTTCTATTTCAAATTAGATCAATGATGAAATACTTTTGAGTTATATTTGTCTCGTTGTTTTATTTTTTGACAGTAAAAATCATATAGGAACTTTAAATTTTGTTTCTCAAGCCTTTAAATCTATGTATACAGTCATTTAAAGCATCCGTATTAAGCCTTTAAACCTTGCATGTAACTTGTAAAAAAAAATTACAGTCAAAGCCCATAGGCAGAGGATTACATTTTGTTTCTCAGGTCTTTACACATTTGTCTACTACTCTTTAAAGTACTCATGCCAAGTCTTTAAACTTTACAAGTAACATATCAACATTTTTTTGACAATAAAAGTCCGTAGGCACTTTAAAATTTATTTCTCAAGCCGTTAAATCTTTGTCTACAACTCTTTTTAGTATCTAGCCTTTAAACCTTACATGTAACTTATCAATTGTTTTTTACAGTACAAACCCATAGGCACTTTAAATTTGATTTCTTGAACCTTTAAACCTTTGTTTAATACCATTTAAAGTATGCATGTCAAACATTTCAACCTTACATGTAAGTATATTACTTATCAATCTTGTTTACAGTAAAAATTTATTGGGATTTTAAATTTTGTTTGTCAAATTTTTAAATATCTGTCTACAACTCTTTAAAGTACTTGTGTCAAGTCTTTAAACCTTGCAGGTAACTTATCAAAGTGCAGTATTTATACATAACATAATGAGCCTTTAAACCTATGTGTGCAAGCCTTGAAACCTAGCATATCAAGTTTTTGTGCATAACATATCTCCAGAAAAAAATTAGCAACACTAATATAACTCCAAAGTATAAGATGTTCGTAGTTTTAGATTCGCAAAATTCATCACAGGTTGTCGTGATAATGGACTACGAACAACTTGATTGATAACTACCGCTCTCTACCCTAGCTGTCATATAAGTGAGCTGCTAGAATTATTGTTATATAATGTTGTAATTTTCAATGATAATTGCGAAAATTTACTTGCCAAACTTAAACTTCTATTATTACAGAAATATCTAATTAAAAATTATTAGACAATATTAATTTTGATATTTACTGGTTTGCTATTTATAAAAGAAAAATTGCGGAATTAAATATTTTTAATGTATAAATAACTAAACATGTCTGCTCTAATGAATATTTCATATGAAAAATATAATGTTTATATCTGTTTTATAATAAAAGAATATTGATTATCAAAATTAAACTGTTACGAAATTATATTTTTATTATTATGTAATATATAATGTTATGAGCGAGTTAATTTATGGCACGGTCGATGGAAAAATACCATACACTACTAGAATCTATTTTATATTTTATTAAGGTGGATATGATAACTTAACAGCGTGGGTGTTCCGGGTAATAATTCTCTTCAAGATAACCTAACAGTGTGGGTATGATAACTTAACATGCAGTGTGTGTCTTAGGGATAACTCTCTTCATACACTTACCCCAACATTATTCATTTATTTATCCATGGTTTTAAAACAAATTATAGTAGTACTAATTTGGAATAACAATTTAATATATTCTAACTTTTCAAATATGAAAATTAATTTCAGCCGCTATCATTTCTTCGGCTGCCTTCTGTACAATCAATGCAGCAGTTATGTTAAATTTCATATTTTCGTTGATATCGTACTTCCGTTAATTCTTTAATGTTATATCGGTCAAATTTTGTTGATTTCATATTTTCGCTGATTTCAAAAAAATATTATTTCAATTTTCAAAACAAAATTATATCACAAACGTGAGGAAAATTTGTCAACATCCTAAAATATAACTTTTTTATTTGCAAAATTATATCACAAGCATGCAAAACTATACCGCATATCAACAAAAAAGTATTTGAAGTAAAGTCTAGTGATTCTCCATCGTGTTAAAAAAACATTTGAGCAAGTCCCTGCCGAGGAAAAAACCAGCAGTCATTAAACTTCCACTATTTAATATTATAATTAACATCCAGGTATGTGAAACTTTTAACTTCTTTCGATTGACAGTCAACATATGCCTACTTAAATATATTGAATAAATGCAACACAATTGACCTTTACAACAATGAAGGAGAGAGAGAAACCAGTCAACCACGATGTGATATTCCACTCAATAATTCGTTTTAAATTAAAAATCTGAGAGACGTAACAATATACCTTAGAAACTTGTAAGAAAATGACAACAGTACCAGAGATCCTACCAACAACTTTTTGTTAAAAAATAGAAACAATGCAATATTTGAATCTAAACCACATAGTACTAAGTGTTGCTCAATTGTTCTCTCAAAAAATGATTGATTAGCAAGTACATCAAGGTGGTTTGATGTTGGATCTGTGCGCATATGCACATGCTCCTGCAACCCACGGCCAAGGCAAAATTCAAAAAAGATAAAAAGAGCGAGAGAGAGGGAGATTAATCAAGGTCTAGGAGCATATCCAAATGTTTAAAAACAGAAGTTCCATAACATGTCCCCTTTAATTGAAAGCTAAAAGATAAAACATATATACCACTAGGTATGACATTGACCAGAAATGAAGTTATATACATATACAAGTATTAACTAGGAGCAATAATTATAAATATTCCTACAGAAGATTAAAGCAAGTTTGCACTAAATAATGTAGGAACTGCTGCCGGTATTGCTGCTTTATTATTTCTTGGGGTTGCCATATATGTGCTCTGGGAGAGAAGAAACCTTTCAAAAGTAAAAGAGAAATACTTTCAACAACATGGGGGATGGATTCTGTTGGAGAAGATTAAATTAAACCAAGGGTTTGGTTTTACTATCTTCACGAAGCAACAGGTAGAACAAGCAACAAACAATTTTGCCAGTGCAAATATTCTTGGTTATGGAGGCCATGGCACTGTTTACAGAGGAACTCTAAGAGATCAAACGGTTGCCATTAAAAAGTGTAAGATGGTCGATGAGGGCAAGAAGAAAGAATTTGGTAAAGAGATGCTAATTCTCTCTCAAATTAACCACAAGAACATTGTTAAAATCCTAGGCTGTTGTATAGAGGTTGAGGTTCCTATGCTAGTATACGAGTTTATCCCAAATGGTACCCTGTTTGACTATATACATGGTAAAAAGCCAGGATCACACATTTCTCTACTAACCCGTCTACAGATTGCACATGAATCAGCAGAAGCACTTGCCTACCTGCACACTTCAGCATCTCCTCCAATTTTCCATGGAGATGTGAAGTCTGCAAATATTCTCTTGGACCAAAATTACATGGCAAAGGTGTCAGATTTTGGGGCCTCAATACTTGTTCCGACAGATGAAGCACAATGTGTCACTCTTGTGCAAGGAACATTTGGGTACCTTGATCCAGAATACGTGCAATCTTGCAAACTGACAGACAAGAGTGATGTGTACAGCTTCGGTGTAGTTCTTCTGGAACTTCTAACCAGCAAGCCCGTAGTTGATTTTGATGCACCAGAAGATGAGATGAGTCTTTCGTCTCGCTTCCTCTCTGCTATGGAAGAGAACAAAATACAAGAGCTTCTAGATGATGAAATTAAACATGAAGATGATATGAAATTAATCAAGGCAGTTGCTGAGCTGGCTAAGCAATGTCTAAGTATGAAGGGGGACAGCGACCTACAATGAAAGAAGTAGCTGAAGAACTTCTTCGAATAGGAAAGCTTAAGCATCATCCTTGGAGACAAGATTACAATCCCGAAGAAACGGAGACTCTGCTCAGTGAACGATCCCAACATGAAATCGAGATTGAGGATACAAGCAATTATTTCATTATAGATAAGGAAGCGGAGGAGAGCATTGCCATTGGTCGTTAATTGTGTCCACACATTGACGTATACACATCTCTTGTCCTACTTATGTTGGTTATATATTTTATTTCCTCAATAAATTGTCATTACTACCACCTTTCTATTTATGTAGTCATCTTGATTTCCTGTATAGTATTATTTTGTTCAAAACACTTTCCCTTGGTATTCTTCTTTGTCGTAATTTATAATTTTCTTCTTGCTTCAGTTTGTACAATTACGTTAGATCCCTTCTAATGTATAATCGTAATTGGTTCCAAGATATTTTATTGTAAATAAAATAAATTAAAATGTAGCTACAAACTCGCTCATTTATAACTTGAATTACATAAAGTTACAAAGAATTGAGCACAAGCTGCTTCTGCGAACTTAAATTACGCTCTTGGGCCAAGCTTCGCCGGAATTTCAAGATCTCTGTTCTTGGGCTGTTTTCTTTGGCCTGTGATCTCTATGGCTCTATCTTCTGTGTTTGCTGAGATGGAGGCTTCCATTTTGCGGTTCCTAGACTGTGCACGCAAGTTGCAAATACCAACTCATCAGCCGCCTGTCTCTATGCCTGCACCACTGGAAGTTCACCTGTCTCCATCAGGACGTCTCTCTCTTACCGGGGGTGTCTTAGATCCCACCAATCCAATGCCCTCCATTTCGCCTTTGAATGATCCTCTCTCTTCTCTCGCTGGTGGTCGCCCCGCTTGTCTCCCTCCGAGTCCCGCACCACTCGCCCTTTCGATTTCTTCAGACGATGCTTTTTCCACCTGGCAGCCCCATGTCGTTTCACCTGATCCGAGATCTTTTGCTGCGGTTACGGCTATTACCCAGCCTACTCCTTCTATAGCTCCGCCTTCCAGTGTTACAGATAATCCAGGCGCTCCAGTGACTTCTAGGGTTTTCCACGCGAAGAGTCGTCTTCGTAATAAACTAGCCTCTCTTTCTTCCTCGGCTAAGAAGGGCTCTCTTGTTTGCCTTCGCTACGGCGATTGTGGACATTTGGCTAATTCTTGTCGTAATGCTCTAGTTTGCTTTGCTTGCAATCGTTTAGGTCACAGATCAAATACTTGCAAAGCCATTACCATGCTTCCCTCTTCTTCCCGACCACCTCTAACTCCTGAAATGAAATCTTTGGGGGGTTCTCTCCCTCTCATGCGATTCAGTTGCACACAGTCTATAAGAGACTTTGAGGACAGTCTTCGCAGGGGTGTGGTGATCAAAGATCACTACCGACAGGGTGCCTCTTTTATTTAAGAGAGACTGACTGAGCGTTTCCCAGTTGAGAATTTTAGTTGGAAGGCTATTCCTTTGTCTGATGACTGTTTCTTGCTTTACCCTCCTGATCAGACCTGGCGGTCTATTGCTTTGAAAGAAAACAAGATTTTGCTTGGTGATATTCTCTTCCCCTTGGAAGCTTTTGATCCATCAGTTTATGATGGAGGTTGGACTCCTCTCTTGTTTTGGGTTAAAATTTATGGTTTGCCTTCAGCTTTGTTACATGGCTCTGAGTTCAATCGCCTTATCAGTGAGATAGGGGGTTTTGTCTTGCAAGTAGATCCCTTATCTCGGGATCGTGAGAACATGAAATATTTGCGTCTTAAAATAGGGGTTTCTGGCAGATCTGACATTCCCCCTTGTCGGAAACTCCTATTCACTGGTTCTGATGGTATTCCCAGGTATTACTGGGTTCAATTTGTGGTGGAGGGAGATGGTAAGCAGTCGCCTGAGGTAAGGCGTTCATATTGGCAAGAAAAACCCTACTCAGCCCCTTCTTCTTCTCATCCTCCCCCACTCCTCCTTTTCCTCATCCCTCTGTTTGCCCTCCTCCACCTCCACCCCCTCTACCCACCCCTGTTACCTCTCCTCTTGAGATGCAGCCTATCACTGGTTCACTACCCTCTTCTGCCCCCTCCACACAATTTAGGGATGAAAACCGCTTTACTCCACTTACTTCTCTGGCTGATAACCCTACTGAACCATCTAATATGGGTTCTAGTATGGTGTTAGATTATGATCCCTGGTCAGAGTCACATTCCTCTGATTTGCCACCACCCCCACCTCCGAATGATCCGTGGGATGTGGCAGTTCAACAGGAAAAGGACAAAGTGAAAGAAAGAAAACGTAAGGGCAAGTCTTTGGAGCCTCCTTCTTCTAATGAAGAAACTCGTAGCAGTTTGAGGGTCAAGCTGAACCAGATGGTAGGTACAAAAGATGGTCTGGTAGATGGGGGGGACAAGGACTCAGCTAAACCTGTTAAGGCCATTACAGGTATCCAATTTCTCATAGACCAGTTTCCCTACTCTACTCTGACTGATTTAGATTTAATAAAATTATATGAAATTAGTGGCTTTCTTTTAGGATCTGCTGTAGATGAAAGTATTAAGATTGTTCAATCCTTGAGGGCTTTATCTAAGCCCAATTTTGTTACTGTTATTTCTGATTGCATGCCTTCTGGCTCTATTCCTAGTTCTGTTGTGATACAGAACCACTCTGATTCTGTGATTGAAAGTCAGAATTTGCCTCTGACTTCTAATCCAATTGGGGATCTAACTGTTTCTAATGGTTAAGATCCTTAATTGGAATGCAAGGGGTCTGGGCCTTTCAGTTAAAAGGCGATACTTAAGTGATTTAATTAGGGATAATCATATAGATATTGTTTGTATACAGGAGACTAAAAAAGAGGATTTTTCAGAACGTATGTTAAGATCTTTGAGTAACTCTGTTACTCATTGGACTATTTTACCTTCTGCTGGTGCTTCAGGTGGCATTATTTTAGGATATAGTGAATCTTTGTTTACTATTCATGCTACCTATATTAAGGCATATTCTATCTCTATACATCTGTGTAACAAATTAGATAATTTTGAATGGTGTTTAACAACTGTGTATGGGCCTTTGTCAACAAATACTAGACGATCTTTTCTCTCAGAATTAAATGATATAGGTCATTTGGGAATCGATGCTTGGCTACTTATTGGTGATTTTAATATGATTAGGCGTCGATCTGAAAGATCTGGCCAATCATTTAATCATGTCATTAGTAATCGTTTTAATAATTTTATTAGAGATAATGAACTCATCGAACTTCCTTTATTAGATAAAAAATATACTTGGGCTAGATCTTTGAACTCTCCTTCTCAAGCTTTATTAGATCGTGCCTTGTGTTCTCTCTCTTGGAATTCTCATTTTCATTTTGCAAAAGTAACCTCCTTACCTAAAGCCTATTATGATCATACCCCCCTTATCTTAGATACTCACTCTATTCATATCACCCATTCCAAGTCTTTAAAGTTTGATAAAACTTGGTTGGCCATTGATGGTTTTTATGATATGGTAGTTAAATGGTGGTTGGATTGTCCTCTAACTGAGGACTTTGGAATTAGTTGGAAATATAAGATGCAACATTTAAGACAAAAATTACGAGGTTGGAGCTCTAATTTAAAAGGAGAACAGAAAAGAGCTAAGTCCCATTTGTTGACACTAATAGGATACTTTGAGCAACAATTAGAAGATGATCTCTTGACTGATTCTGATCTGTCCAACTGGAAGAACTGTCAGCATGAACTGCATCAACTATATTTAGCTGAGGAACAATTTTGGCAACAAAGATCCAAACTAAAATGGCTTTTGGAAGGGGATTTAAATACCAAATTTTTTCATATAGTTGCCACCACTAGAAAGAAAAAGAATACTATCACTAACTTAGAGATAGATGGGGTGTCCTGTACTGAACCAAAGGTTCTGATGAGACATGTTACCCATTTTTATAAAGGGCTTATGGGTTATTCCACTCCTAGACTCTTGTACCTGCAATCTAATTTATGGCATGCTACAGAAAATTTGAATTCAATTCAAGTGGCTTTCTTAGAAGCTCCATTTACTTTGGAAGAAATTCATAAAGTAATGTTCACTTGTAATCCATCTAAAGCACCTGGTCCAGATGGAATGTCATTTCAGTTTTACCAATCCTTTTGGGAATTGTTGAAATCTGATATTCTACAATTGTTTCAAGCTTTTTATGACCATAATTTAGATGTTTCTAAATTTAATTTAGCCAGTATTTGCTTAATTCCAAAAAAAGACAATGCAGTTACGATTCGGAATTTTAGACCAATTAGTTTAATAAATTGTAGTTTTAAATTAATTACAAAACTATTAGCTGATAGGATAGCATGTGTAATGGATACTTTAATTGACTCATCTCAAACAGCTTATGTTAAGGGTAGGTTAATCTTAGATAATGTTGTTTGTGCTCATGAAGTACTTCATCAGGTTAAAATTAAAAAACAAAAGGGAGTTCTTTTTAAATTAGATTTTGAAAAAGCATTTGACCATGTTAATTGGGACTTTCTGTTGGAAATGTTAGAGCACAGAAGTTTTAGTTGTAAATTTATTACTTGGATTAAATCAATATTGGTTGGTAGCAGAACCTGTATGAATTTAAATGGTAATTTAGGTCCTTACTTTTCTTGTAAACGAGGGGTGAGACAAGGAGACCCTCTGTCCCCTTTCCTCTTTATTCTTGTTACTGATGCCTTGAATAAGATCCTCTCCAAGGCAATGGCTGAGGGTCTTATTGAAGGACTTGGAAATTTTCCAAATGTTGGCAATGTTCTAAATCTCCATTTTGCAGATGACACTTTATTGTTTTTAAAAGCTGACTCTCAGGTTTTGTTACATGTTAAATGGTTACTTGTAGGTTTTGAAAATCTATCAGGTCTCAAAATTAATTTTGACAAAAGTGAAATGTATCCTCTCAATTTATCTGAGGAGGACACTACTTTTCTTGCCTCAGTATTGGGTTGTAAAGTTGCCTCTTTACCTCTCACTTATTTAGGTGTGCCAATTAATACTTCTAAACTATCTGTTCTTGATTGGCAAATTCTCATTGACAAAATAGAAAAAAGATTACAAGGTTGGAAAGGTTCTTTACTCTCATTGGGAGGCAGAGTCACTCTGTTAAATTCTGTGATATCTGCCATACCTCTGTATTGGTTATCCATGTATAGGATGCCTGCTAATATTCGGCATAAGATAGACAAAATTAGACGAAAGTTTCTGTGGCATGGTGGTAATTCCACCAAAAGAAAATACTCTTTGGTAGCGTGGAGAGTGGTTTGTAAAAGTAAAGATCAAGGGGGTCTAGGAATCCTTGATTTAAAGTTAATGAATCAATCTCTTTTAGCTAAGTGGTGGATTAGATTTAATGATAATCAAGTTCATGGCAGATGGAAAGATATTCTTCAAAGCAAATATGGTTGTAGAACTTCTCTCTCCATCTGTTCTCCATTCTGGAAATCCATCTTTAAAGATTATATGGTTATTAATTTGGGTATCAATAAAGAAATAGGCAATGGTATTACCACGGCCTTTTGGCTGGATAGGTGGCATTCTGAACATGCATTGCAGCATCTCTTCCCCAATCTCTTTTCTATAGCTAATGATAGATTCATCTCTGTTGCAGAGGCTTTTGCCTCCTCTTATTTATTTTTGACTTTCAAGAGACAGCTGACAGGAATTTATTTGGAAGAATGGAAAGCTTTGCAACATATGTTTTTCCACTTTACTCTTTCTTCTAATTTAGAAGATAGATTAATTTGGAGATGGTCCCAAAATGATACCTTTACTGTACAGTCTTTCTATAAATGGTTACAATTTGGAGGTTTTCCAAATTCTGAATACAAATATATATGGGCATCCCATATACCTCTGAAAATTAAAGTGTTTTTATGGCTGTTAAAAAGAGATAAACTTCTCACCAAAACCAATCTGAGAGAAAAAGGTTGGCATGGTGAGGTTACATGTGCATTCTGTTCTGCACATGAAAGTGCTGATCATCTGTTTGTAGAATGTTCCTACATTCAATGTATTTGGAACTGGATTGCTTCCTATAATAACTTTGTTTTTACTGGTGTTAATTTAGATGACCTTTGGTTAATTGAAGCAAGTATACCGTTGAAAGATAAACATACCCTACTTTTGCTGCTTGCCTCTGTCCTTTGGACAATATGGTTAGAGAGAAATAGGGTTTGTTTTAATTCAACAGCCCCCTTACCGATTAAAACGATAGGTGCTAAGGTTATCTCCTTAGCACATTTATGGTGCACTTCTATTCCTAAAAACTCTTTACTTAAATTAAGTCTAATGATGCCATCTGATCTTAAAGATCTCCCAGACCAAGTTCCGCTGGCAGAGTCCGACAGCCTGGACACTGCTCACACAGTGGACCTGCTGCTGTCTCTGGCCGATGCAACTCCTCGGGATGGTGGCAGTGGCAACCCCCTAAGTCCAACGTCTGGAGACGACCACAATGAAGATGATGATGTAGATTGGGAGGCCTTGGAGTAATGTCTATTTTTAGTTTATATTTTGTATGTTTTGGATAGTCGTTTTTATGCTTTCTTCTTCTGGTTTGTATGCATGGGATGTATTTACTTCATTTTAAACTGTTCTGTTGTATGACTTTTTACTTCTAACTTTGGTCTCCATTTTGGATACCATGTTATGAAGTATTTTGGGTTTCATATATGAAATCGGTGGTAATCCCACTACTTATCAAAAAAAAAAAAAAAATTAAAATGTAGACTATTTTTTATGCTAATATGATATTGTGATGTAATTAATGTGCTTGCTTATGACCTCTTCACAGAATTATCCTTGAACAAGAGAATATCAAATTTCAGGCTCTTAGCGTGGACTAGTAGTCTTATTTTTTTAGGTGAATTATTGAAAGGGAAGGAGACAAGGGAGTAGAGGGGTTTGCTTTCTTGGAGCAGAAATGGCAATATCACAAATTATCTGTACCTTTATCAGATGGTAATTACCACCATATGATTTTGTGCTAAAAGAACAACCAAATTCCGTGATGTGTTATTGTCATTAGATGTAAATGAGACGTGTTCTTTTGGTTTTCCATAAACCTCTAAGCCAATCTACGTCATTGATTGTCAACTAAATTCATGGGGAGATTTCATGTATGTCCCTAAAAAAAATCAGAATTATATATTCCCCCTTCTAGAGTTCATAATATTGTATTTACACCTCTAAATTCTAAAAACTCACTAATTTATCTAATTTATTGTCTTTCTATTAAAACTTATTTTAAATTTAAAGTACATATTTTACTCATTCAATTGGTCGGTTTCTAAGGACAAATGATTCATTTTTCTAATTGTGACGCATGCACAGTGGCATTTATGCATACGCTTGTGTGCACATCATTTTTATGCTGGTTGTATATTTTATTTTTAGTTTCTAACTTTTTCTAGTTCCTTCAACTTCCTTCAATATGTGCAATCGTAGTTGCATCCCAATATCCCATGATATGTTATTGGAAATAAAATTTATCTTAATATGGATGAATTCTATGTTGTGTTTTATTATGATCCGTAGAATTAACTTGTCACCCTTGCACAGAATTATCCTACAGCAAAAAATTATCAGATCTCAAGCTTTTGACTTGGACTAGCAGCTAGTATTATTTTATTAAGTGAATTATTGAAAGGGATGGAAACAATGGAGTACAAGGGGTATGTTCCAGAAATGGCAACACCTAAAATCGTACGGTACCTTGTCAGAACTGGCAGCCTTTATCAGATAGTAATTACTACCATATATTATGTGCTCAACAAACAGTCAAATTCAAAATCAATATATGACATTTACTGTCAAATAAAATTCTATACCACCATATGGTGTATGCTTAACAAACAAATAACCAAATGCTATGGTTATTAGATGTAAATGAACGTGTTTTCTTTTGGCTTTCCATAAAACTTAAAGCCAATCTATGTGATTTACTGTGAAATAAAATTCAAAGGATATAATATAGAGAAGAAAAAAAATGAGTGTTATAACTAGAAACTTACACAAATCAAAATCTATATGTATCCATCTGACATATAGTAGGATAAGTCAATGCCTGTTGTTTTGACTTCTAAACTAGATTCATTTTTATCCTCTGTAAAAATCAAAGTAACAACTGAAGCTATTAAACATGATTAAAATTAGGTTCTATTAGAACAGATTAGATGGGCCATAAAATCCATTTTCTAGCACCTTAGCTTGAAGAGAGCAAAGTTTACCAAAAACCTGACAAGGCACCATCAGAGAGGCCTGATTACATAGACTCAACCGCAATTGTACAGACTATATACCTCTGTACCCACCAGGAGCTGAAAAATAATACCACATGCCTTGGGTGATAAATTGGTACCATTAGCAGGGGCCACCTCTGCATTCAACTTCTTGAATGCTATATGGACGATGTCGTTTGTAGGTTTGTATTTCCCAAAACCTGAAAGCTATAAGTCATACTAGCGTAATTGAGGTGTTTTATGGTATGTTTGGATACATCAAGAATATGAGCTATTCCAGAATAAGGGCTATTTGCAGGGGCAGAACTAGGAAATTGAGATAGAGGGGGCTGGATGAATAAGCATCATGTAATTTTATTTTATGAAGGGGGGCCAATAGTGATATTTTTTGTAAAATTTAAAATTTTCAAGGTAAAAAATGCAAAATTTTCAAAGGATAGGTGAGCTTAGCCCCTTTTCTTACTATGTAGTTCCGCCACTGGCTATTCAGAATAACAATTTACATCCAAATAATTTTTTTACTATTTGGAATAGCTAGAATAGCTGCTATTCTATATTCCTTGTAAATGTTAGAATAACTACTATTCGGAAAGTGTGAAGAGAGAGGGAAAAATATTTTTTTCATGGATTTCTGCCAACACACACTGCCGAAATGATAAAATTGACATCACTTCTATTATCTCCACATCGTAACAATTTATTTGAGATTCCATTTGCTTATCTTTCTTCTTAATTATCACATTGTTAGCACTATTCTTCATTGGTCACATCTATTCACTATTTAAAATGTACAAGCCAAATAACATTTTTACTAATCTGAATAGCACTAATTTCACCATAATCTGAAAATCACTATTTTTTCTCTATTCTCATTCGCTATTATATATCAAATTTCACTATTCTAACTCCCATCCAAAATGTACCTTATGGTATGTATGAATTAAAGATATGGAATGAGAAAAAAAAAAAAAAAAAAAAGAGATATTACTTCAGAGTATAAGCTGCTTGGATCATTTATAGGATTTTCTGTGACAATGGTTTGATGCTAAGAATGCAGATAAATTATTGATTAAAAATTCAAAATCCCTAATATTATGATTTCTTCAAACCTTATCCATAGGTATCTTTTGTGGCAAAAGCGAGTTACTCACTAAATGTACATGGGTGAAATCCATAGAAGATCCTCCACAACAACAAAAGGAAAGTCATGCGGCCTCCTGCTCACAAATGGGACCCACGAGTGATTGAGCATATGAGTTAGTGGGTTTTGGGATTTATTGTGATTTATTTCGTTCGGCCTATCAATTGAAGCTAACAATATCATCTTACATATCACCACCTCATGACAATATGCACAGCTGAGATCTCACGAAGCTCAGCAGGCAGTATTGTACTTGTAATTTGTTTGCTAGCCCCTGTGATCATTCATAATTACAAACTATATTTAAGAAAAAAATTATTATAACTTTAAGAATCAAATTATTATTACTTTTGCCTTCCTTAAGACAGTGCATGACTAATGCATTTAGCAAACAAAAAAAAAAAAATTATAACTTTTTCATTTATATGTTTTCAATTGTAAATACTTTATTGGAGTAAATTTATTTCAAAAGTGTTTGTTTAGTCAATACCATCATAAGGAGTCAAATATTAAATTTCAAAAACTATGCTCACCAAGTTAGGAACCTAGTTAGGAATTGGAGATCATAACTCCAGTATTAGTAAGATTGATTTCAAGCGACAAATTCAAAATGTTAAAATTGATTCGCATCATTGTTTGAAGCCATAGAAGATCCTTGTCAGCGCAGAAAGAAAGGTGACACGTGTTATACCCATCAGACTGTCTACTGTCTGTTGGGGTCTACTTTCCCTTTCGTCATTATGAGCTTAATATGTCCGTTTGCTGAATTATTGTAAGGTCTATCTCTAGCTTTAAATTTATGTTGACTTGAGAAGGTGATTTCATATAGACCATAAGTGTTAATCATCAGACTGTTAATTTGGTTAATAATTTAAGACTATCAAGAAAAAATCTCGGATGCATGTGGTTCTTTGAAAGGAAGTAAATTATTTATAATTGTCAATCTTTTTTCTTGAAGGACATATAATTGTCAATCTTGCTTCCAAATTTTTGTATTACATTTTCTAGTGCGGAACTGATTTATCACAGGAATGGTTAATAATTTAAGACTAGCAAGAAAAAATCTCGGATGCATGTGGATCTTTGAAAGAAAGTAAATTATTTATAATTGTCAACCTTGATTCCAATTTTTTTTTATTACATTTTCTAGTGTGGAACTGATTTATCACAGGAATGGTGTGTCTGGAAACATGTATACCAACAGCAATATATATATGAGGAGATATCCAATTACACCATTTTATGGTGACACATCTTGACACCATATTTTTATAAGTTATTTTGTAATTTCAAAATTCAAATAGTCGATCCGAACCATTCAACGTAATGTCCATATTAAAATGTGCTTGGAGACCAAATTTTACATTTTTTTTGGAAAATTATTACTATTTATTTAGAATTTTTTAAATTGTTGTTTTTCAATGGTCCAAAATTGTTTGAAAACAATAATTTTGTACACATCTTAATAAATACTAAAAAAAAATTCAAAAAATGTAAAATTTGGTCTCCAAAAATATTTTAATATGAAAATCATGTTGAACGGTTTGAATCGTCTGTTTAGATTTTAAAATCGTAAAAATAACTTATAAAAATATGGTGTCAAGATGTGTCATCATAAAAATAAACGAGAGATTCCTTGAGAGTACAAGCTGCTTTGGGGCATTTAGTGGATTTTCTGTGACGATGGTTTGATGCTAAGCACGCAGATAATTTGTTGATTAAAAATTCAAAATCCCGAATAAATTCAAACCTTATCAATAGATTTCTTTCGTGGCAACAGCGAGTTACTAACTAAATGTACATGGGTGAAATCCATAGAAGATCCTCCACAACAACAAAAGGAAAGTCATTCGGCCTCCTGCTCACAAGTGGGACCCACGATTGATTGGAATTCGTATCCTCTGAGATATCTCAAACTTTGCGTGACTTTATGGAAAATCTGAACCGTTCAAATATGTTCTGCACGAATCTCAAAGCCCACAATACTGACGTTGGTTCTGAGATTTGTTGTGATTTATTTCGTGCGGCCTATGAATTGAAGTTAACAATATCTTCTTACATATCACCACCTCATGAAAATATGCACAGCTGCGATATCAGGAAGCTCAGCAGGGAGTGTTTTATTTATAATTTTGTTTGCTAGCCCCTGTGATCTTTCTTAATTACAAAATATTTAAGAAGAAAATTATTGTAACTATTTAATTTATATATTTTCAATTGTAAATACTTTATTGGAGTAAATTTATTTCAAAAGTGGAGTAGAACTGGGGTGTTCTTAAGTTAATCATGTCTCTTGGTGAACTCAAGTTTAAAACCAGTCAGATCGGCTTCAAATTACAAATTTGAACCGTTGAAATCCGCCTACTTTATGAGTGATGCGTCTACGTGTGAAAAATATTAATTTTGAAATTAATTTTGCATAGAGTGAAGTGGTAAAAAAATGTTCAAAAAATGAATGCATTAAAATTATTTTATTAACTTTTTAATTTTAACCGCTTGACTGTATACTAAATTAATTCGAATGCTTAAAATTTTCAAAGGTAGACACAAAGGGTAAAAATATATAATATCAAAAAACTCAATGGTAGAGGAATATGACAACGATGCACTTCAAGTGTGGAATTCCACAACGAAAATGAAATATTTTTGTTCAGGCTAGTATATTGGCAGCAATTTAAAGAAATTTCTCTCCATGTTTTGCTTTTGTGCATGGTTGTATACTTTTAGGCATATGTTTATATGTACATTACAAGTTGAAAAATAAATAATTTATTCTCATTAATCGGTCAATTAAAAAACTGAACGTTTTTCTTATACATGCTATATTTTTTATTTTTTAATAAAGATAAAATGAGAAGTTTGTAAATTTAAAATTATTTCAATAGAAAAGATAATAAGTTGAATAAATTAATGTGTTTTTCAAATTTATAAGACTAAATAGAATATTATTAATTTTAGAAGATATATATATATATATATATATAGAGTACGGCTAACGCGCTTCCTCTAGCATATGGGCCGAAATGCTTCCGGTGAAAATTTGAAATTTCAAAATCCAAAAAGTCGATCTGAACCGTTCATCTTCTTCATATTAATATCTGCTTGGAGACCAAATTTTACATTTTTCTGAAATTTTTTACTATTTATTAAGCCACTTTGAAAATTGCTGATCCAACGGTGACTTACCAAACAGTAAAAATCAGAAGCTACCGTTGGATCAGCGATTTTCAAAATGGCTTAATAAATAGTAAAAAATTTCAGCAAAATGTAAAATTTGGTCTCCAAGCAGATATTAATATGGAGAAGAAGATGAACGGTTCAGATCGACTTTTTGGATTTTGAAATTTCAAATTTTCACCGGAAGCATTTCGGCCCATATGCTAGAGGAAGCGCATTAGCCGTACTCTATATATATATATATATATATATTAATTTGTAAATATATATAATTTTTACCTTATAAGTTTTCTTAAAGTAAATGAAAAATAATGAAAATAAAAACCCCGGTGCTCCCCCGTGGGAAGTGTACACAGATTTTACGTAACATCTGACTGGTGATTCAATACGAGGTCAATGAATTATACTTCAATCAATAAAGAAAGAAGAATTTGATACCATCAATTAATGGACACTACTACAAAATGATAATCATATGTGGTACATCATACGCGGATATGATTTTTTTTCATTAAGTACATATGTAAAGCAAAAAGGCGTGCGTTCGAAAATGATCAGCTCCAACATTCATACACAACTAATTAAAATAAAATAATGTATAAATGTGCTTGAACATTTATACATGATTCTTTACTAAGCAACCATGTACGGATGACACCAATTGTGCACGGATGTGGTTAACTTATTTGTGTATAAAGGATGCTTGTAATCATACACAGTTTTATTGTAATCATACACATATTTATTGTATGAACCGTGTGTGATGAAAGAAACATAAAATTGTCCACGTCATCGATCTGCATCTTCATGTTATAATGCATCTCTCTCTATCTTTTCTAATATAGTTCTATATTTTCTAAAGCACCTCTTTCCTGTACTGATATTTTGTTATTATGATCATCGGTCTCCCTGGTTGCCAAGAGAGCTGCGGTAGAATTCCCATCCCTTATCCTTTCGGAATTGGCCTAAATTGCTCTCTGAATGATGGATTCAATGTCACTTGCCACACAACTTACAATAAGGGCATACCTACACCTTACCTTGCCAGTTCAGCAACTTACAAACACAACAATAGTGCACCTACACCTTACAGTGTTTTTTTTCTGATTCTGAATATAATCCTGTCCTTGGATCAGGCACGAATCGGAAGCCTTGTAGCTTCTCAGTGTTATAACACCACGACAAAGAAAGAGGATTACAATACTTTGGGATTTAACTTTGGTGAGTCATTCTGGCTGAACACCGAGAAGAACAAATTTACAGTAATTGGGTGTAATACTCTTGAACAGGAAAAAATCAAATTTCAAGGTCTTAGTGGAGCAGTAGTGTTAATTTTAGGTATATTATTGAAAGGGATGGATACAAAAGAATAGAACAATTTGTATTCTAGGAGCAGAAATGGGAATACCGTAAATCACTAAATTGTACTGCACCTTGTGAGAATGGACAGCCTTTATCAGATACTAATTACCACCATATGTTGTGTGCTCAACAAACAACCAAATTACGTTAGGTGCTATGATTATTACATGCAATTAGACAAGTCATATTTTGCTTTTCGATAAATCTTCAAGGAACCATCGATCAGAGGGGACTGATTACATGAAAATATTTTGCTTTTACACCTAGAACCTCACCTAATCAGATCAGTCTCTTCTCACAATTTGCATAAAATCTTGCCTTGTACACCAAAGCGCACACTCAACATGAATCGAAGCACAACAATTGTCACATATGATTGAGAAACGGACATCTTTGTTCACATAAAAAAAAAAAAACTATGTAATTAATTTAATTTATTTTTGTTTAGAAGAGCACGCAGGCAACATCAAATTTTCACAAAGATTACAACTGCATCTCAGCTACTATTCAGGTTCTGACACAATTTATAAAAAAAACAATAACAATTTTTAAAACGAGACGATAACAATTTTCCCCATACTGATATTTTCATGTAGCTTAAATAAATAATAAAAATAAATCGGTAGTATTTAAATTGTAAATTTAAATCTAGCACTACTTTTACAGTCTGGGTCAATTCTGAAGCCACTTCGAAATACAACAACGTCCCTTTAATGAGTCTCCAAAGCGGCTTTCAGTACTGATATTTTTCTTGGATTTGCAAGAACAGTACTCGCGTTCGTTCGTTCTATTTTTTTTTTTTGGAGAGAAAGATAAAAGTCCTAATTTTCTAAAAATTTTAATTTGTAAAGTATTTATCCGTGCTTCAAAACTAAAAGTTGTTTTTCGATTTATAGCTGAAAACAATCATTTGCATTTAGTTTTTTTTGGTGAAGACTACATCTCTTGGTAAAAGTTTTAAAGGAAAAAGTCGCATATGCTCATGGAAAAATTAAATAGTGTATATGTCCTCATAAAATACCAGTAGCACTTGAACTGCAAATTGTATGCCATTATTATTATTATTATTATTATTATTATTGGTTATGTTCATGTTTCACGATAGCAAAATGATATACAACTTCTGCTTGCCAATATTTTATATATAGTTTTCAAATACATAATAACTGTTGAATATTTGATAATTATATTTTCTACTAATAATATGTGTAAGATTATCAATATATGAGTATATTCCTATAAGAGAAGGGATCCACTGATAACATTTGAAAGTTACAACATTTTACAACAATTTGATTTTGCAATTTTTAAAATTCAAACAGTCGATCCAAACCGTTCAATATAATATCTATATTAAAATGTGCTTGGAGATCAAATTTTATATATTTTTTAATTTGTTTTACTATTTATTAGTATTTTACAAAACTGATATTTTTTAGTGATCCATAATTGTCTAAAAATAGTAATTTTTTGAAATAATTAATAAATAGTAAAAAATTAAAAAAATATGTAAAATTTGATCTTCAAGCACATTTTGATATAGAGATCATATTTAACGACTTAGATCGACTATTTGAACTTTGAAAATCATAAAATCAAATTGTTATAAGATGTTGCAACTTTTAAATGTTGTAAGTGGATCCCTCCTGTTCTTATAATTATCGTAAAAAAAAAGTTGAAGTAATTTATAATAATAATAATAAGCTATTGGAATAAAAATTACGGAAGAGAGAGAGCGTTCATCTCAAGATATTTTCTTCTCCCAATTTAATTAAAATCGAAATGGAAATTGTATAGTGTTACAACTTTCAAAGCTTCAATAGTTCTACTCAATACGGATAATAGCAACATTTTTTTTCTTAAAAGCAGCTGTCAAATTAGTTGCCAATTAGTACGGATCAATGACTAAGGATTTTTCTTTGGTCTTCTATTTGACGAGGAATCATTATTCATTTTTTTTTTTTTATTAAAGAGATCCGAGACTATCATCAGGCTTTTTTAAATTGATGTTTACCTACCATACAATTTTTTTATGCCTATTTGATTTGCATCGTACACGTACCTTAACAGGTTCATTAAATATAGATTTTTATAATGGACAGCTAGGCTAGTTCGTTTGTCCTTCAATTACGTCTAATAATATTTTTGGAAAAAGGTTTTGGATACTTGCATTAGGGGTGTAAACGGTCGGATACGGATCGGATAGTGGTCTTACCGTATCCTTATCCGTTATAATTTTTCGGATGCGGATACGGATACGGATAGTCTCGGATACGGATACGGATCGGATGTTAAACGGATACGGATACGGATCGGATATCGGTCGAATACGAATACGGATATGAATATAATTCGGATAATTAAAAGTAAATAACTTGATTGTGGAGTCAGAATCGGTCATGAAATCAAAATCAAATAAGTCAGTCAAAGTTGACCAAATTAAATTGGAAACTCGAATTTTCATTAGCTTTTTGGTACGAGGATAAGTTGATAGAAAAATAGTTTGTTAAAATATTATGCTTAGATAATTTCAACTTAATATATTATATATTACAAAAAAAATAAAAATAACGTTAGTTCAAGAGAGCGAGCAGGATAGTTTAAACAAATTGTAATAAGCAGACTATTTGATTGAATTGGGGGACCCCACATATATTAAAAGGTGGGTCCGCGGCTCAAAGAATGAATTAAAATAGTTTGAAGAACATACATGGTTCATACAGTTGTTCATATGTGATTAATTAATATAGCTCAACCTTGAACAGTCAGAGCGACAACTGTTGGCAATGCCAAAAAGAGAAATAAATGAGAAACCGGAGCATTGGCCAAAAGGATTAGTCCCACAGAGATATTACAACTAAGCCACGTGTATTCATATATTAGCTCAGAGTTCCCAAATGAATTGGCCCATATTGGCTGGCCCATTCGGATAGGAGACAAGAAAATCGGATATCCGATTGGTGTCAAATATCGGATACGGATAATTATCCGAATCCGGATCCGTATCCGTTTCTATATTAGAAACCGTATCCGCATCCGTATCCGTTAAAAAACTATCCGGATCCGAATCCGTATCCGGTAATATCCGAATCCGAATGTCCGAAATCATCATTTCCCGGATTCGGATCCGGATAAAACCGGATAATATCCGATCCGTTTACATCCCTAACTTGCATGCAATAAGAATGGGAGGAGTATTCGTGACTGATACCGTCGCGAATACTACCGTCACTAATAGAAAAATCACTTTTATGACAATATACCCTCGCAGAGAATCACTTTTATCTATTGTTCTATTTATGTAGCTAGTAAATTTTTCTAATAATAATATGTGTAAGATTATCGATGAATATATTCTTAAGAGAAGGCATCCAATTACAACATTTGAAAGTTAAAATATTTTACGACAATTTGATTTTGCAATTTCTAAAATTCAAATTGTCGATCCAAACCGTTTAACATGATATCTATATTAAATTGTGTTTCGAGATCAAATTTTATATATTTTTTGAATATTTTTACTATTTATTAAGTATTTTATAGAGCCACAGTTTTTCAGTGGTCCATAATTGACTAAAGATAGCAATTTCGTAAAATACTTAATAAATAGTAAAAAAAAAATTAAGAACTACGTAAAATATGATCTTCAAGCACATTTTGATATAGAGATCATATTTAATGGTATGAATCGACTATTTAAACTTTGAAAATCACAAAATAAAATTGTTATAAGATGTTGTAACTTTTAAATGTTGCAAGTGGAACCCTCCTCTTCACCATTTGAACTTGATTTGATAGGTTTTGGAGTTGGTGTTATATAGACTGAAATGACACTGATGTTATATTAGCCATACTCATAATAATAATAATAAGTTATTAGAATAAAAAAAATTATGGAAGAGAGAGTGAACGTTCATCTTAAGATATTTCCTTCTCTCATTTTAAAATCCAAAGGGAAATTGTCTACCGTAAGAACTTTCAAAGGCTCCATAGTTCAACTAAGTACGGATAATAGCAACACTTTTTTTTCTTAAAAGAAGCTGTCAAATTAGTTTCCAATTAGTAGTGGTTTGATTTAAACCGGACGGGTCAAACCCGGTCCGATCCGCCTGTGCCCGTGATCCGACCAGATCGTGCCCATGCCCCAGGTATGCACAGGTACACGGGTACGGGTTTGAAATTGATCGGACCCGGTATTTGAAAAAAAAACCCAGGCATACCTGGACCGTTCTAAACCCGTGCCCGCCCCGGACTGATCCACTTACCCGTCAACCCAGCCGGGTTTAACCCCTACCTGTGACCCGTGACCCGTGCCTGTGACCCATGCCTGTGCCCTTTTCTTTTCTTTTCTTTTTATTAAAATTCGAATTTGAAATTCAAAATCACGCCGGTTCAAATCAAAACGGGCCCGGACCGGTCAAATCAAACCCGGACCGGCCGAACCACCCGTCAATCCCGGTTCTTATTTTTTTAATTAAATTTCAAATTTTATTCCCCCTCCAATCAAAACTCTTTAAATACATCCCTCTTCCTCTTAATATTTTCACATTCTCTCATTCTCTCAATCTCAAATTTTATTATTCTCAATTTTTAAATTTATTGTTTAAAAAAAATATAGTTGTAAATTTAAATCATTCTACAAATATGCAAACGGAAATACGAAGGTATCAAAATTATGAATTTTGGCACCTCCTGCAAGATTTTTCCGCTAGATTTAAATGTTACATTTATTTTATGTTAGATTAATTTATTTTTATAGAGTAAATTTAGTTTATGCTAGATTTATTGAATGTTAAGTAATTAGAATTGTTAGATTTATTTTATGTTAGATTTGTTAAATTTGTTAAGTAATTAGATTTGTTAGATTTATTGAATATGTTAGATTTATTTAGTTTATGTTATATTTGTTAGATATGAAGTAATAAGATTTGTTTTGAATATGTTACATTTTATTTTTAAAATTCGGATTTATTTTTATTAGGTTAAAAAATATGTTAAAATTATTTTTTTGAATATGTGAAGTAATTAGATTTGTTTTGAATATGCTAGATTTTATTTTTATTAGATGATGCACATTTTGGTTTGTCAATCTCAGATTCTCAACTTAGAACCTGAGGCTGAGATTGTTCCTTGGAATATTATTCTAAAGAAAAGTCATGTGGCCTTCAGGCGATAATTAAGAACTTGATGTAGTAATTTTTGGTTGCTAGCCACTGTGATATTTCTGAATTACGGACTTACAAATAGAGAATTGTTATAAGAGGAGGGATCGGATGACACTTTTTTTTGGTGACATCGGATGACAGCGTGCATTTTCAAAGTCCAAGCAGTCGATCCAAACCGTTCAACTTGATGAATATATTAAAATGTGCTTGCAGATCAAATTTTACATTTTTAAGATGGGTACAAAAATTCAACGCTGAATATAGCGATTTTGTTAAATACTTAATAAATAGTAAAAAAAATAAAAAAAATGTAAAATTTGATATGCAAGCACATTTTAACATATACATCAAGTTGAATGGTTTGGATTGACTATTTGGACTTTAAAAACTTTGGAAATGCACGCTGTCATCTGATGTCACCAAAAAAGGGTGTCATCCGATCCCTCCTCTTGTTATAATTGTTTAAAGTTATACATATTCAATTGTAAATATTAATTATATTGAACTAAATTTATTTTAAGAATGCTTCTTACTGTCATTGTCGCTCATCAGACTTTTGGTTATTGATGAAGACAACCACGAAAAAATCTAAGATGCATGTGGATGTTTGAATGAAAGTAAATTATTGATAATTGATGCTTTTTCTTTCTAATTTTTTTATTGAATTTTCGTACGTGAAATCCCAGTATTGTTGCCTCTAGACATTTATATCACCAGTAATATATACGCCTCTAAAATTTGAATTAAATTGTGATATTTCTTTATTGTCAATACACTCCAAGAGTATTTTATTGAGGGCAATCTTAAGATTTAAATTCCCATAATCCAAGTATCGTGTGTGTTACTAATTAACATAAGCTCATATCCACCACAGAAAGCAGAAATCATTTTCAGAATAATTTTCACCTCGAGAAGAAAAGGGAGAGGATGCTTTTGGTCCAACTTATTTCCATCTCAAGATTAACCCTGCTATAATGACAACTGCGAAGAAAAATCTTTGTAAGATATTTTCTTCTTTCATTTTGAATTCGAGAAGGAATTTTAACAACCCGATTATCTAGAATATAAGAACTTTCAAAGGCTCCACAGTTCCACTCAATACGTGTGTGGCTTTAACAAAATAGTGATAAATGTGTGGTTGATTATTTTGCGATTATTTTTACAAGTAAACATTGACTCTTTCCAAATATGAATGTATGGTTGCCCGGTTTCCAAATCCTGATATTTATAAAGAGCCTCGAACTGCAGTGAATTAAAGTTGTAGCGTACTAAAGTAATTTGGTGAAGATTCCCTCTAATGAAGTGAAATTACTGGAGTTCATCTTTATCGCAATGTACTTTTGATTTCATTTAAATTGAATACAATACTCTGAATCACTTAGCCGTTGGACCATTAAATATTATAAACTACGTTTTCAATTCTCAGAACACACTTGTTAATTAAAGATATATTAAATAAAAATTATTGAAGCGGGTAGTTCTAGATTCATTAAAAGAGATGAAGAAAAAGATTTATTTAGAAATTTAAAAGAGATTATTATGATTTTTTTGTAATTTTTGCGATTGAAAAAGAAAATTAAATGCATGCTTGTTTGTATGAACACGGTGAATTGAATATGTTTTCGGGTATTGACCCCCGGCCAAGTCCCCAAGTCTTGGTCTTTGCCGTGTGAACTTAGCGTTTAATAAATTAATTATCCCAGGGCAAACACCAAGACTAGCAAATAGCGATTTAGAGTTGTGGTCCACTAAATAATTGACTGATTAATTTATTCAATTATCAACGTGCAAATATATGCTTTATAAATAGCGTCGAAATGCTGTAATGTGGCATCGATCCATTAATATAAACTAGATAAAATATTAGTAGCCTTCTCGTTTATATATTATGGCGGTGGCAATGATACTAATCCAATTTCTTCTCCTACTACACTTCAAAACTGCTGAATCTGCGAACAGCACCATTGCTCTGCTCGGTTGCCGAGAGAGCTGCGGTGGAATTCCCATCCCTTACCCTTTCGGCATTGGCCCAAATTGCTTCCTTTCTCGAGAATTCAATGTCACTTGCGAACCATCTTATGATTCTAACACTACTATAATTCCTTTCCTTGATTGGATGAATTACCGCATTCTGAATATAAGCCTGTCCTTGGGCCAGGCACGTGTAAGCTTCCCCACAGGATCTGGCCAGTGCTATAATAGAACGGAAAAGACAAAGACAGCCATGTCGTCCGGAATAAACTATCCTAACTCATCATTCCGGATCAACACTGAGAAGAACAAATTTACAGTCATTGGGTGTAATGCGCTTTACTATCTCCGTCTTGACGATAGTACTAATTACTCAGTAGGGTGCCTATCTTCGTGTGATAGCCTAGATACCCTGAATAAATATGGATCCTGCTCTGGAATTGGTTGTTGCCAGACAGCTATTCCCAAAGAAGCAAACAGTTTTAATTTCTATTTTGATGATAGATACAACATCTTGGATGTGTATGATTTCAATCCTTGCAGCTATGCTATGGTGGTGGAGGAGGCCGAGTTCAAGTTCCAAACCAATTACGTCACCAGCTATGATTTCGGTAATAAAGAATGGCCTGTGGTGTTCGACTGGGCAATAGGAAACACGACATGTGACATAGCACTGAAAAACAAATCCACCTATGCATGCAGAAGCGATCACAGTAGCTGCTTTAATGTCAGTGGTGTCGGCTATCTCTGCAACTGCTCCGTTGGTTATGAAGGAAATCCTTACCTTGATGGAGGCTGCCAAGGTCTTTCTCTGTCTCTCTCTCTCTCACTCTCTCCTTTTCTTGCTCTGTTTTAATTTTTATTTATATATTTATAATCTTTACGTTGGATGCGACGTGAAGAGATAATTCATATATATGTTGCAGTAATACACGTACGCTTATAGAGTATATATATTTTGTCAAATTCTTGCAGACATCAACGAATGTCATTCCGACCAAAATGCATGCTCCAAGCCAGGAAAGTGTCACAATCTACCAGGAAGTTATCGGTGCTCTTGTCCATTGGGTTGGCGTATTAATCAAAACAATCCGAGAGACTGCAATCTCAACGTGGCACTAATTATAGGTACGTTATTACTTTTTGTTGCTAAATAACATTCATGAACTTTTAAATATCGCTGCAATTGTCCTTTCGGTTGGCGTAGTAATCATAAAAAATCTTTCCAGGTTCGTTATTACCTTTTCAAGATACATAACTTCCATGAATTTTTTTAATGTTGTTACAAGTATAGAAATAGAGCCGACATTTTTATTAATACCCTAAAAATGAAAAAATTATCAAATCTGCTCTCGCATTTTTATTAATTTTAAAAATGCCCTGACCTCCCAAACGTGGGATGATCATCTTCTTTCACCAATCCGCCCCGCATTTGGGCAGTCACCTTCTTTTTTTTTTTTATCAAACCGGTCAGCGGTAAGACAATCAGCTACAGTTTTTTTTTAGAGACCTTAATAATTTCCATAAATAAAAATGAGAAATGAAAAATATTCAATTTGATAGCGAACATTCATTTTGAACAATTCTTTAATTTATAATCTTAACAATTTGGAAAATCTTCAAAAATTAAAATTTAAGTTATATTCTGATGTTATAAAAGACCTATATTATCCATATATCATGTCTATATAAAAAAAAGTAATGAGATTTTGTATATGCCTCACTCTATGTCAAATGATTTGAGATTTTAGTGATTTAAAACTAATATTTTTCTTATTTTACAATTCAACTTTTCTTCAGTAATTTTTTTTGGAGACGGACCGAAATTTTAACAAAATTATCAAAATTATAATGAATAAAGACAGTTGGATAAGAAACCAATGTATATGTGATAAAGTTAGTTTCTTTTTTAACATAATAACTCATTTTCATCTCTTTTTTAGTATAAGATGAATACTAAAGTTTTCAAATCACTTTGCATAATAAATATTGAGTTTTGAATAAAAGACAATATTTTTGGTAATTATACTAGATGTGATTCCAACCCTTTTTATCTCCACATTTATATATTTCCATGTCATTATTTTTTTTAGAAACATATATATTTTTTTCTCTTGTAACTATAATATTTTATGTAAATTTAAAATTTGGAGGGTTTGCACTTGTGATAAAAGTATACAGGCCAGGTACATATTAATAAAAATAATTGATCTGTTTGATCTATGTAATATATAATGTTATGAGTTAATTTATAGCACCGTCGATGGAAAAATACCATACACTACTAGCTGTTATATATATAAGTGAGCTGCTTGAATTATTGTTATATAATGTTGTAATTTTCAATGATAATTGAGAAAATTTACTTGCCAAACTTAAACTTCTATTATTACAAAAAGATCTAATTAAAATTAGTCGACAATATTAATTTTGATATTTTTATGTAATAATAATGAGTATATTGTTATGAGCGAGTTAATTTATAGCACTGTCGATGTAAAAATACTATCCACTACTAGAATCTATTTTATATTTTATTAGGGTGGATATGATAACTTAACAGTGGGTGTTCAGGGTAATAATTCTCTTCAAGATAACCTAACAGTGTGGGTATGACACACTTACCCCCAACATTAGTCATTTCTTTATCCATGTTTTTAAAACAAATTCTAGTGGTACTAATTTAGAATAACAATTTAATATATTCTAACTTTTCAATTATGAAAATTAATTTGAGCCGCTATCATTTCTTCGGCTGCATTCTATACAATCAATGCAGCAGTTATGTTAGATTTCATATTTTCGTTGATTTCAATTTTCAACAAACGGTCAAATTTGTTTCAACTAATATGCAAATGTCGGTCGGCCTAAGAAATCGATAGAAAGCAAAACAAAATTATATCACAAACATGAGGAAAATTTGTCAACATCCTAAAATATAACTTTTTTATTTATAGAATTATATCACAAGAATGTAAAACTATACCACATATTCACAAAAAAGTATTTGAAGTAAAGTCCAGTGATTATCCATCGTGTTACCAAAACATTTGATCGAGTTCCTGCTGAGGAGAAAACCAGCAGTCATTAAACTACTGGTTTATTTTTATTAAGTAAAGCAAATGATGCATATATATATACAACGGTTGGCATTGGTTTAATTGTATTATTTTAATTTTTTTATTCGACTACATTAATTAAATTTTAGTTGAAGATGAATAAATAAAATATTTTCTGTGAAGTAAATTAAGGTATACAAAGAAATGTAAATATAAAAGTAGATATTAAACATTTTATTTGTATTTTGTCAATACTATTCTGTTTTTCCATTATTTGATGGAATAGTGTATTTATGTTAAAATTCCAATTACGCTACAATTTAGTAAGTTTTCTAATTTTTGACCGATTTTTTAATTATAATTTTTCAGTAATTACACTACAATTTAGTAGTTTTGAATCCGATTCGGCCAACGGATGATGATTTCTGGTCAAGTAACCGGTACCGATTATGATTTATATTCCGATTTTCAGAGCCATGTACCAAACCTTACAACTAAATGTGTGTGTGTGTATATTTGACGAGTATCAGCAAATTTTACTGTTGATAGCATATATATATATATATATATATATATATATATATTTGACGAGTATCAGCAAATTTTACTGTTTATAGCATTGAGTACCATTAGGAGATTGATAACTCTATAGCCTGCTAGAGCCTACAATTTATAAGACTGATTCTTATCATTTCGTTCAAAGAACTAATGATCCCAAATGACACCGTTATCTATATCACCAAAAGATATAACCATGTCAACAAAAATTACGTTGACCAAAAAATTCTTAACATTATCAGATTGCTATTTCTCCTTTTATTTTTTGTTGTTAGATTAAATAAGCGACGTAGAACAAAATAAAAGATAAACCATACGAAGATGTTTTTCTATGAAGGTTAGTGGCCATATATAGGAAGATGTTATGCAAGTTTTCTTGACGGAGCGCGTAGACTAAAAGTTTATTACGAAGTATACCATAGGATAATAGTTGTCTTCGTAGATTATGCAACGCTGAACTCAACATAAAAATGGAAACATATATTGGAATTTTGATTTGTTAATAAGCGACAATGATGTAAATTAAATAACTTTCTAGCTTGCTCTTTCTTCTTCTCAAAATTCTTTATATATGTATGCAGGTATGGCGGCTGTGCTGGGATTTGGTACTGCCTTCAGTATAATATTATTATATTTTGCTATAGCAAAGCGTATCAAATTGTTTGAAAAGAGAAAACAGGAAAAGTTAAAACATAAGTTCTTCGTTCAAAATCACGGGTTACTTCTACAACAACTAATAGCTTCCCATGAAGATAGAACACAAAACATGAGAAATTTTGGATTGCAAGAGCTCGAAAAAGCAACAAACTGGTTTGATAATGCACTTATTATTGGTAGGGGAGGTCATGGAGAAGTTTATAAAGGTATTTTGTCAGATCAGCGTGTTGTGGCCATAAAAAGGTCCAAAATTGTTGATCAGGCCGAAATCGACCAGTTCATAAATGAAGTGGTCATTCTATCACAAGTTAACCATAGAAACGTTGTGAAACTCTATGGATGTTGCCTAGAGACTGAAGTACCATTGCTTGTTTATGAGTTTGTTTCTAATGGAACACTTTTTAACCATCTCCATGTAGAGGAACATTGTTCCTTGACATGGAAACATCGGTTAAGCATTGCCCTTGAGGCTGCCGGAGCAATTTCCTATCTTCACTCATCTGCCTCTATATCCGTTTTCCACAGAGACATAAAATCATCTAACATTCTATTAGATGATTATTTCACAGCAAAAGTGTCAGATTTTGGGGCCTCAAGATCTGTACAAATTGATCAAACGGGTGTGACTACAGCTGTCCAAGGTACATTCGGGTATTTAGACCCCGAGTACTATAGCACTGGCCGGTTAACCCAGAAAAGTGATGTGTACAGCTTTGGTGTCATTCTAGCTGAATTGCTAACAAGACAAAAACCATTAATCTCCTCTAGTTTGTATGAAGGGGGTAGCCTCATTGCATATTTTAGATCTGCCATGCAAGAGAACCATCTCTTTGAGATTCTGGATCCCCAAGTTGTGAACGAGGGACAGAGAACAGAACTCGAAGCCTTTGCCAAGCTAGCAGAAATGTGCCTGAGAATAAAAGGAGAAGAACGGCCAACAATGAAAGAAGTGGAGATACGGCTCGAGGTCTTGTGGCGGTCCAACCAACAGCAAATACATCCTTGGAGATCCCAAAGTTTGGTGGACAGGCAACTTATGCTACTAGACTACAACACGGGAATTGACACAGAGGCTCTGCTCAGCGAGCAGTCCCCTCATGTCGAAGATATCTGGCATACAAGCAATTATTTCAATATAGATAAGGAAGCGGAGGAGAGCATTGCCATTGGTCGTTAATTACCATTCATTTCTTCAAGTGTTGTCCTCACAATGACGCATACATCTCGTCCTATTTAAGTCGGTTGTATATTTTATTTTCTCAATAATTTATTTGTACTATTACATTTCTTTTATGTTATCAGTTTGGTTTGCTGGATACTAGTTATATGCTGTTAAAAATAGCTTTCTCCTGGTATTCTTATTATTGGTAATTTATGATTTTCTTCTTGCTTCAGTTTGTATTATTTCGTCAGCTTCCTTCTACATCTATATTCAAGATATGTAATTGGAGCTAATATGATATTTTGATGCATGGAAGGTACTTGCTTGTGACCCGTTCAATTGAGCAACATGTTGAACAAGTATTATTATTTTATTTTTTTGAGTAAAAATAAGAATCAAAGTCCTTATTTGATTTTATTGATTCCATTGAAAAAAAGTTAATGAAGCAAAAATATTCTGAGCTGTACACGTTTGTATGGTCAAAGGATGTCACTTTGGAAGAAATTTTGCTGCAGCCCGATCTGTCTGATCTATTCAGACCAGTTTTATCAAGGACTGCACGACAACAACTATCGGATATGTGCGGGGTAGTCCAAGGCGTAAGACGGCTGTTAAGAAATGATGATCGGAATGATGCAATATGGACAGCTCAATCAGTGGGTATTTTCTCTGTGAAATCAGCCTACTTTGCACTGAAAAATGGTCCTAGGATCAAATCGGTTCTTCCACTAATTTGGAAGCTCAAAGCCCCACCTCGTTTCAGAATCTTTGGATGGTTGGTTCTATGAAATAGGATCTTGACGACTGAAAATCTAAACAAAAGAGGTTTTAGTTTGGTGAGTATATGTTGCTTGTGTCGTGCGAATATTGAAACAACAACTCACATCTTTAACGAGTGCATCGTTTCAAGGGAAGTTTATCAATTGGTGGAGACCAGGTTCTTGCCAAATCACCACGGCGTCTTGACTTCTGGAAATGATATCATAGCAAAATTGGTAAACAGGTCAATACCGAAAGAAGGCAGAGCATTGATTCTCATCTCGCAATTCGTCCTTTGGAGAGAACGGTGTGCTTGATTGTTTAGAGAGCAATATAAAACAGTTAACGATTTAGTTGCAGAAGTTAGATCTCAGTGGCACTTTCTGAATAATGAAGAATGAAGATTGAAGATTGAAGATTGAAGAATTATATGCAAGAAGAAATTAACCTTTTCATTTGTTGTACTTTGTTATTTTTCGCTTTCTTTACTCTTTTTTCTTTTTTCTTGTTTGTTTTCTCTATTTTTGTTTTTTTTTCATCCATCTGTAAATCCACACTAGGGTTCCTTCTCAAAACCCTTTAAATGATTGTAACCAATTGCGGTTAATAAAATAGGAGCTTGACTCCTATTTCTTACTCAAAAAAAAAAAAAAGTTAATTTGTAGGTTTCCTAATAGAAACCTATATGAAAATGTTAATTACAAGAAGGTTCAATATACATTGAACCACAGTTAACAGAAAAGAAAAACATTAAAAGTAAACTAAAATTTCAACAAAATAATATAAAACTCATCTTGAGTAAGTCCTTACAATTGGTATTTACAAATGGGTGCATCTACCAAATTTTGGAGAAGCATCCTCTCTGCCGTTCTTGTCAATATGATCTTTGCTTTGACAACAATAGTTTCTATTTAATGGCTCTATATTCTGAATATTTAAAGGCCCATCACCGGGATATTATCAAGAGAAGGCCCAAGATATTTCTGGGGATCTCGGTGAAATGGGTTTGTGGATTCTTTGAGCTCGGTACTGTCAATGACTGGGCCCTTGATAAATGCAACAAAATGAGAAAGGTTGAGAATCAATTTTCAAGATTGGATGACTAAGTGAGGCATGAGCGGCGGTAATCAATTTTATTCTTTATGGTAACATAATTTGTTGTCAATACGGCCGCTACATTTACAAGATATTTAGTTTATGTTTGCAATAGTTTATTATACAATTTGGTGATACAATTTCATAACACTCAAAATAAATGCGTTCTGTATGTCTGCATAATAAAATTGTCCACATATATACCTATACAAAAAAGAGACTAGTATATTAAATTACCAATTTTTTCTCCGACATTATCATGAAAGTTTTTCCGATTGTCTGAGTAATTGACTGCATAATCATTGCATGATTTTTTTTTTCAAACTGGACGATAAGAATATCCATAAATTGTCCTATATCAAAGCCAGCCAGCCATACATATATTCATGTATATCACTATTTTGAAATAGTAATTGTTTACTTTTCATTCATTTGAATAATTCCAAACTATTAGTAGTATCACTATTTTGTAATAATAATTAATCAGCCACATATTTATCACTATTTTGTTTTGAAACTCAATGTCTATACATTCATTATCCCTAATTCGAAAGAAATTGTTATAAAAAAAAAATCAGTTTGTAGGAGAAAATGTTATTAAAAAATATCAGAAGAAAAATCACCAATTTTCAATAATTTACTTTCATTCAAACATCCACATGCACCTGTGACTTTTTCTCTTGGTTGTCTTCATCATTAACCAAACAATCTAATGGGCAACAGCGACAGTCAATACATGAAGTCACGTGCTCAAGTCAAAGTTAAATTTAAAGATAGAAACACCTTAAAATTCAGTAAAAGGGCCATGATTTTTTCTAGATGTTCGCATATATTGAAAATTATTGATTTGGACAAACACCACACGATTGTAATACATTTCTTCTTTGTCAATGAAGTTTTTTTTAATTGAATTATCAATTATATTGGGGTTTAAGACCAATTTTACAAAAATATAAGTGTAGTAAATTAAAAATAACAAATGTTTTAACCTGCAGATTTTGTAGAAGCTTGGAGAACAAATAGAGGAGCAGCTAGAGCCTGACTCTGATGAAAGCCTCTTAATGTATAAAATAACCTAATTGATGGTTTTAATACATTATGAGCTTTTTAGGTGATATATATAAGTTAGTTTCTTAGCTGGCGATGATATATAATTAATGTATTGATTGGTTAATTTTGAGGTTGTAATTGTTGGTTGTTTATTAAGGAAAATTCTCTTCTATTTTTAAGTTCATACAAAATGTCATGGCTCAAGAAATTTTAACCAAATTAGAATATAGTTGTACGATTTCTATATTTATGTTTATGGTAATTTTTCATTGTGAGTCTAATAAATCCAATATTAATGATCATCCAAAATTTTAAAATACCGTCAATTTAATTTAAAATCTTCAACACCTGTGTCACTGCCAATTTGAAGTATCAAGGGATAATTCAAGATAATTGCAATTCTTTTTATTTACAAAACATAATTGTAAATACTTGTACATATATCACTCAAATCATTAACTGCATCTGATGGTCATGATGAAACTAATAAATATTTGTACATATATCGCTTTTGTGAACCGCTTGATTTAAAAACTCGGAATTTCCATAATGGATTTGACCATTAACCTTTTCGATCTGACTGTGGTTTTCTTTTCTTTTAATTAACTTTACTTCTGGGGATGCACTTAGATATATATATCGAGGGTAGAATATCAAGTTCGCAGTAAATTTTGACCAAAACAAGTGATTCTGGTACAGGACATGCGCTGTTGACTTGTGATACTGGTACCCTAATTAATGTATGATAGTCGTGGATGTCACTACCTTAGTGTAAACACATGTTAGATCTAGATGCAGTTCCTATTTGGAAGCACGTGCCAGTGAGGAAGTCAAAACAATTCTTCAAGGATATGATATTTTATTCTTGAGAGCGACCTCCATCACTTTGTCAAGGATTGTTATTCTTGCCTCTCGAGTAAATCAATGTGCACGTGTACGAACGGCACTACTATACAATAGGTCATTAGACTATCGCATAAGGTGCGAAAGTGTCAATAAATCACGCACTATTTTAATAAGGGGCGGATCATAGTTGAAATTTTCAAAATTTTATTACCAAGTACTAAAATATAACAAATTTAAAGGAGATTCATTTTTATTCGGACGCTTCCATTTAGAATTTTTTTACTATTTTTTAAACCACTTTGAAAATCGCTGATTTTACATTTTCTGGACCATTAGATCAGCAATTTTCAAAATGGTTTAATAAATAGTAAAAAATTCCAAAAAATATAAAATTTGGTCTCTAAGCACATCTTAATATATAGATCGCATCTAACGGTTTGGATTGATTATTTGGACTTTGAAAATGGAGAAAAAAGATTTGAAAGATAGGGTGCATTTGGGTGCACAAAAATTTGGATACATTTGAACCCTCCTCGTTCTTAAATTGATTTATTAAATTACATATTATACGAATAATTTATTATATTACGAAAAATTTGGGTATTTACAAATGGGTTTGTGGATTCTCTGAGCTCGGTACTGTCAATGACTGGGCCCTTGATAAATGCAAGAAAATGACAAAGGTTGAGAATCAATTTTCAAGATTGGATGACAAAGTGAGGCATGAGCGGCGGTAATCAATTTTATTCTTTATGATAATATTTTTTTTTTTTTTTGAAAAATTGGTATTTTACCACCGGTTTCATTATGAAACGAAAGAGTACATACATCAGGTCCAAAATAAAACGCTAGCATACAATCTATCTACACCTAACAAACAATAAAAGTCTACCAACAAATCAACATATCAAACCAAAATAACATCGAACATCAGAGACATACTAGCAAAAACATAAAAAGGTAATACTAAATGGAGTCAGAAGTGGCAATAACACTAGAAGAGAAGGCACTAGCTGATGAGGATGAAATACTAGATAGAAGGCCCGTAGCACGATCGACAGCATCAATAACTGTTCTGCCACGCAAATCATCAGCTAGGTCCAACCCTTCTAAACCAAGACCAAGGTCCTCGTTTGAAACCAGCTGGGAGCTGCCCTGGTCCTGTGCATCCGTGTCGGATAATACTAGAAGAGGGCTCATCTGAGGCAACATATAATTTGTTGTCAATACGGCCGCTACATTTACAAGATATTTAATTTCTCTTAGCATGATTTTATTATACATTTGGTGATACAATTTCATATATAACACTCAAAATAAATGCGTTCTGTATGCCTGCATAATAAAATTGTCCACATATATACCTATACAAAAAAGAGACTAGTATATTAAATTACCAATATTTTCTCCGACATTATCATGAAAGTTTTTCCCATTGTCTGAGTAATTGACTGCATAATCATTAATTGCATGATTTTTTTTTTCAAACTGGACGATAAGAATATCCATAAAAAAATTGTAAATATTTTTTCTATTATATAATTTGGATTTTAGATGGAAAGAGTTATAGCTTTCCAACTTCTATTTAATATCCATAAAAGACTCCTTTGAGTTTCAATTCCACCACCTCCCACAAGAAGGGTGTTGTCATCTAGATCAAATATCGGTTCTTATTAAGAAAAATATATTATTTAACTTGATTCTAGTTTGCTTTCTGTCCATAATTTTAATTTATTCTTATCTATGTGATCGCTATGTTAACCACTATTTTTGCAATTTTGCTATATACTCCAGCTTTGAAATTGTTGTTTCGTTAGTACAGCTCTAATTTGATCTCTCCGTTTCCTTTTTTCTCTTCCTTCTATGTTGAATAGTCTTGAATGGGATTGGGAAAAATGCTATTCATATGAGCCATGCGCCATGTCACTGCAACAAACTCAATGGTAGAGGAATATGACAACGATGCACTTCAACTGTGGAATTCCACAACGAAAATGAAATATTTTTGTTCAGGCTAGTATATTGGCAGCAATTTAAAGAAATTTCTCTCCATGTTTTGCTTTTGTGCATGGTTGTATACTTTTAGGCATATGTTTATATGTACATTACAAGTTGAAAAATAAATAATTTATTCTCATTAATCGGTCAATTAAAAAACTGAACGTTTTTCTTATACATGCTATATTTTTTTTTTTTTAATAAAGATAAAATGAGAAGTTTGTAAATTAAAAATTATTTCAATAGAAAAGATAATAAGTTGAATAAATTAATGTGTTTTTCAAATTTATAAGACTAAATAGAACATTATTAATTTTAGAAGAAATATATATATATATATATAGAGAGATGGGCTATGGTGCATTGCAATGCATAGGTACTCTTGTGCATTGGATTATAAATCATCGATTCAAAGTCGAAATGACCGATCCAAACCGTTCACCTTGTTCTCCATAGTAATATGTGCTTCGAGACCAAATTTTATATTTTTCGGAATTTTTTTACTATTTATTAAGCCACTTTAAAAATCGCTGATCTGATGGTCCAGAAATTTTTACTGTTCACCCAGATTTTCAGATTTTCAATAAATCTAAAAAAATATTAAAAAAATTCCAAAAAATATAAAATTTGGTCTCCAAGCACATATTAATATGGAGAATAAAATGAACGGCTTGGATCGGTCATTTGGACTTTGAATCGATGATTTATGGTCCAATGCATAAGGGGTCTATGCATTGCAATGCACCATAGCCCATCTCTATCTATATATATATATATATATATATATATATATATATATATATATATATTAATTTGTAAATATATATAATTTTTACCTTATAAGTTTTATTAAAATAAATGAAAAATAATGAAAATAAAAACCCCGGTGCTCCCCCGTGGGAAGTGTACACAGATTTTACGTAACATCTGACTGGTGATTCAATACGAGGTCAATGAATTATACTTCAATCAATAAAGAAAGAAGAATTTGATACCATCAATTGATGGACACTACTACAAAATGATAATCATATATGGTACATCATACGCGGATATGATTTTTTTCATTAAGTACATATGTAAAGCAAAAAGGCGTGCGTTCAAAAACGATCAGCTCCAACATTCATGCACAGCTAATTAAAATAAAATAATGTATAAATGTGCTTTAACATTTATACATGATTCTTTACTAAGCAACCATGTACGGATGACACCAATTGTGCACAGATGTGGTTAACTTATTTGTGTATAAAGGATGCTTGTAATCATACACAGTTTTATTGTAATCATACACATATTTACTGTATGACCCATGTGTGATGAAAGAAACACAAAATTGTCCACGTCATCAATATGCATCTTCCTGTTATAATGCATCTCTCCCTATCTTGTCTAATATAGTTCTATATTTTCTAAAGCACCTCTTTCCTGTACTCGTATTTCTCTAAGACACCTCTTCTAAACAGGTGAGGCAAGGATGAGAGGTAAGGCAACAGAGAAGGTATCTTCACCGAGAAGGTGATCCGAAACGAAGAAACTTCAAACCAACATAACTTAAACTATCAACACAAAAATTCTAAATAATTAAATAGCAAACAATTGAAAGAAAAATGTGAACTTTGGTCTCCAATTACATTTTAATATGAAGATCATGTGTAACGGTTCGGATCGACTGTTTAGATTTTTAAATCACATATATGACTTATCAAGGGCGTGTTTTACTTCATGCTCACATTTTGTGATTTTAAAGTTCAAATTGTCGATCTTATCCATTCAACATGATCTCCATGTTAAATTGTGCCAAATTTTATATTTTTTTTACTATTTTTTTAGAATTGTTGAAAATTGTTGTTTTTAATGATTCAGAATTTTCTGAAAAATAACAATTTTCAAAATAAAGTTCTCTTGCATTAAAATTATGATTAATATTACTGGGGTGTAAGAAAATTAATAAACAGTTGCATAGCAAATTATATTCATGGAATGAGAAAGAAAAAATGGGAATTTTGCGTAAGAGAAGTTGCAATGTGTCATTTATCGGATTTGCTGTGTGGATGGTGTGTTGTGATACATGCATGGAACCTCAAAATTCCTACCGCAACAACAATTAATTTTGTGAGAATTTCTTCAACCTTTACAGTAGATATATTTGGTGACAAAAAGTCGCAGGAATTTTGGAGAAGAAAGACGCATTGCTTGCGAAAGGAGATGGTTTATCTGCGTAGACTCGTTTCACTATATTGCTGCCTGACAATTTTAAATATGCTTCATGGTTCAAGCAACACCATGTTCGCCTACATTTAATTTTAGTTTTTTATATGTCCATTTGGAACTACTGTTTTTAAATGCTCTCATTGTAGCGGGTCAACTTTATATACTTTTCTAATTGCCACATTACTGGTCACAGAAAAAAAAGCATGTGCAAAATAATATAAACTACTGGATTCTTATACAGCTAATCTGCTTCGTCTTTTTTCTTCTAACATTCAGATTTCCTAATTTAAATGTCATGTATATATATATTATGTATGTTATTAATTATTGTAATATTTTATTATTTATGTAATGTGTACTTAATTCTGCATGACTATTTTGACTATTTATGTACGCTTCTATTTTAATTTATTATACTTGTGGATTATATAAGTGGAATTATTTTAGCATATTAGAATAAATTATTATTTTTATTTTTTCATATTTTTTTAATACTATGTGCGACTATTCACATATTATCTAATTAGCTTTGAATGTTCATATTTCATTTTATTAGTGGATTATATTAATGTAAAAAGTGATCTAACATCATTTTTGAACTAATTATTTTATTACATTTTTTTCCTTATTATTTTAATACAAAACAAGCTTTTTTCGAATAAATCAGAGTTTCCGAGTTGACTCGGCCGATTCCTCCGATTCCGAGTCAATAATCAACTATCCAGTTCCAATTCCGATTTTCAAAACCATGGTTAATAGTTAATACCAGGTGGTGGAAATTTTGGTTTGTCATAACAATCTCAGATTCTCCGCTCAGAACCTGAGGCTGAGATTGTTCCTTGGAATATTATTCTAAAGAAAGAGTAATGCTGGGGTGCTATGGATAGCATAGAGGCCTCTATGCTACGGCTCAATATTCAAGTTTTCAAAATCCAAACGGTCGATCTGAACCGTTCATCTTATTCTCCATATTAATATCTGCTTGGAGACCAAATTTTATAATTTTCCGAATTTTTTTACTATTTATTAAGCCACTTTGAAAATCGCTAATCCAACGGTTTTACTGTTTTGTACAGCCACCGTTGGATCAACAATTTTGTAAAATACTTAATAAATAGTAAAAAAATTCAGAAAAATGTAAAATTTAGTCTCCAAGCAGATATTAATATGGAGAATAAGATGAACGGTTCGGATCGACCGTTTAGATTTTGAAAACTTGAATATTGAGCCGTAGCATAGAGACCTCTATGCTATCCATAGCACCCCAGCATTACTCCTAAAGAAAAGTCATGTGGCCTTCAGGTGATAATTCTTGGTTGCTAGCCACTGTGATATTTTTTAATTACGAACTTATATTTTTTAATTACGAACTTACATATAGAGAATTGCTATAATTGTTCAAATTTATACATATTCAATTGTAAATATTAATTATGAACTAAATTTATTTTAAGAATGCTTCTTACTGTCATTGTTGCCCATCAGACATTTGGTTAATGATAAAGACAACCAAGAAAAAATCTCAGATGCATGTGGATGTTTGAATGAAAGTAAATTATTGATAATTGATGATTTTTTTTTTTCGATTTTTTTTATTGAATTTTTTTTTAAAGATATTATAAACTACGTTTTCAATTCTCAGAACACACTTGTTAATTAAAGATATATTAAATAAAAATTATTGAAGCGGGTAGTTCTAGATTCATTAAAAGAGATGAAGAAAAAGATTTATTTAGAAATTTAAAAGAGATTATTAGGATTTTTTTGTAATTTTTGCGATTGAAAAAGAAAATTAAATGCATGCTTGTTTCTATGAACACGGTGAATTGAATATGTTTTCGGGTATTGACCCCCGGCCAAGTCCCCAAGTCTTGGTCTTTGCCGTGTGAACTTAGCGTTTAATAAATTAATTATTCTAGGGAAAATGTTTCTCCCATTATCCCATGGCAAACACCAAGACTAGCAAATAGCGATTTAGAGTTGTGGTCCACTAAATAATTGACTGATTAATTTATTCAATTATCAACGTGCAAATATATGCTTTATAAATAGCGTCGAAATGCTGTAATGTGGCATCGATCCATTAATATAAACTAGATAAAATATTAGTAGCCTTCTCGTTTATATATTATGGCGGTGGCAATGATACTAATCCAATTTCTTCTCCTACTACACTTCAAAACTGCTGAATCTGCGAACAGCACCATTGCTCTGCTCGGTTGCCGAGAGAGCTGCGGTGGAATTCCCATCCCTTACCCTTTCGGCATTGGCCCAAATTGCTTCCTTTCTCGAGAATTCAATGTCACTTGCGAACCATCTTATGATTCTAACACTACTATAATTCCTTTCCTTGATTGGATGAATTACCGCATTCTGAATATAAGCCTGTCCTTGGGCCAGGCACGTGTAAGCTTCCCCACAGGATCTGGCCAGTGCTATAATAGAACGGAAAAGACAAAGACAGCCATGTCGTCCGGAATAAACTATCCTAACTCATCATTCCGGATCAACACTGAGAAGAACAAATTTACAGTCATTGGGTGTAATGCGCTTTACTATCTCCGTCTTGACGATAGTACTAATTACTCAGTAGGGTGCCTATCTTCGTGTGATAGCCTAGATACCCTGAATAAATATGGATCCTGCTCTGGAATTGGTTGTTGCCAGACAGCTATTCCCAAAGAAGCAAACAGTTTTAATTTCTATTTTGATGATAGATACAACATCTTGGATGTGTATGATTTCAATCCTTGCAGCTATGCTATGGTGGTGGAGGAGGCCGAGTTCAAGTTCCAAACCAATTACGTCACCAGCTATGATTTCGGTAATAAAGAATGGCCTGTGGTGTTCGACTGGGCAATAGGAAACACGACATGTGACATAGCACTGAAAAACAAATCCACCTATGCATGCAGAAGCGATCACAGTAGCTGCTTTAATGTCAGTGGTGTCGGCTATCTCTGCAACTGCTCCGTTGGTTATGAAGGAAATCCTTACCTTGATGGAGGCTGCCAAGGTCTTTCTCTGTCTCTCTCTCTCTCACTCTCTCCTTTTCTTGCTCTGTTTTAATTTTTATTTATATATTTATAATCTTTACGTTGGATGCGACGTGAAGAGATAATTCATATATGTGTTGCAGTAATACACGTACGCTTATAGAGTATATATATTTTGTCATATTCTTGCAGACATCAACGAATGTCATTCCGACCAAAATGCATGCTTCAAGCCAGGAAAGTGTCACAATCTACCAGGAAGTTATCGGTGCTCTTGTCCATTGGGTTGGCGTATTAATCAAAACAATCCGAGAGACTGCAATCTCAACGTGGCACTAATTATAGGTACGTTATTACTTTTTGTTGCTAAATAACATTCATGAACTTTTAAATATTGTTAAAGCATTGAAATAAAGACCAAAGATTGCTTTTCAGGATGCATAAAAAATATTGGGTACTGTCTACAAAATACTGAGTAATAAGATAAATATTGGGGTACTATTATATATTTATATCGTATTCAATAAAGTGGGTATGAATAATATTTTTTTGTTAATAGTAAAGTTAAGTGTACGAGTAAGAAAAAATTTAGTTAGCGTATTGAATAAGGGTACAACTAAGAACTATTTTGTATCCTTATATTGTGTAATATAATGTACTACATGATAATTTTTTTAGTAGGTATAATTAGATAGGGACAAACTAATTAACTGCCCCCCAACTCAATCCTCAAAACATCTTGGAACTCTCTATTCAGCGTTCTGTCTAATCCTTTAAAGTCTCGTCTACAATCTTTTAATGTACTAATAGGAAACTTTCAAAACTAAATAAAAAAAAAAAGGATTGATTTCTTTCGCCCATCTTTTTTCTTCCTGCAATCATTCTCATCTATTTTCTCAATGACCAGTGATAAATTTTGTGAATCCAAAACAACAAACATTTTCTACTCGATTTTCTTTCTCAAAAGAGATCCATGATGAAGTATTTTTTATTTATATTCATGTCATTGTTTTATTTTTCAACTGTAGCGCAAATAGCGCCCGCTATGCAACATTTGCTTTTTTTTTTTCTTTTCAATTTATATGAGCTTTAAATAAAGGCTCAGATTGGATTTTAATCGTAATTTTTTTTTGCAATTGACGTACTAAGCTTTATATTAAACTATTAAATATTTAATGAGAGATTTATCAAATGAAATTAAAATAAGGAAGCTACAACGTGCTATGCAACATGAGCTGTTGTTTTTTTCTTTTCTTTTCAATTTATATGAGTTTTAAATAAAGACTTAGATTGAATATATTAAGATATTTCTTGAAGTAACAAAATGATATTTACTATACAGTAGTTTGAATATTTTGAATATACTAAGACAGTTAATTATGCCATGATGTCTAGGTTATTTTGAAATTTAAATAGAAAAAATAGATTATGTCATGATGCTGAATATATTTTGAATAGAAAAAGATTGATAGTTTATGATATAGTATTACTATGGATATTTTGAGTTGCAATTTGGACTTTGTATTGGTTCAATATAAATATTATAATTTTTTAATCAATTTGATATTATTTATGAGGTGGGCTACGGTGAGTTGCAAAGTAAAGCGACTATTTTACTTCACGCTCATATTTTGCGATTTTAAAGTTCAAAATGTCGATCCGAACCGTTCATCTTGTTCTCCATATTAAAATGTGCTTGGAGACCAAATTTTCTATTTTTTGGAATTTTTTTACTATTTATTAAGCAATTTTGAAAGTCGCTGATCTGATGGTCCAGAAAATTTTACTGTTTTTTACTGTTTACAGCAAAACAGCAATTTTCAAAAATGCTTAATAAATAGTAAAAAAATTCCAAAAAATATAAAATTTGGTCTCCAAGCACATTTCAATATGGATTAAACATCTAATGGTTCGATCGGTCGTTTGGACTTCCAAAATAAAAATACGGCGTGAAGTAGAAACGCGTTTTACTTCGCAACTCACCGTAGCCCACCTCATTATTTATTGTTTTATGAGACTTAGATAATGTTGATATTTAGTACAAATATATGATATAATTTTTATAAAAATAAGAAAACGCTATGTAGCATAGCTTTCGCTATAGCGACGCTTTTCGCTATAGCTTTTTTTGTAGGTTTCCGGCTATGATGCGATAGACGCTATTTAGAACCTTGGTAATTACACTACAATTTAGTACTTTATTTGACAGCATTCTTTTGTTTTAACCTTGTTTTTTTATTTTTGAAAAATAATTTTTTAACATTGTGTTCAATTTTGTTAAGTACAAAACAAACTTATGCAAAAAAAAATCCGAGTTTTGAATCCGATTTGGCCAACGGATGATGATTTTTGGTCAAGTAACCGGTTCCGATTATGATTTATATTCCGATTTTCAAAACCATGTCCCAAACCTTACAACTAAATATATATATATATATATATCTATATATATATATATATATATATATCTATATGAGTAATGCTGGGGTGCTATGGATAGCATAGAGGCCTCTATGCTACGGCTCAATATTCGAGTTTTCAAAATCCAAACGGTCGATCTGAACCGTTCATCTTATTCTCCATATTAATATCTGCTCGGAGACCAAATTTTACATTTTTCTGAATTTTTTAACTATTTATTAAGTATTTTACAAAATTATTGATCCAACGGTGGCTGCACAAAACAGTAAAACCGTTGGATTAGCGATTTTCAAAGTGGCTTAATAAATAGTAAAAAAATTCAGAAAATTATAAAATTTGGTCTCTAAGCAGATATTAATATGGAGAATAAGATGAACGGTTCGGATCGACCGTTTGGATTTTGAAAACTTGAATATTGAGCCGTAGCACCCCAGCCAAATTCTATCTATATATATATATATCTATATATATATATATATATATATATATATATATATATATATTTATATATAGAGGTAGGCTAATATACAATCGATTGTTCCTGAGGTCCCGTACAACTAAGTCATTTTCCAATTTTTATAGTCCAAATGATCGATCCAAACCGTTCATCTTGTTCTCCATATTAATATGTGCTTGGAGACCAAATTTTACATTTTTCTAAATTTTTTTACTATTTATTAAGCCACTTTGAAAACCGCTGATCCAACGGTGGCTTAACAAAACAGTAAAACCAGAAGCTACCGTTGGATCAGCGATTTTCAAAGTGGCTTAATAAATAGTAAAAAAATTCAGAAAAATGTAAAATTTGGTCTCCAAGCACATATTAATATGGAGAACAAGATGAACGGTTTGGATCGATCATTTGAACTTTAAAAATCAAAAAATGACTTGGTTGTACGGGACCTCAGGAACAATCGATTGTATATTAGCCTACCTCTTTATATATATATATATATATATATATATCTATATATATAGGGTTCGGCTAATTTGCTGGTGGCAACATTTTAGCCGGAGGTGCTGCCACCCTTTTTTTTATTTTCTGATGCCCAAACAACAAATCCAAACCGTTAGATGTTTAATCCATATTATAATCTACTTGGAGACCAAATTTTACATTTTTTTGGAATTTTTTTACTATTTATTAAGCTAGTTTGAAAACCGTTATTTTCAGTAAATTTCTGTAGCATTGAAATCAGCAGTTTTCAAACTAGCTCAATAAATAGTAAAAAAATTCCAAAAAATATAAAATTTGGTCTCCAAGTAGATTATAGTATAGATTAAACATCTAACGGTTTGGATTTGTTGTTTGGACATCAGAAAATAAAAAAAAGGCCGGCAACAAATTAGCCATGACCTATATATATATATATATATATATATATATATATAGAGGAGGGATCAAGTTACAACAATTTTTGAGTTACAACAAGTTAAAACAAGCATTTTCTACATTTTCAAAGTCTAAATCGTTGATCCAAACCGTTAGATGTGATCTCTACTATAAAATGTGCTTGGAGACCAAATTTTACATTTTTTGGAATTTTTTTACTATTTATTAAGATGGGTACCAAATTCAATGGTTTGAATTTGACTAGTTTTTGTACCCATCTTAATAAATAGTAAAAAAATTTCAAAAAATGTAAAATTTGGTCTCCAAGCACATTTTATAGTAGAGATCAGATCTAATGGTTTGGATCGACGATTTTGACTTTGAAAATATAGAAAATACTTGTTGTAACTTGATCCCTCCTCGTATTTATATATATATATATATATATATATATATATATAGAGTTGGGCTACGGTGCTTCGCGAAGTAAAGCGAATGTTTTACTTCACGTTCATATCTTCAATTTTAAAGTTCAAAACGTCGATCCAAACCGTTCAAGTTGATCTCCATACTAAATTGTGCTTGGAGACCAAATTTTATATTTTTTGGAAATTTTTTACTATTTCTTTAGAATTTTTGAAAATCGCTGTTTCTGATGGTCTAGAATTTTCTGAAAAGCAGTGATTTTCAAAAATTTTAAAGAAATAGTAAAAAATTTCCAAAAAATATAAAATTTGGTCTCCAAGCACAATTTAGTATGGAGATCAACTTGAACGGTTTGGATCGACGTTTTGAACTTTAAAATTGAAGATATGAACGTGAAGTAAAACATTCGCTTTACTTCGCGAAGCACCGTAGCCCAACTCATATATATATATATATATATATATATAGAGTACGGCTAACGCGCTTCCTCTAGCATATGGGCCGAAATGCTTCCGGTGGAAAGTTGAAATTTCAAAATCCAAAAAGTCGATCTGAACCGTTCATCTTCTTCTCCATATTAATATCTGCTTGGAGACCAAATTTTACATTTTTCTGAAATTTTTTACTATTTATTAAGCCACTTTGAAAATTGCTGATCCAACGGTGGCTTACCAAACAGTAAAAATCAGAAGCTACCGTTGGATCAGCGATTTTCAAAATGGCTTAATAAATAGTAAAAAATTTCAGAAAAATGTAAAATTTGGTCTCCAAGCAGATATTAATATGGAGAAGAAGATGAACGGTTCAGATCGACTTTTTGGATTTTGAAATTTCAACTTTCCACCAGAAGCATTTCGGCCCATATGCTAGAGGAAGCGCGTTAGCCGTACTCTATATATATATATATATATATAGAGAGAGAGAGAGAGAGAGAGAGAGAGAGTAAGGCTGGGGTGCTATGGATAGCATAGAGGCCTCTATGCTACGGCTCAATATTCAAGTTTTCAAAATTCAAACGGTCGATCCGAACCGTTCATCTTGTTCTCCATATTAATATCTGCTTGGAGACCAATTTTTATAATTTTCTGAATTTTTTTACTATTTATTAAGCCTCTTTGAAAATCACTAATCCAACGATTTTACTGTTTTGTGCAGCCACCGTTGGATCAACAATTTTGTAAAATACTTAATAAATAGTAAAAAAATTCAGAAAAATGTAAAATTTGGTCTCCAAGCAGATATTAATATGGAGAATGAGATGAACGGTTCGGATCGACCGTTTGGATTTTGAAAACTTGAATATTGAGCCGTAGCACGGGAGGCCACTATGCTATCCATAGCACCCTAGCCTAACTATATATATATATATATATATATATATATATTTGACGAGTATCAGCAAATTTTACTGTTGATAGCATTGAGTACCATTAGGAGATTGATAACTCTATAGCCTGCTAGAGCCTACAATTAATAAGACTGATTCTTACCATGCCAACAAAAATTACGTTGACCAAAAAATTCTTAACATTATCAGATCGCCATTTCTCCTTTTTTTTTTATGAAGGTTAGTGGCCATATATAGGAAGATGTTATGCAAATTTTCTTGACGGAGCGCGTAGACTAATAATTTATTACGAAGTATACCATAGGATAATAGTTGTCTTCGTAGATTATCCAATGCTGAACTCAACATAAAAATGGAAACATATATTGGAATTTTGATTTGTTAATAAACGACGATGATGTAAATTAAATAACTTTCTTGCTTTTTCTTCTTCTCAAAATTCTTTATATATGTATGCAGGTATGGCGGCCATTGTGGGATTTGGTACTGCCTTTAGTATAATTTTATTATATTTTGCTATAGCAAAGCGTATCAAATCGTTTGAAAAGAGAAAACAGGAAAAGTTAAAACAGAAGTTCTTTTTTCAAAATCGGGGATTATTTCTACAACAACTACTTGCTTCGAATGAAGACACAACAGAAAAAATGAGAAATTTTAGATTACATGAGCTGGAGAAAGCAACAAATAATTTCGATAATGCACTCATTATTATTGGTCGGGGAGGTCATGGAGAAGTTTATAAAGGTATTTTGTCTGACAAACATGTTGTGGCCATCAAAAGGTCAAAATTGTTGATCAGGCTGAGATCGATCAGTTCATAAATGAAATGGTCATTCTCTCACAAGTCAACCATAGGAACGTTGTCAAACTCTATGGGTGTTGCTTAGAGACCGAAGTCCCATTGCTTGTTTATGAGTTCATTTCAAACGACACACTTTTTAACCATCTCCATGTAGAGGGACATTGTCCCTTGACATGGAAGCATCGGTTAAGAATTGCTCTTGAGGCTGCAGGAGCAATTTCCTATCTTCACTCATCTGCCTCTATATCCGTTTTTCACAGAGACATAAAATCATCTAACATTCTATTAGATGATTATTTCACAGCAAAAGTGTCAGATTTTGGGGCCTCAAGATCTGTACAAATTGATCAAACGGGTGTGACTACAGCTGTCCAAGGTACATTCGGGTATTTAGACCCCGAGTACTATAGCACTGGCCGGTTAACCCAGAAAAGTGATGTGTACAGCTTTGGTGTCATTCTAGCTGAATTGCTAACAAGACAAAAACCATTAATCTCCTCTAGTTTGTATGAAGGGGGTAGCCTCATTGCATATTTTAGATCTGCCATGCAAGAGAACCATCTCTTTGAGATTCTCGATCCCCAAGTTGTGAACGAGGGACACAGAACAGAACTCGAAGCCGTTGCCAAGCTAGCAGAAATGTGCCTGAGAATGAAAGGAGAAAAACGGCCAACAATGAAAGAAGTGGAGATGCAGCTCGAGGTCTTGTGGCGGTCCAACCAACAGCAAATACATCCTTGGGGGTCCCAAAGTTTGGTGGAGAGGCAACTTATGCTACTAGACTACAATGAAGGAATTGATACAGAGACTCTGCTCAACGAACAATCCCCTCATAACGAAGAGATCGGGCATACAACCAATTATTTCAGTATAGATAAGGAAGCGGAGGAGAGCATTGCCATAGGTCGTTAATTACCATTTATTTCTTGAAGTGTTGTCCGCACAATGATGCATACATCTCTTGTCCTATTTATGTTGATTGTATATTTTATTTTCTCAATAATTTATTTGTACTATTATATTTCTTTTATGTTATCATTTTGGTTTGCTGGATAGTTATATGCTGTTCAAAATAACTTTCTATTGGTATTCTTATTGTTGGTAATTTATGATTTTCTTCTTGCTTCAGTTTGTATTATTTTTGTCAGCTTCCTTCTTCATCTATAATTGTAGTTGATTTCAAGATATGTAATCGGAAACATCGATACTTGTATACGCTAATTCTAATCTAATATAATATTTTGATCCATGGAAGTTGCTTGTGACCCGTTCAATTGAGCAACATGTTGAGGAAGTATTTTTTTTTTTTTTGTTGAGTAAAAATAAGAATCAAAGTCCTTATATGATTTTATTAATTCCATAGAAAAAAAGTTGGAAGGCTTCCTAATAGAAACCTATATGAAAAAGTTACGAGAAGGTTCAATATATATTGAACCGCAGTTTACAGAGAAGAAAAAGATAAAAAGTAAAGAAAAATTTCAAAAAAAGAAGAAGATAAAACTCATCTTGAGTAAATACATACAATTATTATTTACAAATGGGTGTATTTACCAAATTTTGGAGAAGCATATTGCTGTCAATATGATCTTAGCTATGACAACAATACTCTCGATTTAATGGCTCTATATTCTGAAATGGGTTTGTGGATTCTCTGAGCTCGGTACTGTCAGTGACTGGGCCCTCGATAAATGCAAGAAAATGAGAAAGGTTGAGAATCAATTTTCAAGATTGGATGATTAAGTGAGGCATGAACGGTGGTAATCAATTTTATTCTTTATGGGAACAATTTGTTGTCAATACGGCCTCTACATTTACAAGATATTTAATTTCTCTTAGCAAGAGTTTATTATACAATTTGGTGATACAATTTCATAACACTCAAAATGATGCACTTCAAATGTGGAATTCCACAACGAAAATGAAATATTTTTGTTCAGGCTAGTATATTGGCAGCAATTTAAAGAAATTTCTCTCCATGTTTTGCTTTTGTGCATGGTTGTATACTTTTAGGCATATGTTTATATGGACATTACAAGTTGAAAAATAAATAATTTATTCTCATTAATCGGTCAATTAAAAAACTGAACGTTTTTCTTATACATGCTATATTTTTTATTTTTTAATTAAGATAAAATGAGAAGTTTGTATATTTAAAATTATTTCAATAGAAAAGATAATAATTTGAATAAATTAATGTGTTTTTCAAATTTATAAGACTAAATAGAATATTATTAATTTTAGAAGAAATATATATATATATATATATATATATATATATATTAATTTTTAAATATATATAATTTTTACCTTATAAGTTTTCTTATAATAAATGAAAAATAATGAAAATAAAAACCTCGGTGCTCCCCGTGGGAAGTGTACACAGATTTTACATAACATCTGACATGTGATTCAATACGAGGTCAATGAATTATACTTCAATCAATAAAGAAAGAAGAATTTGATACCATCAATCGATGGAGACTACTACAAAATGATAATCATATATGGTACATCATACGCAGATATGATTTTTTTTCATTAAGTACATATGTAAAGGAAAAAGGCGTGCGTTCGAAGACGATCAGCTCCAACATTCATACACAACTAATTAAAATAAAATAATGTATAAATGTGTTTTAACATTTATACATGATTCTTTACTAAGCAATCATGTACGGATGACACCAATTGTGCACGGATGTGGTTAACTTATAATTTGTGTATAAAGGATGCTTGTAATCATACACAGTTTTATTGTAATCATACACATATTTATTGTATGACCCGTGTGTGACGAAAGAAACAGAAAATTGTCAACGTCATCGATCTGCATCTTCCTGTTATAATGCATCTCTCTCTATCTTTTCTAATATAGTTCTATATTTTCTAAAGCACCTCTTTCCTGTACTCGTATTTCTATAAGACACCTCTTCTAAACAGGCGAGGCAAGGGTGAGAGGTAAGGCAACAGAGAAGGTAACTTCACCGAGAAGGTGATCCGAAACGAAGAAACTTCAAACCAACATAACTTAAACTATCAACACAAAAATTCTAAATAATTAAATAGCAAACAATTTAAAGAAAAATGTGAACTTTGGTCAACAATTACATTTTAATATGAAGATCATGTTTAACGGTTCGGATCGACTGTTTAGATTTTTAAATCACATATATGACTTATCAAGGGCGTGTTTTACTTCATGCTCACATTTTGTGATTTTAAAGTTCAAATTGTCGATCCCATCCATTCAACATGATCTCCATGTTAAATTGTGCCAAATTTTATATTTTTTTACTATTTTTTTAGAATTGTTGAAAATTATTGTTTTTAATGATTCAGAATTTTCTGAAAAATAACAATTTTCAAAATAAAGTTCTCTTGCATTAAAATTATTGGGGTGTAAGCAAATTAATAAACAGATGCATAGCAAATTATATTCATAGAATGAGAAAGAAAAAATGGGAATTTTGTGTAAGAGAAGTTACAATGTGTCATTTATCGGATTTGCTGTGTGGATGGCGTGTTGTGATACATGCATGAAGATAGGTTGTCGATTGGAACCTCAAAATTCCTACCGCGACAACAATTAATTTTGTGAGAATTTCTTCAACCTTTTCAGTAGATATATTTTGTGACAGTAATCAATAGCTGAAGATTGAAGAAGGAATTTTGTTAGGACGTTATCTAGGTTTTCGATTTGGGACAAAAAGTCGCAGGAATTTTGGAGAAGAAAGACACATTGCTTGTGAAATAAGATGGTTTATCTGCGTAGATTCGTTTCACTATATTGCTGCCTGACAATTTTAAATATGCTTCATGGTTCAAGCAACACCATGTTCGCCTACATAAACTGAACGCATTTAATTTTAGTTTTTTATGCCCATTTGGAACTACTGTTTTTAAATGCTCTCAATGTAGCGGGTCAACTTTATATACTTTTTCTAATTGCCACATTACTGGTCACAGAAAAATAATATAAACTACTGGATTCTTATACAGCCATTCTGCTTCGTCTTTTTTCTTCTAACATTCAGATTTCCTAATTTAAATGTCATGTATATATATATTATGTATGTTATTAATTATTGTAATATTTTATTATTTATGTAATGTGTACTTAATTCTGCATGACTATTTTGACTATTTATGTATGCTTCTATTTTAATTTATTATACTAGTGGATTATATAAGTGGAATTATTTTATCATATTAGAATAAATTTTTATTTTTATTTTTTCATATTTTTTTAATACTATGTGCGACTATTCACATATTATCTGATTAGCTTTGAATGTTCATATTTCATTTTATTAGTGGATTATATTAATGTAAAAAGTGATCTAACATCATTTTTGAACTAATTATTTTATTACATTTTTTTCCTTATTATTTGAATACAAAACAAGCTTTTTTTGAATAAATCAGAGTTTCCGAGTTGACTCGGCCGATTCCTCCGATTCCGAGTCAATAATCAACTATCCAGTTCCGATTCCGATTCCGATTCCGATTTTCAAAACCATGGTTAATAGTTTAATACCATGTGGTGCAAATTTTGGTTTGTCATAACAATCTCAGATTCTCAGCTCAGAACCTGAGGCTGAGATTGTTCCTTGGAATATTATTCTAAAGAAAAGTCTTGTGGCCTTCAGGCGATAATTCTTGGTTGCTAGCCACTGTGATATTTTTTAATTACGAACTTACATATAGAGAATTGCTATAATTGTTTAAATTTATACATATTAAATTGTAAATATTAATTATATTGAACTAAATTTATTTTAAGAATGTTTCTTACTGTCATTGTTGCCCATCAGACTTTTGGTTAATGATGAAGACAACCAAGAAAAAATCTCAGATGCATGTGGATGTTTGAATGAAAGTAAATTATTGATAATTGATGCTTTTTCTTTCTAATTTTTTTATTGAATTTTCTTACGTGAAATCCCAGTATTGTTGCCTCTAGGCATTTATATCACCAGTAATATATACGCCTCTAAAATTTGAATTAAATTGTGATATTTCTTTATTGTCAATACACTCCAAGAGTATTTTATTGAGGGCAATCTTAAGATTTAAATTCCCATAATCCAAGTATCGTGTTACTAATTAACATAAGCTCATATCCACCACAGAAAGCAGAAATCATTTTCAGAATAATTTTCACCTCGAGAAGAAAAGGGAGAGGATGCTTTTGGTCCAATTTATTTCCATCTCAAGATTAACCCTGCTATAATGACAACTGCGAAGAAAAATCTTTGTAAGATATTTTCTTCTTTCATTTTGAATTCGAGAAGGAATTTTAACAACCCGATTATCTAGAATATAAGAACTTTCAAAGGCTCCACAGTTCCACTCAATACGTGTGTGGCTTTAACAAAATAGTGATAAATGTGTGGCTGATTAGTTTGCGATTATTATTACAAGTAAACATTGACTCTTTCCAAATAGTGATGTGCATGAATGTATGGTTGGCTGGTTGCCAAATCCTGATATTTATAAAGAACCTCGAACTGCAGTAACAGTGCATATATTTTATTTGTAGAATCTAGAGAATTAGTGGATTATTTATGAATATGATGAAGGAAACAAAAAGAAACTCATTGCATGTAGTACCTACTTTATACAGTACTGCGGTGACAATGATACTAACCCAACTTCTCCTCCACATCAAAATCACGGCCTTAGTTATTTACCAACATGGTAAATTACCTTAGTTACATGAATAACATTCAAATTAAAATTATCTTAGTTATGCTGGAAAATATGATCAAATATGAGTTATTTAACAACGCGCTTCTCTATAATTGGCTTAATTTACCAACCATTCAAATAGACCAGATTAATCCACACAAATTCACATCAAATTATGCACGCATATTTAACTAGCAATAGCACGTCGGTCTAGGTTATTCATAAAACCAGTCACATCCTTTTTCAACCATCGAACCCGACTGCGACTAGCAATCCCCGCATATCGGTCCCGACTACCACTAGCAGCCTCCGTGTATCGGACAAATCAAATTCCAACCTCAGACCCGCTATCCCGTTAAATATGCCATCATAATCCAATATGCAATACCCATATCCAAATCAACCATACAAAATGAAAACACAGATTATAGAGAAGTCTGGTTACCTGATATACTGCAAGATACTCAGAATTTCAAATCGAATTGCAAGGACAATCTAGAATCACTGCGACGTAGTCAGAATTCAAATCGAGATTCAAGATTTTTGGAATATAGGCTGATATATTATTAATGGAGATGAGTAGTATATTCTATGAATGGAGATCAGTAACTTGCTTTGTGAATGGAAATGGGTAGTAAGGTTATTCTGTGTGCGTAAAATTTGGAGGGGAAAAAGATTGATTTGACCATGAAGAGTACTATTGTATTTATAAGTAAACAAATAACGGAAGTAGATGGAGACATAAACCGGAGAGATCCAATCTATTTTGTATACGAAGTGGTGCATTATCAAAATAACGGATAAACTTTTAATGAAAAGGTGTTATTCAAAAGGATCGGCTAAGAATTTGTTAACCGATTAAAATTAGAAACGAGTATAAAAATATTAATGAGGTAAAAAAGAAGTTTGCTTAAATGGGCACCTCTTAAATTAGAGAGTCAAATTTTCGGTTTAATTAGACAAATCTATACAATGGCCATGCAACCGTTGAATCAATTTATTTAAGAGAAGTGGTTTTATTATTTTGACGTTTTCTATCCTCTGGCACTTTCTCACTGGATTAATTAATAATTTCAAAACTTATATTCGGTTTTAGTAAAATAAAAGGAATATGATTTGTAATAATTATAAAACTAAGGTTGCCTCCTAAGAACATTGGTAGAAATTTCTCAACATAAATTAATCACAAATATTATGAATAGATTCAATGTAATTTTTTTATAGAAAAAAAATACTCAAATTTTCGGGATGTTACATAAGTTCTTAACTCTCATATATTCAAATTAAAAAGAATTTTAAGTCGAGAGAATGGGTACAACCATTGGGGACAATTAGATAGTTAAAATGTTAAACCAAGTGACGTGCATCCCCACCAATTTACACTTTTGTCAGAACTTCTTTTGGGGAATCATTGCTGGGAAGAATCTCCCACTATATCTCTTGGTACAACCATTGTGGACATTTTGATAACAGCAAAGTGACTTGGTAGAGTCAACAAAGGGGGTGAGTACCCATGCATTAAACTTTTGTCATGGGAAAATCTCTATGATTTCCAGTAGGGCCACAAATAACTCAGCTTAGACTAGTATACGAGTGTAGAATTTTCTCTGGCAGTGTTGAGATAGTCAAGAGATGCGCGCAAACGAAATTTCCAAGATAACCTAAGGCATTAAATTCAGTTGACATTATTTGTGGGTAATGAGATTCATTTCATTTGGACAGATACAGCAGATGATTCAATTTTTTTTTTACATCATTATTGATAGTGTGGTAATTAGTATAAAGTTATCTGACCTGAGGTCAATGGTGTATATCTATCTCAAGTTGGTGAATCAGATTTTTATTTTTCTTAAATATTGAAAAAAATTGTGAACATTGTGTTGGGGTTAAATCTAGAAATGCAGAATACCTGCACACCCCGTACCAACTACAAAAAATACACAACAGACTCAATAAACCATATACCAAGTATAAATGAGAAATTAGAGACAAATGTAACTTTGCATACAACCAAACACTAACAATAGATGAAAGATGTTACCGTGAGATAGATGGAGTCCAACAAGCAGACAAGAGAAAACAAACACAAAGACAACATGGTTTACTCGAGCCTACTCCACTAGGAGGCACACGACCAACAAACTTCACTATTAAACAAGAAATTACAAGGGATACTAGCAGGAGCAGAACTAGAAAACTTTAATAGAGAAGGTTGAAAAATAAAATGCATAAATGTAACAAGTGGGATTTGAACCTAAGGCCTCTCATCTACAGGATAATACTTAAACCACTAGATTACAAGTAAATATTTGGTTATTATTGAAAGAGGCTGAATTATATAGAAAGTTAAAAAAAAAAATTTTAATTAAATTTAAATAAATATAACTAAAATTTTAAAATCATAGTGGTGACTTAGCCACCTTTTCAATACACTTAGATCCGCCCCTAAATATAAGAGTGATCCAATTGTTAGCACAAGCAATCACTATATATCACGATCTCTCTTCCTTTCTTTCTCCCTTTCTCACCTTCTGTCTTGCACAAGGAGCAGCCACCACGAAACTAATCAGCTTAGGTCACAAGAGATATAAAGAGAAGAGTGGAGGAAGTTGGACGGGGCTGATTGGGCCTGAAAAACCCAGCACATTGATGAAAAGTGTGCTGCGATTATTATTACAAACTAGTAACATTAAATATAGTTTGGAATAATTAAAACGAATAAAAAGCAATATTGACTCGTCATTTTTATAATTTTGGTCAGTCCATTATTAAGCGCGTCATCTTGAAAAGGTCATTTCGGAAAGCCGTAATTCGTAAATAGCGTCGAAATGCTGTAATGTGGTCCAATAAATAGGGATTTAGAGTTGTGGTCCACTAAATAATTGACGCATTAATTTATTCAATTATCAACGTGCAAATATATTCTTTATAAATAGCGTCGAAATGCTGTAATGTGACATCGATCCATTATGGCGGTGGCAATGATACTAACCCAATTTCTTCTCCTCCAACATTTCAAAACTGCTGAATCTGCGGAGAGCACCATTGCTCTGCCCGGTTGCCCAGAGAGCTGCGGTGATTGGCCCAAATTGCTCCCTGTCTCAAGAATTCAATGTCACTTGCCAACCATCTGATGATTCTAACACTACTATAATTCCTGTCCTTGATTGGGGTTGGAATTACCCCATTCTGAATATAAGCCTGTCCTTGGGCCAGGCACGTGTAAGCTTCCGCACAGCATCTGGCCAGTGCTATAATAGAACGGCAAAGACAGAGCAGCGCTGGACGTACGTAATAGACAATAGTGACTCATCATTCCGGATCAACACTGAGAAGAACAAATTTACAGTCATTGGGTGTAATACGCTTGCCTATCTCCTTCTTGACGAAACTACTAATTACTCAGTAGGGTGCCTTTCTTCGTGTGATAGCCTAGATACCCTGAATAAATATGGATCCTGCTCTGGAATTGGTTGTTGCCAGACAGCTATCTCCAAAGAAACAAACAGATTTTATATCTTTTTTGATGATAGATACAACAACTCGGATGTGTATGATTTCAATCCTTGCAGCTATGCTATGGTGGTGGAGGAGGCCGAGTTCAAGTTCCGAACCAATTACCTCACCACCAAAGTGCTGGGTGACTACGATAATGGTAAAAATTGGCCTATGGTGTTCGACTGGGCAATAGGAAACACGACATGTGACATAGCACTGAAAAACAAATCCACCTATGCATGCAGAAGCGATAACAGTAGCTGCTTTACAGTCAGTGGTGGCGGCTATCTCTGCAACTGCTCTGTTGGTTATAAAGGCAATCCTTACCTTGATAGAGGCTGCCAAGGTCACACACTCTCTCTCTCTGATACAGATGCACGCACAATCTCACTCTCTCGTGCTTGTGCTTTCTTTATCTTTTATTTTTATTTTTACTTTTTTATAATCCCAGAGTTGGCACCCTCAACGATTGCCTATCATATTAAAAAAACAAAGATTATTCATAAATATGGACAGTAATATGTAGACATCTAAGATAATGTGGCATATATTATCTCTTGCAGACATCAACGAATGTCTCAACCAAAATGCATGCTCCAAGCCAGGAAAATGTCACAATTTTGAAGGAGGATATCGCTGCTCTTGTCCTTTCGGTTGACGTAGTAATCATAAAAATTCTGTCCCGGGAGAATGCGATCTCAACGTGGCACTAGTTACAGGTTCGTTATTACCTTTTCAAGATACATAACTTCCATGAATTTTTTAATGTTGTTACAAGTATAGAAATAGAGCCGAGATTTTTATTAATTTTAATAATGCCCTGACTTCCCAAATATTGCTACAATATTTTAATGTACTAATAGAAAACTTTCAAACCTAAATAAAAAAAAAGATTAATTTCTTTCGCCCAATTTTTTTTTCCTACAATTATTTTCATCTAACGACCAGTGATAAATTTTGTGAATCTAAAACAACGAACATCTTCAACTTGATTTTTTTTTCCAAATGAGATCCATGATAACGTATTTTTTATTTATTCTCATGTCGTTGTTTTATTTCTTGACAGTAAAATCCTGTAGGCACTTTAAATTTTGTTTCTCAGGCCTTTAAACTTCTGTCTACAACCTTTTAAAGTACTTGTGTCTAGTCTTTGAACGTTACATGTAACTTATCAAATTTTTTAACAATAGAAGTCCGTAGGTACTTAAATTTTTTTCTGTCAAGACTTTATATCTCTATCTAGAACTCTTTAAAATATTTTTGTTAAACTTTTAAACGTGACATGTAAGTTATCAACTTTTTTTTTTACAGTAAAAATTCGTAGGCATTTTTAATTTTGTTTGTCGAGTCTTTGAGTCTATGTCTACTACCCTTTAAAGTATTCTTGTCAAAACTTTAAACCATACATGTAAGTATATAACTGATCAAATTTTTTATAATAAAAGTCTATAGGCACTTTAAATTTTATTTCTGAAGGCTTTAAACATTTGTCTACAACTTTCTAAAGTACTCGTGTCCAGTCTTTAAATCTTACTTGTAACTTATCAAAGTGCAATCTTTATACATAGAATATGAAGCCTTTAAAATTATGCATGCAAGCCTTTAAACCTAGGATATCAAGTTTTTATGTGTAGCGTATCTCCAAGAAAAAAGCAGTGACACTAATACAATTCAAAAATAGTTTATCACGAATCTCGTTTGGAAGATAAAATTAAGTAAAAGATGCTATACTTTTAGATTTACAAAATTCATAAAAGATCATCAGAAAAATAAATTAGAATGATCGGAGAAAAAAAAAATGGTAAAATAAATCTTTGTTTTTGGTATAACAAAATAGTTAGAAGTTAACGTAGTTGGGGGACCGCTCAGGATTGATTATATAACTCAGATTGATAACTACCCTAGCTGTTGGTATTGCAATTTGTAGCTCCTTTAAAGAGCCGCTGTAATAGTATTTTATATTTTTTTAATTATTGTTATAATTAAAATATGGTAATTTTCAATGATAATTGCGAAAATTTACTTGCCAAACTTAAACTTCTATTATTACAAAAAGATCTAATTAACAATTATTTGACAATATTTATTTTGATATTTACTGTTTTGCTATTTATAAAAATATTGCCGATGTAAATATTTTTTTTGTATAAATAACTAGACATGTCTGCTCTCATGAATATATATTTCATACGAAAAAATATAATGCTTATATCTATTTTATAATAAAAGAACATCAATTATCAAAATTTAAACTGTTGAAAAATTATATTTTTATTATTATGTAATAATAACGAGTATAATGTTATGAGTGAGTACATCAAGGTGGTTTGTTGTTGGATCTGTGCGCATCTGCACGTGCTCCTGCAACCCACGGCCAAGGCATTTCAAAAAAGATAAAAAGAACGAGGGAGAGGGAGCTTGATCAAGGTCTAGGAGCATATCCAAATGTTTAAAAACAGAAGTTCCATAACATGTCCCCTTTAATTGAAAGCTAAAAGATAAAACATATATACCACTAGGTATGACATTGACCAGAAATGAAGTTATATATATACATATCCAAGTATTAACTCGGAGCAATAATTATAAATATTCCTACAGAAGATTAAAGCAAGTCTGCACTAAATAATGTAGGAACTGCTGCCGGTATTGCTGCTTTATTTTTTCTTGGGGTTGCCATATATGTGCTCCGGGAGAGAACAAACCTTTCAAAAGTAAAAGAGAAATATTTTCAACAACATGGGGGATGGATTCTGTTGGAGAAGATTAAATTAAACCAAGGGTTTGGTTTTACTATCTTCACGAAGCAACAGGTAGAACAGGCGACAAGCAATTTTGCCAGTGCAAATATTATTGGCTATGGAGGCCATGGCACTGTCTACAGAGGAACTCTAAGAGATCAAACAGTTGCCATTAAAAAGTGTAAGATAGTCGATGAGAGAAAAACGAAAGAATTTGGAAAAGAGATGCTTATTCTCTCGCAAATTAACCACAAGAACATTGTAAAAATCTTAGGCTGTTGTCTAGAGGTCGAGGTTCCGATGCTTGTATACGAGTTTATCCCAAATGGTACCCTATATGATTATATCCATTATAAAACACAAGGATCACACATTTCTCTCGAAACCCGTCTAAGGATTGTGCATGAATCAGCAGAAGCACTTGCTTACTTGCACACTTCTGCATCTCCTCCAATTATCCATGGAGATGTGAAGTCTGCAAATATTCTCTTGGACCAAAATTACACGGCAAAGGTGTCAGATTTTGGAGCCTCAATACTTGTTCCGACAGATGAAGCACAATTTGTTACACTTGTGCAAGGAACGTATGGGTACCTAGATCCAGAATATATGCATTCTGGCCAACTGACAGACAAGAGTGATGTGTACAGCTTTGGTGTAGTTCTGCTGGAGATTCTAACCAGCAAGCCCGTAGTTGATTTTGATGCACTGGAAGAAAAAAAGAATCTTTCGTCTCGCTTCCTCTCTTCTATGGAAGAGAACAAAATGCAAGAGCTTCTAGATGATGAAATTAAACATGAAGATGATATGCAGTTAATCAAGGCAGTTGCTGAACTAGCTAAGGAATGTCTAAGTATGAAGGGGGAAGACCGACCTATGATGAAAGATGTAGCCGAAGAACTTCTTCGAGTAAGCAAGCTCAAGCAGCATCCTTGGAGACAAGAGTACAATCCTGAAGAAACAGAGACCCTGCTCACTGAACGATCCCAACATGCAATAGAGATTGAGCTTACCAGCAATTATTTTAATACAGATAATGAAGCGGAGGAGAGCATTGCCATCGGTCGTTAATTACCATGATCTCTTGTCCTATTTATGTCGGTTGTATATTTTATTTTCTCATTATTATCACCTTTCTCATTATGTAGCCATTTTGGTTTCCTATATTGTATTGTATTGTATTAGGTTGTTGGAAAAAGTTTCTCTTGTATTGTATTGTATTATGTTGTAATTTACAATTTCTTAGTGCTTCAGTTTGTATAATTCCGTCAGCTTCCTTCTAATGTATAATAGTAATGGGTTCCAAGATATTTAACTGGACATAAAATTAGTCCTAATAAAGAATAATTCTACGATAATATTATATTGTGCTATTGTGATTTTCTTGCTTGTGACCCTTGCACAGAATTATCCTTGAACAAGAAAATATCAAATTTCAAGCTCTTCGATAAAAGAAGGGAAAATTGTGAGATTGTATTGTATTATGTTGTAAAGTAATGGGTTCCAAGATATTTAACTGGACATAAAATTAGTCCTAATAAAGACTAATTCTACGATAATATTATATTGTGCTATTGTGATTTTCTTGCTTGTGACCCTTGCACAGAATTATCCTTGAACAAGAAAATTGTCAAATTTCAAGCTCTTATATAAGCATAGTAGCCAACCTCTCTATATGTTGAGAATCCTTTAATCAATAAAAGAAGGGAAAATTGTGAGATTGCCACTACAAAACCTTCAAAATGTGAGAATGCCACTACAAATTTGAAAATGGTAGAAATGCCACTCTAAAACTTCAGTAATTGTGAAAATGCCATTTATACTCATTAACTGTGAAAATACCTAAAATACCCCCGATCAATATTCTGCTTTGGAGATTCTTACACTGATACTATTTTCAAACCCTTAAACCCGTTAACAATGAAACCTCCGTTTTGCTTCTTCTCTCTCGCTCTTTCCCAATTCGCACACCGGCGACGCCTCTCTCTCTCCCATCGAACCCCAACTAGGTCCGGCATCGGACATGCTTCCCTCCGTCTGTCTCTATTCTAAACCCTAAAACCGACTGATCGATAGGCTTCTGTTATGCAGCGCGAGGGCGCGTGAGATAAGGTTTTCTTCTCGAATTTGTTGTTGTTCTAATTTATAGATTGCTAATTTTTCAAGGATTGGGTGTGCTAAACATATATACACTGATGGTCCCTATCTAATTTTTTCAAGGATTATTGCAACCGTATTTGATAGCAGTCAATTGTTTCTCTACTGCTTACTTATATATCTACTGATGATGGATCTATATACACTAGTCTTCATTTGTTGCAACCCTAGTTCAAAATCTGGATGGTATTTTTTTAATTGATAATCTCTTTTATTTTTAGCTTAGAAATGCAATTAATTTCAGAGAATTAGAATACCCACTCAACAAAATTGATCTGTTTATTAGATTTATCACTTGCAAAGGTTGCATTTTTTTTTTTCAAATTTCAATTGGATTGTGCAATGCCTACTGCTTCTATTGTATTCTTCCACGTCCCTTTCCATTGTAATACATCTCTTGTTACACTTTCAGAAAAATCTCAGATTGCAGCACCATTTGTTCGTGAGATGAACAATTTCCTTCTCTACCCTTCCACAACCCTTCTTATGAAGCTTTGGATACCTACTTTTCAATGAGACTTTATTTAATGACAATATTCAAAACACAATATACAATAATATGATGAAAATAGTTTACAGAATTTTTAATATAATTACCCAAAATTAACAAATGGTTCTATCATAAGTAGCATCTTCAAATTTGATTCAGTTGCCTTCAAAAACATATCACTGAGTATGTGTGGCTATCTCAACTTGTTTAAGATTTTTTTTTGAACTTCGGATACATTTTTTTTGCTAAAATAAAGTAAAAAAAAATCAAAGGGATAACACAATTAGTGCTAATATAATGACTTGTCAAACTCTAAAAGGAACATAAATATAAGTGAAGAGAAAAATAAAATAAAATTAGATACCGACATAAAAGAGGATTAAATTGAATACTTGCCCTTGAATGCAAATAACAAAAAGCAATAGAGATTTTAAATCTTCCACTGAGATTTTAAATCTTCCACTGAGATTTTCCTCAGTTTTATCCTATTCCTCATTCGAAATAAATCCAATTCCTGTCATTTGAGAAAAACAAAATATTAAATCCCTGCAGTATATCAAGGGGAAAAAAAATTAGAAATGCAAATTGTTATAATTTTGAACTAATCCAAATGGAATCTGATTTTGTGAAATATTTGGCAATGACTGTATCATTAGAATAAAGCAAATTCAGAACAAACAGTACCTAACATGAATATTGAGTTTACGATTTAGTGCCAAAAAATATTGATAGATAAAAGTAAGAATTTTCTTTTCCTTGAAAGCATTTTATTAGCCAAGATGAACCAAGTAATGAACTCCTTCGATAAGCTTTACCCAGATCTATCTCAACTCAAGGAATCAAAATACATGATTCCTTACCAACTTGAAATTTGCAATTTCCTCGAAAGGATTTTATGTAATAAGTAAATATTCGTGAAAAAGAAAAGGGGAAGAAAACCTTGCCTCGCTCTCGCACCGCCTAACAGGAGCCTACCGATCGGTTGAGTTTAGGGTTTATAATTGAGACAAACGGAGGGAAGCAGTTGAAGTTTGATGGAAAAAAGCCAAAGAGGGATAGATCGATGCGTCGCCTGTGGGAATTGGGAAAGAGCAAGAGAGAAGATGCAAAACAGAGGCTTCATTGCCAACGGAGGCAAAGAGGGCTCGGTGAGAGAGGGACGAATCACGCAAGAGAGGGAGGCAGGGAAAGACTGGAGGAGGCCATTTCTTTTGTTATTTTCACTTCAAGGGTATAATTGGAAATATGAAAATACGTATTTTAAAACAGAATTTTTCAGATTATTTTTTATAAAAATGGTACAAAAATTGTATAAGAATGACATTTTTACAATTACTGAAGTTTTAAAGTGGCATTTCTACTATTTTGAAGTTTGTAGTGGCATTCTCACATTTTGAAGGTTTTGTAGTGGCAATTCCACAATTTTCCCATAAAAGAAATATGGACAAGTTATCTATTTTTTCTAAAAAAAAAAAGAAAAACATATATATACATGTTTTCCGGACTTTTTACCGGACTTTTTATACTTACTAAGGACTTCATTTATATTATTTTTGTTCGTGCCATTTTAATCATTAAAACTAATAAGTTGTTTAATAGATGTGATATTTTTTATTAATGAAACACGCGATTTCTGTAAAACAATAACTAATTATTTTTTATGGGTTTCGAGTATTGAATTGGAAACATAGGCAAAACTCAATCAACCTTAAGTCGAATAAGCAGATCAATAATTTGGGCACCTATGTTTTATTCCAATAAAAACAAATAAAATAGCACCGAATACACCAAACATCATTAATTAATAGATACATTTAAGATGCTAATAACTAATTAAACTCGGGAGATGACCTTTACTGGTTCATCGCAAGTCCCTAAGTCTCGGTCTAGGGTTTAGGGTTCAGGGTTGATCGCAAGTCCCTAAATTTTTTTTAGGGTTTTGATTTTTTTTGAGATATAAGTAAAACGTGATATATTATCATGGCATCTGGCCATTAAAGACTATCACGGTCAGAATTAGCGCTAATTAATTCCCTTGTGAACTAATTGAACCACGCATGAACAAAACTGTAAAAAATTCGGACCGTCATACTGCATCACGGCCAAAGATTTGTGAAAAAAGAAATTCATTCAACCGAACGAAGAAACTTGGTGAGAGCCTTTTTCTCAGATATCAGAGAGAACCGAAATTTCCATAACAGCTGTCTATCCTCCCCACTTAAGGTCAAAAAAAAATTATGGTATTAAAATAAATTGAAAAATACTGAATAACAATTCATATCACCTATATGATTGGCATTAGTACCCATGTGCAAAAAATCTACTGATATGAAAAATTGTACATAGTACTTCCTTTCATTTATGCTAGGTTTGAGATCCCTATCAACAATGCCACGATTTAAGCTCCTCGCCAATTTCAACTTCTTCTTTTTTTCAAATCTCTGACCGTGATACTTCATGCACATCAGAGTCTGATTTTTTTTTTTTTTTTTTTGCAAATCTCTGGCCATGATGGAGTATCACGACCTGAGTTTTTTCCGTTTTATTTTTCCTTCCTAGTTCAGTTAGTTGACGAGGGGATTAATTAATTAGCGCTATGATCATGATAATCTATAACGGCCATGATAGTCTATTACGTTTTTCTTATATTTCGAAAAAAATTAAAACCGTTCTAATATCAATATTTATTTAATTTATTTTCTATTAATAAAAATTTCGGTTCAAATATTATCTACAGGTTTCGATATTAATAAAAAAGGAAAAGACAAAAAAAGTATCTCCTGGACCCGTTATTTATGCATCAACATGTTCTATGCACCGAACGATATATCGGATCGCCTATTGCATGTGCATCCTGAAGGATGGCAAAACGAGCGATCTGATATACTCATAAACTAAACCAATTTCTTTCATGAGATTAAACTTCTTTAATTGCATGTTGATTTTATATATAATACGTACAAATATTCCGTTTGTATTTACAAATTTCGAATATATATGATTTCCTATTTTATATAAATTGAGGAAAATCCGGACAATATGCATGTATTTTTATTTTTTTCATTGACAAATTATATTAAGATGAAAGTAAATTTTTCGATTTAGAGACCCAAGTTGATACCATAAATCACAGTAAAAACTTCCATTTAGAATTCTGATAATTATTTGTTTCGTATTCTTATTTGAATTCATATTCATTAATTATATATCTCTATCTGTATTCTAATATTTGGAATTTTAAATTTTTGAATAATAATATCGATCTGTAATTTAAAATTTTAGCAACCCAATACATATTTTTTTAAAACACATTCAATAGTTTTAACTGAAATCATAAATTTAGACAATTCAAAAGTAAACAAAATCAAAGTATAGGACGAAGCAGATTGAACATACAATTTGTTTATTGGACTATGTTGTCCTAAAAAAAAACTTATGAACCACATAAAATCTGAAACTAATCAGAAAATAAATATAGGATTATCAAAAAAAAATTAACTAAATATTAGTGTTAAATGATATACAGAATTGGGACTGGACGCAATGGAACTTCAGAAATTAAATAACCATTTTGTGTTGTTATTTTTGCAAAGGCCAGCCCACACTCCCAAATTTCGTTGACTTGGAATTTGTTTTTTCATCTTCATTTGAGGAGGAATCATTATCCACAATAGCCATATATATATAAAAATCAGGATTCTTAGACCTCATCGATAAAATCATCAATTTGACCCCTTTATATTACATCAATGTGGCTCTCACTTGTAAAAAAAAAAATCGCTCTTATGAAACTTTAGTGTGGGTTCGACGTCGATTCAAAACACCATCATAATTAAGATAATATAATGTGATGAAACTAAATTTTGAACTGCATAAGATTCTGCAGAGACAAATCAAAACCTCATGACTCGGTCAATATGTGAGGTTATGAATGCATGTGGGTTGGTGGAGGCAATTATGTCTGCCCCCTTTGAATTAATGTGTAGTACTTATCATATCAATTTTATATCTATTTAACCTTCACCATGCTCTCTAACATGTTTATTAAATATAGTTTTTGATAAGGACAAAATGCTATATAGTTTGTTTGTCTTCTAATTACCCTTACTAATTAATTTTGATGGTAAAAGGTTTCGGATCTGAGGCATTTGTATTTTCTCTGTAGTTTGAGTAGTAAAATTGAAATTGCTCACATTGAGAACTAGTGCAGGTCTGATTAACGGGAAAGAATTGAGAAAATAACTCATATCGAGAACTAGACCAGGCTTGAAAACTTTGAAGATAATTTTTTTAGTATTTTGAAAATTATTTTTGAGAAAGTGGACTTTTTTATGGCAATGAATATGATGAACAAAAGAAAAAGAAACTCCTTGCGAGTAGTAGATAGCTTTTTCGTTTTCTGAATTGAACAACATGTTGAGTAAGTATTCTTTTTTTTTTTTAGTAAAAATAAGAATCAAAGTCCTTATTTGATTTTATTGATTCCATAGCAAAGAAGTTTGTAGGTTTCCTAATAGAAACCTATATGAAAAAGTTACAAGAAGGTTCAATATACATTAAACCACAGTTTGCATAGAAGAAAAACATTAAAAGTAAACGAAAATTTCAACAAAAAAGATAAAACTCATCTTAAGCAAGTACTTACAATTGGTATTTACAAATGGGTGCGTTTACCAAAATTTGGAGAAGCATCCTCTCTGCCGTTCCTGTCAATATGATCTTTGCTATGACAACAATAGTCTCTATTTAATGGCTCTATATTCTGAATATTTAAAGGCCCATCACTGGGATATTATCAAGAGATGGCCCAAGATATTTCTGGGGATCTCGGTGAAATGGGTTTGTGGATTCTTTGAGCTCGGTACTGTCAATGACTGGGCCCTTGATAAATGCAAGAAAATGAGAAAGGTTGAGAATCAATTTTCAAGATTGGATGACTAAGTGAGCCATGAGCGGTAGTAATCAATTTTAATCTTTATGGTAAATAATTTGTTGTTAATACGGCCGCTACATTTACAAGATATTTAATTTCTCCTAGCATGATTTTATTATACATTTGGTGATACAATTTCATATATAACACTCAAAATAAATGCGTTCTGTATGCCTGCATAATAAAATTGTCCACATATATACCTATACAAAAAAGAGACTAGTATATTAAATTACCAATATTTTCTCCGACATTATCATGAAAGTTTTTCCGATTGTCTGAGTAATTGACTGTATACACTAGTGGAAAATATGGAATCAGGATCGGTTACACATATCAGTATCGGAATCCAACCGATCCTGATGAAGGCGATACTGATACTATCAGGATCGGTTTTATATTTTTTAAAGAACCGTTCCAAATAGAAACTATTAGGATCGGTTTTTTAATAAAACCGATCTTAATAGTAGTTATCTAGATCAGTTTTAGAATAAGAACCGATCCAGATAGGAACTATCAAGATCGGTTTTTATATAAAAACCGATCTTGATAATATTTTCGAATTTTTTTTTATTAAAAATTACATATCTAGATCAGTTTTAGAATAAGAACCGATCCAGATACGAACTATCAAGATCGGTTTTTATATAAAAACCGATCTTGATAAGTTTTTTGAATTTTTTTTTATTAAAAATTACATATCTAGATCAGTTTTTAAATAAAAACCGATCCAGATACGCACTATCAAGATCGGTTTTTATATAAAACCGATTCTGATACTTTTTTTTTTTTGGAATGAGGATCTGAAATCTGGATCGGTTTTTTAAAAAATAACCAATCCTAATAGTAGTAATCTGGATCGGTTGTTTAAAATAACCGATCCTGATGTTTTATTGAAGCTAAAAAAAATATTTTTATTTATTTGACCAGCTTCCATATATATTTTGCTAGCCAGCATCCTAAATATATTTTTTGTTGCACAGTAAGAAACAATAATCAAATATCATATACACATCATAAATTAAATATCATACACATCTTAAATTATTACAAAAAATTCATGTTCATACAAAGTTTTGTGAAGCATTACATATTATAACAAGAAATTTAAATCCAAAAAAAATTAATTAACAAACATACAAGTGACTAATTGAGCTATTTCTTCAATTAACACACATTTATGCAATTAATGTAAAGCACAACAATAAAAAAATCAATAATTACCTCTTTTGCAATCACATCACTTGAGACTAAAAAAGATCCTAAAAATAAAAACAAAGGTAACAATTAGATGGAAAAACATTTTACAATAAAAAATACAAAAAAATGTGTTTTTAAAGTATAATAATCAGAAAATTAGATAAAGTTCATACCGTGATAGTTGATCGGCCGAGCCGGAGGTGCGAGAGGCTCGGCTTTGAGAGGAAGAGACGGAGAGAAAGAGAGAGAGACACACGGAGGAGAGGGAGAGACGGAGACAGAGAGAGAGACACAAAGAGTACAGAGGGAGAGACGGAGACAGATAGAGAGACGCTAAGTTGAAAATGAGAGGCGCGAAATGAAAATTAGAAGAACCCTAAGCAGGTAATATAGGGAGTTATCATTAGGATCGGTTGTTTATAAAAAACCGATCCTAATAGTATCAGGATCGGTTTTTTATAAAAAACCGATCCTAATACTAATTTTTTTTGGCGGGACTAACTTTGAAAAAAATAGTATCAGGATCGGTTTTCTATAAAAAAACCGATCCTGATACTATTAGGATCGGTTTTTTATATAAAAACCGATCTTGATAATCTTTTTTTTCAAAATGGGTTCTGCAAAAAAAAAAATCAGGGTCGGTTTTTTATAAAAAACCGATCCTGATACTATTAGGATCGGTTTTTTATCCCTAATAAATTTTTCTTTTTTTTTTTTTTTTTTTTACTGCAGAACCAACTTTGAAAAAAAATAGTATCAAGATCGGTTTTTTATAAAAAACCGATCCTAACACTATATATAAGAAAGATCACTGCGGTAAACCCCACTCATATTGATGGTCTATCAACCATCAAACGGCTACCATTTATTTTCTTTTCTGTTTGGTAATGCATGTACACAGATAAATATTAAGAAAAATGTGAAAAATATAAAATTTATTTATTTGTGTTTGTATGGCCAAATCAACTCTACTATGATCAATTTTGTACAATTTTATTATTATTAATGGCATCAAATTGTTAAATGGAATGCAGACCGTTCATTTCTGCATGATCATCCAACGGTGGGTCTGTAATTAAATGACATGTAATAATTTTTAAAATGATCAAGATATAACATGGAACATTAATAACGTAAAAGTGCCGAAGGCCCGACAACTGTAAGTTTTGATCCAACGTAAATTATTTACGGCCGTGCGATGTTGCTATATTGTTTTGCTTTGATGAACTAGTACACGAATCCCGAATTGTATCAAATTTTATAATGGTGAAATTAATATGACATTCTTTCATTTTAACGGTTCCGATCGACCAAATGCTAATATTCGTATTCGTTCCTTCACAACCCCACACAACAAGGGTTCAAGTCCTATGTATATTATTATATGGCACAAGTCATTGATGCATCATGCATGATTGTATAAAAAAATTCAATAGTCAAAATGACTTCAAAATGAAATATCAATGTCAAATAACTAATTATATTATCACATAAATTTTAATAATATAAATTACATTAATTTTCATCAAAAAAAATTTATAATTGAACCATATGCCATATACAACAACCATATATATATATATTCTATTAATCACCACACTAATTACATATACAACAACCATATAATTGAACCATATGCCATATACAAAAAAATAGTATTAGAATTGGTTATTCTAATACTATTTTTTTTTCAAAGTTGGTTCTAAAAAATAAAAATAGAAAATAAATAAATAAATAAAAATATCAAGATCGGAAAATAAAAAATAAAAAAAAATAAAAAAAAAATATATATATATAAAGAGGGATCTAATTACATTATTTTATAGTGACACATCTTGATACCATATTTTTATTAGTCATTTTGCAATTTCAAAATTCAAATAGTCGATCCGAACCGTTCAACGTAATGTCCATATTAAAATGTGCTTCGAGACCAAATTTTACATTTTTTTTGGAAAATTATTACTATTTATTTAGAATTTTTTAAATTGCTGTTTTTCAATGGTCCAAAATTGTTTGAAAACAACAATTTTGTACACATTTTAATAAATACTAAAAAAATTCCAAAAAACATAAAATTTGGTCTCCAAGCATATTTTAATATGAAAATCATGTTGAACACATTTTATGGTTTGAAAATCCAGTAGAGTAGAGGGACGAAAAAGGTGGGAAAGAGAGAGACAGTACGTGGTGTCAAAACAGATTGAGAGGGAAGGGATGAAGGATGGGTATAACTGTCTTTTTATTTTTTTATTACTATTAATTATTGTTTTTAATTGATTTAATTAAGAAATGGTTATATTTCTAAAAAAGTTCTATTTAGATGGGGAGATAATTAATTTTAAAGTTTTGATGGGGAAATATCTAATTGAACAAGTTATATGATGGGTATATATCTAAATTTCTCTTTTTTGAATTGATATTTACCTACCATACAAATTTTTTATGACTATTTTGATTTGCAGCATACACGTACCTTACCAGGTTTATTAAATATAGATTTTTATAATGGACAGACTAGTTCGTTTGCCTTTCAATTACGCTTAATAATATTTATGGAAGAAGGTTTTGATACTTGGCCTTTGTAGTTCTAGCCAGTCGAGGTCAAATTAACAAATTGAGATTTTAATAAATTTAATTTATCGTAGTAAGAACTAACCCAGATCTGAAAAATTAGAATATATATATATATATATATAGATAGGCTAATGTGCTTCCATAAGCACTTGGCCCGAAGTGCTGCCACCCCATTTTCGATTTTTTAAAATCCAAAAAGTCGATCCGAACTGTTCATCTTGTTCTCCATATTAATATCTGCTTGGAGACCAAATTTTACATTTTTTGAAATTTTTTTGCTATTTATTAAGCCACTTTGAAAATCGCTGATCCAACGGTGAACCCCTGATTTTACTGTTTGGTAAGCCACCGTTGGATCAGCGATTTTCAAAGTGGCTTAATAAATAGAAAAAAAATTCCAAAAAATGTAAAATTTGGTCTCCAAGCAGATATTAATATGGAGAACAAGATGAACGGTTCGGATCGACTTTTTGAATTTTGAAAAATCGAAAATGGGGTGGCAGCACTTCGGGCCAAGTGCTTATGGAAGCACATTAGCCTATCTCTCTCTCTCTCTCTCTCTCTCTCTCTATATATATATATATATATATATATATATAGAGTACGGCTAACGCGCTTCCTCTAGCATATGGGCCGAAATGCTTCCGGTGGAAAGTTGAAATTTCAAAATCCAAAAAGTCGATCTGAACCGTTCATCTTCTTCTCCATATTAATATCTGCTTGGAGACCAAATTTTACATTTTTCTGAAATTTTTTACTATTTATTAAGCCATTTTGACAATCGCTGATCCAACGGTAGCTTCTGATTTTTACTGTTTGGTAAGCCACCGTTGGATCAGCAATTTTCAAAGTGGCTTAATAAATAGTAAAAACTTTCAGAAAAATGTAAAATTTGGTCTCCAAGCAGATATTAATATGGAGAAGAAGATGAACGGTTCAGATCGACTTTTTGGATTTTGAAATTTCAACTTTCCACCGGAAGCATTTCGGCCCATATGCTAGAGGAAGCGCGTTAGCCGTACTCTATATATATATATATATATAGAGTAAAGCTATCATGCTTTGCAAACTAAAGTGAGTGTTTTTATTTACGCTCATATCTCTAGTTTCGAAGTCCAAATAGCTAATTTAAATCGTTAGATGTTTAATCTATATTAAAATTTGCTTGGAGACAAAATTTTACATTTTTTTGGAATTTTTTAGTATTTATTATAAGATGGTTTGAAAATCGCTGTTTTTATTAAAATTCTGCACTATTAAAAACAGCGATTTTCAAACCATATTAATAAATAGTAAAAAATTCCAAAAATTGTAAAATTTCGTCTCCGAGCACATTTTAATACAGATTAAATATCTAACTGTTTGGATCGGCTATTTAGACTTCGAAACTAGAGATATGAGCGCAAATTAAAACACCAACGTTAATTTGCAAAACATGGCAGCCTTACTCTCTCTCTCTATATATATATTGTATTTCTTATTTGTTGTTCTATTCGTGCAAATTATTTTTTCATAACCGTCTGTTCTCCTGTTGGAATTACTATTGGAGCGTTCAAGTATTTTTCTTGCCTCTCCAAAATCTATTCATCTTAGTAGAATTTAATTAATTAAACCAATTTAAGAAAATAATTTTGGTAGAGATTTATGCATCAGAGTTTGACAATGAATGTATACATGGACAATAATTGACTCTTTCAAAATCGTTATTATTATTTGAAATGAGGAGGGTTCGACATATCTTTCATATTTCATCATATCTCATCACTACTACAAAAAACATCTTTCCCATCACCCCATAAAATGCGGTAATAAGGTCTATGGCTGAGGCCTGGAATCAAGCATAAAAGGCCCCAATACCTGCTTGAAGCTTGGTCTTGGCCTTGACGCTGATCACAGTTTCAGCACAAGAGAAGATCACTGCTCTCGCCCTCAAGGATTCCTCCAACTCGTCTGGAGGAGGAACTGCATCTCCAGTAGAGTAGAGGGATGAAAAAGGAGGGAAAGAAAGAGACAGTGGTGTCAAAACAAATTGAGAGGGAAGGGATGAGGGATGGGTATAACTGTCTTTTTATTTTTTTATTACTATTAATTTTTTTTTAATCGATTTAATTAAGAAATGGGTATATTTATAATATAGTTCTATTTAGATGGGAAAATAATTAATTTTAAAGTTTTCATGGGAGAAATATTTAATTGAACAAGTTATGATGGATATATATCTAAATTTCTCTTTTTTGAATTGATGTTTACCTACCAAACAAATTTTTTATGCCTATTTTGATTTGCAACATACACGTACCTTACCAGGTTTATTAAATATAGATTTTTATAATGGACAGACTAGTTCGTTTGCCTTTCAATTACGCTTAATAATATTTATGGAAAAAGGTTTTGATACTTGGCCTTTGTAGTTCTAGCCAGTCGAGGTCAAATTAACAAATTGAGATTTTAATAAATTTAATTTATCGTAATAAGAACTAGTCCAGATCTGAAAAATTAGAAAAAATATATATATAGAGTCCGGCTAATTTGCTGCCGGCAGCATTTTAGCTGGAGGTGCTGTCACCATTTTTTTATTTTCTGATGTCCAAAAAACAAATCCAAACCATTAGATGTTTAATCTATATTATAATCTACTTGGAGACCAAATTTTACATTTTTTTGAATATGGTTACTATTTATTAAGCTAGTTTGAAAACTGTTATTTTCAGTAAATTTTTGCAGCATTGAAATCAGCAGTTTTCAAACTAGCTTAATAAATAGTAAAAAAATTCTAAAAAATGAAAAATTTAGTCTCGAAGTAGATTATAGTATAGATTAAACATCTAACGGTTTGGATTTGTTGTTTGGACATCAGAAAATAAAAAAAAGTCCGGCAGGACCACCGGCAGAAATGTAGCTGGCAGCAAATTAGCCACAGCCTATATATATATATATATATAGAGAGAGAGAGAGAGAGAGAAAGAGTAAAGCTACCATGTTTTGTAAACTAAACTGAGTGTTTTTATTTGCGCTCATATCTCTAGTTTTGAAATCCAAATAGCTGATCCAAACCATTAGATGTTTAATCTATATGAAAATGTGCTTGGAGACAAACTTTTACATTTTTTGGATTTTTGTTACTATTTATTAAGATGGTTTGAAAATCGCTATTTTTATTAAAATTCTGCACTATTAAAAACAGCGATTTTCAAACCATATTAATAAATAGTAAACAAATTCTAAAAAATGTAAAATTTCGTCTCCAAGCACATTTTAATACAGATTAAACATCTAACTGTTTGGATCTGCTATTTGGACTTCGAAACTAGAGATATGAGCGCAAATTAAAACACCCACGTTAATTTGCAAAACATGGTAGCCTTACTCTCTCTCTCTATATATATATATATATATATATATATTGTATTTCTTATTTGTTGTTCTATTCGTGCAAATTATTTTTTCATAACCGTATGTTCTCCGGTTGGAATTACTATTGGAGCGTTCAACAAGCATACAAGAGAAAACAAACACACGATCAACAAACTTCACTATTAAACAAGAAATTACAAGGGATACAAGCCAGAGCAGAACTAAAAAACTTTAATAGAGGCTAAAAATTAAAATGCATAAATGTAGCAAGTGAGATTTGAACCCAAGACCTCTCATGTATAAGATAAAGCTCTAACTACTAGAGTACAAGTAAACATTTCGTAATTATTGAGAGAGGTCGGATTGTACAGAAAGTTCTGAAAAAAATAGAATTTAATTAAATTTCAATAAATATAACTAAAATTTTGAAGCCATAGAGGTGGCTAAGCCACCTTTCCAATACACTTAGATTAGCCTCTGAATACAAAAGCGTTCCAATTGTTAGCACAAGTAATTACTAAATCTCCCTATCTCTCTTCCTTTCTCTCTCTCTTTCTCACTTTCAGTCTTGCACAAAAAGGAGCAGCCACCACTAAACTAATCAACTTAGGTCACAAGAGATATAAAAAGAAGAGTGGAGGAGGTTGGACGGAGCTGATTGGGCCTAAAAAACGCAGCACAATGATGAAAAGTGTGCTGCGATTATTATTACAAACTAGTAACATTAAATGTAGTTTGGAATAATTAAAACGAATAAAAAGCAATATTGACTCGTCATTTTGACAATCTTGGTCAGTCCATTATTAAGCGCGTCATTTTGAAGAGGTCATTTCCGAAAGCCGTAATTCGTAAAGACTAGCAAATAGGGATTTAGAGTTGTGGTCCACTAAATAATTGACTCATTAATTTATTCAATTATCAACGTGCAAATATATTCTCTATAAATAGCGTCGAAATGCTGTAATGTGTCATCGATCCATTAATATAAACTAGAAAATATATTAGTAGATTTCCCGTTTATAATGGCGGTGGCAATGATACTAACCCAATTTCTTCTCCTCCTACACTTCAAAACTGCCGAATCTGCGAAGACCACCATTGCTCTGCCCGGTTGCCCAGAGAGCTGCGGTCGAATTCCCATCCCTTACCCTTTCGGCATCGGCCCAAATTGCTCCCTTTCTCCAGAATTCAATGTCACTTGCGAACCATCTTCTGATTCTAACACTACTACTATTCCTAAACTTTTGGATTTTGGTTTTCAACGTCTCCAGATTCTGAATATAAACCTGTCCTTCGGCCAGGCACGTGTAAGCTTCCCCACAGCAGCTGGTCAGTGCTATAATAGAACGGCAAAGACAGCATTTTGGATGCCCTTTGTAGACAATAGTGACACATCATTCCGGATCAACACTGAGAAGAACAAATTTACAGTCATTGGGTGTAATACGCTTGCCTATCTCCGTCTTGACTTGACTAGTAATTACTCAGTAGGGTGCCTTTCTTCATGTGATAGCCTAGATACCCTGAATAAATATGGATCCTGCTCTGGAATTGGTTGTTGCCAGACAGCTATCTCCAAAGAAACAAACAAATTTGATATCCAGTTTGATGATAGATACAACAACTCGGATGTGTATCATTTCAATCCTTGCAGCTATGCTATGGTGGTGGAGGAGGCCCAGTTCAAGTTCCGAACCAATTACGTCACTCAGAATAAGGATGATATCCTGAATAAAGAATGGCCTATGGTGTTCGACTGGGCAATAGGAAAAACGACATGTGACATAGCACGGAAAAACAAATCCAGCTATGCATGCAGAAGCGATCACAGTAGCTGCTTTACAGTCAGTGGTGGCGGCTATATCTGCAACTGCTCCGTTGGTTATGAAGGCAATCCTTACCTTGATGGAGGCTGCCAAGGTCACACTCTCTCTCTCTCTGATACAGATGCACGCACAATCTCACATTATCTAATTGTGCTTTCTTTATCTTTTATTTTTATTTTTACTTTTTTATAATCCCTGAGTTGGCATCCTCAACGATTGCCTATCATATTAAAAAAAAACAAAGATTATTCATAAATATGGTACACTAATATGTAGGCATCTAATTAGATAATGTGGACATATATTATCTCTTGCAGACATCAACGAATGTGTCAACCAAAATGCATGCTCCAAGCCAGGAAAATGTCACAATTTTCAAGGAGGATATCGCTGCTCTTGTCGTTTCGGTTGGCGTAGTAATCATAAAAAATCTGGCCCGGGAGGATGCGATCTCAACGTGGCACTAGTTACAGGTTCGTTATTACCTTTTCAAGATACATAACTTCCATGAATTTTTTAATGTTGTTACAAGTATAGAAATAGAGCCGAGATTTTTATTAATACCCTCAAAAATGAAAATATTATCAAATCTGCTCTCGCATTTTTATTAATTTTAAAAATGCCCTGACTAACCAAACGTGGGATGGTCAGCTTTTTTCACCAATCCGCCCCGCATTTGGGTAGTCACCTTCTTCTTTTTTTTTATCAAACCGGTCAGCGGCAGGACAGTCAGCTACAGTATTTTTTTTTAGAGACCTTAATAATTTCCATAAATAAAAATGAGAAATGAAAAATATTCAATTTGATAGCGAACATTCATTTTGAACAATTCTTTAATTTATAATCTTAACAATTTTGAAAATCTTCAAAAATAAAAATTTAATTTAAAATCTGATGTTATATAGAAGACCTATATTATCCATATATCATGTCTAGATAAAAAAAAGTAATGAGATTTTGTATATGCCTCACTCTATGTCAAATGATTTGAGATTTTAGTGATTTAAAACTAGTATTTTTCTTATTTTACAATTCATCTTTTCTTCAGTAATTTTTTTTGGAGACAGACCGAAATTTTAACAAAATTATAATGAATAAAGACAGTTGGATAAGAAACCAATGTATCTGTGATAAAGTTAGTTTCTTTTTTAACATAATAACTCATTTTCATCTCTTTTTTAGCATAAGATGAATACTAAAGTTTTCGATTCACTTTGCATAATAAATATTGAGGTTTGAATAAAAGACAATATTTTTGGTAATTATGCTAGATGTGATTCCAACCCTTTTTATCTATGTATTCTCCACATTTATATATTTCCATCTCATTATTTTTTTTTAGAAACATATATTTTTTTTTCTTGGAACTATAATATTTTATGTAAATTTAAAATTTGGAGGGTCTGCACTTGTGATAAAAGTATACAGGCCAGGTACATATTAATAAAAATAATTGATATGTTTGATCTATTTATATATATATATATATATATAAATAGATCAAACATATAATTTAGATGCACGAATCTCAAAAATTGATGAATGGATGGATTGGGAATTGCAGAATCCCTGTGATAGATTCTCCAGAATCACAGCAGATTTATTTCCACTCAAACACGTAGATTTTATATAAAGCCAATGGAACAACCGCAAACCAACACCACTGGTATATTTTTTCTCATTTCCCAGCGATCCCCCCATAGTTCCAAATATTATCGACTGTCAAAAATAAATGTTAGAAGTTCCAGAAGTTCCAGAAGTCAACCGTTGACCCAACAAATTGCTGTTATAAATACTCTCTCTTCTCACCCACAATCTGTCTGGCCTTTAAACGTTACATGTAACTTATCAAATTTTTTGACAATAGAAGTCCGTAGGCACTTTAATTTTTTTCTCTCAAGACTTTATATCTCTATCTAGAACTCTTTAAAATATTTTTGTTAAACTTTTAAACGTGACTTGTAAGTTATCAACTTTTTTTTTATAGTAAAATTTCGTAGGTATTTTTAATTTTGTTTGTCAAGTCTTTGAGTCTATGTCTACTACCCTTTAAAGTATTCTTGTCAAAACTTTAAACCATACATGTAAGTATATAACTGATCAAATTTTTTTATAATAAAAGTCTATAGGCACTTCTGAAATACTCGTGTCCAGTCTTTAAATCTTACAAATTTATATAACTGATCAAATTTTGTTTGTCAAGGCTTTAAACATTTGTCAACAACTTTCTAAAGTACTCATGTCCAGTCTTTAAATCTTACTTGTAACTTATCAAAGTGCAATCTTTATACATAGAATATGAAGCCTTTTAAAATTATGCATGCAAGCCTTTAAACCTAGGATATCAAAGTTTTATGTGTAGCGTCACTACTACAAAAATGGTCATTGTACACTGCACATTGTACACGGATTTGACAATTTTACGTAAAAACCGTGGAGAAATTGTAATTTTTTGGGTGCCCGGAATATCTGTGAAATCTCTACACGGTTTTTTATTAAAGAATCGGTGTAGAAAGCCTTGAGAGAGCTACACGGACGTTTATTAGGGAATGTACACGGCTTATTGTCTAAATAACAGTGTAGAAAGCCTTGATAGAGCTACACGGATATTTAATTAAAGAACCGTGAAGAAATGACCAACTTGTACACGGATGTCTGTTTAAATAACAGTGTACAAAGCTTGAGAGAGCTACACGGATATTTAATTAAAGAACCGTGAAGAAATGTCCAACTTGTACACGGATGTTTGTTTAAATAACAGTGTAGAAAGCTTGAGAGAGCTGCACGGACGTTTAATAAAAAGCCGTGTAGAAAGGTTATTTTAGGGTTTTGGTAAGGGCGCGCCTTTTCGAGCACCAAGTTGGTTATATAAAAGGCCTTCTCCTTCCAGCGCCGTTTTGATCAATTCTCTCTCTCTCTGTAATCTGATTATTTACAGAGGGGGTAATATGAAAATCATGTTTTAATAAAGAAAGAGCTGATCGAATAAAGAGTTGGGATGAAGACCTTAAAAAAAAATGGAAGAAGAGGGATGAATGACCTTCAGAGCCAGACGAAGTGTCAGATGAAGAGTCCAATGAAGAGTCGGACGACTCTTCATTCGACTCTTCATCCGACTCTGAAGGTTGTTCATCCACCTCTTCTCTTTTTTTTGAAGGTCCTTCATCCAACTTTTTATTTTCAGCTAGCTCTTTCTTTATTAAAATATGTATCTTCATATTACCCTCTCTAAACCCTACTGGCACCAAAAGGAAAGAATCACCCACTTGTAAACTAAAAATATCCATTAACGACTGGAAGAGGGGATCCCCTCTTCCAGTCCTTAATGGAAATTTTAGTTTACATATGAATCTTTATTGAACTCTTTCTTTATTAGAACATATTGATCAATCTGTACTCTCCCTCTCGCAGTTAACAATTGGGCGGAAATTTAGGTTTATCAATTATTTCGGATCGCAAATCTATAAAGATGAGCTACTGTTTTTGGAGCTCATAAGATGACCAGTCCGATATAATTGATAACCTACATCTCGAATTCCCATGCGAATTGCTTCATTTCCCCCATTAATTGGTCTGATTTGTGCGCTAAAGTTTTTTTGGAGGATAATTTCAGAGCCGGATAGTCGGATGAAGGACCAGAGCCGGGTGGGGAGTCGGACGAGATCGTCTTCATCTGACTCTCCATCCGATTCTGAGGGTCCTTCATATATCCACCTCTTCCAGTCCTTGATAGAATTTTTTAGTTTATATGGATTTAACTTTTGTAATTAATGCTCAATAAGAATTTGTAATTTTTGTATAAATTAATGTACATGAATTTTTTGTTCAAATTGCTATATATGTTTTGGAATTCAGGATTTTAAATGTCTTCCTCTTTTTTGGAAATTGTTTGTTTTGCTATCTGAAAAACATAAAAAAAAAACCAAAAAAAAATACAATGCTAAACGGACATTTAATAAAGAGCCGTGTAGAAAGGTAGAATTAAAAAAGGTTGTTTCTTTTAATTAAAAAGAGTTAAAAAATAATTATACACGGCTGTTTATATAAAAGTCCGTGTAGCTCTCTCGACTTTCTACACGGCTTTATAGATAAATGTCCGTGTAGAAAGGTTTAGGGTTACAAAAAGGCCTTCTTCCAGCGCCGTTTTGATCAATTACTCTCTCTTTCTCTCTGTTGGTCTGATTTCTGCGCAGAAGGATCGAGACCGAAGCTGAGATCTTTGAAGTTAATTTGCATTTCTCCTCTCTATCTTGCTAGGGTTAGTCTTCCTCTTTTCTCTCGCTAATTTTCTGGTACTTATTATTGCTTAATTATTTAGGTCAATTATTTATTAATGCATGCATGCTTGATCTGTTAAGGTAATGTAAATAATTAGTGTATTGTGGTCCAATAACCGACCTATTGATGCTTTTAGGTCCATGCCCGTTCAAAATTAATCTAATAGGGATTAATTTTGGATAGTCCCCCGTTTGGGATTGCTCTTTGAATATTGTGTCTCATTTAGGATGTGAACACATTAATTAGCGGGATTTAATTAGTGTTTGAGAAAAATTCGTCAGCATTTCTCCTTATTGCTCCTACGAGTATGTGGTTTACGCATACTTGGGGAGTTAAGGGGAAATGCTGTCGAATTTTTCTTAAACACTAATTAAATCCCGCTAATTAATGTGTTCACATATGAGGCATAATATTCAAGGAGTGGGTTACGATTGTAAACCGGCCCGTTTGTAAGCCAAGAATTTGTAACAATGTATGTTGCTCGACCACCATGACTAATTGGAATCATTATTTTAATTTAATTTACAGATGGATCGAAGTTGGATGTACGAATTGCGACGTGATACTGCAGAATATTTGGCTCGCGTTGATGAGTTCATAAAATGTGCCGAGAGTTATAGAGCGAAGACAAAGGATAACGACATCTTGTGTCCTTGTAGAGATTGTAGCAATTTTAAAAGATTTGGGGACTTGGAAGAAATTAGAGCTCATTTGATTTGTCGGGGATTTCAGAAGAGATATACGTGTTGGTTTATGCATGGTGAGAAAATTGGGGAATGTAGTGCTACCAATAGAAATTTTGTTTTGGAAGACAATGTTGATATTAATGTAGAAGTTGATGATAATTTTGAGCTTCATTCCAACGATGATTTTGAGAATGTCGAAAATTTTGATAATCTACTTGAACTTAATTACAACGAGGATGATTGTGTGAATATTGATGAAAATGCAGAATACGATTTTATTGAAAATCTAGAAGACATGTTACGTGATGTGGAAGATGAAATTAGTGATAAAAATTATAAAAAATTTCAGTATATGTCTAATGAATCCAAAAGGCTGTTATATCCCGGGTGTACCAAATTTTCAAAACTGTCAGCTGTGTTGAAATTGTTGAACTTAAAAGCAGACAATGGTTGGAGCGACAAGAGTTTCACGTCCTTATTAGAGCTCTTACGAGAAATGCTCCCAGATAACAACGAGTTACCCTGTACAATATATCAGGCGAAGAAGTTGATCTGTCCAATGGGCTTGAAGGTCGAAAAAATACATGCCTGTCCGAATGACTGTGTATTGTACCGTGGAGAGTACGAGGCCATGCATGTTTGTCCTAAATGCGGTGTTTCACGGTACAGACGTAAGAACCAGGACACTGACGATGGTAACGATGAAGGAAACAAGGGTCGGGCTCCGGCTAAGTCGGTGTGGTATTTTCAGATAATACCGAGATTCAAACGGTTATTTGCAAATCCCAAAGATGCGAAATTATTGCGTTGGCATGAAGACGAGCGCAAAAGGGACGGTAAACTAAGACACCCAGCTGATTCTCCTCAGTGGAGAAACATTGATAGAGATTTCACAGAATTTGGTGGCGAATCAAGAAACCTTAGGCTAGGGTTGAGCACAGACGGAATGAGTCCGTTTGGAAGCATGAGCAGTCGGCACAGTACTTGGCCAGTTCTTATATGCATTTACAATCTTCCTCCTTGGTTGTGCATGAAACGCAGGTATATAATGATGTCATTACTAATCCAAGGACCCAGACAACCCGGAAATGACATAGATGTATATCTCGCACCATTAATTGAGGACCTCCAAAAATTGTGGAGGGATGGCGTCCGGGTGTGGGATGCGTACGGTAAAGAGCAATTTGAGCTGCGGGCCATGGTATTTTGCACCATAAACGATTTTCCCGCGTACGGAAATTTATCGGGCTATAGTACTAAAGGAGCAAAAGCGTGCCCTATCTGTGAAGATGACACGCAGGTGCTGAGGTTGAAAAATTGTAAAAAGAATGTTTTCATGGGGCACCGTAGGTTTCTTCCTATTAATCACTCATACCGTAAGAAGAAGAAAGAATTCAACGGGAACACTAAGCTTGGAGTGGCACGTCGTCCGTTAGACGGGAAGGGTGTCTTCCTGCTGGTTAAAAATCTTAAAGTTGTTTTCGGAAAATGTGCCAAAGCACCACCGAAAAATATTTGGAAAAAGAAGTCCATATTTTGGGAGCTATCGTACTGGGAATATTTAGAAGTGAGACACTGCCTAGATGTCATGCATATTGAGAAAAATGTCTGCGACAGTCTGATCGGCACATTGTTGAATATTCCGGGAAAGACTAAAGACGGTATCAATGCTCGAAAAGACATGGTGGAAATGAAAATAAGACCCAAGCTTGCACCGCAGGATAAAGGGAAGCAAAAGGCATACCTACCTCCCGCAATGTGCACAATGTCGAAGACCGAGAAAACAAGCTTCTGTAAATGCCTTCATAGTATTAAAGTCCCATCAGGGTATTCTTCGAATATTAAGAAGCTTGTGTCCATGAAGGACATGAAATTGATTGGTCCGAAATCCCACGACTGTCATGTTTTAATGACACATATGATTCCTGTTGCAATCCGAGGAATTTTACCAAAGCCCGTTCGGCAAGCCATCACGAAGCTTTATTTTTTCTTCAATGCAATTAATTCCAAAGTGATAGACCCGCTAAAATTGGACTCTCTGCAAAAGGAGGTCGTCGTTACTCTTTGCCATCTTGAGATGTATTTTCTGCCATCTTTTTTCGATGTTATGGTTCACCTTGTTGTTCACCTTGTGAGGGAAATTAAGATTTGTGGTCCCGTGTTCCTGCGGTATATGTATCCATTCGAGAGATTCATGGGTATTTTGAAAAGTTACGTAAGGAACCGACATCGGCCCGAAGGTAGCATCGTAGAAGGATATTCCACGGAAGAGGTGATTGAGTTTTGCACCAACTACATGACCGGTGTTGGTCCTATTGGCGTTCCAACATCTCGATACGAGGGAAGGCTCCAAGGAGTAGGGACTATTGGGTTGAAAGCCATACTTGCTGATAGAGATGAACTGTTAAAGGCACATTTTATTGTACTACAGCACATGGCAGATGTCACTCCCTATATAGATGAGCACATGGCAATCCTTCGACAACAGAACTACACGAGAAGTCAGAAGTGGATTACTGACGAGCATAACCGTTGTTTCATAGGATGGCTGAAAGAAAGAGTGAAGTCACACTCCGAAATGTCGCCCGTAAGTGAAACGGTTAGATGGCTGGGCCAAGGACCCCAAATGGTTGTTAGAACATTCCAAGGATACGAGATTAATGGATATACATTTTACACTAAATTACAAAGTGATAAGAGCACCATGCAAAATAGTGGGGTGACGTTGGTGGCGACGTCTCAAGAATTCAGTAGATCAGGGGATGCCCGGCCTGTAATGGCATCAAAGTCATATTACGGTGTTATTGAAGAAATTTGGGAGCTCGTTTACAATGCTCACCTCAGCATTCCCTTGTTTCGGTGTCAATGGGTCGAAGACCGTGGCGTTAAAGTTGATAACGACGGGTTCACAATGGTAGATTTTAACAGAGTTGGGTATGTTGATGATCCGTTCATACTCGCCAAGCAAGCAACCCAAGTCTTTTATGTCACTGACCCGAGTGATGCTAGGTGGAGCATCGTCTTACCCGGAAAAAGAAGGATTGTTGGGATAGAAAACGTAATCGACGAAGAAGAGTACGACCAGTTCGATGAGATACCTCCATTTTGTGCCGATGTGCAAGCTGAGATAGCAACAACTACTGAAGAACAAGACGAAGCAAATTACATGAGATCTGACCACAGTGAAGGACTATGGGAAAATGTTCAAACAGTGGAAAAAAAGAAAAAAAGGAAAAAAAAACCAATGTATAATATTTATTTCGTTTAACCGTGAACAATTTCATATTTATATTCCAGAAAAAAACAATTTATAATATTTATTTCTTTTATAATATTTCAGAGATGAATAGCCGAATAGATAAGCATAGTTTATTTGCATTACTGATGAGATCTTTGGATGACTGTAAACCGATCGATAATATTTTACTGTGTTTTTGTATTTTACATTTTATTTGTTTATTTATTCCTTTTAAATATAAATTTTATGAATATAGATATCTGATAAGCAGAACCGATGGTGAGAGAACCCATCGAACAGCCCCCTTTTCCCTTAAGAAGAGTTTTAATGACAAATTGCTTTTCTACACGGACATGTAGTTAAATGTCCGTGTAGCTCTCTTTTAGCTATGTATTTCTTTTTTTGAATATTTTAAAATGTTTAAAAACCTTTCTAAATGTTCGCAGCCATTTTGCATTTATCCTTAAGTTTTTACATTTATTATTTAAACTGGAAAAGGAAACTACGCTCCATATTATGAAATTTTGCATTTATTCTTACTATTTAATATGGTTTTGTATGATCTGCTGTTCAATATTATGATTTCGTATCATTGTTTATATGTAGTGTTTTTTTTCTAGTTGACATATTAAGTGCATCATTTAAGAATAAAAAAATAAAGGCAACTTATTATGTAAGTACCAACAAAAATCCGTTTAGAAAGGTTTTCCACACGGACCTTTAATCCGTTTGGAAAACCTTTCTAAACGGATTTTTAATTAAAACTCCGTGTAGAAAGGTTTTTCACACGGACTTTTAACTACAAATCCGTGTAGAAAGGTATTCCACACGGACTTTTAGCCCTACTCTTTATTAATTAGTTTTTACTCTTTTACATGTATTAATTATGAGCAGGCTTTTGCATCGTTGGAACTTATGACTATTAAATAAAAGAAAATTGAAAGGGCACCATATTCATTCCCTAACCCTTTAGTAATTAGAGCCATATTTATTGACCAAAACTATTAGAAAGAATCGTACACGGACGTTTAATCAAACGTCCGTGTAGAAATAGTTATTTTAATTAAGACGTCCGTTATGCATGAATCTTGTAAAATGTTGCATTTATTTTGAAGCGCGGAATTCGAATAGTTGCCTTTCTATGTAATTATCTGAGAAGACGATCAAAACAACTTCATAATTCTATATAATCCGAGAAACTCCATTACAAAACAATCTGAATTGTACATTTCTTTTGAACTTACTTCTTTAATTTGTTCCCAGGAAAAATGGATCCCTACTCATCCGATGACTCACAAAATAACAGTGACTACTCAAACTCTAACGATTCAAATAGTTCTGAGAGTGAGTTCTTCCAGCAAACTGAAGGTTCAGACTCAGACGACTCACAAAACGACTTACCCACTGGAGGCATACAGTGCACAGTGTGCCAAGAGGTCGGAAAATATGAGTGGTTGTTCCATTGCAACCACTGTCAAGACTCATACCACCCGTTATGCGTCTGCTCAAATACTTACCAAGGCAGCAGAGATCCGAGATACAATTCATGGATCTGCCCTATGTGCGAGAACGATGACCAAGAAGAAGAAGATGATGACGAAGACGACGATGAAGAAGAAGAGGAGGGAGAGGAAGAGGAGGAAGAGGAAGAGGCTGCTGGAGAAGATGATGAGGAGGAAGGAGAAGAGGAAGACGAGGAGAAGAGAAGGGCGAGGAAGAAGCAGAAAAAAAATGAAGAAGATCAAGAAAGCAATAAAGACAAAAAAGATGAATCTTCAAATAAAACCAAGAAATAGATTATTTTTATTTTTAATATTAAATAATTTATATTTCATTTGTCTATATTTTAATTGTTTATATTTTGTCTGTTTATATTTTATGAATCTTTACTTAAATATTAATATAAATTTGAGATTATTAATATAAAGGTATTTTAACACTTCAATTGAATATCCATGTAGAAAGGTATTTTAACACTTTAATTTAACACGTTAATTTATATCTATAACATATTAACATTATTAATTATTTAGATAGCATCATTTATTTAACAAAAAAGAAAAATTTATAGAAAACAAAATGTTGATTAAATTAAACAAAATATATTACATCAAAAAGGATCCTGGCTAATACATCATATAACACAAAAAAAACTGATTAAACAAAATACAGAAGAAGAAAACAAAAAAAGATAGCTAAATTAATGAAACATGCCTTCATAAAGGCCCTGGCGCGACCCCGGCCTCCTCCTAATCCAGGGGCTCTTTGGCCTGATCCAGCGATCGCCCCTCCTTATGTACGGCTTTGGTGGTGGATGCCCCCTTGGACTTCGGCGTGGCACATTTGAAGGCGGCCACGGCCATGTCCTCCTGTAGTTGGGAGGAGGCCTGAGATAGCCAGGAGGGACTTCGAAACCGGGGGGGAGTTCGAAATTAACATCAACCTCTTCGGGCGGGACGTAGCCGGAGGGCAATGGCCACGGCACATTTGAGGGGTGAGCACTGCCGGCCGGAGGGACTTCGGCCATTTCTACTTGCAAATAAAATTTATATAAATATCTTGATCGAACTAGTTTCATATAGAATTTTGAAGAGCCGTTTCGTCTTCTAAGAATTTTAAATTAATAAATATTTGCACACGGATGTTTAATGAAATATCCGTGGAGACATTCTCTATCATTTCTAAACAGTTTTTTACTTAAACATCCGTGTAGAAAGTTAAAAGATTTGCTATTTAAACTGAAAATGTGCTTTTTAAATAATTATCAAATGGAAGTCGGAACGACGTCGCTTCAAACTCTGAAATTTTATTATTTATAAATATTTGAGTTTAGATGCAAATTAAGTTTAAAATTTTAAAAAAAAAATAAAAATATGTCTTTACATTTCGAACTTCCCAAGGCGCGAATTTGTTTCCGCGAACGCATAGAATTTATACACGGATTATTAATGAAATAACCGTCTAGAAATGTCTTCCTTCACGGATGTTTAATTAAATATCCGTGTATAAATGGTTTGCGCGAAATAAAATGCGCGTTGGGTCGGCCTGGTCACTTTCTTTTCAAAATCCCTTCGTCTCCTCTTAACCCTAAACCCACGCGTCTCCTCCTCTCTCTTTCCGTGGTTCCTCTCTCTTGGTGCTGCCACTGTTGGTGTTTCGCTCTGTCCTCCTGTAGTTGGTGAACCTCTAAGCTCCTCTCGCTCGCTCGGTAGATTGTAGAAAGAACGATGACACATTCAGGTGAGGACAATGTAGAGAATGTAGCTGTGATGGATAATGTAGAAGGAGAGAATGTAGCTGTCATGGAAGAAGAGGTCTCGCAGGCTCGGCCTGAAAAAAGGAAAAGAGGTCCGACAATGTGCAAGAAGATCACTGAGCAGAAGGAAATATTGCCAATCGAATTCCACAAGAACGGCTGTGCGACGGGTGATAATCGGGCAAAGTACTCAAATTTTTGCGCCTCCACGGTGAAGAAACATGCATCTATCCTGGTCGAGCGCTGGGATCAGTTTGATCAAAAGAAGGACAAGGACCAATGGTGGAACATTGTGAAGGTAAAGTACCTAACAATTCTAATTTTTTTTTTGGAGTAGATGAACTTACATGCAGTAGTTTCGTTGTCAATCAGGACCAGTGGAACATCGTGGACGACCCAAAAGACAAGATAAAGGGAGTGTCTTTGAAGATAATGAATGAAGCTTGGAAGCAATTCAAGAGCAGGTTGAAAACACTTTACATGGATCAAGGGAAAGATCCGTTGCCAGTGTATCCTTGGCTGACACAAGAGGTGTGGGAGGAGTTCCAAGCTTTGAAGAAAACAGAAGAATTCAAGGTATGTAAATTTAGGTAACTCATTAGAGCATCTCCAACAGTGATTGCTTATGGATTGCTTATGCTGATGCGTCAATTGTTTCTGTAATTGCTGGGTTGTACGGCTATTGCTTATTTAGCAATTGTTGGAATTAATTTCATAACCGCACAAATTAGCAATTAATTTCAATTGCTGGATTGGAGATGCTCTTAGTTTTTGTTCTTTCTCAATCTGTACCCATCTTCCTTAAGTAATGGATTTACTTTGATGTTCGAAGGAAAAAAGTGAGAAGGGCAGGAAGATCGCCAAAATGAACAAGTACCCGCACAAATTAGGGTCAGGTGGTTACGAGGGTAAGTCGAAAGAATGGGCAAAAGTTATTTTGAAAAACCAACAGTCTGACTCACCCGTGGTTAAGATAAAAAATCCTAGGGGCCAAGATTGGCTCATGGGAAGATCTGAGGTAACCCTTGAGGGGCGGATAGTACTCCCAAAAGACGTGGAGCCCGTTGCTCATAAAATGGTAAGAGCCTTTTGTTATAACTGTGTCATTCAAACAAAATCATAACTCTGTGTACATTACTTAGTGTTTTGTTATAACCAATTTTTTAATTAACAGTTGGAGGTGGAGGAGGTCAATTCTGGTGCCCGGACTGTCGCAAGTCAAGAAGATTCCTTGTCCTTGGCGCTCCCGAATCCAGAACACACCGGTCGAGTTAGGGGCAGAGGGGTCTACACGGGCTGGAAGGAGGAATTCAATGGAGCAAAACCCCGGAGAAGACCTCGTGCCAAGGTCAACAAAGACGAGATGGAATCAAGGTTGGCGCAGGTGCGCCAGGAGGTACGCGAGGAGCTTTCAATGGAGTACAACCAGAAGCTGGCTGAGCTGGAATCAAGGATGGTGAACCAAATGCACCAAATTAGGCAGCCATCCGAGGACCGACCTCCCATTTCTCCGGGAATTCGGCGAAGCAGTCAGGCATCCGGGACCGAAGTGATAGGCGGCTTGGACAATCTAAAGGTAACCACTACTTGTTCATAATCGAAAGGTATTGTTGATTATCGCGGTTAATTCGCTAGACAATATTATTTCATTCTAAAGACAACTAATTGCTGATAATTATTGCAGGAGGCCACAGCATGCGACCTCGTCATGTATTTCGGTACTACTCCTCTGACCATTGCTAAGGGCACTGTATATCCTCCTGCAGCCGGTGATCAGTTGAGGCCCAACTATCTCCGCGTAGCGATTGAGAAGATCACGCAGGATTGGGCTGTGAGAATACCTCTTCCTGTCCCTGTCGATGAAATGGTGGTGCTTGATGATGCCCGCTATTCGACAGTCCAATGGCCGAAAAATCAAATTATTTTGGACAATGTACGTAAACTCCAAATTAATGGGATATCTTATTCAAATCATTCTTTTCAAATACTTGAAAAAGACATATACAACATTTGATACAGATACGAAGAGGTGAGACAATCAATGAGGATGAAGCGTTGTCACCGGTACGGGACATGGAATTATACTTGGTGTCTGTTGCGCCAGAAGTGCCTGATGCGCCAGTGGATGCGCCAGTAGATGCGCCAGTGGATGCGCCAGTGGATGCGCCAGTAGATGCGCCAGTGGATGCGCCACTAGACCGTACGGGGCTCACAGCAGAAGAGGTTAGTCGTTTGCCTGGTCAGTTGCAGACTCTCCACGCCCACTTGATCAAGGCACCCAAGGACATGACGGCTGTTACCTTCAGTGTCCCCCCCGGTATGTTTCTACACGATGGCAGGGAGGTCGTGCTGCCTTTCACAGAATTCAACGACTTTCTACAGGGCGCCTCGTCAAGCGATAAATGGCTCGATGTGGGAGTCATCATCGTTTTCCTCATGTTAGTGACCAATCAATTATTTATATCATGTGTATAGCACTCAAATATATATACTCTAATGTAAAATGATGATTTTTCAGGTTCCTAGTCCATAAATGCCGTGAGACCGCATCGAAAGGTAAGGTGAACTTGTGTGCACTTTTGGACCCCGGCAGAATTAATGGAAACATGTTGGAATGGTATGAGGATGATTGTGTCGACTACTTGCGTAAAGCGATGCATCATGCTCGTGGGGATCAAAAGAAATTTCTTCTCCTGCCATACCACCAAAAGTAGGTTACTTGTAACCCTTAATTGTTTATATTTTCAGTTAAACAATTACACAATGAACCATAGCAAACAGTTGTGTCACCATTACATGCTGAAATATATATGTCACTAATTTTATGCTAAAGTACTACAATTCTTCTCCCCCCACAGCTCCCACTGGTGTTTGTTGGTGATTGTGCCACTTGAAAATACGATTTATGTCATGGATTCAAGGCGGCCCGACAAATCCATCACCACTCAGCAGTCTAAAAGAGTCATGACTGTTATAATTAAGTAAGTTATCTAAATATCACTTGGTTTGATTTTTTTTTTTATAATTGTGGAATTGCTAATTACAGTCACTCAATTTTGTAAGGGCTTTTCGGCAATATCTTAAAGAGGGTGGAGTGCAGAGCACGGGTAAGAGCAGAAATAAAATGAATGGGCTCTGGAAGGAGGTGAGCACACTATAATTTTATAATTTCATATTTTTGGGTTCAAAAATTTATTGTCATTCTGACATAGGCTGCTGAATGTAAATATCAGTGCCCGCAACAGATTGGCGGTTGGGAGTGCGGTTATTACACGATGATTTTTATGTTTCACTTTGTTGAGAGCATACAATTCAAATGGCCAGCATATCCGGTATGTAATTCATATGTTTTGCCTTGACTTGTCCATACAATTAATATTGATTTCCTCTAAACTTGTTTTATTAGTTGCATTGTTATAATTGCAATAATTTATTTCTATAAAGCAAAACAGAGATGTAGTTGCCGTATTTTTGTAACTTGCATGTTTCGAATTTTTTGTAGTATTCACCAGATTCAAAGAGTTACTCCAAGGAGCAGTTAGATCACTTTAGATGTATGTGGGCAGATTTTTTTATAAAAGAATTTTGTAAACCAGAATATGGATTTGTATGATCTTTGTATAATTCAGTGTACATGAATTTTGTATTAATTTTTTATATAATTTGGAAATTTCGAAAATTTACCGGTTTTGGTATTCTTATTTTGGAAATTCTCTGTTCTGGAATTGATCTAATTTTAAATGGCTGGTAAAACTGGAGGCTAGCCAAAAAAAAGCAAAAAAATTTTAAAAAAAATAAGTTCAATTATACACGGACATTTTAAAATTTATCCGTGTACAAAGGTTTTTCCAAATTAAAAAAATAAAGAAGAAAATTAATACATAAAATTATATATTAAAAAAATATTAAAAAATAAGAGAGCTACACGGATATTTAATTATACATCCGTGTACAAAGATCATTCAATATAAAAAAAATATTAAAAAATAAGAGGGGTACACGGATTTTAATTATACATCCGTGTAGAAAGGTGTTTCCACATTAAAAAAATAAAGAAGAAAATTAATACATAAAATAATATATTTAAAAAATATTAAAAAATAAGAGAGCTACACGGATATTTAATTATACATCCGTGTAGAAAGGTGTTTCCACATTAAAAAAGAAGAAGAAAATTAATACATAAAATAATATATTTAAAAAATATTAAAAAATAAGAGAGCTACACGGATATTTAATTATACATCCGTGTAGAAAGGTCATTCAATATTAAAAAATATTAAAAAATAAGAGAGGTACACTGATATTTAATTATACATCCGTGTAGAAAGGTGTTTCCACATTAAAAAAATAAAGAAGAAAATTAATTCATAAAATTATATATTAAAAAAATATTAAAAAATAAGAGAGCTACACGGATATTTAATTATACATCCGTGTAGAAAGGTCATTCAATATTAAAAAATATTAAAAAATAAGAGAGGTACACGGATATTGAATTATACATCCGTGTAGAAAGGTGTTTCCACATTAAAAAAATAAAGAAGAAAATTAATACATAAAATTATATATTAAAAAAATATTAAAAAATATGAGAGCTACACGGATATTTAATTATACATCCGTGTAGAAAGGTCATTCAATATTAAAAAATATTAAAAAATAAGAGAGGTACACGGATATTTAATTATACATCCGTGTAGAAAGGTGTTTCCACATTAAAAAAATAAAGAAGAAAATTAATACATAAAATTATATATTAAAAAAATATTAAAAAATAAGAGAGCTACACGGATATTTATTTATATATCCGTGTAGAAAGATATTTCAATATTAAACAAAATTAAAAAATAAGAGAGCTACACGGATATTTAGATAAATAACCGTGTAGAAATCTAATTGTACACGGTTTTTTATGTAATAATCCGTGAAGCTCGGTTATGGAGAGCGCCAGTGTCAAGTATTTGTAAACGGCTGTGTATGTAATAATCCGTGTAGCTATTCGGTAATTGTACGCGGTAAATATCCGTGTGTATATATACAAGGATTTCTAAACCGTGACAGCCTACGCGGCGGGAAATCCGTGTAGCTCGCTTGTTTATGTCCGTGTATAATCACTTATTCTGTAGTAGTGCGTATCTCCAAGTAAAAGCAGTGACACTAATACAATAGTTTATCATGAATCTCGTTTGGAAGATAAAATTAAGTAAAAGATGTTATACTTTTAGATTTCCAAAATTCATGAAAGATCATCAGGAAAATAAATGAGAATGATTGGAGAAAAAAAAGGGTAAAATAAATCTTTGTTTTTGGTATAAAAAAAATGTTAGAAGTTAAAGTAGTTGGGGGACAAAACATTTTATCAATTATTTAATTTGTGCTATTATGACTAGATTGATATTATTGTAATTTGGGGGACAAAACATTTTACCCTAGCTGTTGGTATTGCAATTTGTAGCTCCTTTAAATAGCCGCTGTAATAGTATTTTATATTTTTTGAATTATTGTTATAATTAAAATATGGTAATTTTCAATGATAATTGCGAAAATTTACTTGCCAAACTTAAACTTCTATTATTACAAAAAGATCTAATTAACAATTATTCGACAATATTTATTTTGATATTTACTGTTTTGTTATTTATAAAAATATTGGTGATGTAAATATTTTTTTTTGTATAAATAACTAGACATGTTTGCTGTCATGAATAATTCATACGAAAAAATATAATGCTTATATCTGTTTTATAATAAAAGAACATTAATTATCAAAATTTAAACTGTTACAAAATTATATTTTTATTATTATGTAATAATAACGAGTATAATGTTATGAGCGAGTTAATTTATAGCTCCGTCGATGGAAAAGTACCATACACTACTAGAATCTATTTTATATTTTATTAAGGTGGATATGATAACTTAACAGTGTTGGTGTTCAGGGTAATAATTCTCTTCAAGATAACCATTGTGCTAGGGATAACTTACCCCCAACATTAATCATTTCTTTATCCATGGTTTTAAAACAAATTCTAGTGGTACTAATTTAAAATAACAATTTAATATATTCTAACTTTTCAAATATGAAAATTAATTTGAGCCGCTATCATTTCTTCGGCTGCCTTCTGTAGACTCCATGCACTAGTTATGTTAAAAATATTGAATAAATGCAACACAATTGACGTCTACAACAATGTAGGAGAGAGAGCAACAACAATGTGGCATTCCACTCAATAAAAAAAGCGAGGGAGAGGGAGATTCATCAAGGTCTAGGAGCATATCCAAATGTTTAAAAACAGAAGTTCCATAACATGTCCCCTTTAATTGAAAGCTAAAAGATAAAACATATATACCACTAGGTATGACATTGACCAGAAATGAAGTTATATATATACATATCCAAGTATTAACTAGGAGCAATAATTATAAATATTCCTACAGAAGATTAAAGCAAGTTTGCACTAAATAATGTAGGATCTGCTGCTGGTATTGCTGCTTTATTATTTCTTGGGGTTGCCATATATGTGCTCCGGGAGAGAAGAAACCTTTCAAAAGTAAAAGAGAAATATTTTCAACAACATGGGGGATGGATTCTGTTGGAGAAGATTAAATTAAACCAAGGGTTTGGTTTTACTGTCTTCACGAAGCAACAGGTAGAACAGGCAACAAACAATTTTGCCAGTGCAAATATTCTTGGCTATGGAGGCCATGGCACTGTCTACAGAGGAACTCTAAGAGATCAAACAGTTGCCATTAAAAAGTGTAAGATAGTCGATGAGAGAAAAACGAAAGAATTTGGAAAAGAGATGCTTATTCTCTCGCAAATTAACCACAAAAACATTGTAAAAATCTTAGGCTGTTGTTTAGAGGTCGAGGTTCCAATGCTTGTATATGAGTTCATCCCAAATGGTACCCTATACCATTATATCCATTATAAAAAACAAGGATCACACATTTCTCTTGAAGCCCGTCTAAGGATTGTGCATGAATCGGCAGAAGCACTTGCTTACTTGCATACTTCTGCATCTCCTCCAATTATCCATGGAGATGTGAAGTCTGCAAATATTCTCTTGGACCAAAATTACACGGCAAAGGTGTCAGATTTTGGAGCCTCAATACTTGTTCCGACAGATGAAGCACAATTTGTTACACTTGTACAAGGAACGTATGGGTACCTAGATCCAGAATACATACAATCTGGCCAACTGACAGACAAGAGTGATGTGTACAGCTTTGGTGTAGTTCTGCTCGAGATTCTAACCAGCAAGCCCGTAGTTGATTTTGATGCACCGGAAGAAAGAAGGAATCTTTCGTGTCGCTTCCTCTCTTCTATGGAAGAGAACAAAATGCAAGAGCTTCTAGATGATGAAATTAAACATGAAGATGATATGTAGTTAATCAAGGCAGTTGCTGAACTGGCTAAGGAATGTCTAAGCATGAAGGGGGGAGACCGACCTATGATGAAAGATGTAGCCGAAGAACTTCTTTGAGTAAGCAAGCTCAAGCAGCATCCTTGGAGACAAGAGTACAATCCTGAAGAAACAGAGAGCCTGCTCACTGAACGATCCCAACAGGCAATAGAGATTGAGCTTACCAGCAATTATTTTAATACAGATAATGAAGCGGAGGAGAGCATTGCCATCGGTCGTTAATTACCATCATCTCTTGTCCTATTTATGTCGGTTGTATATTTTATTTTCTCATTATTATCACCTTTCTCATTATGTTGCCATTTTGGTTTCCTATATTGTATTGTATTGTATTAGGTTGTTGGAAAAGCTTTCTCTTATATTGTATTGTATTGTATTATGTTATAATTTACAATTTTCTTAGTGCTTCAGTTTGTATAATTCTGTCAGCTTCCTTCTAATGTATAACAGTAATGGGTTCCAAGATATTTAACTGGATACAACTCAGACCTTAGGAAATGGTTAAGCCAAGTAATTGCAGATGGATGTCAGATAAAATGTTCAACTCGGTGGAACGTCTGTAGGTGTTAGTAACCCTACAGACGAGGGTCAGATGAAGGGTCCAGCTCGAATGAACATCTGTAGTTGCTACAAGCCCTAATAAGTCGAGTTAAGCCAATATGCGTTGTGTTTGAACTTCATCTTGGAAATTCGGTTGATTGTGATTCATTGGATTTGTTTGTTGTCGAGCATATGCATCTCTTTTATTATGAATATGTATTTGTTTGAATTGCTCTTTTATGGGTTTCATTTTTTAGTATAGAGTTTGATTGCAAGTCCAATAATCTAACTGTGGGAAATTTCGCACTAAGAATTTATTCTCACCCCCACCCTTCAGGTTATATTACAAGTTCTGGTGCGACTGACTCCAGAGAGGCACGCGAGTAGTAGGTCTTTGGTAGTGTTACTTGTATGACCCTAGATATATTTTGTGTATAGCTTTAGGGTAGGCCTTGTGATTAGTATCCGGATGAGATACTTTTGATGTATTAAACTCTGACTAGACTGTGTACTCATATATATATATGTCGGTTGTATATTTTATTTTCTCATTATTATCACTTTTCTCATTATGTAGCCATTTTGGTTTCCTATATTGTATTGTATTGTATTAGGTTGTTGGAAAAAGTTTCTCTTGTATTGTATTGTATTATGTTGTAATTTACAATTTTCTTAGTGCTTCAGTTTGTATAATTCCGTCAGCTTCCTTCTAATGTATAATAGTAATGGGTTCCAAGATATTTAACTGGACATAAAATTAGTCCTAATAAAGACTAATTCTACGATAATATTATATTGTGATTTTCTTGCTTGTGACCCTTGCACAGAATTATCCTTGGACAAGAAAATATCAAATTTCAAGCTCTTCGAGTGGACTAGTAGTGGTATTTTTTAGGGAAATTATTGAAAGGGATGGATATAAAGGAATAGAAGGGTTTGCTTTCTAGGAGCAGGAATGGGAACACCATATTACTGTGCCACATGTCAGAATTGGCAACCTTTATCAGATAAATATGTTGTGTGTTTGAACAACCAAATTTCATTATGTGCAATGCCTTATTCATCTATGTAGAATCTCTCTGTAGCTCATCAAGAGATTTCTCCCTTGAAACCTTTAATCAATAAAATAAATAGGGACAAGACCTCTATTTTTTCTAAAATAAATATATATATATATATATATATATATATATATATATATATAGAGAGAGAGAGAGAGAGAGAGATGGGCTATGGTGCATTGCAATGCATGGAGGGGTTTGTGCATTGGTTCATAAATCTAAAATTCAAAATCCAAATGACCGATCCAAACCATTCATCTTGTTTTCCATATTAATATGTGCTTGGAGACCAAATTTTACATTTTTCTGAATTGTTTTACTATTTATTAAGTATTTTACAAAATTGTTGATCCAACGGTGGCTTAACAAAACAGTAAAATCAGCAGCCACCGTTGGATCAACAATTTTGTAAAATACTTAATAAATAGTAAACAAATTCAGAAAAATGTAAAATTTGGTCTCCAAGCACATATTAATATGGACAACAAAATGAACGGTTTGGATCGACCATTTGGATTTTGACTTTTAGATTTATGGTCCAACGCACAAACCCCTCCATGCATTGCAATGCACCATAGCCCATCTCTCTCTCTCTCTATATATATATATAGAGGTTGGCTACTATGCTTATATAAGCATATCCCCACATATGCTTATAACTCATTTTTGTGTTTTCAATATCCAAATGATCGATCTGAACCGTTAGATGTGATATTTATATTGAAATGTGCTTGGAGACCAAATTTTACATTTTGCTGAATTTTTTTACTATTTATTAAGTCACTTTGAAAATCGCTGATCCAACGATGGCTTAACAAAACAGTAAATATTGCCTACGCGCTTCGATAATAAAAAATAAAAATAAAATGTATTTCCTAGGGCCCGTTATTTTATGCATAAACATGTTCTATGCACCGAACGATCGATATCTCAGATCGCCTATTGCATGTGCATCACAGGATGACAAACCGAGCATGAGATTAAACGTCTTTAAACGTCTTTAATTGCATGTTGCTTTTATATATAATACGTACAAATATTCCGTTTTTATTTACAAATTTTGAAGATATATGATTTCCAATTTTATATAAATTGAGGAAAATCCGGACAACATGCATGTATTTACATTTATTTCATTCACAAATTATATTAAGATGAAAGTAAATTTTTCGATTTAGAGACCCAAGTTGATACCATAAATCAAAGTAAAAACTTCCATTTAGAATTCTGATAATTATTTGTTTCGTATTCTTATTTGAATCCATATTCATTAGTTATCTCTATCTGTATTCTAATATTTGGAATTTTAAATTTTCGAATAATAATATCTCTCATTTAAAATTTTAGCAACCCAATACATATTTTTTGAAAACACATTCAATAGTTTTAACTGAAATCATAAATTTAGACAATTCAAAAGTAAACAAAATCAAAGTACAGGACGAAGCAGATTGAACATACAATTTGTTTATTGGACTATGTTGTCCTAAAAAAAAACTTATGAACCACATAAAATCTGAAACTAATCAGAAAATAAATATAGGATTATCAAAAAAAAATTAACTAAATATTAGTGTTAAATGATATACAAAATTGGGACTGGACGCAATTAGTGTTTGGTAAATGCCCCCGGGGACCCAACCCGGACCGGTCCACCCGTGCCCGTGCCCGGACCGGACCGTGCCCGTGCCACGGGTATGCACGGGTACACGGGCACACGGGCACGGGTATTAAACGGGCCGGACCCGGTTTTTTGGAAAAATGCCCGTGAGAACCCGGACCCCCGTACCCGTCACCCGTACCCGTGACGCCCGTGCCCGTGAGCCCGTGCGCCCGTGCCCGTGAGCCCGTGCGCCCGTGCCCGTGGCAGATTTTTTTTTTTTTTTTTTTTTACTTTTGGTCTAAATTTCAAAATTTAAACTCAAATTCTCCCCCCCATTCCCCCCATGCCCCACATCCCCACTTTCTACCCGGAGCCCTACCCATTTTTTTTTTTAATTCAAATTTTAATCCCTCCAAACAAAATTCTATAAATATACACCCATTCCTTACAAATTTTCACATCTCTCTCAATATTTTCATCTCTCATTCTCTCAATCTCAATCTCAATATTTTTATTATTCTCCAATTTTAATTTTATTGTCAAAAAAAATAGTTGTTAATTTAACAAATACGCAAACGCAAACACGCAAACGGAAACGGAATTACGAAGGTATTCTCGAAGATTTTCTCGCGAAATTAAAAAGGTAACATTAATTTTTGTTAGATTACATTTTGTTAGATTAAATTTTGCTAGATTAAATTTTGTTAGATTGAAATATTGAATGTTAGATTTATTTTTGTAGAGTAATTTAAAAATTAAATTTGATGTTAGATTTATTTTTTTAGAAAAAATTTAGAATTTAAATTGAATGTTAGATTTATTCAATGTTAAGTAATTAGATTGGTATGAATTTGAATATACAACCATGTCAAATGAGTTTAAATTGGTATGAATTTGAATTTATAATTTATTGGTTTTCAAAAAAAAAAACAGCAAAAAAAAACAGCAAAATAAAACAGAAAAAAAAACAGCAAAAAAAAACAGCAAAAAAAACAGAACAAAAAAAAAACAGAACAAAAAAAAAAAGAACAAAAAAACAGAACAAAAAAACGAAAAAAAAACAGAACAAAAAAAACAGAACCGAAAAACCGAACAGAAAAACCGAAAAAAACCAGAAACAAAAAACAGAAAAAAAAAAACAGAACCAGAAAAACAGAACCAAAAAAGCAGAACAAAAAAACCGAAAATAAAACCAGAAGAAAAAAAACAGAACAGAAAAACAGAAACAAAAAACAGAAAAAAAAAAAAAAAAAAAAAACCAGTCCGGACCCGGACCGGACCGGACCGCCCGGCCCCCGGTACCCGGACCGTCCTACCCCCGAACCCGTGACGGGCACGGGTATTAAACGGGCAGGGCAGGATTTTTGAAAAAAAAATCCGTGACGCCCGGCCCGTTGTACCCGTGTGCCCATGACGCCCGTGACCGTGGCTACTCGTGCCCGTGCCCGGGTTTTGCCCGGACCGCCCGGCCCGGCCCGTTTACCAATCACTAGACGCAATGGAACTTCAGAAATTAAATAACCATTTTGTGTTGTTATTTTTGCAAAGGCCAGCCCACACTCCCAAATTTCGTTGACTTGGAATTTGTTTTTTCATCTTCATTTGAGGAGGAATCATTATCCACAATAGCCATATATATATAAAAATCAGGATTCTTAGACCTCATCGATAAAATCATCAATTTGACCCCTTTATATTACATCAATGTGGCTCTCACTTGTAAAAAAAAAAATCGCTCTTATGAAACTTTAGTGTGGGTTCGACGTCGATTCAAAACACCATCATAATTAAGATAATATAATGTGATGAAACTAAATTTTGAACTGCATAAGATTCTGCAGAGACAAATCGAAACCTCATGACTCGGTCAATATGTGAGGTTATGAATGCATGTGGGTTGGTGGAGGCAATTATGTCTGCCCCCTTTGAATTAATGTGTAGTACTTATCATATCAATTTTATATCTATTTAACCTTCACCATGCTCTCTAACATGTTTATTAAATATAGTTTTTGATAAGGACAAAATGCTATATAGTTCGTTTGTCTTTTAATTACGCTTACTAATTAATTTTGATGGTAAAAGGTTTCGGATCTGAGGCATTTGTATTTTCTCTATAGTTTGAGTAGTAAAATTGAAATTGCTCACATTGAGAACTAGTCCAGGGTCTGATTAACGGCAAAGATTTGAGGAAATATCTCATATTGGCAAATTTTTGTCAAAGAATTGAAAATTTGAAGATAATTTTTTTTAGTATTTTGAATATTATTTTTGAGAAAGTGGACTTTTTTCTTGTGGGTTTTATTTTTTATCAATTCACAAATTATATTAGGTCAACCCACCATTCAACCAGATTTTTTTTTTGTTGTTGTAAATTAAAATCGACAGTAGTATTACCGTTTGTTTGTAATGAGGATGAAATTAATATTTTATAAATGGCACGTGGTCCATTACTCATGATAATTTAATAAATGATTTTTTATTAAAGGTAAAATCTTAAAAAACAATAAATGCTTAACTTTCAATGAAAATTTTTCAACATGCGATGTATCTTTGCACGAATCACTACAACAAAACGTTTTTTCAGCGACCGGAAATTGCGACCGGGGATTTCGCCGGTAGCTGAAAGTGATTTTTCCGTTAAAAAAAAAAAAAAAAAACTTGGATAGGCGACCAGGAATTTCTGCGACCATAATTAGCGACCGGTCATTGCGCCGGTCGCAGAAAGTAATTTTTCCGAAAAAAAGAACAGGCGCCAAACCCGTTCTCTCTCGCGCCAAACCCTAACCCGCCCAGCCCTTTCGATCTCTCGCGCTCTCTCTCGCTGAAAAAAAAGAAAAGGCGCCGTCGCGCCACCAGCTCGCCAGACGGAGCCGCCCTCTTCCCTCTTCCCTCTTCTTTGACCCGCCCTGTTCCCTCTTCTCCCTGTCTCTCGCTCTCGCCAGAAACGCGAAAACGCTCAACCGCCACCTGTGCCCAACCGAAACCCTTCCTCTCTGCGCCAGTCAGCAGCCGCAGGACCTTCTTTGCTCGATTTTCTTCATACTGGTACAAGTTTTTCTCTTTCTAAGTTATGTTTGATTTGGGTAAAATAGTCATTAATGGCTGACTTAAAGCTTGAATGCGGGCATGAATTGATTATGTTGATATTGTCCATATTTCTAAATTTGTGAATTTGTGAATTTGTGAAATAATCGGTACTGGTAGATATACTGTTTGTGAAGTAATTTCTAAATTTCTGAACCCCTTACCTTTCTGAATTTTTGAAATTCTAAATTAAATAATTTCTGAATTTCTGAAATTCTTATTCCAAGTAAAGTCAAGACAATTATTTATGGGTCGATTTACACTTGCAGCAGCTATTTATAGACTTGCTATTTAGATTTAAATTATTTATGGGTCGATCATTGGTGCAGTGACGCTTTTGCTAGTCGGAGCCAGCGTAATGCAGAAAATAGGGCCAGTGCTGAAGGTGCAGGGGCTTCGACGGGCTCTGTGAACATGCTTGTTCACAAACAGCGCTTCGTAAGTTGTTTTCCATTAAATTAATTTATTTTCATTCGAATTGATTCTAATCGATCTAACTTTAATAATTTTTTTTTAAATGAAATGATTTTTCAAATTCTTAACAGGAGCAAACACAAGGGCGCGAACCCAGATGGTCGGATGAGTTGTTCCAGCCTACTCATACGAGAAAACTGACGGGGGAATACATTAATGTTAAGGCTAAAAACGCACAGGTAATAATACTTTTGAATCGTTTAGATTACACCAATTGGTTCCAGTTGTACATAACATTATTCTTATATTTTACAAAATTTGCAGCTAAAATATGAGAAAGCTATGACGGAGAAGTATGGAGCGGATCGAGGCACATGGCCTGCATACGACGCCGACCTCTGGTACTCTACGGGTGTTGATGATCAGAATTCCCACGGCGATAACTATGGTCTCGGTGCTCTAGGTAAAATAAAAATTCTTTGAAATTTTAAATTTATTATTTGTTTTGTCAGATAATACTAATTGTCTTACTTTTAATGTTTCAGGGAAGTCAAGAGGCATGTATCGCCCTGGTGGGTCTAGCAGTGCTCGATCGCACTCGTCACAGTCATATTCTTCTATGCCTCCATCGACGAATCTCACAGAAGAAGATGTTGAGAGGATATCTTCCCGACTACTTGCTAAGATGGAGGCTCAAATCGAGGCTCAGGTGGACGCTCGGTTGGAGGCTCGGTTCAGAGCTTCTTCGGTACGAAAGCCGATATTTAAGTGTATTTTAATTGTGAACTCTAAACCCTAAATCATAATTATCTAAAATACTTTCTTACAATCTCACAGGGAGGTTCGGGCTCACAGCCGGCCTCGATGCCCGCTCAGGATGTCGAGGATGATGACAGCGATGACGACGAGGGGCATTGGTCGGATGTTGGCGGTGATGGTACTGCTTAGGATTTATATATTTATATCTTGTTAGATGATACTGTTTATTGTTTGTGCTCCTACTGCTTATGTTATTCGGATATTTACATTTCATTAGATATACAGTTTCCTGATCTTTATATTTATATTTGTTTATGTTATGATGTACGTTGTATGCGATCGTTATGTTGTTTGTGTATCGTGATTTATGTTTGTGTTCTGATTTATGTTATACGTTGGTACGTGTGGTACCAATTAATTAAATGGTGCAAATATAAATAACAAAAAAAAATATCAAAAACCTAAAAGAAAGTATCTGCGACCGGAATATTTTATCAGAGACCGTTTTCTGAACGTTATTTTGGTCGCAGAAATAATATTATGACGTCAGGAAAAAACTTTCAGAGACCGTTTTTAAAACTTTCAGCGACCGGTATTGTCGTCGCAGAAACCTTTTTCTGACGTCATAAAAAAAAACAGCGACGAAAAAAAAAGGTCGCAGAAAATACTATCAGCGACCGGCTGACGTCATTCAGAGACCGTTGACGTCAGCAGATGATTATCTGCGACCATGCTTTCTGCGACCGTACTATCTGCGACCGGGATAAGCTATCAGCGACCGTATATACTTTCTGCGACCGGCGCCCATACTTTCAGCGACCGGATTTCCGGTCGCTGAAAGTTCTTCCTGCTGTAGTGAATAGTATCTGATAATAGAGCTCGATGTCAACAACTCAATTAATATTCAAAGGGGTGCTACACTACACGTTACCCAATATAATATGGAAGCAGCTAACAGTCTTCCAACTCCAGTCCTCCAAAAATCCCTGGAGATTTTCAACTAATTCTGTAAACATCAATACTAAATCCTGTAAACATCAATACTAAATCCTGTAAACTAATTCAACAAATCCTGTAAACATAAAAACGCATGAAAGCTGTTAAAAATGCGTGACAGCTGTTGAAAACGCATGACAGCTGTTGGGGACCACCTTCTGTGAACATACACATAATATCATGTTTACATACACATATTATCCTGTAAACGTATACATATTATCCTATAAACATACACATATAATAATGTAAACATACATAGTGTACTTGAAATTATAGCAGTTGAAATTATGGCAGTTGTGGCAGTTAAAAACGCGTCAGAACTAAGCTAAAAAGGGAAGACTTTTATACACAGAGATTTTTGGGGGACTGTAGCCCGGGGGACATTACCTTTTTCTCATATAATATAGTATGTACAATAAACACTCAATTATTGGATGAATATGAATGTGCATATGTTTTGCAAAGGACCTCGAACTGCAGTAGTGTATGCACCGATCAATTGATAGAAACTAGATAAATTAATGGAATACTTGTTTATTATGGTAATGACTGTGATGAACAAAAGAAAAACAAACTCGTTGCGAGTAGTAGATAGCTTTTGACCCGTTCAATTGAGCAACATGTTGAGTAAATATATTTTTTTTTTTTTGAGTAAAAATAAGAATCAAAGTCCTTATTTGATTATATTGATTCCATAGCAAAAGAGTTTGTAGGTTTCCTAATAGGTACATTTACCAAATTTTGGAGAAGCATCCTCTCTGCCGTTGTTGTCAATATGATCTTTGCTATGACAACAATTAATAGTCTCTTTTTAATGGCTCTATATTCTGAATATTTAAAGGCCCATCACTGGGATATTATCAAGAGAAGGCCCAAGATATTTCTGGGGATCTCGGTGAAATGGGTTTGTGGATTCTCTGAGCTCGGTACTGTCAGTGACTGGGCCCTTGATAAATGCAAGAAAATGAGAAAGGTTGAGAATCAATTTTCAAGATTGGATGACTAAGTGAGCCATGAGCGGTAGTAATCAATTTTAATCTTTATGGTAAAGTAAATAATTTGTTGTCAATACGGCCACTACATTTACAAGATATTTAATCTCTTAGCAAGAGTTTATTATACAATTTAATAAATGCGTTCTGTATGCCTACATATATAATAAAATTGTCCACATATATACCTATACAAAAAGAGAGTATTATATTAAATTACCAATATTTCCTCTGATATTATCACGAAAGTTTTTCCGATTGTCTGAGTAATTGACAGCATAATCATTGAATGATTTTTCTTTTCTTTTTTTCAAACGGGACGATAAGAAGTTAATATTTTATAAATGAAATAAATTGTCCTATATAGAAACATTGTAAACATTTCTTCTATTATATAATTTGGATTTTAGATAGCTAGAGTTATAACTTTCCAACTTCTATTTAATATCCATAAAAGACTCCTTTGATGAGTTTCGATTCTTATTAAACTAATAAAAATATATTATTTACTTTGATTTTAGTATGCTATCTGTCAAAAAATTTAATTTATTCTTATCTATGGGATCGATATGTTAACCACTATTTTTGCAATTTTGCTATATACTCCAGCTTTGAAATTGTTGTTTCGTTAGTACATCTCTAATTTGATCTCTCCGTTTTCTTTTTTCTCTTCCTTCTATGTTGAATAGTCTTGAATGGGATTGGGAAAATGCTATTCATATGAGCGATGCGCCATGTCACTGCAACAAACTCAAAATGGTAGAGGAATATGACAACGATGCACAAGGTGAGTGATTTGCTTCACACATGGAATTCAACAACGAAAATGAAATATTTTTGTTCATGCTAGTATATTGGCAGCAATTTAAATAAATTTCTCTCCATGTTTTGTTTTTGTACTTGGTTGTATTCTTTTAGGCATATATTTATATGCACATTACAAGTTGAAAAATAAATCATTTATTCTCATTAGTCGGTCAATTAAAAACTGAATGTTTTTCTTATGCATGCTATATTTTTTATTTTTTAATAAAGATAAAATGAGAAGCTTGTAAATTTAAAATTATTTCAATAGAAAAGATAATAAGTTGAATAAATTAATGTGTCTTTCAAATTTAAAAGAATAAATATAATATTATTAATTTACCAAAGTCGTATGATCCGATTACGATGTCTTTTTTAGGGAAGAAGAGCAAGCTAACCATGGTGGAAGTGATTGTTATACTTTTGGATTTTGAGTCCTTGAGGCAGCGTGATGAGGATGGGTTAGAGTCCTCTAGCACGCTTGTGACTGCATCGGATTGGCAGCGACAGAAGAAGTCGAGCCATGGTACATGCCATAAGTACGGCAAACTCGGACACTTTCGACGGGATTGTCCTGAAAGACAACTAGACTGTTCACCTTGTCACACCCCGACAACAGGATGGACAACCCGCCGCGCTCATGCGCGCTAGGTGATTCCATAATCATATACAATATATATACATACATTACCAATGACAAGACAAGAGCCACAATACATGAATAAACTTTTCTTTAAAGTTTAGAAATTTACATGTAACAAACAAATTGTAAATAAACCTCTTACGGTACAATAAAATCCAATCGAAATACCATAACAGATTTATTTAAAGTGAACCAAATACTCATCCTTGTGGCATGTCATGCAGTCCTCTAGTTCGGCATCTCACTTTTGTGTCTCACGCTTTGTACCTGGAACCCACCGAAGTGGAAATGTGAGAGATTGAAAATCTCCCAGTGCGGTATTCAGCTCCAGTCGAGTTATTCTAAGACTCAACCAACTAAACCAAACCAGCACCGAGTTTAATTATAATGAAATAACAATAATTATAGAAATCCAGGAAATAACAAACGAAACTGAAACCAATCAAGCAGTATGCAAATTTCTCATATAAAAGAAAAACAACATGCATTTATCTCAGTGATTTACTCTGACATTATCTATCATGCAATGTTCATATTATGTCAAATGCACCAATGCCCAAGCCATAACCAATTAACATATCACATAATCAGGTTATCACCCACATTTTCAAAAAGTATAACCTAAATAGAAGTACACACATTAAGTAACTTAATATAAATTCACCCCATGCAATGCTCAATATTCATGTGTAGAATTTTTAAGAAAACTCATGAAAGTTTTTAAAAATAAAACATCAATATGTCAAGCTTTATTCACAACTATTCATGATAGAATAAAATATCATTATATTAGGTAACCATTTTGGTATTAACAATACTCGGTCATGCGCTACAAGTACAGCGCCTACATGACCCCGGTCATGCGCTACAAGTTTAGCGCCTACATGACCGTCAAGGTTCATACAAGACTACGATCATGCGCTACCACGAATATGGCGCCTACACAATTTCTGTTATGGCCATAACCTGAAATTATGCGCTTACCCCGAATAGGGCGCCTACATGACTAAAGTTATGCGCTACAAGTACAACGCCTACATAACCGAGTCATGCGCTACCACGAATATGGCGCCTATGCAATTTATGTTATGCGCTACAAGTACAGCGCCTACATAACAAAAATTACACGCTTACCCCGAATATGGCGCCTATGCAATTTATGTTATGCGCTACAAGTTCAGCGCCTACATAACAGAAATTACACGCTTACCCCGAATAGGGCGCATACATGATCGTCAGGTTTCAGACATCTGGTTCTTTAACACAGTTCACAGTATCATATTTCAAATCATTCTTGTCCAAATCATGTCAAGCTTTCATTTCAAAATAAAAATATGCTCATGCATGCATCCTTTCCACTCAACTAATAAATACAATGCATACTATAATTCAAACAAGTCAATTCAATCATACTAAGTACTTCAAACAATAAAATATGCCTTACATGCAAATTTATGCATTCATGTCATGCATTTAGAAGAAATACTTATGCATCCATATCATGCAAATGGGTCATTTAAATCAAACTTAGGTTTAGTGGGAGTGCTTTGTATCATGTCATGTACTAGCTTAGGAAAAATATGACCATGTAAACATTTCAAGCTATCATTCATAACATGCAATTGGAAAAACATAATAAGTACCTAATTATAATACGATAAACAAACATGAGGTCAACCAGCAATAATAATGAAAAATAGCATTCAAACAATTCAAATCATTTTTCAAACAGTGTTAAACCAAATGATTCAACCATGTCTCTAGTCCCACAAATCGATAAGGAAAAACCGTCAAATACGAGACTTGAGGCCAAGCTTCTAAATAGCGTTTATAGCGGTGTAGCGGGGAGACAAAAAAAAAAAAGCTTTAGCGAATAGCGGAGCTATAGCGAAAGCTATTATAAATAGCGTTTTTTTATTTCAAAAATTATATTTTATATTTCTACTAATAGTAAAAAGAGTGATGCTTCTATGGACATAAGGGCCTATTTGTAAAATGAATATATTTTTATTTTCAAAGTTCAAACAGCCGATCCGAACCGTTCATCTTGTTCTCCATATTAATATATCTTTGGAGACCAAATTTTACATTTTTCTGAATTTATTTACTATTTATTAAGATGGGTATAAAAAATATCAAATTCAGACCATTGAATTTTGTACCCATCTTAATAAATAGTAAAAAAAATCAGAAAAATGTAAAATTTGGTCTAAAAGTACATATTAATATGGAGAACAAGATGAACGGTTCGGATCGACTGTTTGAACTTTAAAAATAAAAATATGTTCATTTTACAAATAGGTCCTTATGTCCATAGAAGGCTTTGCCTAGTAAAAATGTCTCATCAAGAAAACAAATATCAAATTAATTAAGAAGTTCTAATATTATTCATATTAAACCAATACAAAGTTCAAATTGTCATACAAAATTCAAAAACTATCGATATATTTTATATTCAAAATATACCACTACCGTATATTAATGCATGATACAAAATTTAATTGATATAGCGGTATAGCCCGCACATGTTCCATTGTATTGATATAGCTTAATAAAGTAAAAAAAAAAAACCAATCTAGATATTAAGGCCCATTAAAATTGCAAAATCATGTTTTCAGAAAAAAAAATTGCAAAATCATAACCCATGTAGCATAGCGGACCGCTATTGCCGCTATTGCCGCTACGCGCTACGCGCTACGCGCTATAGCGGACCGCTATTACCGCTATAGCGGTCGTAGCTTGATTAGCGCAGTTTTAGCCCGTAGCTTAGCTTTCTGGGTCCAAAACCGCTATAGCGGCGCTATAGCTTCGCTATAGCTAGCTATTTAGAAGCTTGCTTGAGGCTTATGCATACAATTCTAGAGTACAACACCTTGTCTGTCTAAAGTGTGTCATAATACAACCCAATTTGGTTAACAAATAAGCAGAATACTCTTACAAAGTCTACTAATTTTAGTTCAATCCATTTATATCAATTTCAATCTAGTCCCTTTATATTTGGTCAATACCCATATGTTATATTAATTAAGCATGCCTTGCAAATTGGACCCGTTATCCAATAATTAAACTATTCATACTATGCACATAACAATCAAGCAACTAATTTAACCATAATACACAAACAATCCATAAGCACACAACATGCAATATAAGACAAGCAAGAAATCCACAAGCAATCAACAATAATAACCTAATTAGTTGAAAGAGGCTAAGAATAACTCGAAATCCGCACCTTTTAATGTTGAGAATGATAAGACTCGAAGTCAGTTCACTGTTTAGAATCGAGTCGGTCGAGTCAGTCGAGAGCAGCCACAGATTTCAAGCAAGCACCCAATTGGAAATCGAGAAACTTCAGTCAGCTCTGTCTCCTACTTCTCACTGCTTCGTTGGAGTGTCGTTCCTCTCTTTTCTCCATTGATCTACCTCCGTTATTTTCCAGGCTAGAGACGGACTGGGCAAGAATGAGAGAGATGCGAGACAAAAATGGAACAAAAGGAATGAAAATTGGAGAGGCAGAGAGTGCCACGTGACAGATATATATAAAATGAAGTTAATTAGGTGAGGGGGTAAACTTGTAGAATTTGATAAAAGAGAAGTAGTGGTTGCCATGTGTCCACATGTGTAGCTAAAACTTAAAATAAATTCCATTATATATTATTATATATTGTTTTAACGCACTTTACTTGATATGGATAAATCATCAAGTTTAAAAAATTATTAATAACAGATAGTTAGTGGAATTGGGTGTTCAAAATGAATTATCTAAATGCTTGACAGGTGGAGAAATTAGTGGACCGGAATAAGCTGATGAAAATGAACCATCAAAGTATTTGACAGGTGTCTACACATGAAGCTATGATACAAGAAAAAGAAAATTGTTTAATTATTCTACTTATTCTCATAATGAATGACTTGCACACCGCATCCCATATATATATAATATTTTTAAAGAACTAAACATATTGTTATAAAAATCTTAATTTTAATCAACAGGTTGTTAATCTAAAGATATTTCAAAAATAATAATAAAATCTATCTAATCACTAGTATTACTTTATAATTAAATGAAGAAATCAGAGTAATTGCCATTAAAATTACTTATGTAATGCTATCACCAAATCACTTTTAAATAGTTGTTATGTTTTATTTACAAAAGTTCGAGGTCAGTCTAAAGATATTACAACGTTCTAAAATTTCTACTAATATTTAAAAATTTGGGTTGTTACACACCTACACCTGGAATTGATCATGCTGTTGTTGCAGTTGGTCATGACAGTGATGTCATTGTGTGTACAGGTGAGGGGGGTGTGTATGAGACTGTTGGTGATAGGACTTGTAGTGGTAGCAGTGGGCATCTGTGGTAGCTGGGTGTTTGATTTTGGGTATGGATTCCATATTTGTCCATGAAGGGATTGTTTTGATTCCTTTCGTGAGGTGTCCGGTGGTTCCATGACTTTGGCAAATGTATCGACTTTATCGGTTGCTAGAGTTGGTGTGGTTAGGTTTTGAATGTGAGATGGTATGATTCACACGATTACCGGTGTTCAGTACATATCCAGTATTCAATGGGGTCTTATGTCACTCAGTGAGTTCAGTTCATGCGTGTATGAGTTTCGAATTCGCGATGGGTCCATGCAAGTACTTCGAGGTGACTTGGTTGTCATTAGGAGTACAAGGCGCGGTGGTCTCTGTGAGATGGTTGGTTCGATGGAGTTCGCGGTGGTCAGAACCGTGGCCTGTGCTTGCTAGTATGAATCGTGGTATCATGGCTATATGCCATGCCACGGAGAGCGGAGTTGTAGGAGGTGACGACATGACACATTGTGGTGAAGCTGCGGCGGTAGAAACAGGTCGTATGGCAGAGTGTGTCATTGGACAACGGCCTGGACGGAGGTGAGCCGGAGGTGGTAGGTTTGGCCGCTGGGATACTAACGGGAGCCTTGATGCCGATGGACACAGGCATACACATGTGGTAGCTGACACTGCATGGGGCATTGGACTTGGGCGGCCATGTGCCGTGGACTCAAGTTTGATGCAGTGAGTCTCTGGACATGGAGGCAGGTGGGAGATGACATGATAGCAACATATAACTATTGGACCGTGACGGTTGACGATGCAGTGAGTTGCCGATTTGAGCCTACAATAGAGATTGTTGGATTTAGGTCCAAATAGGCCTAGCCCAATAATCCCTTTCAGCTCCTCTATTTCTTCTTGACCTACGCAAGTGAAGAGAGTAAGCTGGCGGCTGCTTCTTGTTTGCTAAACAGAGAGAGAGAAAGAGAAAGGGAGAGAAAGAGAGATAGTGAGATAGAATAATTGTTTGTATTAACAATTGGAACATTTTTGTATCTCTTGTAATCTCTTGTTTAATAATGAAGTTTGTTGGTCGTATGCCTCCTGGTGGAGTAGGCTCAACCAAACCAATTTCTTTGTGTTTGCTTTCTCTTGGACACTTTGTGGCACCATTGGAAAAAATAGAATTAGGATCGGTTATATACGCATATTAGTATTGGAATACAACCGATCTTGATCAGGGCGATACAGATGCACCTTTAAATCTTGTAAAAGCCATTTTGATAAATTAGGATTTTTTTTTTTTGGCTTGTGATTTATATATGCAATGAGAAGTTTCAAATTTAACAGATTCTTTTTAGTGATATATTTGAAATATATCAAATTCAATAATTTTGATCCTAATTAAATTTTGTGTTGCCTACGGAAGACAAACAAAAATATGAAAATATATCCATATTTAAGCTTTATTAGGTTTGCATCTTTGCCGCTGGTTTTATTATTATTTTTAAGTTACAATAAAAAATAAAATTAAGTACAGAATTATATATGCACTATTCTTTACTTTCTATAAAATTATAGAATTTGATGAATCTTCTAAAGACTAATAATTTAGTACACCTTTGATTCTATTAAGGTTAAAGTTTTGAAATTTTCTGTTGTAGACAACCTGTAACATGGCTTTAAATAATATAATTAAAATGTGATTTTTTTAAAAAAGTTCATTTAATAGCTAACAATATAATAATTAAAAAAAATGTTAATATGTTTTCTATCAATTAGATCAACCATTGTCAAATTTGAAGTAATTTTGAAAACAGTTTTTTTTCTTAGATTGATTTCTGAATTTAATAGTTTGGCTTTATGTTGAAATTTAATAAGTGACTAAATTATTCTTAATTGCATCTCTAATTTATTAATAATTTCAACGATTTGGCATTACAGTTGTTAATAATTTTGTTGTGGATATATTTATTAATTATTCCCTTATAAGATTTTGTGTTTCTTGTATTTTTAGTTATGGAAATTTTAACTTTAATTATAAAAAATATGGATATACACGTAGTCATATAATATATACTTGGAGTCGTCTATCATTTATCCAATAAAATAAAATAAAAAACAAGCGAGGCTCATCTTATTATTTCGAGGGGAATTGATTGGATTTGTTTTTTCCAAACACTAGATGTGAATTCACATTTTCTTGGAATTTTGAAAATTATTGATCGCAGTTTTAATAAGCTTTTATGAACCTCTGTTTGATTCATGGACTGATTTGAATTGGGCTTTTATCACCTAAAGCCTTAATAAAATGGAACGAATACAAATAGAAATTAAATTTGAGCAGCCATTTCTGGATCTTTATTTGGGCCTGGACATTACCAACACATGTTTTGGATATTTGGTCACAACTGGAACAAAAAAGAACTGATTTGAACAATATACAACAAGTGAAAACATTTGCTCTTTTTTCCTTTGTTTTTATTCCTTTTATGAACCTATATAAACACATGTACAGATTGTAATTATTCAATTCAATAATATACTTATTTCATCTCTTTCTGTCTCTAAAAACAATAGATACAGTCAATCGATGGATTTCATCGATCTTTCCGATTTATTTACTTACAAATTAAGAATATTTTAACTATAAGTAAATCTAGCTAGCAAGTTTTAACAAGTATTATTTTTCTTTAATAATTAGAACCGACAACAATTAATGCGTGTCAAATTAACTTCTACTTTCTAATAAAGGCCAGAATATATTTGGATGAAGATTCCCTTTAATAAATTAACACTAATTGATTCCGTTTAAATTGTAAGCAATACTCTAAATCACAATATTCTTAACTACTTTTTCTATTATCAAAACACAATAACTTTCTGAAGACCCACAAAACTCAATTAAAAACATCATAATACTAACTATATTTATTCTACCTAGACTGATTAAACATACAACTCACACTAACTTATTAATGACAATAAGATTCTAAGCATACAAGTTCTCTTGACAATCATGTTTGATCACAACGCCTCTTGGTTTCTTGAAAAACTCTAACATAAAATTTCTTATTTGTTTTTCTTAGAGAAAGAAATAGATCTAGCCTTCCATATTTTAATGTTCATAGGACTCGACAATCTAGATTTCGAACTCACGATCTCCCACACAAAGGAAACTTGCCTTTTGCCACTAGATCGATCAAAGATTGCTTCTTCAAAACATGAATGCTGTATAATATTTTGTAAAGATTCTACAGAACTTTGAATTATATTACTTGGAGTTCCTATGAGGAAGTAATAGCCAAAATACAATAAGGTGTCATCCTGAAACCTATTATTTAGACGGTGTCAAAGATCTACATGCTTTACTATCTTAACATCATATTTTGGAAATAATAAAAGCGCCGGTAGTGCTAGCTAGATTCAGTAAAAATAATTAAAAAAATAGTAAGTCTAATGAAAAACACAAGGCGAATATTAGAGAGATGAAGAAGAACATATATTTAGAAATGCAGGGGAAAATATTCGGATATTTGTCATAATTGCGAATGAAAAAATAAATCTCAATGCTTTCTAAGCCAACATTTCTCAACCTATTAATAGAAGTACAAAATAAGTATTAATTTATTGGCATTAATTAGTACCGACTCGTAGCTTGTCCGAGCGAGCCGAGCTAGCTCATTACTAGCTTGACAGATTTATAAATTTGTATATTTTATTTCCTGCTATATCTTAAATTTTCATAACACATCTTATTAATTATGGCTAAAATAAAATAATATTTATATGACTAATTACTGAAGAATACTCTTAACTCAATTGTAATGAAGCAAATCAACTACTATAAATTAAGTTTATAGCTAAATTCATACATACAAATATATCAAAATTCTAAATTCATACAAACATATTCACTGAATAAATTCATGCAAACCAAATCAAATAAATTCATAGAAATTAACTTAATTGCTTATATAATTAATTCACACATATGGATGTTATAGCCAGTGTTATGGCAATTTTTGAACGTTTTTTGACCGCTTAACTTTATACTAAATTAATTCGAATGTTTAAAATTTTCACATGTAGACGCATCACTCATAAGATAGGTGGATTTGAACGGTTCGGATTCGTTATTTGAAACCGATTTGATGGGTTATGGAGTTAAGCTCACCAAACACTTTGGTGAGCTTAAGAACACCCTAGTTCTACTCCTGCTTTTAGCTCATACCTAACTTGCACCAATTAGTTAATGCGAAACAAATATTCTCTTTTCTGGTAAAAAAAGAAAAAAAAAAGAAATTGCAAACCACCTATCATCTATTATAATTGAAAATAAAGTTTATTTGTTTATGAAAATATGGGGTCACTTTCCAGCCAAGAAGGTTCATACCGCATTTTGAAATGTGGAAACATATATTGTGGCTTTTTGAATTCATAGAACCGTGCAGGACAACTGGTTTGGGTCAAGTCCTCCCCTTTTAATTTTAATTTTCTATTTATTTGCGGTTGTTATAGTGGCAGAAGATATAATTATGTGATAAAATTTTCAATAGTCAATTAATAGTATATATCTGGAGGGTTCCACTTCTCGTCTCTAGTGTTGGACTTGCTTCCGTGAAAGTTCAAAGTCCCCGATCTCTCTACCTCTCTAGATCTCTCTCTCTCTCTCTCTTAATATCATATTTTGGAAATTATAAAAGTCGGTAGTACTAGATTCCTTAAAAAATATAAAATAGTGAGTCAAATGGAAAACACGAGGTGAATAATAGAGAGATGAAGAAAAATATATTCATAGAAATGCAGAGGAGAATATTCGGTCGGATATTTGTCATATTTGTGAATGCTTGTAAACCAACATTTCGCAATCTATTAGTTGAAGTATATATTAAGTATTTATATTGGGACTATTATTTACAATTTTTTTATCTTATTAAACATGGGAACGATGGACGCATGTGTATGAACACAAACAAAATACGGCCGGAAAGGTGTGTGTGTGGGGGGGGGGGGGGGGGGGGGGGGGGGGATGGGGGATGGTTTGATCAACAAGTCCTGGTCTTCGTTAGGATGACTTAGCCTATATTTTATTAAATAATAGGACTGATGATTATTATTTTTATATATTTGATGATCGAGTAAGGTTGAAATGCCTCATGTCTTGCATGCCTCAATTGCTTCTAACATCTTTATCTCCGTTTTCATAATACAAACAGTCGATTTAAACAACTCAATATAATATTCATATTAAAATGTGCTGGGAGTAGGGGTGTAAACGGAGCCGGATTATCCGACGGATATCCGCTCCGAATACGCTTATAATCCGAATCAGAATTAAACGGATCCGGATAATTATCAAATATCCACAGAATATCCGGATTCGGATACGAATACGGATAGTAAGTATAAAACGGAGCGGATATCCAAATCAACCAGAACATGATTGGACCCGCTAAGAACCCCATTTGATGAGGCGGACATGGACCCGCTAGGCGAACCCATTTGCTGAGGCGGACCCGCTAGGAGGACCTTCAGCGCTAAAATAAGTTGCTTGAGCTGGGATTCAAACCCTTGTCCTCTAGTATCAAGGCTTAACATCAAACCATACACCACTTTAACTTTTGTTACCATTCTTTTATTTTATATATATAATATATCAATAGATCATCTCTTATCTCTTCAACATTATAATTAATATTTATATTTATTGTTTTAATTAATATTTATATCTTAGAAGTTAATATATCTTAATTATCCGACCAGTATTCATTTTATATCAGTATTCGAATCCGTATCCGTGTACTATCCGTTACTATATCCGTATCCGTTTAAGGCGGATTTGGTTTTGAATTGTGATATCCGTATTCGTATCCGCTCATTATCCAACGGATGCGGATATGATATTAGCATTATCCGCTCAGTTTTCACCCCTAGTTGGGAGACAAAACTTTTTTTAAATAAGTACAAAATTCATACTTGAGAAGTCAATTGTTCTTACAACAATAAAAGAAGACAGAAACAACGATGTGACCTTGCACGATCAATATTTTTTTGTCCCATAACTATGAATAATTAATTACTATTTGGTTAGCAACATCCAAATCTAAATAATTACAAATCAGACAGACCTAATATTACATAATTAGCACTTCCAAGGAAAATACAGAATAGTACCAGAGATCTTGCCAAAATTATATTTTTGGTCCTGAAAGAAAATTATGCAATATCAGAATCTTAACCGAATAGTGCTAAGTGCAGCTCAATTGTTCTAACAAAAACTATTAATTTAGCAAATATATAAAGGTAAACTATTAATTTAGCAAATATATAAAGGTGGCATGAAGGTTGGACATGTCGACGCCATCACGTACTATTAATTGACTATTGAAAATTTTATCACATAATTATATCTTCTGCCACTGTAATAACTGCAAATAAATAGAAAATTAAAATTAAAAGGGGAGGACTTGACCCAAACCAGTTGTCCTCCACGGTTCTATGAATTCAAAAAACCACAATATATGTTTCCACAATTCAAAATGCGGTATGAACCTTCTTGGCTGGAAAGTGACCCCAAATTTGCATAAACAAATAAACTTTATTTGCAATTATAATGGATGACAGGTGGTTTGCAATTGCTTTTTTTTTTTTTTTTACCAGAAAAGAGAATATTTGTTTCGCATTAATTAATTGGTGCAAGTTAGGTATGAGCTAAAAGCAGATTCCATACTAATTGTGCAACCTCTTTCCAGTTCAATAAAAAAACATCAAAAGCTCAAAATCACTCTACACTAATTGTGCAACTTTTTTTTTCCAATTTATAAAATAGTAAAGAAAAGAGAGAGAGAGAGATGCAATTGGGATATTTCCCATTTCAAACAAAGTAACACCGGTTATATATTTTTTATTTTTTGAAAAAGGAATGACAGAGGCTGCCATTGTTTTATTGATATGTTCATGCATCGTACATGTAGGTTGTGACACCCAGTAACACCGGTTATTAAATTAAAACCGGAGCATATAATTTTATGGAAGCGTCTAATTGTCCACAGCTTTTTGTCCACCATTTGTCCACAGCTTTGACTTGCGCGAATACTATAAAATTACTTCTACATGCTGTATAATTATACAATATATCACATTTCACAAAACATCCAGCAACTATTTGAAGTGGTCCCATGATAGTTAGAAAAAGATTGCAACTTGCACAACATGACAAAATAAATATACTTTCAAACTGTACTTTCGGAAATTACAGTTATAGAAAGTTATTGGCAGTTAGAGTTAGTTATTAGCAGTTATTGGCAGTTAGAGTTAATTATTAGCGTCCGCACTGGGTTGAATCTTGTATACTGTAAAATTGAATCTTGTATACAGTGAAACTTTCAATTGAATCTTGTATACTGTAAAATTGAATCTTCTACACAGTAAAATTTATAATTAAATCTTGTATACTGTAAAATTAAATATTGTATACAGTAAAATTTTCAATTGAATATTGTATACTGTAAAAATTAAATCTTGTATACAGTAGAATTTTCAATTGAATCTTGCATACTGTAAAATTGAATCTTGTATACTGTAAAATTTTCAAATAATACTGAAAATTTTCGATTGAATCTTGTATACTGTAAAATTTTTCTCCAGATTTTCACAAGATGAATATTGAAAAATGACAAGATGAATACTGTAAAATTACAAGATAAATACTGTAAAATTAACAAATCAATACTCCATATCGCCTTTCTATCAACTCTTTCCTCCATATTTCCACAAGATGAATACTGTAAAATGACAAGATCAATACTATAAAATTAACGGGACAATACTATAAAATTAACAGATCAATACTGTCACACCCCAAATCCCCGGGGTCTGACAGCCTGCCGCGTGTATCTATCAGGTGTCGCATATACACGCAAGGCAGTGGATCTTTTTATATGCATTACCAATATCCTCACTCGCTGCGTCCGTGCAATATAAACCTGAAAATAATCGGGAGGGTGGGGGTGAGAATAAATTCTCAGTGCGAATTTGCCACAGTTTAGACTATTGGACTTGCAATCAAACTCTATATTCAATAATGAAACCCAAACAATAACAATGCAAACAGATATACATATAATCATAAATAACAGAATGCCAGTGCTCGACAACAATTTATCAACCTGAAACACAGTTCACGGAATTTTCAAGATGAATCTCAAACACAACATATATTTTGGCTTAACTCGATTCCTAACTCAGTTCAGTAGGGCTTGTAGCAATTATAGATGTTCTTTCGAGCTGAACCTTTATCAAACCCACATCTGTAGGGTTACTGACACCTACAGATGGCCAACCGCTGGACCCTTTATCTGACACCCATCTGCAACCGCTTGGCTTAACAGTTTATTAAGGTCTGGTTCAAATCATGTAAAGAAAATCCACTTTAGAATCGTTTCCAATATTCGTCATATTCAATCGACCGTTCAAATGCATTAACACGTAGGAAAATGCTACCGAGCCATAGACGTTACACAAGTCAACCACGATTTCCAATCACACATCTCATAACATAATCACCCTCCCTCGTCCCAACCGGTACTGGGAATATCGAGGGCCGTTCACCTAAGGCCATTTAGGATCCTGGGAATCCAAGTCAGCATACAGCCCGACTTGGCAAATTAATTGGATCCAAGTGCTTAACTTCGTAAATCCATTCACACACATATCAATTCCACTCGTGGTGACTTTAAATCAAAATCAGATCACAATAGATCGACATAACCTATAACCATACCAGTATGCAAATCATTCAATTCAGATCAATTCGAGTTTAATTTGATTGGGCTATGCAAATGCTCTACGCAATTCAGTGATGCAATCAATGATATTCAACATGACAAACGAAAACACAGTTTAATTCCTGAAAATAAAGTATCAAACAAGTCCAAGAATCCCGCACCTTAGTATGACGAGCGTACCGCTTAATTTAAGGATCGGACGTCTCGAATTACCTCGCGATATCTGGCTCGACTGAGCCTACACCTATATTATACGATTACTTGGTTTAGTTCGGTTACATTCTCAAAACTTAAATTCTCAAAAGCCGTCTTTCCATTCGTCAATTCTTTTATACCTTTCGGCTCATTTATAATCATTTTAATTCAAGTCCAATTCCAAAATTATATATATATGGTCGGCCCTTATATAAACTTTCACCTTATTACACTTTGGTCCATTGGACGTATCAATTATTTTATTCCAATTCAAGTCCTCTTTACAATTATTTAAATTCACATATGGCTCACATTATAATACTTCACATGCATGGCCGGCCATAGCCTCAACAATTTACATCTTACAAATTGGTCCCTTATATTTATACAACTCACATAGGCCTTATATTTTACAATTCATACCCCTTATTTTTATAAAAATTCCCAAGGCTTGTATTTTGCACAAAACAACCTTCAATTTAATTTATTTATATTTTTGGGTCCATGTCAAGTCAAGGACTGGTACACACACAAAATCAGCACCATTTACCGGGAAAATCAACAACCCGAGCAAAGGTGTAATTAATTTTAATTCCCTTTAATTCATACACATCACTATGGTATATATTTTACAATTTCCAACCATTAATAAAATCATTTTGCAATATAACCCCTTATACTTAATTTATTCGAGCAATTCGATCGAGTCGGGAAAATCAACAACCCGTACTTCGATAATTAGTCCATTCACATCCTACGACATTAATCAATTCATCAATACACAATTCACGAATTTTAGAAATTAACCGAAGGAGAAAAATGTCGGAAGAAATTGATCGGGTCCGAGGGTTTCGTCTCGCCTTGCGGCCACCTCACTCGAGCACAAGCGGGCACCAAGGCAGCACCAAGCCATCACCATCACGGCACCAAGCCAACCCCGGGGCAGCACCACGCCTAAACCCTAGTTTCTAGGGTTTCACGAGAGAGGAGGGGAGGCGGGAAAAGAGGAGGAGGGGCAGGGCTTCGGGCGGGTCTGCTGGGTCAGACCGAGAAGGAAAGAGAGGAGAGAGTGGGGGCAGCGGGCTGCTGGCCGTGGCAGCGGAGGAAGGGAAGGGGCAGGGCCCTGTTTTTGGCGGAGAAGGGAGGAGAGGGGGCGGGGGCTGCAGCTCTCACGGCCAGAGAAGGGAGGAGAGCAAGGGGACGGTTTCGGTGGGGTTCGCCGGCGACGGGAGAGGGGAGGGGGCGGAGCCCTCCCTCTGGTTTGGCGTAGACAGGGGAAGGGGGGGGGCGCTGATTTGGGTTGGGGTTCTGTCCCGTGGAGGGAGAGGAGAGGAAGGAGAGAAGAGTTATTAACTTTGGGTTGCTTTAAGATTCGTGCTGGATCAAGATGAGAGGTTGATATAATTCCAGCATTTAAATTATAATATTTAAGATCCGTGTTAAATTGAATCGGATGGTCCTAATAATTCAGCATTTTATTATGGTCTCATTTTAATTGGTTTAAATCTATTTCTCCTATAATTTTGAACCGAAAGTTCATAATATTTTTGTAACTATATTTATCCATAAAATTCGTATATTTATTTCTAAATTTAAGATTCGAATAATTTGATTTTCCTTTTATATAATTATATATATTCAATTTTAGAATTCGAATAAATCGATATCGGATAGTATCTATGTCTATATATATAAATATCAAATCACATCCTTAAAATTCTCAAATAAACGAAATTGATAACTTTTATATAATTTATCTCGTACGAATAATTTCGTATAATTATATTCTTATTTGGAATTCAATTACTTATTTATTTAAGCCAAATGATCGATTTAATAATTTAATCATGTTTTAAAATTTCGGATTGTAACAAATACTCCATATCACCTCTCTATCATATCGTTCTTCCATATTTCTACAAGATGAATACTATAAAATAACAAGATAAATACTGTAAAATTAACAAGGCAATACTGTAAAATTAACAGATTAATACTCCATATCGCCTCTCTATCATCTATTTCCTCCAGATTTCCACAAGATGGATACTGTAAAATGACACCAACAAAATTGAGTAAAAATTTTCTTTAATTATAACCTATAAAACAAAATATTGAATCCTGTAAGTTCTTAAATCATAAAATTCAAATCGACGACATTACGAATAAAATGTGTGTAATGTCAAATTTAGTTGGTCCAGTTATTGTGAAAACCAAATAATATAGTATTTGAATTGTAAAAGAAATAATTGAAGCTGCCTTTGCATATAGTACTGAACCAATAATGTCAAATTCAGCTGCCTCTGCAGATGATTATCTGATTCGAGCCTTTATCCCAGAATAACACTTACTTAAAATTGAAAAACAAGAATTTTTTTTTGGGACAAGTATGAATTGGTCGGGTATTGCTCACAGGAGGTACAGTCCATAGTTATATTAGCGCTGGATAAGCAAATTAAAAGGAAAAAAAAGAAATACTACTAACCAGTGGGGATCAGTTTCAGAGGGAATTGCTAAAGAAAGAGCAGTTATTATCCCCAAACAAGTTCCAATTTGCGCCTATATTCACAATAAAAACCTTGACGCAAAGTGAAAAATATTTACAACAAAAAACCTTGATGCAAAGTGAAATTATTTACCAGTGGCCTATATTCCAAAAATACCCTCCAATCAGTACCAGTAAGGAGATGCCCACAATGAAGATCAGCATACTAAGATCAATGTATCCAGTCTTGACTCTTGATAGGCGCAACCGTGCAAGACATACAGTCAGGCTAGTTCTACAATTTTCCACAATTTGTCCATTTTTAGGTCCCTTTCCACTGTGACTCCGTAGCATATGTTTTCACTGAGTTCAACAAAGATTCCTAGATTTTAATATTGTACAGTCAGGCTATATACCAGTCTCAAAAGTTGGAAACTAAATAAGAGATTTGTAGCTGCTATCAAGTCTCTCAAAAGTTGGGAACTAAACCGTGCAAGACGTACAGTCAGGCTGCGACCTGAGCATCATCAGATAAACTGTGAGATTACTTGAAAGTGGCACAAGAACATCATCAGGTAAACTGTGTTACTGGTACACAATGATCAGAAATAGATGGGAAGATCTCATTGAGGCATTTCAGTGAACAATTGGTAGGCATGACAAGATCCACCTAAACACTTCAAAATATAGTAAAAGTGTGATAGATTACAGTGCACATTCGGAAAATTTGGATCACCATAGTGAGAGAAATGGAGATCGTCACGGCCGATTTGGAGATCGCCGCCATGGGATTAAGTCGTTGCACAGCGAGAAGTGAGGACACGAAGAACCGATCAGTGAAGAGAGGCTATGGAAATCTTTATAAATATCACATCTTTAGAATCAGGGATCGATGAGGTTTACAGATCGAAGTTAAAATTGAATTCAAAATTCACGATCCGTCGAACGGGGGAGAGATAATGAGGAGAGAAATCACGAAGGGAAATCGCCTCACGAAGAAAAAATCTGATCGGGAAGGAAGGTTTTTAAGATACGCCTAAAGCTTCTTTAGTAGCGACAATAGTTTGAATGAAATGGCGAAGAGAAATAGGAAGGAAATGGTCTCATCAAGTAAAAAATCTGATCGGAGAAAAGGTTTCAAAAATGAGATTAATAAAAAGGGAAAGCGACGATCGGACAAGAAAAGTTTATATACGCGAATTTGGAGTTGTCGTTAGAAAGTGGGGATTAGAGTCCGTTAAAAACAGTTAAAACCGAGTGGATAAGGCGCTGTGGAAAAAGTGTGGACAAGGTGCTGTGGACAAAAACCTTTTCTCTAATTTTATGACGCTATCTTTTTTTATATATAAACCGATGAACAATATTAATAAATTTTGAAAATTGAAATTCGTTCATGTTACCATGGTTTCAAAATAAAATATGTTTGCATAAAAAAAATTAACATCAAACATATTAATAATCGTCAAACGCCATAAACTATACAAATATATTAATAATATTAAACTAAAATAAAACATCAAACACTGGATGAGGTGATCATGCAAACTGGAGATAATCGTCAGATCAAATTTTATCTAGAAACGAGTTGTGTCATTATATTCTCTCTGAGTATTGAATGTTCTCACCTACTGCCCTCCATTATTGTACATTTTGATTATTTAAGTTGCAACTTGTATTTATATATGGTACATTTTCTAAAAGATGTGCAACTTGTACTTCTAAATAAGAAATCTGACTCATATTAATTGTTTCTATAGAATGTGCTCATAATTGTCTAAGATATATGGTGACAGGTGCCTAATATATTTATTTATAGTGTTTTGATATGAATTATTGGATTCATTATTTGTGCAATTTATCTTTTTTCTCGAAGTAACGGGTGAAGTTTATTTTTCTCAGATCTCAAAGAGAGAGAGAGAGAGATGGGGGTCTACGAGTAGGTCCAAATATTATGAAAAATGTTGGTTCCATAGTATGTCTTCTCAGAACTGAAGTTATATAAATATACATGTATATGAAGCAAAATCTAAAAAATATTTATACAAGAAAAAAAAGCAATTTTGTGCTATATATATTGTAGGAACTGCTGCTGGTATTGTTGCTCTATTATTTATTGGGATTGTACATGTTATATATGTGCTTCTGGAGAGAAGAAACCTTTCAAAAGTTATATATTATTAATGTTCATACAAAGAAACTTTTTTAATTGCCACTAGATTAAAGATTGGTTCTTTGTAAGACTGTTAAGTTTCATGGCAATGAAACGGGCTTTTTAGCCTTTTTTTTAAAAAAAAAGAAAAAAAAAATCAAAGATTGATTCTTCAAGACACGAATGTTGTATAACATTTTGTAAAGATTCCATAGAACTTTGAATTATATTACTTGGAGTTCCTATGAAGAAGTAATAGCCAACATACAATAAGGTGTCAATGACTATTATTTAGACGGTGTCAAAGACTATGCTTTACTATCTTAACATCATATTTTGGAAAGCGCCTGCAGTGCTAGATTCATTAAAAATAATTAAAAAATAGTAAGTCTAATGAAAAACACAAGGCGAATATTGGAGAGATGAAGAAGAACATATATTTAGCAATGCAGAGGAGAATATTCGGATATTTGTCATAATTGTGAATGAAAAAATAAATCTGAATTAATGCTTCTAAGCCAACATTTCTCAATCTATTAATAGAAGTACAAAATAAGATTTATAGTTGAACTATTATTTAGAAAACAAGCTTATTTTTATTTTTATTAAACATGGTGACCTAGAAGTCTCCAAATATTTGTCTTTGCTGGGAGGATAGGGTTCTGGCGTTTTTAATTTTGAAAGCGGGCCTCTTTAGTAATTAAAATGTAATAGCATTTCATAGGTTATGCGACCATTGTTGGCGCTGGGCCCAATGTAAATGCTCTTTTTTATAAATATGTCTTTTAGTGGATCTTTTCCACTCAACTTAAAAAAAATAAAAAATAGGATCATGTAGATTTGCCTAGTCAGAATCCATTGAAAAAGTTATATTCCCCATTTTTTTAAAAGAAAGATGAAGATTAAGCTTTCAAATGATCCATTAATCAAGACATCACAAGTGTAAAAAAATAAAAGATAAGAAGATAAGATAAGAATAAAATAGTATTACATTTTAAATTTTCATGGTATTCAACTTACTATATATATATCCGTACGGACTGACCTGTGTGTAGAGACTAGCAATAGGGAGTAAAAGTTGAGGGGCACTAAATAATGGACTCATTTAATTAATCAATTATCAATGTTATTTGTGCTTTGAAACTGATCAAATGGATCAAATATCATATGGATCATCAAGTTGGAACCTTTCATCAATGTCAACATTTGTTTCTGGCAGTTCTGATTAAACTATAGATACATTAAAAAAAAAAAAAGGGAAAATTGGTTGTTTGACACTCTAAAACCTTCAAATTGTAAATATGTCATTCCGAAATTTGAAATTGTAAAAATGTCACTCCAAATATTTAATGACTAAAATGCCCTCCCTTCTTCTCCTGCCATGGCTAGTGTAATTTGAATGAATATACATGGTATATATAATTTGAAATGCAATGCTGGTGTTTGACGAAATGCCTCAGCGGAATTTGGTTAGTTACACCTCTTTAATTTCGGGATATTGCTTCAATGGATTGTTTCAATCAGCCATTCAAGTTTTTCATCAAATGATGCAAAGTGAAATACAGCCAAATGAACATACTTTAACTAGTGTATACTGCATGTGGGTCCCACCTAGGCAAACAACTACATAGTTTCATGATAAAATTTGGAACTAGTGACAGTGTCTACTGTGGTTCTGCCTTAATCGATTTTTACTAGAGAAATAACTAGCATGAAATGGCTGCAAAGGTTTTTCAAAATCTAAGGAGAGAAATGTAGTCACGTACTTGGTGTTCTATAATATCTTCATGCATTAGAGGTGACCGAAGGGAGGGTACTCGCATCCTGAAAAAAAAAAAAATCAGCAATGGCAGAAGAAGAAGGGAGGGTATTTTAGTCATTAATTATTTCAAGTTGCAAAATTACAAATTAATGAAGTTTGGAGTGGCATTTTTATAATTTCAAATTTCGAGATGACATTTTTACAATTTGAAGGTTTTGAAGTGGCAAATAACCAATTTTTCCTAAAAAAAAAACATTTTGGCAAACCACCAAGATACCTGGCGGGTTCTATTCGGAAGTGAACTGTCAGGTAACCTGGTAGTTGGAAAGTTTAAAAATAAAATAAAATTGAGGGCATTTTTGCAATTTTTTATAATTGAGGTATTAAAAAGTTGGAATTTAGAATGATAAATATAAAAGTTTTGTGAACAATTCATTTATCAACTTCTAAATTTACCAATAATTTAGAAAAGTTTTGAGGCCATCACCGGAATATATTAATTATGTAAAGTTTATTCAAGCAGGTCGAGCATCTCCAATCTAGCAATTGAAATTAATTGCTAAATAACAATTATAGAAATTTTAGAAATTAAGCAATCAACTCCTACATTGCTACAATCAACCAAACAATTGAGAATTAAGTACTTGACCAATAAGAATTAAACATTTGGCCAATTCATCTTTAGAAAAAAGATTTCTTATTAAACAATTTTTTTCAATAATTGCTAAATAAGCAATAGCCATACAACCCAGCAATTAGAAAAACAATTGACACATCAGCATAAGCAATCCATAAGCAATCACCATCGGAGATGCTCTTAGAATCCTTGAGGACATGTTAATAAACCTTCTTATCAACTTTACAATTTGAAAGCTACACGATCCAAATCAGATGCAATTTGTGATTTAGTGAGTTTTGAAGAAAGTTTTTTAGCTTTTTTTTTTTTGAGTAAAGGTTGGAAGTCAAGCCACACAACTATTTAATAACCTTGTAATACAACAAAGGATTTATCCCATCTAGCTTTCGAACTCGTGACCTCTCATATAGAGACCATGTGCCTTTGCCAATAGACCAAATGCTAGTTCTTAATTATTATTTTTTTTTAGCTTTTAGTTCATTCTTTGTTCTTAATTAGATCTTTTCTAGCCTTAATTCATGTTCTAAGGAAGCTTGCTATATAATGAAAGACACATGTGTAAAAGAAAATAAAGAAATGCTTGCTATTATTCAGCACTGTCCAAGAATCAATGAAACACAAATTTCATCAAACGATCGAACTAGTAACATTATTAGTTGTCAGCAAATGAAGAATATTTTAAGTGCAAGTAAATCTAGCTAGCAAGTTTTAACATGTATTCACAACAGCAGATCCTATTATCTGCGACCGGTGAATCCGGTCTCTGATAGTCACGGAGCCGGTCGCTGATACCCTGGTCGCTGAAAGCATTGTCGCAGATACTCAACCGATGATGTCACCGGTCGCTGAATGACATCATCCGGTCGCTAATAATTTATCTGCGACCAATTTTCTTTGGTCGCTGATACCAAAAAAACCGGTCGCTGATACTTCTTTCAGCATTTTTTTTTTGTTTATTTTGTTATTTACATTTCTCCATCATATTTTGTAGAAAACATATAACATTACATCAAATATCAGACATACAAGTACAGCAACCAATTTCACAAATATCAAACATAATAGATACCAAATATCACTAACCAATGCAGGTACAAGTAGGTTGAGAAACTAATATTTTTTCATATCGTCGAGAAAAGTATCCTTGATTTGACAAATTACATCATAAAGGTCATACAGAAACTTCTCATCCGAATTACATCATAAAGGTCACAAATTACATCCACTAACAGTTGATGGTCAAATATCTTACTCTTTCTTTGCGGCAAAAATTTCTGCTCCAATATATTAAAGTCTGGAAGTAATGAATTCCAATGTTTTCTAAGTGCTCCACACTGCAATTAAGAAGAGAAGTGAGCATGATAAAAGAAAATGAAGCTATAGCATTACAGGATTAAATGATAAAGATAAACAGTTTTATGATTCTGGTAATGAACACATTATGATATGGCAAAATTATGATATTGCAAAAGGAAATAATTAAGAGTTACAATTAATTCTAAACCAATGGTTTGCGTGATACTTCTTGTTTTCCAGGATATGATTGATATTTGAATTTGTCTGGGGAGACCTAAATTGCCCCTTCGTATGTTAGTCTGATGGATTTGAAGACAAATAATACCTTGTGTCTTTCTCCACTGTGCTGCTTCTCGCATTGCTTTGAGCTCAACCTACATTATTACAAATAGGCAACAAAAACCATAAATTATAAATTATAAATTAATGATAACGGCCACCTGTATTTGTGTCTAGGAGACGGAAATCAAACATACCTCAAATCTCTCTTGCTCCTCTTTAGCTTTCAGCTTATCATCTATTGCTCCTCTCTGCATCCCGTCAGGTCTTTGCATTAGAAATGTTACTCCTCCCATGAATGAAAAAAAAAAATGTGCAACATACGCTAGAGTTGTACCTTATTTGGATCTTGCAAGTCTTTGAAAGCTTCGTTTAATAAAACAAACGCTTGCTGTGCATCAAGAATCCAAGGGCACAACTTCCTTAATTAAAATAATAAGAAATCAGTTGAAACTTTTAATCAAGAAGGGCTTTCCTGCAATTTTGGCATCCCATATGGTGACTTTTAGCACAATTTTATATTACAAAAGCAAGAAAAAAGAAGAAGATGAAGATAAGGACCTCTTCAAAACGCTCAGCTTCATTAGCAAATTCAACCTCAGAAACCAAGGCTGGTGGAGGGCAGTAGTTCCTGCTTTAGTACTTTCTTCTGCTCCTCTTCTTCTTTTTCCAGGGCAGTACTCTTCCTTGTGCTTCTTTGCAATCTTAGAAGCAAAACACACACACACAAAAAAAATTAGATACAATCAAGTAGAGAACTAAAAGAAACATATTTTGTAAACATTCATTGAATCAGACTGAAACATAAAGAAGAGAGGTTTGTTTGAAAAAAAAATCCTTAATCGAAGATTACAAGAGAAGCAGAACTGCACCCGGTACGTCAGTTTAAATTGCAACCAACTAGTACCTGATATAGCAAAAAATAAAAGATAAATTAAATAAAAGAAGAAGGCTTTCTTATATGGAAGGAAAGAACAGATTCTATTTTAATAGCTACCATTGTGCACCAGTAGATAGGCATGTTCATTCTGATTTTGTCACATGAATAAAATAAGAGCAAACTGAGGATGAAATGACAAAGCTACAGCTTAATTAAGGAATAATCAGAATAATCAAACATCTTGAAGTCCATTGATGCAAAACTAGATTCAATAGAGATTAATTTAAAGAACTGAAGCTCCTTTGTCATCAATTGCGGTTTTTTAACATACTGGCACCCATTTCGAGTCAAAATTTCAGCCATTATAGAGTTTATGAAAAATGCAACAAACAAGCCAGTAAGACCATAATTATTGCAGTACCTTTCTATTTACTACACATATATCGTTATTTATCTACTCCAAAAAATATCTCTAACATAAACCAATCTCAAATTTGTATGTGGAAACAACTTGGTCACTCTTGATTTCTAAGATGAGAGGCTTTTCGGAAAATTTTACCCAATAAATCATGCTTATAGCTTTTACTAAATACCCAGTGACTGAGGCAGCTGGAAAATTATGCTCAAGAGTCAAGATCATATATATTCTTTTACCCAGCCAAACAACCACAGAACAGCCACTCAAAGATTGAAAACTCTACTAAATCAGACAAAAGTTTGCTCCTTTATTTGTCAACAATTGACCCATCAGTAGTGCGTGTCTTACAATAATAATTCAAAGAAACCATGAAGATCTAACTATCAGATCAAACCATCTAAACCTGAACACTTTCTATTACTAAAACCAGATCAAGCATGAAACTAAATCAACAACCTCACCTCACTTCTGATAGCTGCCGCCACAAGCGTCATAATCTTCCTCAACCTTCTTGGTGAGATACACATGAGGGAACTGGAACTCGGTCTTCTCGGCCATCAGCTTTTCCACAATTAAAAAAATGAAAAAAAAATGCATAAGAAAAATTGTGCCTAACCATCTGAACTTAAATTACTATTACTAAAATTGTGTCTAACCATCGGGATTGAGGAGATTGAGGGAGAGAACGACTTTGTAAACATTCATTGAAACCTAAAAGATTGGAACTAAGAAATTGAAGGGAGTATTATCTGGAGAGGATTAGGCGGAGGTGTGCTCGGTTCGCAGTTCACCGAGAGAGCAAGGCGGCGGAGCTGTGCTCTGATGAGAAGGCGGAGGTGTGCTCGGTTCATAGTTCGCCGAGAGCAGTTCACAGAGGTGTGCTCGGTGCTGATCGACAGCAGTTCGCGGAGAGAAGGGGCTGATCGGCGATCAGCTTCTATTTTCGCGGAGAGAAGGGGCTGTGCTCGAATTTTGGCGGAGAGAACGGGTTGTGCTCGAATTTTTGCAGAGAGAAGGGAGAAATGAAAATTTTGGCGGTGTAATGCTCGCGCTTTTTTTTTTTACCAAAAGTTTCAGCTTCTGGAGCCGGTCGCTGATACGGGTGACTGAAATAATTAATCGCCTAATTTTGGGTAAAATTCATTTTTTCTTGGGAGAAACTAAGTATCAGTGACCGATGTTGTCACACCCCAGATTTTTACTATCCGGAGCGTGATTATATAAGCATCTTCACACCTTTCCTTGGCCCGTCAACCTACGTCGCCAACAGAAATGAAAAGAAAACAACAAAACGAAGTCAGCTACAAAGCTCAGTAACCGGTTATTTAACGACGCGCTTCTATATAATTGGCTTAATTTAACAACTATCCAAATAGGCCGGATTAATCCACACAAATTCACATCAAATTATGCACGCATATTTCATCAGCGATAGCACGTCGGTCTAGGTTATCCATAAAACAAGTCACATCATTTTCAACCATCGAACCCGACTGCGACTAGCAATCCCCGCACATCGGTCCCGACCACGACTAGCAGCCCCCGTGTATCGGACAAATCAAATTCCAACCTCAGACCCGCTATCCCGTTAAATATGCCATCATAATCCAATATGCAATACCAATACCCAAATCAACCATACAAAATGAAAACACATATTATAGAGAAGTCCGGTTACCTGATATCGAGATGTTCATAATTTCAAATCGGATTGCAACGATAGTTCAAAATCACTGCGACGTAGTCGAAATTCAATCAGACATACAAACAAATAATCATTGATATCACCAATTTATTTGTAAAACACTTCTTTTATTTTAATATCTCTCTTTTTGTGGCTGCGGAGAAAAATAAGTGAATTTGGATATGGGAATTTATAAGAGAGAAATTAATATGGAGAACGTACGGTTAAGACAAAGAGATGCGGCAGTAATAAATTAATATGGAGAACGGTTCACACAGAGATTTATTTACAGAGGTTTCAATTTTAAGGATAACCTAAAGACGTCTTTTCCTTTATTTTAAATATTTATTTTATAAATGATTATAGATATAAATAATAAAATATAAAACCGATTATTATATATTCCCAGCGGTTACCCCTTTTTGTCACTTTAAAATGAATAACCAAAATATAATATATTAATATGTGTTTCTTCACTTAATTTATGTTTCATTTTGTTAAACAGTAAGTATATTATAATAATTAAAATATTTTCGATATAAATAAAAATAACTAAGATGGTCAAATGAAATTATATATATTAAAATTTTTAAATTTTTATTGACACCATAATATCTTTATTATATTATAGAAAAAAAATCTTCTTAGCAAAACAAAAAAAAAAATTCAATTTTTCGGGATGTTACAGATGTTGACGCCGGTCGCTGATGCTCCTTTTTGCTGTAGTGATTACTTTTCTCTTTTTTTCATAAAAATTATTACTTTCCTTTAATAATTAGAACCAACAACAACTAATTAATGCGCGTCAAAGTTATACTTTCTAAAAAGGCCAGAATTTATTTGGATGAAGATGCCCTTTAATAAAGTAACACTAATGCCCCATGTTTAATTGCTGTCTTTGAAGACTTATTACTCGATTCGGTGACAAAAGACTTGTCTCGTGCTTACGGAGACGATTTGTTTTACAAAGACTTTGGATATTCTATGACAAACGACATGAAATCAGGTATTATGTTATGCACTATTGATTTATGTTTTGGGGGTCTTTGGTATATGACGGTCTTTAGAGGTGGGGAATTGTTTCTTCTTCTCCGGAGTGTAAGTGTTTGACCCCTAAATGATATGTAAATGTTTGATCTCTAGATAAGACGTAATTGTTTGGCCTTTATGATTCTCCAACAAAATTATGACATTAATTTTTTTTTGTGAACATTGATGAAAAGTGTGGCTGATTATTTTGGCGATTATTACAAACTAGAGACATTAAAAATAGTGATATGAATGTATGGCTGGCTAGCTTTGATAATGCTTTTTCACTCTATAATTAAGAGCGACATTTTGAAGAGGTAATTTTGGAATGGTTTAATAGTATTATTTTACTTATTTGACTAAATTAATACCTTTTTTGTTCTTCACGAAATAAAATATTTTCTATGAAAATAAATTAACGCATACAAAATAATATATGTAAATATAAATGTAGAAATTAAACATATTATTTGTCTTTTGTGAATACTATTGAGTTTTTCAATTATTTTATGAAATAGTCTATTTTAATTTCAAATTAGATAAATATATTTTTTAAGTAACCACACTTCAATTTTTTAGATCAATTATATAATTGTAGTTCTTGTAGTAATTACACTGTAATTTAGTAGATTATTAGTCAAATATTTTGTCTTAACATAATTTTTCTTGACAAATAAATTTTTGCCAATTTTTTTCCTACTTTTATAGTGCAAAACAAGATTCTGATCTAATTCGACGAATTCAGACCGATCGGTTGATTCTGATCTAATGGACAAGTATCAGCTAATTTTTGCAGTTGATTTAGGAGACTGATAACTGTATATATAGCCGGCTAGGGACCAAACTTTTATTCGTCTCCTTAAGAAACATAGACTCTTTCACGGTTAACTAGACTGTATATAGATCTCCTGTTTTAATTAGCATTTTTTTTGTGAAGATCTAGCACGGATAATTTGTAGTAACTGTGTATGTAAATTATATATAAACACGGTTCTGAACCGTGTATAATTTAACGACACTTTCATACACGATGCCCATGAACACATTTGCTTAACTGTGTGTCATTAGACCCAACAACTAATTAATTATATGCGTCAATGTTTTATTTTCTAAAAAAAATTCCTGAAGATTCCCACTACTAAAGTGAAACTAATGGAGTTCATCTTTATTCGAAATGTAGTTTTGATTCCATTTAGCCGTTGAGCCGTTCAATATTCTCAACTACTTTTTTCTATTCACAAAACACACTAAATAAGTTTCTGCAGAAACACAACAGAAATTTCAAAACACCAGAATATATATTAACCATATTGTTTCTCCTTGACACGTCTGTTTGATCATAATGCCACATGTTTTTGGAAAAACTCAAAATATTAAAGTGGTAGTACACATTTTGCAAACATTGCACAGAAATTCTTATGATTGAATCACATTACTTAGAGTTCATATGAAGATTTTGGGACATTAATTTGACGTGTTGTTGACTGTATCATTCTATTACGTTGAAGTGTCTCGGACATTGTCATGGCATGTTGAAGCGTCCCGGCTGGTATTATGAGCCATAATTTATGGCCTGTCACTTGAACCGTAAAATTTATCGGTTGAAGGAGCATCGGAACAGTGAGATTGAAATGTTGTCAAAGAGTATATGCTTTAATCTTAATGTCATAGTTTAAAATTGGTAGAAGCTTGTAGTACTTGATACATTAAAAAAAAATAAAAAATAGTCAGTGTAATGCAAAGCGCGCAGAAGGTGAATAATGAGGAGATAATTAAGAAGAACATTCATTATTTAGAAATTTGGAGGTCACTATATATATTCGAATATTTGTAATTTTTGTGATTGAAAAATAATCTGAATGCTTGTAACACAACATTTCTCAATCTATTAGTTGAAGTTCGAAGTACAGTTGAATTATTATTAAGAAAACAAGGTTATTTATACTTTTTTATTAAACATGGGTTCAAGGCATGCATGTGCTTAATTATATATACACACAACGAAATTACTACGGCGTGGGGTTTAATTAAGGTTTAGGGTACTAAACATGGGTTCGAAGTACAGTTGAATTAGTATCGGGGTGACACGTCGTAAACAATAGCAACAGTGAATTAAAGTTGTAGCGCACTAAAGTAATTTGGTGAAGATTCCCTCTAATGAAGTGAAATTACTGGAGTTCATCTTGATCGCAATGTATTTTTGATTCCATTTAAATTGAATACAATACTCTGAATCACTTAGCCGTTGGACCATTAAATATTATAAACTACGTTTTCAATTCTCAGAACACACTTGTTAATTAAAGATATATTCTTTAAAAGAGATTATTGAAGCGGGTAGTTCTAGATTCATTAAAAGAGATGAAGAAATTTTTTTTTTTAGAAATTTAGAAGAGATTATTAGAATTTTTTGTAATTTTTGTGATTGAAAAAAAAAACAAATTAAATGCATGCTTGTTTGCCAACATTTCTCAATATATTCTTTAAACTTGGGATCGATTGATGCATGCATTTGTATGAACACGGTGAATTTAATATGTTTTCGGGTATTGACCCCCGGCCAATTAAGTCCCCAAGTCTTGGTCTTTACCGTGAGAACTTAGCGTTTAATAAATTGATTAGCCTAGTCAGAATCCATGGGAAAATCTTTCTCCCATTATCCGATGTTGTATCCACACACGACATATAAGTTCTCACGGCAAAGACCAAGACTAGCAAATAGGGATTTAGACTTGTGGTCCACTAAATAATTGACTCATTAATTTATTCAATTATCAACGTGCAAATATATTCTTTATAAATAGCGTCGAAATGCTGTAATGTGACATCGATCCATTAATATAAACTAGATAAAATATTAGGAGATTTCTCGTTTATTATGGCGGTGGCAATAATACTAACCCAATTTCTTCTCCTCCTACACTTCAAAACTGCTGAATCTGCGAAGAGCACCATTGCTCTGCCCGGTTGCCCAGACAGCTGCGGTGGAATTCCCATCCCTTACCCTTTCGGCATTGGCCGAAATTGCTCCCTGTCTCAAGAATTCAATGTCACTTGCCAACCAACTTATGATTCTAACACTACTATAATTCCTGTTCTTGGGGATATAGGTATTCAACCTTTCCAGATTCTGAATATAAACCTGTCCTTGGGCCAGGCACGTGTAAGCTTCCCCGCAGCTGGCCAGTGCTATAACAGAACGGCAAAGAAAGAAGAATATTGGGTTCCCCCAATAGACTATCGTGACACATCATTCCGGATCAACACTGAGAAGAACAAATTTACTGTCATTGGGTGTAATACACTTGCCTATCTCAACCTTGACTACAGTAGTAATTACTCAGAAGGGTGCTTTTCTTCGTGTGATAGCCTAGATACCCTGAATAAATATGGATCCTGCTCTGGAATTGGTTGTTGCCAGACCGATATCTCCAAAGAAACAAACTTTTTCCTTATTGATTTTGATGATAGGTACAACAACTCGGATGTGTATGATTTTAATCCTTGCAGCTATGCTATGGTGGTGGAGGAGGCCGAGTTCAAGTTCCAAACCAATTACGTCACCACTATGCTGAATGAGGATGATATCGATAATAAACAATGGCCTATGGTGTTCGACTGGGCAATAGGAAACACGACATGTGACATAGCACTGAAAAACAAATCCACCTATGCATGCAGAAGCGATCACAGTAGCTGCTTTACAGTCAGTGGTGGCGGCTATCTCTGCAACTGCTCCGTTGGTTATGAAGGCAATCCTTACCTTGATGGAGGCTGCCAAGGTCACACACTCTCTCTCTCTGATACAGATGCACGCACAATCTCACTCTCTCGTGCTTGTGCTTTCTTTATCTTTTATTTTTATTTTTACTTTTTTATAATCCCTGAGTTGGCACCCTCAACGATTGCCTATCATATTAAAAAAACAAAGATTATTCATAAATATGGTACAGTAATATGTAGACATCTAAGATAATATATTATCTCTTGCAGACATCAACGAATGTGTCAACCAAAATGCATGCTTCAACCCAGCAAAATGTCACAATTTTCATGGAGGATATCGCTGCTCTTGTCCTTTCGGTTGGCGTACTAATCAGATTATAAAAAAATCTGGTCCGGGAGAATGTGATCTCAACGTGGCACTAGTTACAGGTTGGTTATTACCTTTTCAAGATACATAACTTCCATGAATTTTTGAATGTTTTTACAAGTATAGAAACAGAGCCGAGATTTTTATTAATACCCTCAAAAATGAAAAAATTATCAAATCTGCTCTCGCATTTTTATTAATTTTAAAAATGCCCCGACTGCCCAAACGCGGTATTTGGGCATTCACTTTCTTCCTCTTTTTTATCAAACCGGTCAGCGGCAGGGCAGTCAGCTACAATATTTTTTTTTTAGAGACCTTAATAATTTCCATAAATAAAAATGAAAAATGAAAAATATTCAATTTGATAGCGAACATTCATTTTGAACAATTCTTTAATTTATAATCTTAACAATTTTGAAAATCTTCAAAAAGAAAATTTTAATTTAAAATCCGATGTTATAGAAGACCTAAGTTATCCATATATCATGTCTATAAAAAAAGAAGTAATGAGATTTTGTATATGCCTCACTCTATTACAAATGATTTGAGATTTTAGTGATTTGAAACTAATATTTTTCTTATTTTACAATTCATCTTTTCTTCAGTAATTTTTTTTTGAGACAGACCGAAATTTTAACAAAATTATCAAAATTATAATGAATAAAGACAGTTGGATAAGAAACCAATTTATCTGTGATAAAGTTAGTTTCTTTTTTAACATAATAACTCATTTTCATCTCTTTTTTAGCATAAGATGAATACTGAAGTTTTCAAATCACTTTGCATAATAAATATTGAGTTTTGAATAAAACACAATATTTTTGGTAATTATGCTAGATGTGATTCCAACCCTTTTTATCTATGTATTCTCCACATTTATATATTTCCATCTCATTATTTTTTTTAGAAACATATATTTTTTTTTTCTTGCAACTATAATATTTCATGTAAATTTAAAATTTGGAGGGTTTGCACTTGTGATAAAAGTATACAGGCCAGGTACATATTAATAAAAATAATTTATATGTTTGATCTATTTATATATATATATATAAATAGATCAAACATATAATTTAGAAAAAATTGATGAATGGATGGATTGGGAATTGCAGAATCCCTGTGATAGATTCTCCCGAATCACAGCAGATTTATTTCCACTCAAACACGTAGATTTTATATAAAGCCAATGGAACAACCGCAAACCAACACCACTGGTACATTTTTTCTCATTTCCCAGCGATCCCCCCATAGTTCCAAATATTATCGACTGTCAAAAATAAATGTTAGAAGTTCCAGAAGTCAACCGTTGACCCAACAAATTGCTGTTATAAATACTCTCTCTTCTCACCCACAATGTACATCCATTTAATTTTAAGCACTTTTTTATTGGGATACTGTCTACAAAATACTGAGTAAGATAAATTTATGGGGGTACTATTTTGTATCCTTATAATGTGTAATATAATGTAGGATAAATATAATGTTCTACATGATAATTTTTTTAGTAGGTATAATTATATAGGGACAAACTAATTAACTGTCCCCCCCCAACTAAATCCTCGAAACCTTGGAACTCTCTATTCAGCGTTCTATCTAATCCTTTAAAGCCTCATCTACAATATTTTAATGTACTAATAGGAAACTTTCAAACTTAAATAAAAATAATAATTAATTTCTTTCGCCCACCTTTTTTTTCCTACAATTATTTTCATCTATTTTCTCAACGAACAGTGATAAATTTTGTGAATCTAAAACAACAAACATCTTTAACTTTATTTTCTTTTCCAAATGAGATCCATGATGACGTATTTTTTATTTATATTCATGTCGTTTCATTTCTTGACAGTAAAATCCTGTAGACACTTAAAATTTTGTTTTTCAAGCCTTTAAACGTCTGTCTACAACCTTTTAAAGTACTTATGTCAAGTCTTTAAACCTTACATGTAACTTATCAAAAAATTTGACAATAAAAGTCAATAGGCACTTTAATTTTTTTATCTCAAGACTTTATATCTCTGTCTAGAACTCTTTAAAATATTTTCGTCAAACTTTTATAACTGACATGTAAGTTATCAACTTTTTTTTACAGTAAAAATTCGTAGGCATTTTTTATTTTGTTTGTCAAGTCTTTGAATCTATGTCTACTACCCTTTAAAATATTCTTGTCAAAACTTTAAACCATACATGTAAGTATATAACTGATCAAATTTTTTTATAATAAAAGTCCGTAGGCACTTTAAAATTTATTTCTCAAGGCTTTAAACATTTGTCTACAACTTTCTAAAGTACTCGTGTCCAGTCTTTAAATCTTACTTGTAACTTATCAAAGTGCAATCTTTATACATAGAATATGAAGCCTTTAAAATTATGCATGCAAGCCTTTAAACCTACGATATCAAGTTTTTATGTGTAGCGTATGTCCATGAAAAAAACAGTGACACTAATACAACTCAAACTTAGTTTGTCACAAATCTCATTTGGAAGAGAAAATTAAGTAAAAGATGTTATACTTTTAGATTTGCAAAATTCATGAAAGATCATTAGGAAAATAAATGAGAATGATCGGAGAAGAAAAAAAAGGGTAAAATAAATCTTTTTTTTTGGTATAACAAAATAGTTACAAGTTAAAGTAGTTGGGGGACCGCTCAGGGTTGAATGCTTGGAGACAAAACATTTTCTCAATTATTTAATTTGTGCCCTCTACCCTCGCTGTTAGAACTTGGTATTGCAATTTGTAGCTCCTTTAAAGAGCCGCTGTAATAGTATTTTATATTTTTTTTGAATTATTGTTATAATTAAAATATGGTAATTTTCAATGATAATTGCGAAAATTTATTTGCCAAACTTAAACTTCTATTATTACAAAAAGATATAATTACCAATTATTCGGCAATATTTACTTTGATATTTACTGTTTTGTTATTTATAAAAATATTGCGGATGTAAATAATTTTTTTGTATAAATAACTAGACTTGTCTGCTCTCATGAATATTTCATACGAAAAAAATATAATGCTTATATCTGTTTTATAATAAAAGAACATTAATTATCAAAATTTAAACTGTTGAAAAATTATATTTTTATTATTATGTAATAATTGTTGGGATAAACTCAGCAATACTGCACTGCTTTGTGCCAGTATGCAAAGATTGAAGAGAGAAGAATATTTTTCTGAATAGAAACAACGCTTTATTTCCTTTCTCTCTTACTCAATTACATAGAGTTCTACGATATTTATAACATTACAATGTTTCTAAAATAGACACCCACAACTCCCTAAATTAAGCACCCACTACACAACATGCTGAAAATAACTAACCACTATTCCTACTCTAAATTTAGCATGCACTAATCTGTCCTTGCTATTATATACTCGAAATAACTTAGCACTACTAACAGTTATTCTAAAAAACGTGCTCCTATTTTTGGATCAATTTTCAACACTCCCCCTTGATCCAAAATTGGTTACTCCAATCTCCTTCCTCATGTTCTCAAACTTGCTAGTGATAATGCCTTGGTTAAAACATCTGCTTTCTGATTTTCTGAATTGACAAATTTCAGCTCGACAATCTGTTTTACCCGAGATGTATTTCAATACTCTCTTTGCTGCTCCAAAGTGATGCTTGGTCGGATTGTGCATGTACCTAGATATCACTCCAGCTGCATAGGATATATCTGGTCTTGTATGGGTTAAGTAAATCAAACCTCCAACTAGGCTTCTAAACTTTGTTTCATCACAGAAACCAGTACCATCATCTCTTGTTAACTTCTCATTATTATTCATGGGTGTAGTTGCTGCCTTGCAACTATGCATACCGTTCTTTAGCAAATCATTTGCATACTTTCTTTGAGAGACAAAGACGCTGCCATGCTCTTGCTCTACTTCTAAACCAAGAAAGTAATGCAACAATCCGAAATCTGTCATCTCAAACTCCTTTTTCATGCTTGCTCGAAATTCTGTTAACAACTTCTCATTTGTGCTCATATATATCATATCATCTACATACAAGCACACGATCAACAACTCTTCTTAACATACAAATTGGGTTCACTCTTGCTTCTTCAAAGATTGTAGATCTTTGCCTTCCACCTTCTGTACACGCCATGAAAAGCATGAATTGCTCTTTCTTTTTTTCTTCACAGCATGCTTGCTGTTCTTCCCTTTGTTTTCTGAAACAATCGGCTTGCACACAGCCATATCTGTTCTGCTAGAAGAACTGGACATCTTTTTGTCGTGCTGAAACTCAAACTCGCCAAATCTACAATGGCCACGTCCACCTCTGCCTTGAGAGGACTCCCCCTTTCTGTAGAACGCCTTTTCATCGTCTTTCTCCTTTGATCTGAACTTTGCTTCATGGGTCTGCAGTGATCCCATCAGTTCATCAAAGGAATATGTTGAAAGATCGTTTGATTCTTCAATTCCTGCCACCATGTGATCAAATTTTGTGCTACACTTCTCAGCACCTTTTCCACCATAGTTTGCTCTAAGGTGTTGTCTCCATATGCTAGAATTTGGTTGACAACGAATGTGACTCTTCACTAGAAAAATCTGCATTGATTCTTCTATTTTCATATGCAACAAATCTTCGTGTAGGATTTGCTGTTTGATTGCCACAACTCGAGAACTTCCCTGAAATGCCGTCTTCAAGGTTGTCAATGCTTCTTTAGTAATTGCTGCTGCTGCAATTCTTCAAGGTTGCGCACCAATTGACTCTGCCGCCAATTGCTGTCCCACCGAACCATCGGCTCTGATACCATTTTGTTGGGATAAACTCAGCAATACTGCACTGCTTTGTGCCAGTATGCAAAGATTGAAGAGAGAAGAATATTTTTCTGAATAGAAACAACGCTTTATTTCCTTTCTCTCTTACTCAATTACATAGAGTTCTACGATATTTATAACATTACAATGTTTCTAAAATAGACACCCACAACTCCCTAAATTAAGCACCCACTACACAACATGCTGAAAATAACTAACCACTATTCCTACTCTAAATTTAGCATGCACTAATCTGTCCTTGCTATTATATACTCGAAATAACTTAGCACTACTAACAGTTATTCTAAAAAACGTGCTCCTATTTTTGGATCAATTTTCAACAATAATAACGAGTATAATGTTATGAGCGAGTACATCAAGGTGGTTTGTTGTTGGATCTGTGCGCATTTGCACGTGCTCCTGCAACCCACGGCCAAGGCATATCCAAATGTTTAAAAACAGAAGTTCCATAACATGTCCCCTTTAATTGAAAGCTGAAAGATAAAACATATATACCACAAGGTATGACATTGACCAGAAATGAAGTTAGATACATATACAAGTATTAACTAGCTAGGAGCAATAATTATAAATATTCCTACAGAAGATTAAAGCAAGTCTGCACTAAATAATGTAGGAACTGCTGCCGGTATTGCTGCTTTATTTTTTCTTGGGGTTGCCATATATGTGCTCCGGGAGAGAAGAAACCTTTCAAAAGTAAAAGAGAAATATTTTCAACAACATGGGGGATGGATTCTGCTGGAGAAGATTAAATTAAACCAAGGGTTTGGTTTTACTATCTTCACGAAGCAACATGTAGAACATGCAACAAACAATTTTGCCAGTGCAAATATACTTGGCTATGGAGGCCATGGCACTGTCTACAAAGGAACTCTAAGAGATCAAACAGTTGCCATTAAAAAGTGTAAGATAGTCAATGAGAGAAAAATAAAAGAATTTGGAAAAGAGATGCTTATTCTCTCGCAAATTAACCACAAGAACATTGTAAAAATCTTAGGCTGTTGTCTAGAGGTCGAGGTTCCAATGCTTGTATACGAGTTCATCCCAAATGGTACCCTATACCATTATATCCATTATAAGAAACAAGGATCACACATTTCTCTCAAAACCCGTCTAAGGATTGCGCATGAATCAGCAGAAGCACTTGCTTACTTGCATACTTCTGCATCTCCTCCAATTATCCATGGAGATGTGAAGTCTGCAAATATTCTCTTGGACCAAAATTACACGGCAAAGGTGTCAGATTTTGGATCCTCAATACTCGTTCCGACAGATGAAGCACAATTTGTTACACTTGTACAAGGAACGTATGGGTACCTAGATCCAGAATACATGCAATCTGGCCAACTGACAGACAAGAGTGATGTGTACAGCTTTGGTGTAGTTCTGCTGGAGATTCTAACCAGCAAGCCTGTAGTTGATTTTGATGCACCGGAAGAAAGAAGGAACCTTTCGTCTCGCTTCCTCTCTTCTATGAAAGAGAGCAAAATGCAAGAGCTTCTAGATGATGAAATTAAGCATGAAGATGATATGCAGTTAATCAAGGCAGTTACTGAACTGGCTAAGGAATGTCTAAGTATGAAGGGGGGAGACCGACCTATGATGAAAGATGTAGCCGAAGAACTTCTTCGAGTAAGCAAGCTCAAGCAACATCCTTGGAGACAAGAGTACAATCCTGAAGAAACAGAGACCCTGCTCACTGAACGATCCCAACATGCAATAGAGATTGAGCTTACCAGCAATTATTTTAATACAGATAATGAAGCGGAGGAGAGCATTGCCATCGGTCGTTAATTACCATCATCTCTTGTCCTATTTATGTCGGTTGTATATTTTATTTTCTCATTCTTATCACCTTTCTCATTATGTAGCCATTTTGGTTTCCTATATTGTATTGTATTGTATTAGGTTGTTGGAAAAGCTTTCTCTTGTATTGTATTGTATTGTATTGTATTATGTTGTAATTTACAATTTTCTTAGTGCTTCTGTTTGTATAATTCCGTCAGCTTTCTTCTAATGTATAATAGTAATGGGTCCCAAGATATTTAACTGGACATAAAATTAGTCCTAATAAAGACTAATTCTACGATAATATTATATTGTGCTATTGTAATTTTCTTGCTTGTGACCCTTGCACAGAATTATCCTTGAACAAGAAAATATCAAATTTCAAGCTCTTCGAGTGGACTAGTAGTGGTAGTTTTTAGGGAAATTATTGAAAGGGATGGATATAAAGGAGTAGAAGGGTTTGCTTTCTAGGAGCAGGAATGGGAACACCATATTACTGTGCCACATGTCAGAATTGGCAACCTTTATCAGATAAATATGTTGTGTGCTTAAACAACCAAATTCCGTTATGTGCAATGGTTATTAGATGTAAATGAGACGTGTTATCTTTTGGCATTCAATAAACCAATAAGCCAATCTATTTCATTTACGTTCAAATAATATTTATAAGTTCCAATATAGAGAATAATAAAATGAAGGTATTGGGCACCTGAGAATAATAAAAATGAAGGTTAGCATGAGTCAAAGGAGATCACAGAAGACTAGAAGAGGATCAATGAAAAAGGCAGCAGAATATTTAGTTTCCAATAAATATAATATCTTGATAATCAATGTAATATTTAGACAATCCTAGATTAAGGAAAGAAAAAACTAGAAAGGCTATATGAGAGGCTGCTGCCCATCTCTATGATGTATCTGAAAATAAAATTATGTAATCTTCTTCTTGGATGAAATAAAACATGTGAGGAAAGGGAATTTGTTGAGAGTGTTGTGCTTATATTTTCTAACTAGTATCATACCCGTGCGTTGCAAAGGGGACATATTATAAGAAACAAATATATAAATGAAAATAATAATTATCTAAAAATTAAAACACATGTTAATAGAAAATTTATATGATTATGTATTTTTAATTAACTTTAATCGTGATCTCTGATAACAATTTGATGATGTGATGATTCTTTATTTTTAAATACCAATAATATCAAATAATAGCTCGATTTGAATCTAATATCAAATATCATACAACAATTCAATATCAACATATAATATGATATAAAAAAACATAAATAAAAAGTGTTATCGTTTGTATGTATAGGATATATACACACACACACATATTATAAGAAAAATATATATTCACACACACGTTCCAATTTATATTCTTCTTTGTTTCCAATTTAGAATACACACACGCACACACACATACACACATTGATATATTATATATTGGAAATATATTCTAAATTGCCCACACCAATATGTATAGAAACAAAGAAAGAAAAATAAGGAAATTAAAAAAAATATGATTTTCATTGTGATTCGTATAAAAACGAAGAAGTAGGGAAACAATAAATAAGAAAATGGAAGGTTGAGTCTTCTCAATTGAAGAGGAAAAATATGGAAATAAAGGAATAAGGAAACAAATAAATATATCGCTAAATTTCAGAATTTGTTCATTTTAAATTGTAACGTATCGTGTGGCAGCACATGTGGTGGGTATGTTTTTAACTAAATTTAGATTTCTATACATAAAAGAGATGCATTTAATCAAAAGAAGACAAATTATATAATCGGAGAGGTGAGATCAAATCCGAAGTTTCATCTCTCAATCGTAGCCGTTGGCGGATCGGACACTCAACGTGCTTAATAATAGAATGGAGATATTTTGACAGCTACTAGTCCATATCCAGTAGGTAGACAATGAAGCAGGGGTGTGAGTACCTGAAGCCATGAAAAGCAATATAAATCCAGTAGGGTTTTTGTGGGAAAACGATAGAGAAGTTTTTAAGTAGTTTGTAATGACATTTTTGTATTAATATAGTACTGGGCTATACAGCCCATTCATTAGAAGAAGAAAAATGAGGGTCATAACTAGAATTTTTCACAATTAAAAATATGTGCACTACAACAAATTGGGTCTTTCTTAGAAAAGTATAAGTATGTATCATAAATATATTATGAAATATATCATGAGTTTTTTTTTTTAATGCTTTCCCTATACTACTACGTAGTTAAAATATTTCAAAAACTCAACTTAAATTAAGTATCTCATAATAATATAATATAAACAACAATTTATGCTATCCTGCAAAGGAAGCCCACCAGATTTTAACCATAATTTTTGAACTGCTATCAAGCATCGTTAACTGGAGCATTAGTACTTACATTATCATTTTCACATAAGGATGTCTGATTAAACATCTATTGATATGTGAAAGATATTCACATGTAGTAAATAGATCTATGTATGCAAGGACTTATGTTTTACTCAATCAACCATAGGACATTGGAACCGTAGGCAAAACTCAATCAACCGAAGTCGAATGCCAATCAATTAATGGGCACCTATGTTTTACTCCAAGAAAAATAAATAAAATAGCGCCGATACGCCAAACATCATTAAAAGATACATTTAAGAATTAAGATGCTAATAGCTAAACTCGGGAAATGACCTTGACCGGTTGATCGCAAGTCCCTAAGTCTTGGTCTTCCCTGGGGATTCCAATATTGCCTACAGGGCTTCGATAATAAAATAGAAAAAAACAAAAAAGTATCTTTTCTGGGGCCCACTTTACTGCCCGTTATTTCTGCATAACCATGTTCTATGCACCGAATGATATCTCGGGTCGCCTATTGCATGTGCATCACATAATGCGGAAAGGTGTAGGTCCGATGCCCATCGGACCTAGTTTGGTTCCGATGGACAGATCTACCGTCTAATTTGCTTCAGGATTTGTGCGCACGAATATTAAAGCAAACGCGAAAGTTTGGCGCAAATCCTAAAGCCAATCCAACGGTGAGTTTGAACCAAAGTAGGTCCGATGGGCATCGGACCTACTCTGTTTCCCACAGAATGACAAAACGAGCGATCTGATATACTCATAAACTAAACCAATTTCATTCATAAGGTTAAACTTCTTAATTACATGTTGCTTTTATATATATTTAAATGTGCATATATTCCGTTTTTATTTAGAAATTTTGAAGATATATAATTGAGGAGGGATCTAGATACACTTTTTTTTTGTGACACTGAATGACACTATATTTTTAAAGTTTTCAATGTCCAAACAGTGTATCCAAACCGTTCAACATGATAAATATATTAAAATGTGCTTGCAGATCAAATTATATATTTTTTTGAATTTGTTTACTGTTTACTATGTATTTTACCAAATTGTTGTTTTCAAACCATTAAATATCTTTATCCATCTTGATAAATAGTAAAATAATTCAAAAAACTGTAAAATTTGATGCAAACACAATTTAATATATCCATAATGTTGAACGGTTTGAATCAATTGTTTGGACTTTGAAAACTTTGAAACTGTAAGGTGTAATTTGGTGTCACCAACAAAAGAGTATAAGTGGATCCCTCATATATATATATATATACAGATAGAGAGAGAGAGAGAGCACAACTAGGGTGTGATGTGCTCACCAAGTGGGGTTGGTGAGCACACCTCCAAAAGGCTATAAGATTGACTTCGAACTATGAATCCAAACCGTTGAAATTCATATATTTCTTGATTAATGCATGTACATGCAAAAATTTGTAAGTTTTGAATTTATTTAGCACATGATCAAGCGGTCAAAACAATGAACATTTTATATGTTATTTTTTTAATTGTTTTATGTATTGCTTTTTCATTATTGCTTTGACCACTTGAACATGTACTAAATGAATTCAAAATTTTAAAATTTTTGTATGTACATGCATCACTCACGAAGTACTTGGATTTCAACGGTTTGGATTCATAGTTCAAAGTCAATCCGATAGCCTTTTGGAGATGTGCTCACCAACCACATCACACCCTAGTTTTGCTTATATATACACACACATGTTTTTCCAATTCCATGCTAGTAATACAAAAGTCAGACTGAGCCTCTCATACAACTGTAATGCGAATTTACATTCTGATAATAGATGTGTAATCAAGAGAACTTCTGTTATTGACCATGTTAATTTGTTCGAGAGAGATGTTTATGGATATTAACAGAAAAAAAAAAAAATTCAAACAGTAGAGAATTTACTCAGAGAAGTGCAGGAACAATGAGAGTATTTACATTTAAGAATGATGTTTTTCTAATTTATTATTTTTGTATTTATTTTATGATTTATGTTTATTGAACCATATTCAACTATGTGGAATCTCTCTGTAACTCATCAAGAGATTTCTCCTTGAAACCTTTAATCAATAAAAGAAATAGGGACAAGATCTCTATTTTTTATCAAATAAAAAAAAAAAAACATATACATACATGTTTTCCGGACTTTTGGATACTTACTAAGGACTTCATTTATATTATTTTTGTTCGTGCCTTTTTAATCATTAAAACTAATAAGTTGTTTAATACATGTGATATTTTTTATTAATGAAACGCCAATTTCTGTAAAACAATAACTAATTATTTTTAAGTATTGAATTGGAATCGCAGGCAAAACTCAATCAACCCGAAGTCGAATAAGCCGATCAATAATTTGGGCACCTATGTTTTACTCAAAGAAAAACAAATAAAATAGCAACGAATACGCCAAACATCATTAATAGATACATTTAAGATGCTAATAACTAAACTCGGGAGGTGACCTTGACCGGTTGATCGCTAGTCCCTAAGTCTTGGTCTTCCCTGGGGATTCAAATATTGCCTACGCGCTTCGATAATAAAAAATAAAAAGTATTTCCTGGGGCCCGTTATTTATGCATAAACATGTTCTATGCACCGAACGATATCTCGGATCGCCTATTGCATGTGCATCACAGGATGACAAAACGAGCGATCTGATACACTCATAAACTAAACCAATTTCTTTCATGAGATTAAACTTCTTTAATTCCATGCTGCTTTTATATATAATATGTACAAATATTCCCTTTTTATTTACAAATTTTGAAGATATATGATTTCCAATTTTATAAAAATTAAGGAAAATCCGGACAACATGCATGTATTTACATTTATTTCATTCACAAATTATATTAAGATGAAAGTAAATTTTTCGATTTAGAGACCCAAGTTGATACCATAAATCACAGTAAAAACTTCCATTTAGAATTCTGCTAATTATTTGTTTCGTATTCTTATTTGAATCCATATTCATTAATTATCTCTATCTGTATTCTAATATTTGGAATTTTAAATTTTCGAATAATAATATCTCGGTCAATATGTGAGGTTATGAATGCATGTGGGTTGGTGGAGGCAATTATGTGAGGTTATCATATCAATTTTATATCTACTTAACCTGCACCATGTTCTCTAACAAGTTTATTAAATATAGTTTTTGATAATGGACAAAATGATATATAGTTCGTTTGTCTTCTAATTACGCTTACTAATTAATTTTGATGGTAAAAGGTTTCGGATCTGAGGCATTTATATTTTCTCTATAGTTTGAGTAGTAAAATTGAAATTGCTCACATTGAGAACTAGTCCAGGTCTGATTAACGGCAAAGACTTGAAAATTTTGAAGATAATTTTTTTAGTATTTTGAAAATTATTTTTGAGAAAGTGGACTTTTTTCTTGTGGGTTTTATTTTTTATCAATTTACAAATTATATATATATTAGGTCAACGCACCTTTCAACAAGATTTTTTTTTTGTTGTAAATTAAAACCGACAGTAGTATTACCGTTTGTTTGTTTGTTTGTTTTTAAAGGATAGAAATGCTATAATGAGGATCAAATTAATATTTTATCAATGACACGTGGTCCATTACGCGTAATAATTTAATAAATGATTTTTTATAAAAGGTAAAATCTTAAAACATAATAAATGCTTAACTTTCAATGAAATTTTTCAACATGCGATGTATCTTTGCACGAATATTATCTGATAATAGAGCTCGATGTCAACAACTCAATTAATATTCGAAGTGGTGCTACACTACACGTTACCCAATATAATATAGTATGTACAATATATAAACACAATATATTATTGGATGAATATGAATTAATGTGCATATGTTTTACAAAGAGCCTCGAACTGCAGTAATGGTGTATGCACCGATCAATTGATAGAAACTTGATAAATTAGCGGAATACTCGTTTATTATGGCAATGACTATGATGAACAAAAGAAAAAGAAACTCGTTGCGAATAGTAGATAGCTTTTGACCCTTTCAATTGAGCAACATGTTGAGTAAGTATTGTTTTTTTTTTTAGTAAAAATAAGAATCAAAGTTCTTATTTGATTTTATTGATTCCATAGCAAAAAAGTTGGTAGGCTTCCTAGCTAATAGAAACCTATATGAAAAAGTTAATTACAAGAAGGTTCAATATACATTAAACTACAGTTTACAGAGAAGAAAAACATTGAAAGTAAACTAAAATTTCAACAAAAAAAGATAAAACTCATCTTGAGTAAGTACTTACAATTGGTATTTACAAATGGGTGCATTTACCAAATTTTGGAGAAGCATCCTCTCTGCCGTTCCTGTCAATATGATCTTTGCTATGACAACAATAGTCTCTATTTAATGGCTCTATATTCTGAATATTTAAAGGCCCATCACTGCGATATTATCAAGAGAAGGCCCAAGATATTTCTGGGGATCTCGGTGAAATGGGTTTGTGGATTCTCTGAGCTCGGTACTGTCAGTGACTGAGCCCTTGATAAATGCAAGAAAATGAGAAAGGTTGAGAATCAATTTTCAAGATTGGATGATTGAGGCAGGAGCGGTGGTAATCAATTTTATTCTTTATGGTAACATAATTTGTTGTCAATACGGCGGCTACATTTACAAGATATTTAGTTTATGTTTGCAATAGTTTATTATACAATTTGGTGATACAATTTCATAACGCTCAAAATAAATGCGTTCTGTATGCGTGCCTGCATAATAAAATTGTCCACATATATACCTATACAAAAAGAGACTAGTATATTAAATTACCAATATTTTCTCTGACATTATCACGAAAGTTTTTCCGATTGTCTGAGTAATTGACTGCATAATCATTGCATGATTTTTCTTTTTTCTTTTTTTCAAACGGGACGATAAGAAGTTATATATTTTATAAATGAAATAAATTGTCCTATATTAAAACATTATAAACATTTCTTCTATTATATAATTTGAATTTTAGATAGATAGAGTTATAGCTTTCCAACTTCTATTTAATATCCATAAAAGACTCCTTTGATGAGTTTCGATTCTTATTAATAAAAATATATTATTTACTCTTATCTGTCCAAATTATTAACCGAACAGTCTGATGCTAACACAGTCAAATTTAAAGCGAGAGAAAGTAGACCCAAACGGACAGTAAACATTTACATGTGGATCAAGAAAAGAACATCAGACTGTTCGGTTAAAATTTGACTGTGTGTTAGCCATCAGACTGTTCGGTTAATAATTTATGACAATCAAGAAAAAACCTCGGATGTATGTGGATCTTTGAATAAAGTAAATTATTGATAATTGTCAATCTTGCATCCGATTTTTTTTATTATATTTTCTCCTGCGCAACATGCCTGAAATCCTGAATTAAATTGTTCCATTTCTTAATCCTAGTATTCTAATATCCTATCGTATGTGTAATGTGTTATTAACAAGGGTTTTATATCCATTACGGGAAACTTGTACGTATGTATACTTTCGCATCAGGCAAGTGTCATAACAGCCTCCAAAATGATATGAACAAGTCGAATTAATTTCTTTTCCGTAGAATTAAATTTGAATTTTATAGATGCAACTGCAGATTAGACAAGTCTTTCAACCTGTGTGACAACCAGATTCTCAGCCGATGGTTAATACTAGGTGGTGCACATTTTGGTTTGTGATAACAATCTCAGATTCTCATCTCAGAACCTGAGGCTGAGATTGTTCCTTGGAATATTATTCAAACTTCAAAGTCACATTCAATTCGGTGGGGCCACGGAAAGTAATGATATGAGAAGACCCTGACTTTTCAAAGTCACTGCTCCGTTTCATAAGCTATGCTAGATTCTCTATCTGAAGAAGATACATATATGCTTCGTAAGACAAATCTGTATACATGTCTTGGTCTCTTGGAGAAGAAATATTCAGGGGCTCCATGACTCGTCATATTAATGTGTCAATATTACCAATCTAGATTTTTGAAACCTTAATTTGTTGCTAGTATTCTTATTGAGTAGAACTGTGAAGCCTTTGAAAGTTCTTACAGTAGATAATAATCCGGTTGTTCAAATATTCCTTTCGAATTAAATATGAAAGAAGAAAATATCTCACAAAGATTTTGCCTGTGATACCTCTCCCTTTAATTTATCTCCTTGGGGTCAAAATTTTTCTGAAAAAGATTTCCTCTTAATTTATATCACATTGCCAACAATGTGTGTGTGTGTGTTCATAAGTTATATTGAAATGACGCATTCATGTAATCTGACTTATTTAATCTCAAATTGGATAATTAAAATGCAGAAGTTTCAAGGACATTATTACTTATGGTTTTCTTGTAAATTTTCACCAGAAAATTTTTACGTGACTAATGGTAGTATAATTATAATTCCACAAACTATAATTTTGTACTTTATGGTTATCTAAAATTGAATCTAAGGGAAATACCTATTTTGTACTTTAACGGGACATGTGGTACCGGTTTGTAGTTGAGAATGTTGTACCTGATGCAATGATTTTTTAACATGGTTCTAAATAGCTAGCTATAGCTACACGTACAATAGCTGCACGCTATAGCTTTTTCGGATCTCAAAATCTATAACGTTATTAACTTGCTTTCTTTTATAATGATTCTAAATAGCTAGCTAGCTGTGGTTGTACTATAGCTTTTTCGGACCTTAAAAGCTGTAACGCTATAATTGCTATTTAGAACCTTGATTCTTTAACATTCTAATCCAATTGATTGGCAGTACCAACATTTAAAAGAAAAAAAAAAAGAAATTGGAGAGAGAGGGAAAAATAAGAGTTAGTGTTAGTATTGGGTGAGAAATAGTTCACGTCCTCAAAATAACTTATATAGTTGGTCATAAACGGTGAGTTGGACCTTCATGTGACATTCTGTTAGTATTCTTGATGGAAATATTAACTGAGTGACTTATTTGGAACAAATACAAAGTTCAGTGATTACGAAGGGATAAATTAAACTTGAGTAACCAATTCGTGACAAAGAAAAAAATTCAGTGACCTCTGATGAAATTTACCCTAAAACAATATCATATATTATACACAGAGGCGACCCGCGACCCTCTACATACTCTGAAGTAATATGTCGTTTTTACTTTCTCATATCCAACACAAAAAGCAGAAATCATTTTCAGAATAATTTTAACCTCGAGAATAAAAGGGAGAGGATGCTTTTGGTCCAATTTATTTCCTTCTCAAGATTAACCCTGCTATAATGACAACTGCGAAGGAAAATCTTTGTAAGATATTTTCTTCTTTCATTTTGAATTTAAAAAGGAATTTTAACAACCCGATTGTCTAGAATATAAGAACTTTCAAAGACACCACACAGTTCCACTCAATACGTGTGTGGCTTTAACAAAATAGTGATAAATGTGTGGCTGATTAGTTTGCGATTATTATTACAAGTAAACATTGACTCTTTCCAAAAAGTGATGTACATGAATGTATGGTTGGCTGGTTGCCAAATCCTGATATTTATAAAGAACCTCGAACTGCAGTAACAGTGCATATATTTTAGGGAGCATCTAGCTATCCCCCGTAACAATCCCCCGTTTCATTCCCCAGTCATTAACTACTTAAATAACTACTAACTACCTAGGGGGACCACTTACTATTTGGGGACCACATAATATTTGAAAGATTTTACAACTGGCGCGCGCAAGTATTCATCTATAATGTATCAAGTATTCATCATAACACATCAAGTATTCATATCTAATATATCAAGTATTTAAAAAAAAAAACTGGACACGTTTTTAGAGGTGAGATTTTTTTTTCTTCATTCAATCTAATCAATATTTCTGACGATCGGTGAGGAATTTTGCAAATCTAAAACCACGAATATTTTTGACATAATTTTATCTTTAAAATGAGATCCATGATGATATACTTTCGAGTTGTCCGTTGTACAAATATTCATCCTTATCGAGAAAGTATTCATCCTCGTCGTGCAAGTGCAAATATAGAAACTGGACACATCACTCATCCATCTTTTACACGTTTTTAGAGGTAGTTTTTTTTCTCCGTTTAATATAACCAATATTTCTAACGATCTATGAGGAATTTTGCAAATCTAAAACCACAAACGTTTTCTACACAATTTTATCTTTCAAATGAGATCCATGATGACATACTTTCGAGTTGTCCGTTGCACAAGTATTCATCTCTTATCGAGAAAGTATTAATCCTCATCGTGTAAGTGTAAATATAAAAAATGGACACATCACTCATCCATTTTTTTACATGTTTTTAGAGGTGGGTTTTTTTTTCTCCGTTCAATCTAACCAATATTTCTGACGATCTGGAAAGAATTTTGCAAATCTAAAACCACGAACGTTTTCTACACAATTTTATCTTTGAAATGAGATCCATGATGACATACTTTCGAGTTGTTTGTTGCACACGTATTAATATCTTGTCATGCAAGTATTCACACATAAGATATTAAGTATTCATTTATACACATTGAAGTATTCACATCTAAGACATCAAGTATTCATTCATATATCTCTATTTTTTTTCAAAATTTGTTTTTATGTCATTTATTTAATACACAGTGGCCTAATTCACCATTAATAAAGCTTTGTTCTTTGCAAAACTCGCTACTTCATGAAGAAGGAGAACATAAACATGAAAAAGATTAATTGCATATACATATACAAAATTATTTTGATACGATTGACAGTGACGGATCTGACCCGGTAGAGACGTGTTCTACTATTCATTCAAACACATTGAAGTATTCATTCATACACATTGAAGTATTCATTCTTGGCAGAGGCGTGCTTGATTGGGATGGAGTGACGGATGATCTTCGGCAGAACATTCGCTAGAGCAGGAGCAGCAGGCATAGAGGAAAAAAACCGAGGCGAAAGTGTAAGAGGGAGGGAGCTTATTGTATTTATCATTTCGGGGTGGGAGAGGGAGGGGAGCTTATCAATGGAAAAACGGAGGTGGAGGAGGAGGTGGGATGCGGAGGTGGAAGAGGGAGGTAGAGGCAGAGGTGAGGTGAGGTGGAGGCAGAGGTGAGGTAAGGTGAAGGTGAGAGAGGGAGGTGGGAGGCGGAGGTGGGAGAGGGAGACGGAGGCGGAGGTGGGAGAAGAAGATGGAGGTGAAAGAGGAAAATAAAGCTTTGTTCTTTGCAAAACTCGCTACTTCATGAGGAAGGAGAACATAAATATGAAAAAGATTAATTGCATATACATATACAATATTATTTTGATACGATTGACAGTGACGGATCTGACCCGGTAGAGACGTGTTCTAGTATTCATTCAAACACATTGAAGTATTCATTCATACACATTGAAATATTCATTCCTGACAGAGGCGTGCTTGATTAGGATGGAGTGACGGATGATCTCCGGCAGAACGTTCGATAGAGCAGGAGCAGCAGGCATAGAGGGAAAAAACCGAGGCGAAAGTGTAAGAGGGAGGGAGCTTATTGTATTTATCATTTCGAGGTGGGAGAGGGAGGGGAGCTTATCAATGGAAAAACGGAGGTGGAGGAGGAGGTGGGATGCGGAGGTGGGAGAGGGAGGTAGAGGCGGAGGTGAGGTGGGATGCGGATGAGAGAGGGAGGTGGGAGGCAGAGGTGGGAGAGGGAGGTGGGAGGCGGAGGTGGGAGAAGAAGATGGAGGTGAAAGAGGAAAGAAATAAAGGTTGTTAGAAATAGTAGTTATAGTTATAGTTAAAATAGAAAGTTAGTTGGGGGATGAAATGGGGGATAGATAGGTGGGGATATTATAATTACCCTATATTTTATTTGTAGAATCTAGAGAATTAGTGGATTATTTATGAATATGATGAAGGAAACAAAAAGAAACTCATTGCAAGTAGTACCTACTTTATACAGTACTGCGGTGACAATGATACTAACCCAACTTCTCCTCCACATCAAAATCACGGCCTTAGTTATTTACCAACATGGCAAATTACCTTAGTTACATGAATAACATTCTAACTAAAATTACCTTAGTTATGCTGGTAAATATGATCAAATATGAGTTTTTTTGTTGTAAGAGACGAGTATTAATTATTCCAAAATGTTCTGTTATTCAATAAAGTAAATGGCAGAAAAATCAATAAACTTAATAAGTTCATAACTCTCATATATTCAAACTAAAAAAAAATTTAAGTCGGGAGAATGGGTACAACCATTGGGGACAATTAGATAGTTAAAATGTTAAACCAAGTGACGTGCATGCCCACCAATTTACACTTTTGTCAGAACTTCTTTTGGTACAATCATTGCTGGGAAGAATCTCCCACTACTGGAAATTGACTTGGTAGAGTCAACAAAGGGGGTGAATACCCATGCATTAAAGTTTTGTCATGGGAAAATCTCTATGATTTCCAGTAGGGGCACAAATAACTCAGCTTAGACTAGTATACGAGTCTAGAATTTTCTCTTGCAGTGTTGAGATAGTCAAGAGATGCGCGCAAACGAAATTTCCAAGATAACCTAAGGCATTAAATTCAGTTGACATTATTTGTGGGTAATGAGATTCATTTCATTTGGACAGATACAGCAGATGATTCAATTTTTTTTTTACCTCATTATTGATAGTGTGGTAATTAGTATAAAGTTATCTGACCTGAGGTCAATGGTGTATATCTATCTCAAGTTGGTGAATCAAATTTTTATTTTTCTTATATATTGAAAAAAATTGTGAACATTGTGTTGGGGTTAAATCTAGAAATGCAAAATACCTGTACACCCCGTACCAACTACAAGAAATACGTAACAGACTCAATAAACCATATACCAAGTATAAATGAGAAATTAGAGACAAATGTAACTTTGCATACAACCAAACACCAACAATAGATGAAAGATGTTACCGCGAGATAGATCGAGTCCAACAAGCATACAAGTTAAAACAAACACAAAGACAAGGTGATTTAGTCGTACTCCACCGGAAAGCACACGACCAACCAATTTGACTATTAAACAATAAATTACAAGGGATACTAGCAGGAGCAAAACTAGAAAACTTTAATAGAGGAGGCTGAAAAATAAAATGTATAAATGTAGCAAGTGGGATTTGAACCCAAGGCCTCTCATCTACAAGATAAAACTCTAACTACTAGACTACAAATAAACCTTTAGTTATTATTGAGAAAGGTTGGATTATATAGAAAGTTCTAAAAAAATAAAATTTAATTAAATTTCAATAAATATAACTAAAAATTTAAAATCATAGGGGTGACTTAGCCACTTTTCCAATACACATAGATCCGCCCCTGAATATAAGAGTGATCCAATTGTTAGCACAAGCAATCAATGTATTTCACAATCTCTCTTCCTTTCTTTTTCTCTTTGTCACTTTCTGCCTTGCACAAGAAGCAGCAGCCACCACGAAACTAAAGAGAAGAGTCGAGGAAGTTGGACGGGGCTGATTGGGCCTAAAAAACCCAGCACATTGATGAAAAGTGTGGTGCGATTATTATTACAAATTAGTAACATTAGATGTAGTTTGGAATAATTAAAACGAATAAAAAACAATATTGACTCGTCATTTTGATAATCTTGGTCAGTCCATTATTAAGCGCGTCATTTTGAAGAGGTCATTTCGGAAAGCCGTAATTCGCAAAGACTAGCAAATAGGGATTTAGAGTTGTGGTCCACTAAATAATTGACTCATTAATTTATTCAATTATCAACGTGCAAATATATTCTTTATAAATAGCGTCGAAATGCTGTAATGTGACATCGATCCATTAATATAAACTAGAAAAAATATTAGTAGATTTCCCGTTTATAATGGCGGTGGCAATGATACTAACCCAATTTCTTCTCCTCCTCCACTTCAAAAATGCTGAATCTGCGAAGAGCACCATTGCTCTGCCCGGTTGCCCAGACAGCTGCGGTGGAATTCCCATCCCTTACCCATTCGGCATTGGCCGAAATTGCTCCCTGTCTCAAGAATTCAATGTCACTTGCCAACCACCTTATGATTCTAACACTACTACTACTCCTGTCCTTTCGGATATAAATTATTATCACAATTTCACGATTCTGAATGTAAGCCTGTCCTTGGGCCAGGCACGTGTAAGCTTCCCCGCAGCTGGCCAGTGCTATAACAGAACGACAAAGGAAGAATACCCTTGGGATTACCTAATAGACAATGGTAACTCATCGTTCCGGATCAACACTGAGAAGAACAAATTTACAGTCATTGGGTGTAATACGCTTGCCTATCTCCGTCTTGACTATACTACTAATTACTCAGTAGGGTGCCTTTCTTCGTGTGATAGCCTAGATACCCTGAATAAATATGGATCCTGCTCTGGAATTGGTTGTTGCCAGACAGCTATCTCCAAAGAAACAAACAGTTATTATATCCTCTTTGATGATAGATACAACAACTCGGATGTGTATGATTTCAATCCTTGCAGCTATGCTATGGTGGTGGAGGAGGCTGAGTTCAAGTTCCAAACCAATTACGTCACCACGAAAATGCTGGGTGACATTTATAGCCTGGATGATCCTAAATGGCCTATGGTGTTCGACTGGGCCATAGGAAACACGACATGCGATACTGCACTGAAAAACAAATCCACCTATGCATGCAGAAGCGATCACAGTAGCTGCTTTCCAGTCAGTGGTGGCGGCTATCTCTGCAACTGCTCCGATGGTTATGAAGGCAATCCTTACCTTATTGGAGGCTGCCAAGGTCACACTATGTCTCTCTGTCACTCTCTCCTTCTCTTGCCTTCCTTTTATTGTTATTTATATTTCTATAACTCTACGTTGGATGCGACGTCAAGAGAGAAATATATATGTTGCAGTAATACGTACGCTTATAGAGTATATATATTTTGTCATATTCTTGCAGACATCAACGAATGTCATTCCGACCAAAATGCATGCTCCAAGCCAGCAAAGTGTCACAATCTACCAGGAAGTTATCGGTGCTCTTGTCCATTGGGTTGGCGTATTAATCATAACAATCCGAGAGAATGCAATCTCAACGTGGCACTAATTATAGGTACGTTATTACTTTTTGTTGATAAATAACATTCATGAACTTTTAAATATTGTTAAAGCATTGAAATAAAGAGCAAAGATTGCTTTTCAGGATGCATAAAAAATACAGCTCGCTGAATAAATATTGCCTACTTAGCTTAAGAAATAAATTACTGTACAACCCACTCGAAACTGTTTTAGTAAAAGCTTAAAAGTTAAAAGTAAAACTCCAAGTTTAAGTTATAAAATATGTGGCATGTTTGACAAATAAAACAAACAAATACAAAAACAGATGATCAACTTTTTTCACCAAACCGGCCAGCGGCGGGACAGTCAGCTACAATTTTATTTTTTAGAAACCTTAATAATTTCTATAACAAAATTATCAAAATTATAATGAATAAAGACAGTTGGATAAGAAACCAATCTGTGATAAAGTTAGTTTCTTTTTTAACATAATAACTCATTTTCATCTCTTTTTTAGCATGAGATGAATACTAAAGTTTTCAAATCACTTTGCATAATAAATATTGAGTTTTGAATAAAAGACAATATTTTGGGTAATTATGCTAGATGTGATTCGAACCCTTTTTATCTATGTATTCTCCACATTTATATATTTCCATCTCATTAATTTTTTTAGAAACATACATTTTTTTTCTTGCAACTAGAATATTTTATGTAAATTTAAAATTTGAAGGGTTTGTACTTGTGATAAAAGTATACAGGCCAGGTACATATTAATAAAAATAATTGATCAGTTTGATCTATATATATATAGAGGAGGGATCCGATTACACCATTTTTTGGTGACATCGGATGACACCGTCCATTTTCAAAGTCCAAACAGTCGATCCAAACCGTCCAACTTGATGGATATTTTAAAATGTGCTTGCAGATCAAATTTTACATTTTTCTGAATTTTTTTTGGTTTATTCAGATGGGTACAAAAATTCAACGGTCCGAATATAGCAATTTTGTTAAATACTTAATAAATAGTAAAAAAATTCAAAAAAATGTAAAATTTGATCTCCAAGTAGATTTTAATATATCCATCATATTGAATGGTTTGGATCGACTATTTGAACTTTGAAATTTCGAAAATAGACATTGTCACCCGATGTCACCAAAAAACGGTGTAATCGGATCCCTCCTTATATATATATATATATATATATATATACATATATATATGTATATATGTATATGTATATGTATATATGTGTATATGTATATGTATATATGTATATATGTGTATATGTAGATATGTATATATGTATATGTGTATATGTGTATATGTATATATGTATATATGTATATATGTATATGTGTATATGTATATATGTATATATATATATGTATATCTCCATTCTATTATTAAGCACGTTGGGTGTCCGATCCGCCAACAGCTACGATTGAAAGATGAAACTTCAGATTTAATCTCAGTCCTACAATTACATAATTTGTCTTCTTTTGATTAAATGCATATGTTTTATGTATAGAAGTCTAAATTTAGTTAAAAACATACTCACCACATGTGCTGCCACACGATACGTTACAATTAAAATTGAACAAAATCTGAAATTTAGTGATATATTTATCTATTTTCTTATTTCTTTGTTTCCATATTTCTCCTCTTCAATTGAGAAGGCTCCACCTTCCATCTTCTTATTTCTTTTTTTCCTTTCTATATGGATCACAATGAAAATCAATTTATTTTTAGTTGCTTATTTCTCTTTCTTTGTTTCTATACATATTACTGTGGGCAATTTAGAATATATTTCCAATATATAATATATCAATGTGTGTGTGTGTGTGTGTGTGTGTGTGTGTGTGTGTGTGTGTGTGTGTGTATTCTAAATTGGAAACAAAGAAGAAGAAGAAGAAGAATATAAATTGGAACATGTGTGTGAATATATTTTTCTCTTATAATTAATATGTGTGTGTATATATATATATCATATACATACACATGATAACACTTTTTATTTATGTTTTTTGATATCATATTATATGTCAATATTGAATTGTTGTACGAATATTTGATATTAGATTCGAATCCAGCTATTATTTGATAATATTGGTACTTTAAAATAAAGAATCATCAAATCATCAAATTGTTATCAAAGATCATGACTAAAGTTAATTAAAGATACTGAATCATATAAATTTTCTATTAACATGTGTCTTAATTTTTGGATAATTATTATTTTCATTGATATATTTTTTTTCTTATAATATGTCCCCGTTGCAACGCACGGGTATGATACTAGTATGTATATATATGTATATATATATGTATATACATATATATATGTATATACAGATATATATGTATATATATACATATATTTGTGTATATATATACATATATATATACATATATTTGTGTATATATACATATATGTATATATACATATATATGTGTATATGTACATATATGTGTGTATATGTACATATATGTGTGTATATGTACATATATGTGTGTATATATACATATATATGTGTATATATACATATATATATGTATATATACACATATATATGTATATAGAGAGAGAGAGAGAGAGAGAGTAAGGCTACCATGCTTTGCAAATTAAAGTGAGTGTTTTAATTTGCACTCATATCTCTAGTTTCGAAGTCCAAATAGCCAATCTAAACCAATAGATGTTTAATCCATATTAAAATATGCTCGGAGACCAAATTTTACATTTTTTAGAATTTTTTTACTATTTATTAAGATGGTTTGAAAATCGCTGTTTTTTAATGGTGCAGAATTTTAATAAAAACAATGATTTCAAAATTATCTTAATAAATAGTAAAAAAAATTCCAAAAAACAGCGATTTGTTTTAAAACCATGGATAAAGTTTGTACACTAATACAACTCAAAAATAGTTTGTCACGAATCTCATTTGAAAAAGAAAATTAAGTAAAAGATGTTGTACTTTTAAATTCGCAAAATTCATGAAAGATCGTCAGGAAAATACATGAGAATGATCGGAGAAAAAAAAAAGGTAAAATAAATCTTTCTTTTTTGTATAACAAAATAGTTAGAAGTTAAAATAGTTGGGGACCGCTCAGGGTTGAGGCTTGGGGACGAAACATTTTCTCAATTATGTAATTCGTGCTATTATGACTAGATTGATTATATAACTCAGATTGATAACTACCGCTCTCTAGCCTAGCTGTTAGAACTTAGTATTACAATTTGTAGCTCCTTTAAAGAGCCGCTGTAATAGTATTTTATATTTTTTGAATTATTGTTATAATTAAAATATGGTAATTTTCAATGATAATTGCAAAAATTTACTTGCCAAGCTTAAACTTCTATTATTACAAGAAGATCTAATTAACAATTATTCAACAATATTTATTTTGATATTTACTGTTTTGTTATTTATAAAAATATTGCGGATGTAAATATTTTTTTGGTATAAATAAGTAGACATGTCTGCTCTCATGAATATTTCATACGAACAAATATAATGTTGATATCTGATTTATAATAAAAGAACATTATTAAAATTTAAACTGTTAGAAAATTTTATTTTTATTATTATATAATAATAACGAGTATAATGTTATGAGCGAGTTAATTTATAGCTCCGTCGATGGAAAAGTACCATACACTACTAGAATCTATTTTATATTTTATTAAGGTGGGTATGATAACTTAACAGTGTGGGTGTTCATGGTAATAATTCTCTTCAAGATAACCACAGTCTTAGGGATAACTCTCTTTATACACTTACCCCCAACATTAGTCATTTCTTTATCCATGGTTTTAAAACAAATTCTAGTGGTACTAATTTAGAATAACAATTTAATACATTCTAACTTTTAAAATATTAAAATTAATTTGAGCCGCTATATGTTAAATTTCATATTTTCGTTGATTTCGTACTTCCGTAAATTCTTTAATGTTATATCGGTCAAATTTTGTTGATTTCATATTTTCGCTGATTTCATATTTTGTTGATTTCAATTAAAAACAAAATTATATCACAAACGTGAGGAAAATTTGTCAACATCCTAAAATATAACTTTTTATTTACAAAATTATATCACAAGCATGCAAAACTATACCGCATATCAACAAAAAAATATTTGAAGTAAAGTCTAATGATTCTCCATCGTGTTACCAAAACATTTGATCAAGTCCCTACCGAGGACAAAACCAGCAGTCATTAAACTTCCACTGTTGAATATTATAATTAACATCCAGGTATGTGAAACTTTTAACTTCTTTCGATTGACAGTCGACATATGCCTACTTAAAAATATTTAATAAATGCAACACAATTGACGTCTACATCAATGTAGGAGAGAGAGAAACAACAATGTGACATTCCACTCAATAGAAAGATTGAGGGGGAGGGAGATTGATCAAGGTCTAGGAGCATATCCAAATGTTTAAAAACAGAAGTTCCATAACATGTCCCCTTTAATTGAAAGCTAAAAGATAAAACATATATACCACTAGGTATGACATTGACCAGAAATGAAGTTATATATACAAGTATTAACTAGGAGCAATAATTATAAATATTCCTACAGAAGATTAAAGCAAGTTTGCACTAAATAATGTAGGATCTGCTGCCGGTATTGCTGCTTTACTATTTCTTGGGGTCACCATATATGTGCTCCGGGAGAGAAGAAACCTTTCAAAAGTAAAAGAGAAATACTTTCAACAACATGGGGGATGGATTCTGTTGGAGAAGATTAAATTAAACCAAGGGTTTGGTTTTACTATCTTCACGAAGCAACAGGTAGAACAGGCAACAAACAATTTTGCCAGTGCAAATATTCTTGGCTATGGAGGCCATGGCACTGTCTACAGAGGAACACTAAGAGATCAAACAGTTGCTATCAAAAAGTGTAAGATAGTCGATGAGAGAAAACAGAAAGAATTTGGAAATGAGATGCTTATTCTCTCTCAAATTAACCACAAGAACATTGTAAAAATCTTAGGCTGTTGTCTAGAGGTCGAGGTTCCAATGCTTGTATACGAGTTCATCCCAAATGGTACCCTATATCATTATATCCATTATAAAAAACAAGGATTACACATTTCTCTCGAAACCCGTCTAAGGATTGTGCATGAATCAGCAGAAGCACTTGCTTACTTGCACACTTCTGCATCTCCTCCAATTATCCATGGAGATGTGAAGTCTGCAAATATTCTCTTGGACCAAAATTACATGGCAAAGGTGTCAGATTTTGGAGCCTCAATACTTGTTCCGACAGATGAAGCACAATGTGTTACACTTGTACAAGGAACGTATGGGTACCTAGATCCAGAATACATGCAATCTGGGCAACTGACAGACAAGAGCGATGTGTACAGCTTCGGTGTAGTTTTGCTGGAGATCCTAACCAGCAAGCCAGTAGTTGATTTTGATGCACCGGAAGAAAAAAGGAATCTTTCGTCTCGCTTCCTCTCTTCTATGGAAGAGAACAAAATGCAAGAGCTGCTAGATGATGAAATTAAGCATGAAGATGATATGCAATTCATCAAGGCAGTTGCTGAACTGGCTAAGGAATGTCTAAGTATGAAGGGGGGCGACCGACCTATGATGAAAGATGTAGCCGAAGAACTTCTTCGATTAAGCAAGCTCAAGCAGCATCCTTGGAGACAAGAGTACAATCCTGAAGAAATAGAGACCCTGCTCCCTGAACGATCCCAACATGCAATAGAGATTGAGCTTACCAGCAATTATTTCGATACAAATATGGAAGCGGAGGAGAGTATTGCCATCGGTCGTTAATTACAATCATCTCGTCCTATTTATGTCGGTTGTATATTTTATTTTCTCATTATTATCACCATTCTCATTATGTAGCCATTTTGGTTTCCTATTTGTATTGTATTGTATTAGATTGTGGGAAATGCTCTCTTGTATTGTTTTGTATTATGTTGTAATTTATGATTTTTGTATTGTATTATGTTGTAATTTACGATTTTCTTAGTGCTTCAGTTTGTATAATTCCGTCAGCTCCCTTCTAATGTATAATAGTATTGGGTTCCATGATATGTAACTGGATATAAAATTAGTCCTAACAAAGACTAATTCTACGATAATATGATATTGTGATATTGTAATTAGCTTGTTTGTGACCCTTGCACAAAATTATCCTTGAACAATAAAATATCAAATTTCAAGGTCTTAGTGGACTAGTAGTGTTATTATTCAGGGATATAATTGAAAGGGATGGATACAAAAGAGTATAGCGGTTTGCATTCTAGGAGCAGAAATGGGAACACCGTAAATCATACTGCACCTTGTGAGAATGGACAACCTTTATTTATCAGATAGTAATTACCACCATATGTTGTGTGCTCAACAAACAACCAAATTACATTAAGTGCTATGATTATTACTTGTAATTAGACATGCCATCTTTTGCTTTTCCATAAACCTTCAAGGAACCATCGGTCAGATGGGATTGATTACATAGACTCAACTGCAAGTGTACAGTCTATATACCTCTGTATCCACCAGGAGACGATTAATAATAGCACATACCTCTGCATCCAGCTACATGAATGCCATAAGGACGATGTTGTATGTAAATTATTTCTCAATTTTGTGTTAAACATGGTGTCTAAGAGTACTGATCCGTTGAAATACCTTGTCCACTCGGTGTCTTTTTGTATTGTTTTGTTGGTTCCATTAAATTCTAGAGAGGGAGACAGAGGAGGGAGAGAGAAAGCAGAGAGAGTCTTGTTGACCTAAGATTTCCACACCAAAGGTAATGGTACCAGAGGCAACTATATCGTACCAAGCTGACATGGTACAACAATAATGGGGTTTCTTTTTTTGCAGTATGGGCATAATTTGAAGCATACCTGAGTCGGTAACTAGCATTACAGGAATATTCATGATGAAATTAGATCTGTTCAGTACATACTAGCATAAGACCCAGAATGGTACAACATTTATAGTTTTACACCTAGAACCTCACCTGATCTGATCTCTCTCTTCTCACAATTTGCATAAAATCTAGCCTTGTACACCAAAGCGCACAACAACATGAATCGAAGCACAACAATTGTCACATATGATCAATAAACCGACATCTTTGTTCACATAAAAGATATTTATTTAATTTTGTTTTTTTATTTTTTTTATTTTTTATTTTTAGTTAAGAAGAGCCCGTAGGCAACATCTCAGCTACTGTTTTGGTTCTGACTCAATTTGTAAAAAAAAATAATAACAATTTTTTTAAAAGAGATGAAAACAATTTTCTCCGTACTGATATTTGCCTGTAGCAAAAATAAATGCTTTTATAAATTGTAAATTTTTTAAATCTAGCACTACTTTTACAATCTGGGTCAATTCTAAAGCCACTTCGAAGTACAACACCTCCCCATTCAATTCTGAATTAGGCACCACTTCGAGCCTCAAAAGTAGCTTTTCAGTACTGATATTTTTCTTGGATTTGCGAGAGCAATACTGACGTTCGTTCACTTCGAGACAGAAATCGATCAGTTCATAAATGAAGTGGTCATTCTCTCACAAGTCAACCACAAGAACGTTGTGAAACTCTATGGATGTTGCCTAGAGACTGAAGGACCGTTGCTTGTTTATTAGTTCATTTCAAACGGAACACTTTTTAACCATCTCCCTGTAGAGGAACATTGTTCCTTGACATGGAAACATCGGTTAAGAATTGCCCTTGAACCTGTAGGAGAAATTTCCTATCTTCACTCATCTACCTCTATATCAGTTTTTAAGAGAGACATAAAATCATCAAACATTATATTGGATGATTATTTCACAGCAATAGAGTCAGATTTTGGGGCCTCAAGATCTGCACAAATAGATCAAACGGGCATGACTACAGTTATCCAAGGTACATTCGGATATTTAGACCCCGAGTACTATAGCACTGGCCGGTTAACCCAGAAAAGTGATGTGTACAGCTTTGGTGTCATTCTAGCTGAATTGCTAACAAGACAGAAACCATTAATCTCCTCTAGCGTGTTTGAAGGGGATAGCCTCATTGCATATTTTAGATCTGCTATGCAAGAGAATCGTCTCTTTGAGATTCTGGATCCCCAAATTGTGAACGAGGGGCACAGAACAGAACTCGAAGCCATTGCCAAGCTAGCAGAAATGTGCCTGAGAATTAAAGGAGAAGAACGGCCAATAATGAAAGAAGTGGAGATATGGCTCGAGGTCTTGTGGCGGTCCAACCAACAGCAAATACATCCTTGGAGGTCCCAAAGTTTGGTGGAGAGGCAACTTATGCTATTAGACTACAACGTGGCAATTGATACAGAGACTCTGCTCAACGAGCAATCCCCTCATGACGAAGAGATCGGGAATACAAGAAATTATTTCAATATAGATAAGGAAGCAGAGGAGAGCATTGCCATCGGTCGTTAATTACCATTCATTTCTTCAAGTGTTGCCTCACAATGTCGCATACATCTCTTGTCCTATTTATGTCGGTTGTATATTTTATTTTCTCAATAATTTATTTGTACTATTACATTTCTTTTATGTTATCATTTTGGTATGCTGGTAATTTATGATTTTCTTCTTGCTTCAGTTTGTATAATTTCGTCCGCTTCCTTCTTCATCTATAATTGTAGTTACTTATATACAATAATTCTATGCTAATATGATATTTTGATTCCATAGCAAAGAAGTTTGTAGGTTTCCTAATAGAACCTATATGAAAAAGTTACAAGAAGGTTCAATATACATTAAACCACAGTTTGCATAGAAGAAAAACATTAAAATTAAACGAAAATTTCAACAAAAAAGATAAAACTCATCTTAAGTACTTACAATTGGTATTTACAAATGGGTGCATTTACCAAGTTTTGGAGAAGCATCCTCTCTGCCGTTCTTGTCAATATGATCTTTGCTATGACAACAATAGTCTCTATTTAATGGCTATATATTCTGAATATTTAAAGGCCCATCACCGGGATATTATCAAGAGAAGGCCCAAGATATTTCTGGGGATCTCGGTGAAATGGGTTTGTGGATTCTCTGAGCTCGGTACTGTCAATGACTGGGCCCTTCATAAATGCAAGAAAATGAGAAAGGTTGAGAATCAATTTTCAAGATTGGAGGACCAAGTGAGGCATGAGCGGCGGTAATCAATTTTATTCTTTATGGTAACATAATTTGTTGTCAATACGGCCTCTACATTTACAAGATATTTAGTTTCTCTTTGCAATAGTTTATTATACAATTTGGTGATACAATTTCATAACACTCAAAATAAATTCGTTCTGTATGCCTGCATAATAAAATTGTCCACATATATACTTATACAAAAAGAGACTAGTATATTAAATTACCAATATTTTCTCTGACATTATCACGAAAGTTTTTCCCATTGTCTGAGTAATTGACTGCATAATCATTGAAAGATTTTTTATATATTTTTTTCTCAAACGGGACGACAAGAAGTTATATATTTTATAAATGAAAAAAATTGCGCTATATAAAAACATTGAAAACATTTCTTCTATTATATAATTTGGATTTTAGATAGACAGATGAGTTCTAGCTTTCCAACTTCTTAATATCCATAGAAGACTCCTTTGAGTTTCGATTCCACAACCTCCCACAAGAAGGGTGTTATCATCTAGACCAAATATCGGTTCTTATTAATAAAAATATATTTTTTAATTTGATTATAGTTTGCTTCCTGTCCAAAATTTTAATTTATTCTTATCTATGGGATCGATATATGTTGACCACTATTTTTGCAATTTTGCTATATACTCCAGCTTTGAAATTGTTGTTTCGTTAGTACAACTCTAATTTGATCTAATAACCAGATTATAGGAGATCTCAATCCGATACTGAATATCCAGAGATAATTCTCCTTCTATGTATAAACGGCCTCTGCTAGGAAATTGTTTTAATTTACAGCTCATGTTTCCCTTTCAATTACTAGCAATGTAATTCGCCTATTAATAGGCTGTAACATCTTTTTTATCAATAATATACAAAACAGAAATTCAAATACTATTTGTCTTCCTCTTCCTTGCTTATTCAAAATACAAATACAAATGAGTATCTAGAAAAACGTTTATGGTATCAGAGCCAGGTTATAGGAGCCATGCGCCATGCCACTGCAACAAACTCAAAATGGTTGAGGAATATGACAACGATGCAAAAGGTGAGTGATTTGCTTCAAATGTGAAATTCAACAACGACGATGGAACATTTTTGTTCAGGCTAGTCATGGTTGTGTACTTTTAGGCATATCTTTATATGCACATTACAAGTTGAAAAATAAATCATTTATTCTCATTAGTCGGTCAATTAAAAAACAAAATGTTTTTTTTATACATACTATATTTTTTATTTTTTTAATAAAGATAAAATGAGAAGTTTGTAAATTTAAAATTATTTCAATAGAAAAGATAATAAGTTGAATAAATTAATGTCTTTCAAATTTAAGCGAATAAATATAATATTATTAATTTTGGAAAAAATATATATATATATAATTTATTGCTAGTATTCTTATTGAATAGAACTGTGAAGCCTTTGAAAGTTTCTTACAGTAGATAATAATCCGGTTGTTCAAATATCCCTTTCGAATTAAATATGAAAGAAGAAAATATCTCAGAAAGATTTTGCCTGTGATCTAGTTTACTATAACATCATTAATTTTGAGAAGGACATAAATTGGACCAAGTCAACCTCTCCCTTTCATTTATCTCCTTGGGGTCAATTTTTTTCTGAAAAAGATTTCCTCTTAATTTATATCACATTGCTAACAATGTGTGTGTGTGTTCATAAGTTATATTGAACTGACGCATTCATGTAATCTGACTTATTTAATCTCAAATTGGATAATTAAAATGCAGAAGTTTGAAGGACATGATTACTTGTGGTTTTCTTGTAAATTTTCACCAGAAAATTTTTACGTGACTAATGGTAGTATAATTATAATTCCACAAACTTTCATTTTGTACTTTATGGTTATCTAAAATTGAATCTAAGGGAAATACCTATTTTGTACTTTAATGGGACATGTGGTACCGGTTTGTAGTTGAGAATGTTGTACCTGATGCAATGATTTTTTAACATTGTTCTAAATAGCTAGCTATAGCTACACAATAGCTGCGCGCTATAGCTTTTTCGGATCTCAAAAGCTATAACGTTATTAACTTCCTTTCTTAATTTTATAATGATTCTAAATAGCTAGCTAGCTATGGTTGTACTATAGCTGCACGATAGCTTTTTCGGTCCTTAAAAGCTGTAGCGCTATAATTACTATTTAGAACCTTGATTCTTTAACATTCTAATGCAATTGATTGGCAGTACCAACATTTAAAAGAAAAAAAAAAAGAAATTGGAGAGAGGGAAAAATAAGAGTTAGTGTTAGTATTGGGTGAGAAATAGTTCACGTCCTCAAAATAACTTATATAGTTGGTCATAAATGGTGAGTTGGACCTTCATGTGACATTCTGTTAGTATTCTTGATGGAATATTAACTGAGTGACTTATTTGGAACAAATACAAAGTTCAGTGATTACGAAGGGATAAATCAAACTTGAGTAACCAATTCGTGACAAAGAAAAAAATTTAGTGGCCTCTGATGAAATTTACCCTAAAAGAATATCATATATTATACACAGAGGCGACCCGCGACCCTCTACGTACTCTGAAGCAATATGTCGTTTTTACTTTCTAATATCCACCACAAAAAGCAGAAATCATTTTCAGAATAATTTTCACCTCGAGAATAAAAGGGAGAGGATGCTTTTGGTCCAATTTATTTCCTTCTCAAGATTAACCTTGCTATAATGACAACTGCGAAGGAAAATATTTGTAAGATATTTTCTTCTTTCATTTTGAATTCAAAAAGGAATTTTAACAACCCGATTGTCTAGAATATAAGAATTTCCAAAGGCACCACACAGTTCCACTCAATACGTGTGTGGCTTTAACAAAATAGTGATAAATGTGTGGCTGATTGATTTGCGATTATTATTACAAGTAAACATTAACTCTTTCCAAATAGTGATTTATATGAATGTATGGTTTGCTGGTTGCCAAATCCTGATATTTATAAAGTGCCTCGAACTGCAGTAACAGTGCATATATTTTATTTGTAGATTATTTATGAATATGATGAAGGAAACAAAAAGAAACTCATTGCAAGTAGTACCAACCATATACAATACTGCGGTGACACTGATACTAATCCAACTTCTCCTCCACATCAAAAGCACTGAATCTGCAAGCATCATTGCTCTGCCTGGTTGCCAAGATAGCTGCGGTGGAATTTCCATCCCTTATCCTTTCGGCATTGGCCTAAATTGCTCCCTGAATCTTGCATTCAATGTCACTTGCCACACAACTTACAAGAAAGGTACACCTACACCTTACCTTGATGCTCCAGGAATTAACAATAATGGTACACCTACACCTTACCCTGTTTTTTTTCCCATTCTGAATATAAGCCTGTCCTTGGGCCAGGCACGTGTAGGCAGTCTTGTAGCGTCCCAGTGCTATAACACCACGACAAAGAAAGATGATTACAATACTGGGGGATTGTACTTTGGTGAGTCACTCTGGCTAAACACGGAGAAGAACAAATTTACAGTCATTGGGTGTAATACACTTGCTTATCTTGGCCTTGACATGAGTAGTAATTCCTTAGTAGGGTTCCTTTCTTCGTGTGATAGCCTAGAAATCCTGAAAAAGTATGGATCCTGCTCTGGAATAGGCTGTTGCCAGACAGCAATCCCCAAAGAAACATCCGACATTGGGGTCTGGTTTGATGACAGGACCAACAACTCAGAGGTGCATAACTTTAGTCGTTGCAGCTATGCTACGGTTGTCGAGGAGGCTGCATTCAGATTCCAAACCACTTACGTCACCAATGACGAGCTGAGTGCTCTTGCGCTCACCAAAACTGCCGGTGTTGGTCAACTGCCTCTGTTTTTGTCTAGAAAACTGCCGGTGTTAGTGAACTGGGCCATAGAAGGCACAACATGCGAGATCGTACAAACTAACAAATCCTCCTATGCATGCAGAAGCGATCATAGTATTTGCTTGAAAAATGATCATGGTTATCTCTGCAACTGCTCCGATGGTTATGAAGGCAATCCTTACCTTGATGGAGGCTGCCAAGGTCTTCTCTCTCTCACTCTCTCCTGCTCTTGCTCTCTTTTATTTGTATTTATTTTTCTTTTGATCTCTTGTTCTCTCACTCTCTCCTGCCCATCATATTAACAAAACAGAGAGTATTCATAAATATGGTACAGTATTATGTAGGCATATCTGATAATGTGGCATATACTAATTCTTGCAGACATCAACGAATGTGTCAACCCAAATGCATGCTCCAAGCCAGGAAAATGTCACAATTTTGAAGGAGGATATCGCTGTTCTTGTCCTTTCGGTTGGCGTAGCAATCATAACAATCCTGGTCCGGCAGAATGTGATCTCGACGTGGCACTAGTTACAGGTTTGTTATTACCTTCTCAAAATACTTGTAACTTCCATGAATTTTTGAATGTTATTAGAAGTATAGAAATAGAAAGAAGGGATTACTTTTCAAGATAAATGCAAAATACAAGTACTCCCTCAAACTAAATATTGGCTGCTTAGCTCGACGCCGCAAAAATTTAATCGTACCTATACAATTTTCTTAAAAAAATACTCACCCATTGGAATCAAACCAATAGAACAAAACAGGTAGATTTTTTGCGACGGACTCAAACAGGTAGATTTTTTTTTTATTAATGTATTTTAAATCAAACCAATAGAACAAAACCAACGCCACTGGTACATTTTTCTCATTCCCCAGCGAAGTTTTGAATGATATATATGTTACAACTTTTTCTGGATATATTCCACGAAGTTTTGAATGATTTTTAGGATAAATAAAAAAATGAGTAAGGTTAAAATGCCCTATTAGTTTTGTGTCCCAATCATGCACCAAATTTTTATCTTCATTTTTAAAGTTATAACACTCAATCCGAATTAAAATGAAACCCTCATGAATTGGTTCAGGAGTAGTACTAGGATGGATGACCTCCTGGGAAGTCCCTTTGTTGCTGATTCTGACTGGGTTTCATTTATAGTATATCCCAACTTGTTTGGGAATAAGGGCTTTGAAGAAGAAGAATAAATAGTCAAGCCGAACCGCTCAAGATAATCTCCATATTAAAATCAGTATGGAGACCAAATGAGTGTGTAGACCAAATTTTACAAATTTATGAAAAAAATTACTAATTTTTAGATAGGTACAAAATCACTACTTTTGGATAATCCATAATCTTCTCAAAAGCGAGATTTTGTATCTATCTAAAAAAATAGTAAAATTTTTCAAACAGTATAAAATTTAATCTCCAAAAATATTTTAATATGAATATTATATTGAGCAGTTTCGATCAGCTATTTAAACTTTAAACTGAAGATAAAACTGTGGGGTATGATTGGAGCACAAAATGGAAATTAATGGGGCATTTTGCCCTCCAAATTTTACTCAAAAAATGAAGCATTTTTGCCCAATATATTGCAGGAATTGCTGCGGGTATTGTTGCTCCATTCTTTCTTGGGATTCTTATATATGTGCTCCATCAAAGAAGAAACCTTTCAAAAGTAAAAGAGAAGTACTTTCAACAATATGGGGGATGGATTCTGTTAGAGAATATTAAATTAAACCAAGGGTTTGGTTTTACAATCTTCACGAAGCAACAGGTAGAACATGCAACAAACAATTTTAACACATCAAATATTCTTGGCCAAGGAAGCCATGGCACTGTCTACAGAGGAACTCTAAGAGATGAAACAGTTGCCATTAAAAAGTGTAAGATAGTCAATGAGAGCAAAAAGAAAGAATTTGGAAAAGAGATGCTTATTCTTTCACAAATTAACCACAAGAACATTGTAAACATTCTAGGCTGTTGTCTAGAGGTGGAGGTTCCTATGCTTGTATATGAGTTCATCCCTAATGGTACTCTATATCACCATATCCATCACAAAAAGCAAGGATCACACATTTCTCTCGAAACCCGTCTAAGGATTGCACATCAATCAGGAGAGGCACTTGCCTACTTGCACAGTTCGGCATCTCCTCCAATTTTCCATGGAGATGTGAAGTCTGCAAATATTCTCTTGGACCAAAATTACAAGGCAAAGGTGTCAGATTTTGGAGCCTCAATACTAGTTCCCACAGATGAAGCACAATTTGTCACGCTTGTGCAAGGAACATGTGGGTACCTTGATCCATAATACATGCAATCTTGTCAACTCACAGACAAGAGCGATGTGTACAGCTTCGGTGTAGTTCTTCTGGAGCTTCTAACCAGAAAGCCCGTAATTGATTTTGATGCGCCAGAAGAAGAGAGGAGCCTTTCGTCTCGCTTCCTCTCTGCTATGAAAGAGAACAAAATGCAAGAGCTTCTAGATGATGAAATAAATCATGAAGATGATATGGAATTAATTAAGGCAGTTGCTGAACTGGCTAAGGAATGTCTGAGTATGAAGGGGGAACATCGACCTATGATGAAGGAGGTGGCGGAAGAGCTTCATCGAATAAGCAAACTTAAGGAGCATCCTTGGGGACTAGAGTACAATCCCGAAGAAACAGAGACTCTGCTCAGTGAACGATCCCAGCATCACAAAGAGATTGAGCAGACAAGCCATTATTTCAATATAGATAAGGAAGCGGAGGAGAGCATTGCCATCGGTCGTTAATTACCGTTCATTTTTTCAAGTGTTGTCCTCACAATAATTAATTCTTCTCATCTTATTTATGTCACTTGTATATTTTACTTTCTCAATAATTTCTCATTATTATCACCTTTCTCATTATATAGTCTCTTTGTTTTCCTGTATTGTATTGTATTATGTTGTTCCAAATATTTTCTAGTGTATTGCATTGTATTGTATTATGTTGTAATTTATGATTTTCTCCGTGCTTGTATAATTTTTTCAACTTCCTTCTAATATATAATCGTATTGATTTCCAAGATATGTAATTAGAAATAAAATAATCCTAATAAAGACTAATTCTATACTAATAAGATATTAATATGTAATGTCAGTACTACAGAATTGCAGACTTCTATCGGGTTAAAACTGGATCTGCTAACGGAGTCCCTACTGATAGAGACCAACACGATGGAAGAAACACAAATACTTCTAGCAGTTTCATAGCTCTCGTATAATATTCAAACACTACAAAACATATTACCGATAGGATAATTCTACATCCTCTATCGGTATACCGATACAAGTTTAACTTTTTTTTTATTTCATTCATAAAGTTGACAGCCCCTCCAAATTTACTACACAAATTAATCATAAACAAGTATATATAGACACTACTAGAATCTCGGTTTGTTGCATGGGTAAAAATAATTGTTGCATGGTTAAGTAGTGTCCATGCAACAAATATTGGCATTTCTGACACAGTTAAATTTGTTGCATGGGTAGTCCCATGCAACAGTTACTCATGCAACAAGTTTGATGGTTATCCATGCAACTGCCTCTTATTTATCCATGCAACAAATATTTAATGACCCGTGACCCGCTAGCAAGGATAAAAAGTATATTCTAATGAATTTCCATGCAACAACTCATCCCATATCCATGCAACAAGTCTCCCAAATTTAGACTAAACAGTTGCATGGATAACCCATGCAACAATTATTTGAGAACTATTTGTTGCATGGACTTATCCATGCAACAAATCTCTAAAATCTAGACTAAACAATTGCATGAGTAACCCATGCAACAAGTCTGGAGGATTATTTGCGAACTATTTGTTCCATGGATTACCCATGCAACAAGTTTTGACGATTTTTTTGAACTATTTGTTGCATGGGCCTACCCATGCAACAATTATTGAATTTCTGGATAGTGACTTTTCTATATATATTTGATCTCTCCTTTCAAAATAAATATATTCTTATAAATTACAACAAGTGATACATTACAGTAGTATATTAATTTGTTCACATCCTACTTAATATTGTTCAAGTTTAAAAGGAAATTTGATCTCTCCTTTTAAATTGAATATATTTTGTAAATCATAGCAAAAAGAATTAGAGCATTATATTACAAAATAAAAGAGATACACAAATAATTCGGAAACTTAAATCGAGGGATCTGGATTTTCATCCCAATTTTCATGACAATACAAGGGATCGGGATAGCTTCACGTGAAATATCTAACTAAAGTACCTCAACAGTTTTCTGAACAGCAGCTGGTATGCCATTTCAAATGGCTTTTTCTCACATTTTTCACACACGGTACCCCTTCAAAATTCTACATAACCCTCCCATATATATCTAATGTAATTCCACAAAATATCAAGTAAAAATAAGAAAGGTAACATCTATTTTTGTACACATTTCTCCAACAATCCATAATTTTTCAGAATCTGGACTGGTCATAGAAAATATTGTACCAGTAGACATTAGAATATTAATTTAGGCCAAAGTAAAATATAGTCATAATCTTAACTACAAACCCTAGTTTCCCACAAAATATAAAGGTCATACGCTTTTAGGAAACCCACTTTTGAGACCTTTGAAATTGACACAACCTGCTGCAGTTGCAACAAGCTCCCATGCATTGTTGGTGCAACTACTCTAAGCATTTCATTGTTTTCAATATATTATATTTACCTCTCAACTCTTCCAACTCTTTTTCTTATTTATCCTTATAAGTTAATTCACACACTTTAAATTTTATATTTCCAATTATAACCCTTCTCTGTTTAGTTTCTCCATCACACCTGTTCAAAATTAGTCTATTCTTAACACACATCTGTCCAAAACTGATCTAAAGCACTTGGACAAAGCACATGCACCTCCATTGTATTTGTTGCTGTCTTGATTTTCTTGTTTGCTCTTTTGTCTCTTTGAGCAATTTTGTGTTGCATTGATGGGAGCAATGTAAGAACGAATTAGAGTTTGCTTTTAATCACCATTGGAGAATAGACTAGAAGCAAATAGGAGCTGATTTTTATCTATTTGCTCACAAAGAAATAGAGCATATATGGAGGTTAGTTGGATTCTGAATTTGAAGGTTGACTAATTTAAACTTCACGCAGTAGAGAAAAAAAATGAAAGGTTGCATAAAAAACTATTTCTAAGGATATGTAACACTCTACACAGTACACCATACATATGTAACGCTCTGCATAAAATTGTTTATGACAGATGAATAAATCAAAATCCAAAATATTGTGCTAAGAAATTCAAATGTATGGAAATTTGGAAAAGAAAGTACAATCGCTTCTATTGGTACTGGTACATACTAAGAACCAGACTTATTCCCAGAAAAGAATCAAGCATTATTCTTATTTGGGAAGAACTGAGAGAGAGTTTCAAATTGGGGATTTGATATATTTGAAGGATAAACTATATCGCTACAACTCTCTAGGTCAAAGGAGAAATAAAAAAAATCAGCTCAGGATATTTTTGACCAGGTGCCACGTACTAGAACATATTGGATTTCTATTTAGGTGTTAATGACTGGATAGTTTGTACTCAGTTCTAAATATTTAATTGGAAAACCCCTGATTATAATTCTCCACCTTATTGCCAATAATTAAATTTCAAAACCCCCAGATTGTAGTTTTCCACATTATTGACAATAATTAAATTTGAAAACCATGGTAGCATAGTTATATTTTATTGCCTAATATGGTTGTTTTAAGCAAAGTTGCTCCGTTGCTCCATTTACTGGTAAAAAGAGATAAATCAGGAGTACTTTTAATTTACTGGTAAATTGTTGGTAATCTTTTGGTATACGACTGCTGTAATAACAGGTGGTACTGTGGTTCTCATTTGCAACCGTGCTAATACCTCAAATGAATCTCTTAATCAGGTAAATTAAATTCACCATTAATTAAATTTTTGCAATTCTTTAAAGATAATACTTCAAACGAACCAGATGATACCTCAAACGAACACAAAGATAATACTTCAATTAAATTTTGCAATTCTTTAAAGACAATACCTCAAATGAACACAAATATAATACTTTGGTTTTAAAGAAAAAAAGAAGAAATCTACACCTATACTAGATGAATCTCTGAGGTTGAGAAAGGTGAGACCTCCATGGACCCTGTGTAAGGTGACCCAGCCACACAACCTTACCCGCTTGCCTATATCGCTCACCCCAAGATCACTGCAATTTGCGATTCTGTTCACCCAATTCAATGGAGAGAGCAGGCGGTGGTAGGAGGAAGAAAATTATGAGCGAGAGTGAGAGAGGGAGAAAATTAAAGGGCACAATTAATGAAATTGCAGCGTGGCTGGCCATTAACGCAGGAGAAAAAAAATTGCAATTGGCGGGAGAAAAAATTAGCAATTGGCGGGAGCAAAAACTTGCAATTGGCGCCTTGGTGGGGAGAAGAGAAGATATGAGGATACTTGGCCAGAAAGAGGAGAAAGGTAGGAGCTTCTCTGAGAAGGAACCCAGGAAAAAAAAAACAAAGCTTAGAGCTGACAGGTGGTACCCCATTGTTATGGAAATTATTTTTTTCATGAAAATTTTTATTAGCAAATTTGTCATGCATATAGGATACGAAAAATATACAAAATAAATATATTTGAATTTATTAGCAAAATTTTCATGCATATAGGATGTGAAAATGAATGCATTTAGATTTATTGGCAAATTTTTCATGCATAGGATATGAAAAATTGCACAATTTATATTTAGATTTATTGCAAATTTCTAAAAGACCAAGAAGTATATATAGTAAGAGAAATATATACCACTAAATTAGACAAAGAGCACAATTACTTAAATATGGAAATAAAGATTAGCAAAGTCTGTATATTAATTTTTAGTTCAAAGACTTAAATATTTTAATTTTGCCATAATTTGTTCCCTCAACATGTGTCAATATTTGCAAAAATATTTAATGAAATTCAATCAATTAATATCAAAATTCGACTTTAATTGTAAAAATATTTTGTAATAGAAATTATATTAATTAAATTTATGCAATAATTAATATTATAATATATTTATTGCTTGATTAAATGAGTTTGATACGTTAATTATATAGCATTACATGCATGAACATGAAACATAAACTCTTGTTCCATGAGTTAATGAAGATGTACGAGAATATTTCACCCGTTGGTCGATCGGAACCGTTCAAATTAAAGAGCACTGTATTTATTGTCTTGCACCCGAGTTTGATCAGATTTTGTTTTTATTTACCTATCCATCTAGTTGATCAAAAATTGAAGTATCGTATGGTCATGAACACTTCGTGTTGGATCGAAGTCCATACATAATAAAACTTTCAAACTTTTATGTTGGTTATGTTCACTATTCTCCCTTGATCATTTTAAAACAGATTTGAAAAGATTTTATCACAGATCGACCGTTGATTTCCCGCGTGAAAATGAACGGTCCAAAAATGTTTTATAAATTTGAAAGGACGTATAATAATAAAAGTCTATAAAAATGATATGTATAAGTATTATTTGGCTATATAAAATGTAAAAAAAATAAAACTATTTTTTCTGAAATTTTTTGACATGTGTTTCTGTACATCTATCATAAATATCAAGCTTTTATACCGTATGATAAGAGAATAACGGTTCTGATTTATTCATTTTGAATAGATGGGGATGGGAAGTCCTTATACTCTCATGTAACATAATATTTATGTTTAGATCTGATGGTAGGTGATGCACATGATCCTTTGATATTAGTGCGCAAAGATAATCACACGGTCCGATCTAAACAAAAATATCATGTTACCTTAGAGTAAATGAATTCTTTGATTGCCTCTTTAACTTTTCATTTTCCCTTCTCTCTGTGCGCAGCTGCCTTGGTAACTTAGGTTTTCATTTCTCCTCCTAATTTTTTACATTCCCTCCAATTTTATCTGTTTTTTCCCTCTTCTTTTTTTCGGAAATTCCAAATGGCGCCACTGCTATCACCAAACCTAATTCCTTAAATTTGCCGATCTTTTCACTTACGATCTAACCACTAAACCTTCACCCAATCCCACGACCAAACCCTTGTGCTCCTGACGCTGGCGCTGGAGGCGATTCCGTCGAGATTCTACGATGCCTTCATTTTGCAAGACCTGAAGGTGGTGGTCGCCGAGCCACGCCTCGTACTAGATTCTCCTGAATGTGGTGTCGTCAGGCAGCGCCATTCCAGGTCCAGAGGATACACGGTCCTTCCCACCTCCCATCATTGCCCCGTGCGGTTGTTTCCTCTTTGACTTACAATTTTCAATTAGCTTATAAATTGCTCACAAGTGACTAATTTGGATATTTTCGTGTGCTAGTTTGATTCATGCATTTTTTGTTGTAACTGAATCACAATTTTGGAGTTAGTTTATCAAACCTAATCAATCCCCTAATTGATATAAAATTCCAAATCAATCCACCGTGGTGGTAGCTTTTAGGCTCTTTAGTTTTTTATTTCTAATATTAGTTTTTTACTTCAATTTGAGTTAAAATAATAGTTCTGTCTTGGATTTGGTGTTAAAACTTGACACAAGGCTTGTATGCTCCACTTATAATTTTCGCTGAATAATCAGAGGGACAATTTGCAAACATTAACAGGAAAGCAACCTTTATAAAGAAAAAATCAAATACTTGTGGATTGTTGTGGATTTGTGTATCGATAAAGCAAAAATCAAGTACAGTTTATAATTTACCTTTCAAGTTAATAATTTATGTATAATTGTTGTGGATTTGTGTATGCTGAAATTTATGAGTCAGTGAGTTAATAATTTGGGTACTGAAATTCTAGGTTTTCTCAATTTATTTAGCATGTTTAGTACCAGTTACAGTTATGTTCAATTTTTTTCTCAAAGTAAAAGTTGAAAGAACTATTGAACCAGTACAGGGTGGGACTTGGTTCAGTGTACTAGCACTGTACTTGTAACAATTTTTGCTAATGTACTTATTTAACTTCACAAATATTAATGTATGTCATGTTCTAATGCAGCAAATAGATGAGTACTTGAAAGGATGCAGGTTTCTTCCAAAGCTCAACAATGAAAAGGCCGAGGAGAGAAATTCCACATACAAAGAAAGATTCAGCAGCTTAGAGAATTTGGTAACTGATATTCTTCCAATTTTAAACAGATTTTGGTCATAATCGAGTAGACTACAAATGGTAATCAAATCACCTGATTCGTTTCTCGATCCTCTTAAGTGGTACAAGATTACTACTTTGGCCCCTGATTAACCAGAACTAGAAGAGCATTACATTAGACAAGAAACTTGTTCATTGCTATTGCCATAATATTTAATCTGGTCGTTTAAGGGTTTCATTGAAAAGTGGTAGAAATGATCACAAGTGAAATTTTTTAAGGGATGGAAAGTCCCAATGATGTCTTAATATGAATATAGTTTCTAGTTTCTATTTCTTTGAACCATTCTTGTACAAATTCTTATTACTCGAGATATAACTGATATTTGACTTTGTTTTGTAAAATTGTTCAAAATAGTTGAAGAATGACTTGGTTCTTATACCAAAGGAAACAACATGGTTTGGTTTTTATCCTGATGGCAGCTTCAACGATGTACTATCTCCTCAAGAGGTACCAATATAAAAAATTTGCGATATCCTTCTATTGCTAAAAAAATTATATGTTCCAATTTAAAAATTCAATAAATTCAGCCAACTTTCAACAAGCGATGATCACTGGCACTGATATCCTTTTTTTTTTTTTTTACAATTTCCATTGAGATTACTATCCCAGCACTCCAAATTATCAACCACTTAATCAAAGATAATATCACTTTCCAAGAGAATGCCTGCCTCGTTGGTCTTGTAATGTATATGTTCTAGATTTCAATTTATCATCTCAATGGAGGTTTAAACTGCGGTAATTAAGTGCCCTCATTTTGTCGATTGTAGATTCCAGTAGTTATGAATCTGGCAGCACCTAAAGAGCTTAGAGAGGTTCGAATGCCCTCTTTTTTCAGCAGCTTTGTCAATCAAGGTTTTCTTCATTTGTATTTGATTTTGTAAAAGAATCTTGCTCTAACTTTTTAATTTGGAGGCATTGCTTTTTGTACATTTTGGTTTCATTGTATACATTTCTCAAGAGTTATAACTTTATTATTTTTGTTAAATATTTTCTTTTTACAGCACACATACGTTGCAAATGTTCATAGCATGCAGAGGGATACCTACTTTGGTTAACTTATTTGAACCTGACTATGCCAAGTACAGGTTTGCTTTGAGCCTATCTATTTTGTATGCTCCTTTAGTCTCTCTATTTCAGCTATTTTGTTAATTTCCATAATTTTATTTTCAAACTTATCATGGTGCGTATACTTGGTCATGTTATAATCCATTCGTACCAATTTGGTACTTATCTGGTCTTCTTCATGGCTTGGATTTTAGTAATAAAAGAGTCAGTAGGGGAAAAATTGTGATTGTTGGATGACTTATGCTTGTGAATTGAACTGTGGAATCGAGCCTTGAATTGCTTTAGTTCTATTTTCTTTGAATTGGTTGATATTAACATTGAGTATCTTGTGATAAAAAACTGTTTTTTATGAGTTAGGTTTAATTTCTCATTACGTAGCAGTTGACCATGTAATAAAGGGATAAACAATATTCCAATTTACTTAAATAGGGGAGGCACTTTTCAAGCACTCCTCAATGCTGACACCTAGTGGTTTGGGAGAGAAAGGCAGAATAACCAGCCCTTCTAGTGTGGGGTGTTGCAAACAGGTATGGTATTTTTTTTTTTACTTTTCAATTTTCTATGTTCTTTTTGGCTCTTTTCATTTTGGCTCTTTTCAACTTGGTGCAGCAGAGTTTCTTCATAAACCATTATCAGAAGACAAACTAAGAAATATTTGGCAACATGTCATTCGTAAGGTATGAATTAGGTTTCACATTCAACTCATATATGCTAATATCTTTCTTCTTTTGTGATTTTACTAAGCTTTTACTCTCTTAATTAACAAGGCATTTAGTTCAGGAGACAAAGTGTGACACCACCGTAAGAACACGAAAAAGAAATTGCATAAGAGATTTGTTAAAGCAGTGGAGTAGCTAGGTATAGATAGAGTCCCAAATTATTGATTTGATGAAAGTTGAAGGTCCATTGGGGTAGCCTAGTTTGTAAATTTTTGTTGATGGGTTGTGCGTATATTTTGGGTATAGAAACAAGTTCTATATAGTTCTGTGGTTATAATTCTATTTGGTTTTATGTTACAATGCATGCTTGAATTTGGTATGTTGATTAATGATAAGTACAATGTTTCTCTCTATATTTTATTGTGTTCTTGTTCTGTTTTAATTTTCATGGGAAATGTAAAAGATTTGGTTGGTACCAAATTGGTACGAGGTGAATTATAGAATTGGGCCTGAATTTTTTTTTTTGGAACGACAATTTTTTGCATCGTAAAATCTATACAAATATGGGGACCAAACAATATCTTTGCAAATAACCTGGTGGGGCCCACCTTCTTTGTCCATGCAACTAATAGGTTAATTACCCATGCAACAAACCATGTGGGGCCCACGACATTTAACCATGCAACTACTCACTCCCCTATCGTTGCAACTAATCCATAGGACCCACACACTTTATCCATGCAACAACTCACTCCCCTATCGTTGCAACTAATACATGGGACCCACACACTTCATCCATGCAACTACTCAATGCTATATCGTTGCAACTACTTTTTGCATCTGATTTGTTGCATGGGTACTTATTGCATGGACACACCGTTGCAACAAGTATTCCAGAAGTTATTGCATGGTAAACCCATGCAACAAGTCCGAAATTGAGTAGTTGCAACGGGGGTTGTTGCAACGGTATTTTTTGTGACTTGTTGCATGGGTAACCCATGCAACTGACATTTTTAGGGATTGTTGCAACGGTAAGCCGATGCAACAAGCCAAATTTTATCCATGCAACAAATCGAGATTCTAGTAGTGAGATACATAAAACAAACTTAAAAAAATATATATATATACATAATTTTTTTTCCTTATGACCTTATAAGTTTTCTTATAAGAAATGAAAAAGCTTTAAAAAAAACTCCGGTGCTCCCACTAGTGGAAAAATTGGAATTAGGATCGCTTATTTACACACATTAGTATCAGATTTTAACCGATCCTGATCAAGGCAATACTAATACTACATTAATCTGGATCGGTTAAAAAACCGATCCAAATAGTTTCATTTAGGATCGGTTGTTTCAAAAAACCGATTCTAATAGTACCAATTAGGATTGATTATTTGAAACAACCGATCCTAATTCGAGTTTCCGCCGATAAAAAAAAAGGAATTAGGATCGGTTCTTTCAAAAAATCGATCCTAATAGTACTATTAGGATCGGTTTTTTGAAACAACCGATCCTAATGTTTTTTTATTTTATTTTTCATAACCAACATTAAAAAAAGAAAAAGAAAAAAAGAATTCAGATCGGTTCTTTCAAAAAACCGATCCTATTAGTATTATTAGGATCGGTTATTTGAAACAACCGATCCTAATATTTTTGTTTTTGCAGAACCAACATTAAAAAAAAAGAAATTAGGATTGGTTGTTTCAAAAAACCGATCCTAATAGTACTAATAGGATCGGTTATTTATTTGAAACAACCGATCCTAATTTTTTTTTTCTTTTTTGTAGAACCAACATTTTGTGAATCCATATTATAATCCATTACATATTATAACAAGAAATTTAAATTCAAAAAAATTAATTAACAAACACATAAGTGACTGATTGATCTATTTTTTCAATTAACACACATTTATGCAATTAATGTAAAGCACAACAATAAAAAAAAACAATAATTATCTCGTTTGCAATCACATCACTTGAGATTAGAAAAGACCCAAAAAAGAAAAACAAATGAAACAATTAGATGGAAAAATATTTTCCAAAGAAAAATATAAAAAAAAATGTATTTTAAAAGTACAATAATGAGAAAATTAGATAAAGCTAATACCGTGATAGTTGATCGTCCGGATGATTAAGTAACTTGAGCGAGATGTTCTCAAGACTGTAAAACAATATACAAACACCATTAATTAATTTTTGAAACAATAAATAAAATTAAAAACTGACACAATTGAGCCGGAGGTGTGAGAGACTCGACTTTGAGAGGGAGAGACGGAGACACAGAGACACAGAGGAGAGGGAGAGACGGAGACAGAGAGAGAGAGACACGGAGGTCTAAGGATTTAAGAGGGAGAGACGGAGACACACAGAGAGATGCTAAGTTGAAAATGAGAGGCGCGAAATGAAAATAAGAATCCTAAGCAGGTTATATAGGGATTTATCAGGATCGGTTATTTATTGAACCGATCCTCATAGTATTGAGATTCAAAAATTTTGGCTAAGTACAGAGGCGCGAAATGAAAGAATTAGGATCGGTTGTTTCAAAAACCAATCCTAATAGGATCGGTTATTTGAAACAACCGATCCTAATTCTTTTTTTTTTAATATTGGTTCTGCAAAAACCAAAAAAAAAAAAAAAGAATTAGGATCGGTTGTTTCAAAAAACCGATCCTAATAGTACTATTAGGATCAGTTTTTTGAAAGAACTAATCCTAATTCTTTTCTTTTTTTTCTCTTTTTTTTCAGAACCAACATTAAAAAAAAATTAGGATCAGTTGTTTCAAAAAATCGATCCTAATTCATTTTTTTTTTGCAGAATTAGGATCGATTAATTCGAAAAAACAAAATATAAATAAATAAATAAAAATAGAACCTTCTTTATGCTCAGTGTAATAAAGTAATCATCTCTATAACATGTGGAGAGTGCCCCAAAAATATTTGAAACAATAAATCCTTGGCACAGGGGCTAAAGATATATTTTGTATTAGGTAAATTAATTATGTAAGCAGGAGATGAATTGTAATGAAAAAAACAGAGAATCAATGAAATAGTTTCTGATTTTGAGCAATTTAGAAAATCAATTATTTTCTTTGTGTGAAACAGAGAGCAGTTGGACTGCACATATAGCAATTTATCCAACAAAAACAAGCTCTTAATTAAATAATTGCAGTTGGTCTAATGAAGCTCTCAATGTTTTTGGTTTAAATCAATGATCCCTTAAAACGTTTAGAATTAGTTCCATTCAGTTCTTAATTAGTTGGTTGCTTGGTTAATGACTAAATTAACATTTTAATCTGTGACTTTAGAAATATCACAAGTTTCTAGAGTAACGATAACATGATTATCTATATAGATAAATCGGTCCCTTATATGAGCATAATGTTTGAATGTTTTCCAAAGGCATGGTATTCTTTGCAAATTCACAATCATATAAAAGTGAGAGGGAGATTATATAAAGCAATCGTAAATAGAAGTATAGCATGGTATTCTTTCCAAATTCACAATCATATAATGATTAATTTTTTTATTTTGTGAAATTACACTTTTATATGACATTTGAAATCTAGCTTAATTTATAGAAGTGAAACTATCCAAAAAAAGGGTTTCCAACTTTCCACTATTTTCTCTTTCCTTTGTTTTTTTTGCTGTAGGAAAAGTTTCAATTTCAGGTCCCCTAAAATAAATTCGTTAAAAAAGATGATATATTAGGAAAACTGTCCACATACCTGTACAAAAATTGGGGATTATATTAAACCACAATATGTTCTCTAACATTTTCATAAAAGTATACCTAAAACCTGATAAGGAACTACCAAGGTACCACCAGTGAGGATTTTTTGGTAGAAATAAAAAAAAAAATCTCAGGAAAATGAGTGATTGGTTTTTTCTTAGAGAAATAAATGGAACCATCAATGGTGCAATTTCACCAAAGAACATGCTAATGAAACTGCACCAATGTTATGGTCTCAGTCATTTTTGGATAAATCTATGGTCAATATGGGGTTTGACGTCTGAAAACACGGGATAAATCTAGAATAATCATTTTAGTACCCGTGCTATAGTACCCACACAGTACCCACACTATAGTAATCGTGTTACAGTACAACACTTAAAGAAATAATATATTATGATCCCCACTAATTATTATTCTAAAATTTCAGCAGCATCATTTCTCTATGGTCCCCACTAAATATATAGTTTCACTTTTACAATTCCTGCACTCGTTCTCGCGTCAACCTTTCTCTAATAAAAATAGTTGACTTCATAGAAATAAATACTTCAATGCATAGATATAAATACTTTTAGTACTTAAATATTAATACTTTCAGTGTCATATCTAAAAAATACTTAGATATGTATACCTTCGTAGTTATAAAGTACTTTCAGTGTCATATGTAAATAATACTTAGATATGTAAATAATACTTAGATATAGTACTTTCAGTGTCCTATATATATATATATATTTTGGACCAAAATTACAGGACAAAGGTGTCAGATTTTGGAGCCTCAATACTTGTTCCGACAGATGAAGCACAATTTGTTACACTTGTACAAGGAACGTATGGGTACCTAGATCCAGAATACATGCAATCTGGCCAACTGACAGACAAGAGTGATGTGTACAGCTTTGGTGTAGTTCTGCTGGAGATTCTAACCAGCAAGCCCATAGTTGATTTTGATGCACCGGAAGAAAGAAGGAACCTTTCGTCTCGCTTCCTCTCTTCTATGAAAGAGAACAAAATGCAAGAGCTTCTAGATGATGAAATTAAACATGAAGATGATATGCAGTTAATCAAGGCAGTTGCTGAACTAGCTAAGGAATGTCTAAGTATGAAGGGGGGAGACCGACCTATGATGAAAGATGTAGCCGAAGAACTTCTTCGAGTAAGCAAGCTCAAGCAGCATCCTTGGAGACAAGAGTACAATCCTGAAGAAACAGAGATCCTGCTCACTGAACGATCCCAACATGCAATAGAGATTGAGCTTACCAGCAATTATTTTAATACAGATAATGAAGCGGAGGAGAGCATTGCCATCGGTCGTTAATTACCATCATATCTTGTCCTATTTATGTCGGTTGTATATTTTATTTTCTCATTATTATCACCTTTCTCATTATGTAGCCATTTTGGTTTCCTATATTGTATTGTATTGTATTAGGTTGTTGGAAATGCTTTCTGTTGTGTTGTATTGTATTATGTTGTAATTTACAATTTTCTTAGTGCTTCAGTTTGTATAATTCCGTCGGCATCCTTCTAATCTATAATAGTATTGGGTTCCAAGATATTTAACTGGATATAAAATTAGTCCTAATCTCCTAATAAAGACTAATTCTACGATAATATTATATTGTGCTATTGTAATTTGCTTGTTTGTGACCTTGCACAAAATTATCCTTGAACAAGAAAATATCAAATTTCAAGGTCTCAGTGGACTAGTAGTGTTATTATTTAGGGATATTATTGAAAGGGATGGATACAAAAGAGTAGAACGGTTTGCATTCTAGGAGCAGAAATGGGAACACCGTAAATCTTACTGCACCTTGTGAGAACGGAAACACTCAAAATAAATGCGTTCTGTATGCCTGCATAATAAAATTGTCCACATATATACCTATACAAAAAGAGACTAGTATATTAAATTACCAATATTTTCTCTGACATTATCACGAAAGTTTTTCCGATTGCCTGAGTAATTGACAGCATAATCATTGAATGATTTTTCTTTTCTTTTTTTCAAACGGGACGATAAGAAGTTAATATTTTATAAATGAAATAAATTGTCCTATATAAAAGCATTGTAAACATTTCTTGTATTATATAATTTGGATTTTAGATAGATAGAGTTATAACTTTCCAACTTCTATTTAATATCCATAAAAGACTCCTTTGATGAGTTTCGATTCTTATTAATTAATAAAAATATCGAATCTTATTAATAAAAATATATTATTTACTTTGATTTTAGTATGCTATCTGTCAAAAATTTTAATTTATTCTTATCTATGGGATCGATATGTTAACCACTAATTTTGCAATTTTGCTATATACTCCAGCTTTGAAATTGTTGTTTCGTTAGTACATCTCTAATTTGATCTCTCCGTTTTCTTTTTTCTCTTCCTTCTATGTTGAATAGTCTTGAATGGGATTGGGAAAATGCTATTCATATGAGCGATGCGCCATGTCACTGCAACAAACTCAAAATGGTAGAGGAATATGACAACGATGTCCAAGGTGAGTGATTTGCTTCAAATGTGGAATTCAACAACGAAAATGAAATATTTTTGTTCATGCTAGTATATTGGCAGCAATTTAAATAAATTTCTCTCCATGTTTTGTTTTTGTACTTGGTTGTATACTTTTAGGCATATATTTATATGCACATTACAAGTTGAAAAATAAATAAAAAGTCGGTCAATTAAAAACTGAACGTTTTTCTTATACATGCTATATTTTTTATTTTTTAATAAAGATAAAATGAGAAGCTTGTAAATTTAAAATTATTTCAATAGAAAAGATAATAAGTTGAATAAATTAATGTGTCTTTCAAATTTAAAAGAATAAATATAATATTATTAATTTACCAAAGTCGTATGATCTGATTACGATGTCTTTTTTAGGGAAGAAGAGCGAGCTAACCAGTATGAATATTATATAGATAGTACAAAATAGAGGAAGCAAATCGTTAAAAATTATCAAACCAGTTTATGCAATTAATTGAACAATAAGAATATGCATAATTGAACAAGCATACAAAATTTCAGAATCTAACGATCACCCAATAAAACAAATATATGAAAGTATCAGAAATCTTATCAACTAAATTAATAAACTAATTATAAAATTTGAATACCTTAATATTTTCATAACTTGATTTTGGGCCTTTTGGCAAGGAAGATGCGGCTTGGGGTTATGAAGATTTCCTTTTTAATTAATGTCTAAGGAAGGAGAGTACGGACAGATGGGATAAATATAATTATAGGAGCAGTTTATTTTTGTTTTGTTTTTCACAAGGAAGAGGCGCTATTTCAGAGAGTAGTTATTTTGTTTTCGGAAGGTATAATGAAAGAGAGACACATACAGAATTAAGAGAGATAAACAGACATTGTTATAATTAGAGGTTACAGGAGGCGCCTCTTGGATTAAAACTGGCTATATATATATTTTTTATTTAAAAGAAAATAATTACGGATCACGGCATCAAATGAAAGTAATAAAGTTTGTATTAAGAATGAATATAAAATTTAATTATACAAGCCAGAAAGCCAGAAAATTTTATTTTAAAATACGATATAAATTTTATTATTATGAATACAGTATTTTATCAAAACTATTTAATCATTTAATTAGATTCTAACTCAAATTACATGGCATGACATTCATGGACTGATTTGAATTGGGCTTTTATCACGTAAAGCCTTAATAAAATAAAATGGAACGAATACAAATAGGAATTAAATTTGAGCAGCCATTTATGTATCTTTATTTGGGCCTGGACATTACCAAGTACCAACACAATGTTTTGGAACAAAAAAAGAACTGCTTTGAACAATATACAAGTAGTGAAAACATTTGCTCTTTTTCCTTTGTTTTTATTCCTTTATGAACCTATATATATAAACACATGTACAGATTGTAATTATTCAATTCAATAATATACAAATTATTTCATCTCTTTCTGTCTCTGAAAACAATTCAATAATATACAAATTATTTCATCTCTTTCTGTCTCTAAAAACAATAGATACAGTCAATCGATGGATTTCATTGATCTTTCCGATTTATGTACTTACAAATTAAGAATATTTTAACTACAAGTAAATCTAGCTAGCAAGTTTTAACAAGTATTATTTTTCTTTAATAATTAGAACCGACAACAATTAATTAATGCGCGTCAAATTAAGTTATACTTTCTAATAAAGGCCAGAATATATTTGGTTGAAGATTTCCTTTAATAAAGTAACACTAATGCAGTTCATCTTTATTCGAGATGTTGTTTTGATTCATCTTTAAATTGTAAGCAATACTCTAAATCACAATATTCTTAACTACTTTTTCTATTATCAAAACACAATAACTTTCTGAAGACCCACAAAACTCAATTAAAAACATCATAATACTAACTATATTTATTCTACCTAGACTGATTAAACATACAACTCACACTAACTTATTAATGACAATAAGATTCTAAGCATACAAGTTCTCTTGACACGCATGTTTGATCACAACGCCTCTTGGTTTCTTGGAAAACTCTAACATAGAATTTCTTATTTGTTTTTCTGAGAGAAAGAAATAGATCTAGCCTTCCATATTTTAATGTTCATAGGACTCGACAATCTAGATTTCGAACTCACGATCTCCCACACAAAGGAAACTTGCCTTTTGCCACTAGATCGATCAAAGATTGCTTCTTCAAAACATGAATGCTGTATAATATTTTGTAAAGATTCCACAGAACTTTGAATTATATTACTTGGAGTTCCTATGAGGAAGTAATAGCCAAAATACAATAAGGTGTCATCCTGAAACCTATTATTTAGACGGTGTCAAAGATCTACATGCTTTACTATCTTAACATCATATTTTGGAAATAATAAAAGCGCCGGTAGTGCTAGCTAGATTCAGTAAAAATAATTAAAAAAATAGTAAGTCTAATGAAAAACACAAGGCGAATATTAGAGAGATGAAGAAGAACATATATTTAGAAATGCAGGGGAAAATATTCGGATATTTGTCATAATTTCGAATGAAAAAATAAATCTCAATGCTTTCTAAGCCAACATTTCTCAACCTTTTAATAGAAGTACAAAATTAGTATTAATTTATTGGCATTAATTAGTTTCACATTTTAATTTGGAGCTTTAGTAGATGGATATTAAGACATCGTTTCTAAATGGTGAAATTAATGAAACAATCTATACGATGTAACTAGAAAACTATGTGTTAGGAGACGCAAAGTCTATAGTGTGCAAACTTAAGAAATCTATCTATGAACTAAAGAAAGTGTCTCAACATTGGTATTGCAAAATCATAGTGAGATTATCTCATTTGGTTTTCAGATAAATTTATTGAAAGAATTTCTATATCTTATGTTCTGTGGGAGTGAGTTTGTATTTCTTGTTGTATATGTGGATATCATATTGCTTGCCAATATCGATATAAATATGTTGCAAGAAACTAAGAACTTTCTGATAAAGAATTCAAAGATGAAAGATTTTAGTGATGTATCATTTAGCCTAGGGATTGAAATATTAAGGGATAAGATTCAAAAGTATTCTAAGTTTATCCCAAATGAATTATATTGATAAGGTTCTCCTTAAGCATGATATGCAAAACAGTAAATCAGAAAATAAATCTCAATAGCAAAAGGAGACAAATCTAGTCTCAACAAGTGCCCAAAGTATTATTCAGTTAATGAAACAATGTTAAAGTAAAGTAAAGGAAAGAAAAGAGTACATAATGGTGAATTGAAAATAGAACATGTAGGAACAGACTTTATGTTAGCAGATCCTCTTACTAAAGGGTTGGCACCGGCTAAGTTTGAAGAGCATGTTGCTCATATGAGTGTAATTTTTATTGAGATTATTCAGTTTTAGTGGGAGTTTGTTATCTATAACTTAATATTCTATTTTCATTGTAATTTTGGATATGTAACTTGTGACATGTAACAAGTAACAAGTGTTATATATATTATAAAGTTTTGACATTCTGTTTCTCGTTTATGTTTGAATATTCAGTTAATTTGTAAAATTCAGTTTCAAGATTTAAGTAGGAGACCAAGTTAAAAATAGGCATGTGAAGATCACAGTTGCATGTAATTTCTATACTACACATCCACATCATGATTCATGTCATTTAGCTATATTAGTGATGTGATTATTGAGGGTTTAGTTGCGAATAAATGCAACAAATGTCGCTTTAGTCCTTTGTTGATATAGTTGATGGACCGAATTAATTTGGAAATATATAAGGAAGACAGTAAAGAAATATGCGCACATAATTAACACAATGCATAATTAAAAAGTCATATCATATTGCTCAAATGGGAGATTGTTGGATTTATTGCCAATCTCATTGGATTTAATGCTAATATTGAGTATATATGTAATCTAATTATGGATTGTTTACTGTCATATATGATTGTCAATTAAAGTGATCAAATAAGGCAATAGACAATTAATATATTCATTAGAGTGTGGTTCATAAATCTGTAGAACAATTTGGGCAAAGATCAAATCATTGATAGACTGATTTAGAAATTTGCAATTCTGAAAAGTACCTTTTCAGAGGTAAAAAAAACTACCTTTATGGAGGGTTGTGCAGTTCGCACGAATATCAATGCAATCGAACAGTTTTTGACGCACAACACATTATACCTTTTCAAATTGGCAAATAACCATAAATGTTATGATATATAAGGATTGGTCCTCAAGGCACAAGGTAAGAATAAAAAACACAAAAAATGAACATACATTTTTCTGTTAAGAAAAATACAGATCTGTGTGTCTTCTCTTCTTCTTCTTCCACCCTAAAAAAATAGAGAAAAAAATCGATTAGAAAATTTTGAGATGATTTCTCAAGGGCCACACCTTGCTGTCTTTGAAGACTTATTTCTCGACTCAGCGACAAAAGACGAGAATGACTTCTTGCCATTGAAGACTTGTCTCGTGCTCACGGAGACAGCTTGCTTTATTAAGGCTTTGAATATTCCATGACAAACGACATGAAATCAGGTACTATGTTCCGCATTTATGATTTATGGTTTGAGTCTCTTCGGCATAGGATGGTCCTTAGGTTAAGGTGGAGAACTGTTTCTTCTTCTTCGGAGTGTAAGTGTTTGATCCCTAGATGATATGTAAATGTTTGATCTCGAGATAAGGCGTAATTGTTTGACCTTTATGATTTCCCAACAAAATTATGATATTAATTTTTTTTTGTGAACATTGATGAAAAGTGTGGCTGATTATTTTGGCGATTATTACAAACTAGAGACATTAAAAATAGCGATATGAATGTATGGCTGGCTAGCTTTGATAATGCTTTTTCACTCTATAATTAAGAGCGTCATTTTGAAGAGGTCATTTTGGAATGGTTTAATAGTATTATTTTACTTATTTGAATAATGAGGAGATAATTAAGAAGAACATTCATTATTTAGAAATTTGGAGGATACTATATATATTCGAATATTTGTAATTTTTGTGATTGAAAAAAAATCTGAATGCTTGTAACACAACATTTGTCAATCTATTAGTGGAAGTTCGAAGTACAGTTGAATTATTATTAAGAAAACAAGGTTATTTATACTTTTTATTAAACATGGGTTCAACGCATGCATGTGCTTATACACACACACAACGAAATTACTACGGCGTGGGGCTTAATTAAGGTTTAGGGTACTAAACTTAGCCATTGGAAAAAGTTTCTCGAATTATAATCCAACTGGAGTAGAACTAGGTTCTTAATCTCACCAAAGTGTTCGGTGAACTTTAACTTCAAAACTCATCAAATCGGTTTAAAATGACGAATCCGAACCGTTGAAATCTATCTACCTTACGAGTGATGCGTCTACATGTGAAAATTTTAAATATTCAAATTAATTTAGTATAAAGTCAAACGGTTTAAAAACATTCAAAAAATAAATGCAGTAAAATTAATTTATTAATTTTCTAATTTTGACAAACGATACGAAAATATAGTCATAGTTTCATTGTACTAAACTGACTAGCAACAGTGAATTGGGTGACACGTGTTGTAAACAATAGCTAGCAACAGTGAATTAAAATTGTAGCGCACTAAAGTAATATGTTGAAGATTCCCTCTAATAAAGTGCAATTACGTACTGGAGTTCATCTTTATCGCAATGTATATTTTTGATTCCATTTAAATTGAATACAATACTCTGAATCACTTGGCCGTTGGACCATTAAATATTATAAACTACGTTTTCAATTAATTCTCAGAACACACAGATACACTTGTTAAAGATATATTCATTAAGGGAAAGGGGAGGTAGCACAATTGGCTAGAAAAATGTGCTAGAGTTGTTGTACCTAAAGGTCGAGAGTTCGATTCCTCCTCACGACTTTGCAGAGGCGCCTCTGCGAAGGTCTAAAAAAAAAAGATATATTCATTAAAATTATTGAGGCGGGTAGTTGTAGATTCATTAAAAGAGATGAAGAAAAATATATATTTAGAAATTTAGAAGAGATTATTAGGATTTTTTGTAATTTTTGTGATTGAAAAAAAAAATTAAATGCATGCTTGTTTGCCAACATTTCTCAATCTATGCTTTTAACTTGGGATCTATCGATGCATGCATTAATTTGTATGAACACGGTGAATTTAATATGTTTTCAGGTATTGACCCCCCGGCCAAGTCCAACGGTATACTAAATTAATATGTTTGTATGAACACGGTGAATTTAATATGTTTGTATGCATTAATTTGTATGAACACGGTGAATTTAATATATTTGTATGAACAAAGGTAAATTAATTTATTAACTTTCTAATTTTGACCGATTGACTTTATACTAAATTAATTCGAATGTTTATAATTTTCACATGTAGACGCATCACTCGTAAGGTAGGCGGATTTCAATGATTCGGATTCATCATTTGAAACTGATTTAATGGGTTTTGAAGTTAAGCTCACCAAACACTTTCGTGAGCTTAAGAACACCCTAGTTCTACTCTCAGATTCCGTACTAATTGTGCAACCTCTTTCGACTTCAATAAAATAATATCAAAAAGCTCAAAATCACTCTACACTAATTGTGCAACTTTGTACTAAATTGAAATTCGTTCATGATACCACGGTTTCAAAATAAAATATGGTTGCATAAAAAAAATTAACAAATGGTAAATAATATGGTGTTAATTTAACAAATTGCAAAATAAAGTGTGCAACACTAAAGTACTAAACACAAAACAATATTTTACGTGGATCAATGGTAATTAAATGTCTAACAATTTGTACCGGTTTTCTTTAAAAAAAACCAGGTGGAGAATAATCTTATATTTTTTCATTGGTTATATACTGAAAACCAATGGTGAATGTGCTATATTCACCATCGGATCTATCGATGCATGCATTAATTTGGATGAACACGGTGAATTTAATATGTTTTCAGGTATTGACCCCCCGGTAGGGGTGCACAAAAAATTCGAGATTCGTGATTCGATTCGAGTTCGATTCGAAAAAGTTCGAAAAAAAATTCGATTCGAAAGTAGTTCGGTTCGAAATTAATTCAAACCAGTTCGATTCGAAATTAATTCAATTCGAATTCGAACCATGACAGGTTCGAATTGGTTCGGTTCGAAAAAAAATTAGGTTCGAAATGTTTGCTGATTCCTTCACGAAATGTCCGCAAAACAGGGAGGCCCATTCCTTCACGAAATGTTCTGTTGATTAAATAATGAAGGATGAGTTGTTGTCGTTGGCATAAAGCCCAAAACGGAGGCCCAAAACGGAAATAAATGAGTTAATACTCGGCGTGGGGCGCCTCAAAACTTAGAAACCGGAATTTAGTCCCACATCTATGAAAGAATAGTCAGTAGGCGCTGGAGTGCCTATAAAAGAAGACGGAAAGCAGTTGGTTTAGTCCCATGCACTTTTGAACTCAAATAATGGGTCTGGACTCAAATAGTGGGTTTGGATTGAAATATTTTTTGGATCCGAACTCAAATAATGGTTTGGATCCGACTCAATTTCGATTTAATTTCGAATCAAATCGAACTAGTTCGAATTATATCGAACCGAATTCGAATTGGCTGGTTAGGTTTGAAATCTATATCAATTTCGAACTAGATTCGGTTCGAAATAATTTTGAATTCGAATTCGAACTAGGCCTAATTCGATTTGGTTCGGTTCGTTTGCAGCCTTACCCCCCGGCCAAGTCCCCAAGTCTTGGTCTTTACCGTGAGAACTTAGCGTTTAATAAATTAATTAGCCTAGTCAGAATCTAGGGGTGGCAACGAGCTGTTAAAGAGCGAGCTAGGTCACACTCGTACTCGGTTTGTTGGTGTATCAAACTGAGCGAGCGAGTTTGGATTTTAGGTCCCGAGCTAAAACTATTGCTCAAGACCGACTCGTAGCTTGTCTGAGCGAGCCGAGCTAGCTCATTACTAGCTTGACAGATTTATAAATTTGTATATTTGATTTCCTGCTATATCTTAAATTTTCATAACACATCTTATCAATTATGGCTAAAATAAAATAATATTTATATGACTAATTACTGAAGAATACTCTTAACTCAATTGTAATTAACCAAATCAACTACTATAAATTAAGTTTATAGCTAAATTCATACATACAAATATATCAAAATTCTTAATTCATACAAACATATTCACTGAATAAATTCATGCATACCAAATCAAATAAATTCATACAAATTAACTTAATTGCTTATATAATTAATTCACACATATGGATGTTATAGCCAGTGTTATGGTAATTTTTGAATGTTTTTTGACCGCTTAACTTTATACTAAATTAATTCGAATGTTTAAAATTTTCACATGTAGACGCATCACTCATAAGATAGGTAGATTTCAACGGTTCGGATTCGTTATTTGAAACCGATTTGATGGATTTTGGAGGTAAGCTCACCAAACACTTTGGTGAGCTTAAGAACACCCTAGTTCTACTCCTGCTTTTAGCTCATACCTAACTTGCACCAATTAATTAATGCGAAACAAATATTCTCTTTTCTGGTAAAGAAAAAAAAAGCAATTGCAAACCACCTATCATCTATTATAATTGAAAATAAAGTTTATTTGTTTATGCAAATATGGGGTCACTTTCCAGCCAAGAAGGTTCATACCGCATTTTGAAATGTGGAAACATATATTGTGGCTTTTTGAATTCATAGAACCGTGCAGGACAACTGGTTTGGGTCAAGTCCTCCCCTTTTAATTTTAATTTTCTATTTATTTGCGGTTGTTATAGTGGCAGAAGATATAATTATGTGATAAAATTTTCAATAGTCAATTAATAGTATATATCTGGAGGGTTCCACTTCTCGTCTCTAGTGTTGGACTTGTTTCCGTGAAAGTTCAAAGTCCCCGATCTCTCTACCTCTCTAGATCTCTCTCTCTCTCTCTCTTAATATCATATTTTGGAAATTATAAAAGCCGGTAGTACTAGATTCCATAAAAAATATAAAATAGTGAGTCAAATGGAAAACACGAGGTGAATAATATTGAGATGAAGAAAAATATATTCATAGAAATGCAGAGGAGAATATTCGGTCGGATATTTGTCATAATTGTGAATGCTTGTAAACCAACATTTCGGAATCTATTAGTTGAAGTATATATTAAGTATTTATATTGGGACTATTATTTAGAATTTTTTTATCTTATTAAACATGGGAACGATGGATGCATGTGTATGAACACAAACAAAATACGGCCGGAGAGAGGGGTGGGTGGGTGGTGGTGGTGGTGGTGGTGGGGTGTGGGGGGGGGGATGGGGGATGGTTTGATCAACAAGTCCTGGTCTTCGTTGGGAGGACTTAGCCTATATTTTATTAAATAATAGGACTGATGATTATTATTTTTATATATTTGACGATCGAGTAAGGTTGAAATGCCTCATGTCTTGCATGCCTCAATTGCTTCTAACATCTTTATCTCCGTTTTCATAATACAAATAGTCAATTTAAACAACTCAATATAATATTCATATTAAAATATGCTGGGAGTAGGGGTGTAAATGGAGCCGGATTATCCGACGGATATCCGCTCCGAATCCGCTTATAATCCGAATCCGAATTAAACGGATCCGGATACTTTTGGATACGGATCCGAATAATTATCAAATATCCACAGAATATCCGGATTCGGATACGAATACGGATAGTAAGTATAAAACGGAGCGGATATCCGAATCATCCAGAACATGATCGGACCCGCTAAGAACCCCATTTGCTGAGGCGGACCTGGACCTGGACCCTCTAGGCGAACCCATTTGCTGAGGCGGACCCGCTAGGAGGACCTTCAGCGCTAAAATAAGTTGCTTGAGCTGGGATTCAAACCTTTGTCCTCTAGTATCAAGGCTTAAAATCAAACCACCACACCACTTTAACTTTTGTTACCATTCTTTTATTTTATATATATAATGTATCAATAGATCATCTCTTATCTCTTCAACATTATAATTAATATTTATATTTATTGTTTTAATTAATATTTATATCTTAGAAGTTAATATATCTTAATTATCCGACCATTATTCGTTTTATATCCGTATTCGAATCCGTATCCGTGGACTATCCGTTACCGTATCCGTATCCGTTTAAGGCGGATTTTGTTTTGAATTGTGACATCTGTTTACTATCCGTATCCGTATTCGTATCTACTCATTATCCGACGGATGCAGATATGGTATTAGCATTATCCGCTCCGTTTTCACCCCTAGTTGGGAAACAAAACTTTTTTTAAATAAGTACAAAATTCATACTTGAGAAGTCAATTGTTCTTACAACAATAAAAGAAGACAGAAACAACGATGTGACCTTGCACGATCAATTTTTTTTTGTCCCATAACTATGAATAATTAATTACTATTTGGTTAGCAACATCCAAATCTAAATAATTACAAATCAGACAGACCTAATATTACATTAGCACTTCCAAGGAAAATACAGAATAGTACCAGAGATCTTGCCAAAATTATATTTTTGGTCCTAAAAGAAAATTATGCAATATCAGAATCTTAATCGAATAGTGCCAAGTGCAGCTCAATTGTTCTAACAAAAACTATTAATTTAGCAAATATATAAAGGTAAACTATTAATTTAGCAAATATATAAAGGTGGCATGAAGGTTGGACATGTCGACGCCATCACGTACTATTAATTGACTATTGAAAATTTTATCACATAATTATATCTTCTGCCACTGTAACAACTGCAAATAAATAGAAAATTAAAATTAAAAGGGGAGGACTTGACCCAAACCAGTTGTCCTCCACGGTTCTATGAATTCAAAAAACCACAATATATGTTTCCACAATTCAAAATGCGGTATGAACCTTCTTGGCTGGAAAGTGACCCCAAATTTGCATAAACAAATAAACTTTATTTTCAATTATAATGGATGATAGGTGGTTTGCAATTGCTTTTTTTTTTACCAGGAAAGAGAATATTTGTTTCGCATTAATTAATTGGTGCAAGTTAGGTATGAGCTAAAAGCAGATTCCATTCTAATTGTGCAACCTCTTTCCACTTCAATAAAAAAATATCAAAAGCTCAAAATCACTCTACACTAATTGTGCAACTTTTGTTTTCCAATTTATAAAATAGTAAAGAAAAGAGAGAGAGAGAGATGCAATTGGGATATTTCCCATTTCAAACAAAGTAACACCGGTTATTTATTTTTTATTTTTTGAAAAAGGAATGACAGAGGCTGCCATTGTTTTATTGATATGTTCATGCATCGTACATGTAGGTTGTGACACCCAGTAACACCGGTTATTAAATTAAAACCGGAGCATATAATTTTATGACGCTATCTTTTTTTATATATAAACCGATGAACAATATTAATAAATTTTGAAAATTGAAATTCGTTCATTTTACCATGGTTTCAAACTAAAATATGTTTGCATAAAAAAAATTAACATCAAACATATTAATAATCGTCAAACGCCATAAACTATACAAATATATTAATAATATCAAACTAAAATAAAACATCAAACACTGGATGAGGTGATCATGCAAACTGGAGATAATCGTCAGATCAAATTTTATCTAGAAACGAGTTGTGTCATTATATTCTCTCTGAGTATTGAATGTTCTCACCTACTGCCCTCCATTATTGTACTTTTTGATTATTTAAGTTGCAACTTGGGTACATTTTCTAAAAGATGCGCAACTTGTACTTCTAAATAAGAAATCTGACTCATATTGTTTCTATAGAATGTGCTCATAATTGTCTAAGATATATGGTGACAGGTGCCTAATATATTTATTTATAGTGTTTTGATATGAATTATTGGATTTATTATTTGTGCAATTTATCTTTTTTCTCGAATTAAGTAACGGGTGAAGTTTATTTTTCTCAGATCTCAAAGAGAGAGAGAGAGAGATGGGGGTCTACGAGTAGGTCCAAATATTATGAAAAATGTTGGTTCCATAGTATGTCTTCTCAGAACTGAAGTTATATAAATATACATGTATATGAAGCAAAATCTAAAAATATTTATACAAGAAAAAAAAGCAATTTTGTGCTATATATATTGTAGGAACTGCTGCTGGTATTGTTGCTCTATTATTTATTGGGATTGTACATGTTATATATGTGCTTCTGGAGAGAAGAAACCTTTCAAAAGTTATACATTATTAATGTTCATACAAAGAAACTTTTTTAATTGCCACTAGATTAAAGATTGGTTCTTTGTAAGACTGTTAAGTTTCATGGCAATGAAACGGGCTTTTTAGCCTTTTTTTTTAAAAAAAAAAAAAAAAAAATCAAAGATTGATTCTTCAAGACACGAATGTTGTATAACATTTTGTAAAGATTCCATAGAACTTTGAATTATATTACTTGGAGTTCCTATAAAGAAGTAATAACCAAAATACAATAAGGTGTCAATGACTATTATTTAGACGGTGTCAAAGACTATGCTTTACTATCTTAACATCATATTTTGGAAATTATAAAAGCGCCTGCAGTGCTAGATTCATTAAAAATAATTAAAAAATAGTAAGTCTAATGAAAAACACAAGGCGAATATTGGAGAGATGAAGAAGAACATATATTTAGCAATGCAGAGGAGAATATTCGGATATTTGTCATAATTGTGAATGAAAAAATAAATCTGAATTAATGCTTCTAAGCCAACATTTCTCAATCTATTAATAGAAGTACAAAATAAGATTTATAGTTGAACTATTATTTAGAAAACAAGCTTATTTTTATTTTTATTAAACATGGTGACCTAGAAGTCTCCAAATATTTGTCTTTGCTGGGAGGATAGGGTTCTGGCGTTTTTAATTTTGAAAGCGGGCCTCTTTAGTAATTAAAATGTAATAGCATTTCATAGGTTATGCGACCATTGTTGGCGCTGGGCCCAATGTAAATGCTCTTTTTTATAAATATGTCTTTTAGTGGATCTTTTCCACTAAACTTAAAAAAAATAAAAAATAGGATCATGTAGATTTGCCTAGTCAGAATCCATTGAAAAAGTTATATTCCCGATTTTTTTAAAAGAAAGATGAAGATTAAGCTTTCAAATGATCCATTAATCAAGACATCACAAGTGTAAAAAAATAAAAGATAAGAAGATAAGATAAGAATAAAATAGTATTACATTTTAAATTTTCATGGTATTCAACTTACTATATATATATCCGTTCGGACTGACCTGTGTGTAGAGACTAGCAATAGGGAGTAAAAGTTGAGGGGCACTAAATAATGGACTCATTTAATTAATCAATTATCAATGTTATTTGTGCTTTGAAACTGATCAAATGGATCAAATATCATATGGATCATCAAGTTGGAACCTTTCATCAATGTCAACATTTGTTTCTGGCAGTTTTGATTAAACTATAGATACATTAAAAAAAAAAGGGAAAATTGGTTGTTTGCCACTCTAAAACCTTCAAATTGTAAATATGTCATTCCGAAATTTGAAATTGTAAAAATGTCACTCCAAATATTTAATGACTAAAATGTCCTCCCTTCTTCTCCTGCCATGGCTAGTGTAATTTGAATGAATATACATGGTATATATAATTTGAAATGCAATGCTGGTGTTTGACGAAATGCCTCAGCGGAATTTGGCTAGTTACACCTCTTTAATTTCGGGATATTGCTTCAATGGATTGTTTGAATCAGCCATTCAAGTTTTTCATCAAATGATGCAAAGTAAAATACAGCCAAATGAACATACTTTAACTAGTGTATACTGCATGTGGGTCCCACCTAGGCAAACAACTACATAGTTTCATGATAAAATTTGGAACTAGTGACAGTGTCTACTGTGGTTCTGCCTTAATCGATTTTTACTAGAGAAATAACTAGCATGAAATGGCTGCAAAGGTTTTTCAAAATCTAAGGAGAGAAATGTAGTCACGTACTTGGTGTTCTATAATATCTTCATGCATTAGAGGTGACCGAAGGGAGGGTACTCGCATCCTAAAAAAAAAAAATCAGCCATGGCAGAAGAAGAGGAGGAGGCAGGAGAAGAAGGGAGGGTATTTTAGTCATTAATTATTTGGAGTGGCAAAATTACAAATTAATGAAGTTTTGAGTGGCATTTTTACAATTTCAAATTTCGAGATGGCATTTTTACAATTTGAAGGTTTTGGAGTGGCAAATAACCAATTTTCCCTAGGTATTAAAAAGTTGGAATTTAGAATGATAAATATAAAAATTCAATGATTTTAGACAGAACTGTTTTGTGAACAATTCATTTATCAACTTCTAAATTTATGAATAATTTAGAAAAGTTTTGAGGCCATCACCGGAATATATTAATTATGTAAAGTTTATTCAAGCAGGTCGAGCATCTCCAATCTAGCAATTGAAATTAATTGCTAAATAACAATTATAGAAATTTTAGAAATTAAGCAATCAACTACTACATTGCTACAATCAACCAAACAATTGAGAATTAAGTACTTGACCAATAAGAATTAAACATTTGGCCAATTCATCTTTAGAAAAAAGATTTCTTATTAAATAATTCTTTTCAATAATTGCTAAATAAGCAATAGCCATACAACCCAGCAATTACAAAAACAATTGACACATCAGCATAAGCAATCCATAAGCAATCACCATCGGAGATGCTCTTAGAATCCTTGAGGACATGTTAATAAACCTTCTTATCAACTTTACAATTTGAAAGCTACACGATCCAAATCAGATGCAATTTGTGATTTAGTGAGTTTTGAAGAAAGTTTTTTAGCTTTTTTTGTTTTGAGTAAAGGTTGGAAGTCAAGCCACCCAACTATTTAATAACCTTGTAATACAACAAAGAATTTATCCCATCTGGATTTTGAACTCGTGACCTCTCATATAGAGACCATGTGCCTTTGCCAATAGACCAAAGGCTAGTTCTTAATTATTTTTATTTTTTTTAGCTTTTAGTTCATTCTTTGTTCTTAATTAGATCTTTTCTAGCCTTAATTCATGTTCTAAGGAAGCTTGCTATATAATGAAAGACATGTGTAAAAGAAAATAAAGAAATGCTTGCTATTATTCAGCACTGTCCAAGAATCAATGAAACACAAATTTCATTAAACGATCGAGAGTACGTACCAGGGTAACATAGCATATTAATAACAATTATAAATAAGAAAATACTAATTATATAATATTAATATATTATAATATTATTATAATAATTATTTAATAAATTGTAAATATAGGATATTAATTTTATAATTATATATTAATAATAATTATTAATAATAATTATATAATATTAATATATTAATAATAACTATAAAATATTATAACATTATTATAATCATTATTTAATATATTAACAATATAACATATTAATTATATAACATAATAATTAAATAATTATATAATTACGTATTTATAATAATTATTAATAAAAAGGTATTAATTATATAATATTATTATAATAATTATTTAATATATTAACAATATAAGATATTAATTATATAATTATATATTAATAATAATATACTAATTATATACAAATAAAATATTATTATAATCTTTCAAGTTAAACTACGAGGTGGAATAAAACGATAAAACGATAAAAGCAATATTGACTCATCATTTTGATAATCTTGGTCAGTCCATTATTAAGCGCGTCATTTTGAAGAGGTCATTTCGGAGAGCCGTTATTATTGAAAGAGTTGTGGTCCACTAAATAATTGACTCATTAATTTATTCAATTATCAACGTGCAAATATATTCTTTATCGGTTGAAGGAGCATCGGAAGAGTGAGATTGAAATGTTGTCAAAGAGTATATGCTTTAATCTTAATGTCATAGTTTAAAATTGGTAGAAGCTTGTAGTACTTGATACATTAAAAAAAATAAAAAATAGTCAGTGTAATGCAAAGCGCGCAGAAGGTGAATAATGAGGAGATAATTAAGAAGAACATTCATTATTTAGAAATTTGGAGGTCACTATATATATTCGAATATTTGTAATTTTTGTGATTGAAAAATAATCTGAATGCTTGTAACACAACATTTCTCAATCTATTAGTTGAAGTTCGAAGTACAGTTGAATTATTATTAAGAAAACAAGGTTATTTATACTTTTTTATTAAACATGGGTTCAAGGCATGCATGTGCTTAATTATATATACACACAACGAAATTACTACGGCGTGGGGTTTAATTAAGGTTTAGGGTACTAAACTTTGCCATTGGAAAAAGTTTCTCGAATTATATTTCCATATCGGGGTGACACATGTCGTAAACAATAGCAACAGTGAATTAAAGTTGTAGCGTACTAAAGTAATTTGGTGAAGATTCCCTCTAATGAAGTGAAATTACTGGAGTTCATCTTTATCGCAATGTACTTTTGATTCCATTTAAATTGAATACAATACTCTGAATCACTTAGCCGTTGGACCATTAAATATTATAAACTACGTTTTCAATTCTCAGAACACACTTGTTAATTAAAGATATATTCATTAAAATTATTGAAGCGGGTAGTTCTAGATTCATTAAAAGAGATGAAGAAAAAGATTTATGTAGAAATTTAAAAGAGATTATTATGATTTTTTTGTAATTTTTGCGATTGAAAAAGAAAATTAAATGCATGCTTGTTTGTATGAACACGGTGAATTGAATATGTTTTCGGGTATTGACCCCCGGCCAAGTCCCCAAGTCTTGGTCTTTGCCGTGTGAACTTAGCGTTTAATAAATTAATTATTCTAGTCAGAATCCATGGGAAAATGTTTCTCCCATTATCCCAGGGCAAACACCAAGACTAGCAAATAGCGATTTAGAGTTGTGGTCCACTAAATAATTGACTCATTAATTTATTCAATTATCAACGTGCAAATATATGCTTTATAAATAGCGTCGAAATGCTGTAATGTGGCATCGATCCATTAATATAAACTAGATAAAATATTAGTAGCCTTCTCGTTTATATATTATGGCGGTGGCAATGATACTAACCCAATTTCTTCTCCTCCTACACTTGAAAACTGCTGAATCTGCGAACAGCACCATTGCTCTGCCCGGTTGCCCAGAGAGCTGCGGTGAAATTCCCATCCCTTACCCTTTCGGCATTGGCCCAAATTGCTCCTTGTCAAAAGCATTCAATGTCAGTTGCCAACCATCTCATGATTCTAACACTACTATAATTCCTGCCCTTGTTTGGGGTTGGAATTACCCCATTCTGAATATAAGCCTGTCCTTGGGCCAGGCACGTGTAAGCTTCCCCACAGCATCTGTCCAGTGCTATAATAGAACGGCAAAGGAAGAGCCGAGCATGTCGTACGTAATAGACAATAGTGGCTCATCATTCCGGATCAACACTGAGAAGAACAAATTTACAGTCATTGGGTGTAATACGCTTGCCTATCTCCGTCTTGACTTGAGTAATAATTACACTACTAATTACTCAGTAGGGTGCCTATCTTCGTGTGATAACCTAGATACCCTGAATAAATATGGATCCTGCTCTGGAATTGGTTGTTGCCAGACAGCTATCTCCAAAGAAACAAACAGATTTGATATCTGGTTTGATGATAGATACAACAACTCGGATGTGTATGATTTCAATCCTTGCAGCTATGCTATGGTGGTGGAGGAGGCCGAGTTCAAGTTCCGAACCAATTACGTCACCACCAAAGTGCTGGGTGACTACAATAATTTCCTGGATAATGGTAAAAAATGGCCTATGGTGTTCAACTGGGCAATAGGAAACACGACATGTGACATAGCACTGAAAAACAAATCCACCTATGCATGCAGAAGCGATAACAGTAGCTGCTTTACAGTCAGTGGTGGCGGCTATCTCTGCAACTGCTCCGTTGGTTATGAAGGCAATCCTTACCTTGATGGAGGCTGCCAAGGTCACACTCTCTCTCTCTCTGATACAGATGCATGAACAATCTCACTCTCTCGTGCTTGTGCTTTCTTTATTTTATTTTTATTTTTACTTTTTTATAATCCTTGAGTTGGCACCCTCAACGATTGCCTATCATATTAAAAAAAACAAAGATTATTCATAAATATGGTACAGTAGTATGTAGGCATCTAAGATAATGTGGCATGTATTATCTCTTGCAGACATCAACGAATGTGTCAACCAAAATGCATGCTCCAAGCCAGGAAAATGTCACAATTTTCAAGGAGGATATCGCTGCTCTTGTCCTATCGGTTGGCGTAGTAAACATAAAAAATCTGGCCCGGGAGAATGCGATCTCAACGTGGCACTAGTTACAGGTTCGTTATTACCTTTTCAAGATACATAACTTCCATGAATTTTTTTAATGTTGTTACAAGTATAGAAATAGAGCCGACATTTTTATTAATACCCTCAAAAATGAAAAAATTATCAAATCTGCTCTCGCATTTTTATTAATTTTAAAAATGCCCTGACTACCCAAACGTGGGATGGTCAGCTTATTTCACGAATCCGCCCCGCATTTGGGCAGTCACCTTCCTTTTTTTTTTTATCAAACCGGTCAGCGGCAAGACAGTCAGCTACAGTTTTTTTTTTTTAGAGACCTTAATAATTTCCATAAATAAAAATGAGAAATGAAAAATATTCAATTTGATAGCGAACATTCATTTTGAACAATTCTTTAATTTATAATCTTAACAATTTGGAAAATCTTCAAAAGTAAAAATTTAAGTTAAATTCTGATGTTATAAAAGACCTATATTATCCATATATCATGTCTATATAAAAAAAAGTAATGAGATTTTGTATATGCCTCACTCTATGTCAAATGATTTGAGATTTTAGTGATTTAAAACTAATATTTTTCTTATTTTACAATTCAACTTTTCTTCAGTAATTTTTTTTGGAGACAAACCGAAATTTTAACAAAATTATCAAAATTATAATGAATAAAGACAGTTGGATAAGAAACCAATGTATATGTGATAAAGTTAGTTTCTTTTTTAACATAATAACTCATTTTCATCTCTTTTTTAGCATAAGATGAATACTAAAGTTTTCAAATCACTTTGCATAATAAATATTGAGTTTTGAATAAAAGACAATATTTTTGGTAATTATACTAGATGTGATTCCAACCCTTTTTATCTCCACATTTATATATTTCCATGTCATTATTTTTTTTAGAAACATATATATTTTTTTTCTCTTGTAACTATAATATTTTATGTAAATTTAAAATTTGGAGGGTTTGCACTTGTGATAAAAGTATACAGGCCAGGTACATATTAATAAAAATAATTGATATGTTTGATCTATTTATATATATATATATATATATATATATATATATATGAGTAAGGCTGGGGTGCTATGGATAGCATAGAGGCCTCTATGCTACGGCTCAATATTCAAGTTTTCAAAATCCAAACGGTCGATCCGAACCGTTCATCTTATTCTCCATATTAATATCTGCTTGGAGACCAAATTTTATAATTTTCTGAATTTTTTTACTATTTATTAAGCCACTTTGAAAATCGCTAATCCAACGGTTGTACTGTTTTGTGCAGCCACCGTTGGATCAACAATTTTGTAAAATACTTAATAAATAGTAACAAAATTCAAAAAAAATGTAAAATTTGATCTCCAAGCAGATATTAATATGGAGAATAAGATGAACGGTTCGGATCGACCGTTTGGATTTTGAAAACTTGAATATTGAGCCGTAGCATAGAGGCCTCTATGCTATCCATAGCACCCCAGCCTTACTCTATATATATATATATATATATATATATACTCTATATATATATATATATATATATACTCTATATATATATATATATATATACTCTATATATATATACTCTATATATATATATATATATATATATATATATATATATATAAATAGATCAAACATATAATTTAGATGCACGAATCTCAAAAATTGATGAATGGATGGATTGGGAATTGCAGAATCCCTGTGATAGATTCTCCAGAATCACAGCAGATTTATTTCCACTCAAACACGTAGATTTTATATAATGCCAATGGAACAACCGCAAACCAACACCACTGGTACATTTTTTTCTCATTTCCCAGCGATCCCCCCATAGTTCCAAATATTATCGACTGTCAAAAATAAATGTTAGAAGTTTCAGAAGTCAACCGTTGACCCAACAAATTTCTGTTATAAATACTCTTTCTTCTCACCCATAATGTACATCCATTTAATTTTAAGCACTTTTTTATTGGGGTACTGTCTACAAAACACTGAGTAAGATAAATATATGGGGATACTATTTTGTATCCTTATAATGTGTAATATAATGTAGGATAAATATAATGTTCTACATGATAATTTTTTTAGTAGGTATAATTATATAGGGACAAACTAATTAACTGTCCCCCCCAACTCAATCCTCGAAACCTTGGAACTCTCTATTCAGCGTTCTGTCTAATCCTTTAAAGCATCGTCTACAATATTTTAATGTACTAATAGAAAACTTTCAAACCTAAATAAAAAAAAAAAGATTAATTTCTTTCGTCCACTTTTTCTTTCCTACAATTATTTTCATCTATTTTCTTAATGACCAGTGATAAATTTTGTGAATCTAAAACAACGAATATCTTCAACTTGATTTTCTTTTCCAAATGAGATCCATGATGACGTATTTTTTATTTATTCTTATGTTGTTGTTTTATTTCTTGACAGTAAAATCCTGTTGGCACTTTAAATTTTGTTTCTCAAACCTTTAAACTTCTATCTACAACCTTTTAAAGTACTTGTGTCTAGTCTTTAAACGATACATGTAACTTATCAAATTTTTGGACAATAGAAGTCCGTAGGCACTTTAATTTTTTTCTCTCAAGACTTTATATCTCTATCTAGAACTCTTTAAAATATTTTTGTTAAATTTTTAAACGTGACTTGTAAGTTATCAACTTTTTTTTTACAGTAAAAATTCGTAGGCATTTTAAATTTTGTTTGTCAAGTCTTTGAGTCTATGTCTACTACCCTTTAAAGTATTCTTGTCAAAACTTTAAACCATACATATAAATATATAACTGATCAAATTTTTTTTTAATAAAAGTCTATAGGAACTTTAAATTTTATTTCTCAAGGCTTTAAACATTTGTCTATAACTTTCTAAAGTACTCTTGTCCAGTCTTTAAATCTTACTTGTAACTTATCAAAGTGTAATCTTTATACATAGAATATGAAGCCTTTAAAATTATGCATGTAAGCCTTTGAACCTAGGATATCAAGTTTTTATGTGTAGCATATCTCCAAGAAAAAAGCAGTGACACTAATACAATTCAAAAATAGTTTATCACGAATCTCGTTTGAAAGATAAAATTAAGTAAAAGATGCTATACTTTTAGATTTACAAAATTCATAAAAGATCATCAGGATAATAAATGAGAATGATCGGAGAAAAAAAAAAGGTAAAATAAATCTTTGTTTTTGGTATAACAAAATAGTTAGAAGTTAACGTAGTTGGGGGACCGCTCAGGATTGATTATATAACTCAGATTGATAACTACCGCTCTCTACCCTAGCTAGCTGTTGGTATTGCAATTTGTAGCTCCTTTAAAGATAACCATTGTCAATGATAATAGTATTTTATATTTTTTTAATTATTGTTATAATTAAAATATGGTAATTTTCAATGATAATTGCGAAAATTTACTTGCCAAACTTAAACTTCTATTATTACAAAAAGATCTAATTAACAATTATTTGACAATATTTATTTTGATATTTACTGTTTTGTTATTTATAAAAATATTGCGGATGTAAATAATTTTTTTGTATAAATAACTAGACATGTCTGCTCTCATGAATATTTCATACGAAAAAAATATAATGCTTATATCTGTTTTATAATAAAAGAACATTAATTATCAAAATTTAAACTGTTGAAAAATTATATTTTTATTATTATGTAATAATAACGAGTATAATGTTATGAGCGAGTTATTTTATAGCACCGTCGATGGAAAAATACCATACACTACTAGAATCTATTTTATATTTTATTAAGGTAGATTTGATAACTTAACAGTGTGGGTGTTCAGGGTAATAATTCTCTTCAAGATAACCATTGTCTTAGGGATAACTCCATTCATATATACACTTACCCGCAACGTTAATAATAAAAGAACATTAATTATCAAAATTTAAACTGTTGAAAAATTATATTTTTATTATTATGTAATAATAACGAGTATAATGTTATGAGCCAGTACATCAAGGTGGTTTGTTGTTGGATCTGTGCGCATCTGCACGTGCTCCTGCAACCCACGGCCAAGGCATTAAAAAAAAGATAAAAAGAGCATATCCAAATGTTTAAAAACAGAAGTTCCATAACATGTCCCCTTTAATTGAAAGCGGAAAGATAAAACATATATACCACAAGGTATGACATTGACCAGAAATGAAGTTAGATACATATACAAGTATTAACTAGCTAGGAGCAATAATTATAAATATTCCTACAGAAGATTAAAGCAAGTCTGCACTAAATAATGTAGGAACTGCTGCCGGTATTGCTGCTTTATTTTTTCTTGGGGTTGCCATATATGTGCTCCGGGAGAGAAGAAACCTTTCAAAAGTAAAAGAGAAATATTTTCAACAACATGGGGGATGGATTCTGTTGGAGAAGATTAAATTAAACCAAGGGTTTGGATTTACTATCTTCACGAAGCAACAGGTCGAACAGGCAACAAACAATTTTGCCAGTGGAAATATTATTGGCTATGGAGGCCATGGCACTGTCTATAAAGGAACTCTAAGAGATCAAACAGTTGCCATTAAAAAGTGTAAGATAGTCGATGCGAGAAAAACGAAAGAATTTGGAAAAGAGATGCTTATTCTCTCGCAAATTAACCACAAGAACATTGTAAAAATCTTAGGCTGTTGTCTAGAGGTCGAGGTTCCAATGCTTGTATACGAGTTTATCCCAAATGGTACCCTATATGATTATATCCATTATAAAAAACAAGGATCACACATTTATCTCGAAACACGTCTAAGGATTGTGCATGAATCAGCAGAAGCACTTGCTTACTTGCACACTTCTGCATCTCCTCCAATTATCCATGGAGATGTGAAGTCTGCAAATATTCTCTTGGACCAAAATTACACGGCAAAGGTGTCAGATTTTGGAGCCTCAATACTTGTTCCGACAGATGAAGCACAATTTGTTACACTTGTGCAAGGAACGTATGGGTACCTAGATCCAGAATACATGCAATCTGGCCAACTGACAGACAAGAGTGATGTGTACAGCTTTGGTGTAGTTCTGCTGGAGATTCTAACCAGCAAGCCTGTAGTTGATTTTGATGCACCGGAAGAAAGAAGGAACCTTTCGTCTCGCTTCCTCTCTTCTATGAAAGAGAACAAAATGCAAGAGCTTCTAGATGATGAAATTAAACATGAAGATGATATGCAGTTAATCAAGGCAGTTGCTGAACTGGCTAAGGAATGTCTAAGTATGAAGGGGGGAGACCGACCTATGATGAAAGATGTAGCCGAAGAACTTCTTCGAGTAAGCAAGCTCAAGCAACATCCTTGGAGACAAGAGTACAATCCTGAAGAAACAGAGACCCTGCTCACTGAACGATCCCAACATGCAATAGAGATTGAGCTTACCAGCAATTATTTTAATACAGATAATGAAGCGGAGGAGAGCATTGCCATCGGTCGTTAATTACCATCATCTCTTGTCCTATTTATGTCGGTTGTATATTTTATTTTCTCATTATTATCACCTTTCTCATTATGTAGCCATTTTGGTTTCCTATATTGTATTGTATTGTATTAGGTTGTTGGAAAAGCTTTCTCTTGTATTGTATTGTATTATGTTGTAATTTACAATTTTCTTAGTGCTTCAGTTTGTATAATTCTGTCAGCTTCCTTCTAATGTATAATAGTAATGGGTTCCAAGATATTTAACTGGACATAAAATTACTCCTAATAAAGACTAATTCTACGATAATATTATATTGTGATTTTCTTGCTTGTGACCCTCGCACAGAATTATCCTTGAACAAGAAAATATCAAATTTCAAGCTCTTCGAGTTAGGGCTGCTAATGAGTCGAGCCGGCTCGCGAATCAATGAGTTGAGCAGCTCAATATTTCATAATGAATCGGACTCGAAACTAAAAAATACCCTAACTCGACTCGGCTCACTTTTGAAAGAAAAAAGCTCGGCTCGCCTCGACTCATGCAAACACTTGGCTCGACTCGCGAGTCAGCTCATATTACATATTAAAAAAATGATCATTTAATTATTTTAAAGAAATGATTGAAGTGGGATATATATATTCTCGTGACTTTAAATTACATGTTGAAAAACTTTGATTATTTTTTAAAGAAATGATCTAAAGAAATTTGAAAAAAATATCATTTTTTTAAAATAATTTCAAAATGCCGACTCATATTACATGTTGAAAACTTCGAAATTTGAAAATGGAAAAATTTGAAATTTGAAATCTGAAATCTGAAAAAATTTGAAATATGAAAAATTTTGAAAATTTGAAATCTGAAAAAATTTGAAATCTGAAAAATTTGAAATCTGAAAAAATTTGAAATCAGAAAAAATTTGAAATCTGAAAAATTTGAAATCTGAAAAAATTTGAAATCTGAAAAAAATTTGAAATCTGAAAAATTTGAAATCTGAAAATTTTGAAATCTGAAAAAATTTGAAATATGAAAAAAATTTGAAATCTGAAAAATTTTGAAATCTGAAAATTTTGAAATCTGAAAAAAATTTGAAAAAAATTTGAAATCTGAAAAAATTTGAAATCTGAAAAAATTTGAAATATGAAAAATTTGAAATCTGAAAAATGTGAAATCTGAAAAAATTTGAAAAAATTTGAAATCTGAAAAAAATTTGAAATCTGAAAAAATTTTGAAATCTGAAAAATTTTGAAATCTGAAAATTTTGAAATCTGAAAAAAATTTGAAATCTGAAAAAATTTGGAAATCTGAAAAATTTTGAAATCTGAAAATTTTGAAATATGAAAAAAATTTGAAATATCAAAAATTTGAAATCTGAAAAAATTTGAAGGTAGGTCTCATGGCAAATGAAGATATACATGTATTACAAATTTGAAAAAATTCGTCTCTATATTTAAATTAATTAAACATCAGCACGAAGGTAGGCCTCATAGCAAATAAAGATATATACATGTATTAAAAATGTGAGTCGGCTCGTGAGCCGAGTCGAGCTTTTTCTTTTATGAGCCGAGTCGAGTCGAGCTTTTTCTTTCATGAGCCGATTCGAGCCGAGCTTTTAATAATTTTTTTTTTTTTTTTTTGGAGATTATGCTTTGGAGCCCAACTTTGCACCTCTGGTTAACATAGCAAACCATCTTCAAAAATCATGAAAATTGATCGACATGCAGTCTTGACATCGTAAAACAAGACTGTAAAGTTTCACACAAAATCTCGAAACAGATCACGAGATATCATCTCTCAAAAATTGCCCAAACTGCTGAAGGAGTGCTTCTGAGGCCAACTTTGCACCTCTGGTTAACATACCAAAACATCTTCCAAAATCATAAAAATTGACCGACATCTAGTATTGATGTGAATTTTACTACTACACAAGTAATAAATCCTAATTTACCCTCAATTCGGTTGCAAGTGTACAACCTTGTCAAGTAGTATTTAGGGATCGTCTCCACAGGGACAATTCGGAATATTAAACCTAACCTAACTAATTTAATTTAGTAAAAGGAAATAAAGGAATTTGTTTGTTTTCTATGATGGTTTGGTTTGTTGCTGATCAAATTGAATTAACTAAATTCTAGGTCTAAATGTGGTTTTAAAGCAAGAATGAGAAATTAGGGTCTCTTAGGGTTCCTATCCACTAATGTCACGATTAATTGATTTATTAAGGTTGTTCTTATAAATATGAAGGCACAGTCTAATGTTATCGGTATAAAGTGATATTTCTATGTTAATACCGTCTTTAAATTAGTATAAATGTCACCTCTCGGTACTTGGTTACACTAACCCAAAGTTATTAAGTCTTTAACTGTCCCAATTGGTATAGAAAGTTATTCGTCACCTCTCGGTACTTGGTACAATTTTCTAACCTATCGGGTTAAGCCCGTATAAGATGAGCGTCGCCTCTCGGTATTTAGCCTATCAAATACTCTTTTCTTTATGGTCAGGACTAAATATTCAATTTCTCAATTGTAAATACCGAATCCTAGGGTTTCATGCAATTTCGCTTAAGTCATCACAAACAAGTAATATAAAGAAAAGATCATACCAAGGAACAAGTAAATATAATATAAAATCAACTAATCCATGACATAAGTTTCAAGTTCTAACCCTAATCAACCCTAGAAATAGCCTTAGCCAATCATGGCTGCAGCACACAAGAGAAATAACAAGTAAAAGAGTTCTAAGAGAAAGAAATCAATGTAACCGCTCGAAGAATTCGCTATCTTCTTCTCCCTTCTTTTGTCTCTCCTTTTTCTCCTTATTCTCCTGTGTTTTTCTCTCTTTCTAATGTCTAAAATTCGTCCCTAAAACAGTTATTCCCTTCCAGAATTAAAAACAACTAATTATAGCAAAAATCGCTTCTGGAACTGTTTATTGCGGGCCGCAATAACTTCCATTGCGGGCCGCAATAATAATACAAATTTTTCTGTTCTGCAAATCGGCTCTGACTAGTTGGTTGCGGCCCGCAATAAAATAATTGCGGCCCGCAATAAAAGTGAAAATTCGCCAGATTTGTGCTTTCTTGCTCCAGATAGCTCGTCTTCCTTCGTTAAGCTCCAAGCACTTGATTGCCTACAAAATAAACACAACTAGGGCAGTAACTTGAACTTTTAAACATTTATAACCTAATTAAATTCTAATTTCAACAAAACTCGGTTTAATTTACACAACAAACCCTATGTTTCAACATATATCATTGTGGCTTATCAAATTCCCCCAAGCCTAGTCTTTGCTTGTCCCAAGCAAGTCTAAACCCTCACAGGGATTCCCGGGTTTTGTTTATGTATTTCAAACCAAGTTATCTAAACTATCCTAAAGACTTAAAAAATAAAATTGGTCAGTCAAAGCAATTTAGGGTTCAAACAATTCAATTCAAAGCATGAGTATGTCAAACAATTATGCGGGTTTTTTTCAATGATCTTCTTCACCTCACAAACGCACGTTTTGATTTTAATTAAGCAAGTTTATATCTATATGACACTTCAGAATTAGTTAATCCTAAATTTTTCTCCCCCCGTTCTACAAGTGACAACCAATTCCAGAAAATCCTTTTAAAAATTTAATTTTTGTTAGGGGTGTAGACTGTGCCTGATGCTTTGACTTTTTTTTTTTTACTTGTGCATCCGTCTGTTTTTGGCTCACTCATTTTTCCACTCATTTTTATTTTATTATTATATATATATTTTTTCATATTTTTTTTGTTTTATTTTTTTTTTTTTTTTTTTTTTTTTTTTATATTTAATATGCGGATGTATCTGTCCTAAGGACTTCAATCCAACATAGCTCACTTTTTTCAGCCTACACCTTTGTTCAATTAAGTCCAATTAGAAAAGAATTTCTGAATCTCGCGCAAAGTTTCCTACGGGCACCAAGCCTTTCGGTAACTCTTGGCATTGCGCGTCTGAGACTTGATTTTCAACATGTAGAGAGGTTCTAATTTAAGATCACAGGTACTAAAGTGTCATAAAACATAAATTCACTAATTATTATGTCAACTTGCGCCATGTGGTTATACCATTGAAATCCCCACTTAGATTGTGACATTTTCTCAAAACATTCAAATTTAATTAAGTCCTAAACCCCTAAATAGCACAGAACCTACCATTAACTTAAACCTAAGGTAAACCTAAGATACAATTCCTACAATTTTACCCCCCCAAGCCTAAACATTGGCACCGACCCGGTGCAATTAAAAAAAAACTAATGAAAGGTAAAAAGAGGAGATAAAGAAACTCACAATGAAATCAGGCTGGTGGAGGTGGTGGAGGTGGCTGCGCAGTCCCCTGAGAAGAAGATGTACCAGTCGCTGATGGTGCTGGACGTGTAGGTCTGCGGCGCCGCGGTATCGGATCAGCAGAAACAAAGCCAGAGTCAGACATATGCCCATAGATGCGGTCCGTCCTATAGTAGGTGGCATGCTGCTGCTCAGCTATCTCATCCACCGTCCCTGCAAGGTCCGTGTACTGGACATGCATGCGCCCCATCTGATCGGTGAGCCGAGTCATGTCAGAGTGAGAAGTGCTGAACTGACCCGTCATGTAGGTCTGATGCTCAGTAAACTGCCCTCCTATGTGAGTACGGAGATCGGCAATCTGTCGATCGACAGAGTTGAACCGCTCATCCACATAGTCACGCAGCTTTGTGATGTTGGTGTTCATGGTCTGCATCAACTCGTACATTTGCTGCGGGGTCACTTGGTCAGCACCGGGAGCCCAAAATGGAGGAGGCTGAGGCTGCTCAGGTCCAGGGATCCCAAATGGATCAACAGCGGCTTGTGCGGCAGGTGGTCGAGCCATATCGAGGGGCAGAATCCAAGTGGAGGGATCTGTCCTATCAACCGGTATCCGGAGAGGCATGGGAATCTGCCGACCGCTAGAGAGGAAGAAGAAAGAGTTGCCGACGCGAGTGAAGATGCCAGCCGTCTGAAGATATGCCATATCTATGAACTCGGTCTGCTTTTGGAGTTGATGGGCAAGGACTTTGAAAACTGGCCCTTCTGCAGGAATGACCCCATGGTAGATGGCAAGACGGGTCACAAAGCCCCCGCAGGAGATCATACCGCCCGGAGTGGCATTTGTCCTCACGTTCAGGAGATTGTCGATGAAGAAGCTGCCAACGTGGGGTAATTTCTCGGGATTGGTTAGGGCATGGATCATGGCATAGATGAAATACGACTCGCACTCGCCCAAGGTGCCCACTGTCTCTCCGCGTGCAAAGATGGTGAAGGAGAGAGCACGCTGGATGTAGCGAAACACCGGGTGGCTGATCTGACTCGCCTTGTATGTCCGCCTCGGACCACCAATCAGCTGGCAGGAGAATTCGTAGAAGCTGGAGTCCGGCTCCCAATCTGGCACCGTCACGGCATCAGCCCGGAGAGGAAACCCCAGGAGGTTGCTGATTTCCTCAATCGTAATCTGGTACTCTGCACCATCCAAATAATACTGCAATAGAGTGTCATTTTCCATGTGCAGAGTAGACAGGAATTCATAGGTCAGGGTGCGGTACGCAGGAAATGGTTTGGTACAGTAGTCCCAGATACCAAGGGAAGACATGAGGAGATGAACCTCATCTAGAATGCCCAACTGCTGAAGGGTAGGTATGTGAACATACTTGGGCTGGACAACTTTTTTGGTCTTAAGAATTTGAAAGTTTTCTCGTGCTTTTGGATGCACAAATCTAAGACCATAATCAGTGTCTTTGTTTTCAGGCCACTGATCTTGAGGTAGAGTGGTCCAGTCAGGTTGGTCAGACATTTCAATATCATTAGACCCACTATTGGTACCGTCCCCTCTTCGATATTGTTTGGACCGTTTCGAGGGGATGAACTCATCCTCTGCTATTGCCTTACCCTTGCCCCTTGGTTTTGGTGGCATGATTGGTGTTCAATTGGTTCAATTCAATTACAATTCACAATCAATTCAATTACCAATTTGGTTCAATTCAAGCAATTGAAATTAAATAGAGTTAGAGATACAACCAAATGTGTGTAATCAAACCAATGTGAAGTGTAGATGCAACCGAGAAATCCAAACGCCGAGTCGACCTGCCAAATTCCGGAAAAATCAGCCTTGTAATGCCTTCTGTGAGCTTTATTGCGGGCCGCAATAAGTCTCTTTGCGGGCCGCAATAAGGTATGTTGAATGCTGGAGGCCTCTGTCTTTTTCGTTGCGGGCCGCAATAAACGGAATTGCGGGCCGCAATGGGTGTGCGTGAAACGGCGTTTTGCTGGCTGCTGTCTTGCGGGCCGCAATGAGTTGGTGTTGCGGGCCGCAATACTCGCGGTGGAGAGGCGGAAAGAAGTGGCGGCTGTTGATCGGTGGCGGCGGGTTGGATTTTGTAGTGAGAGAGAGATAGGGTTGGAGAGAGAGAGAGAAAAAGAGAGATGTAGAGATGAGATGGAAAGAGATGGAGAGGGAGAGAGATCGGGAGAGAGAAAGAGATTGAGAGAGAGAGTAGAGATGGGGAGGTGTAGAGAGAAAAAGGTAGAGAGAGAGAGTAAAGATGGGGAGGTGTAGAGAGAGAGAAAAAGAGAAGAGAATGGGAGATCGGGAGAGAGAAAGAAGTGGGGGAAGGGGTCAGAGAGAGAGAGAGATTTGCGGAAAGGCCCCCCTTTTATCACAAATTCGCGTCTGTTCGGCCTCCATTGCGGGCCGCAATAACTGTCATTGCGGGCCGCAATGGACTCTCTTTTTTTTTTTTTTTTTTTTTTTTTTTTGACTCTCTGACTGCTTGATTGCGGCCCGCAATAACTGGAATTGCGGACCGCAATTAACTCAAAATTAAGACTTGACCTTCGGAAGTCTCTGACTGCTTGGTTGCGGCCCGCAATAAAATTATTGCGGCCCGCAAAGGAGCCTGAAATCTTCTGAAAAACCTAAATTAACCTATCTAAATGCAAATAAAATTTAAAAATACGAAATTTAAAATTGCAAAAAGGTAAAGTGCTTGGGTTGCCTCCCAAGAAGCGCTCTTTTAAGGTCTCGAGCTCGACCATTCTCCTCTTTTAGTTCATTTGTGCATCGGTAAGGGAGATGTTAATCTTCCCTTCAACCGGTTCTCCATGATTGTACACCTTGAGCCGCTGGCCATTTACTTTAAATGCGCCAGTTCGTTCGCTCCAGATTTCTACCGCCCCATGTTCAAACACGCGTTTCACCTGAAATGGGCCACTCCATTTGGACTTGAGTTTGCCTGCAAAGAGTTTAAAACGTGAATTGAACAATAAAACATAATCACCGATTTTAAACTCCCTTCGTATGATGTGCTTGTCATGCCATTGTTTTGTCTTCTCCTTGTAGATTTTGGCATTCTCATACGCGTTGAGACGGATCTCCTCAAGTTCATGCAAGTCGAGGATGCGTTTTTGACCGGCTTGGTGCATGTCGAAATTGAGGGACTTGATAGCCCAGAATGCCCTATGCTCCAATTCGACTGGCAAATGGCATGGCTTACCATAGACAAGCTTAAAAGGGGTCATGCCAATTGGTGTCTTGTAGGCCGTGCGGTATGCCCAAAGTGCATCATCTAACCTCAGACTCCAGTCTTTTCGGGACAATCCTACAGCAGTTTGTAGGATGTGCTTTATCTCTCGGTTTGACACTTCAACTTGGCCACTTGTTTGCGGGTGGTACGGAGTTGCCACCTTGTGTTTAACTCCATACTTTTCCATTAAACTTTCAAAGGAGCGATTTATGAAGTGTGAGCCTCCATCACTAATCACCACCCGTGGAACACCAAATCTTGGGAAGATTATCTTTTGGAAGAGGCGTTTGACGGTCTTTGAATCGGCCCCTGGGCTTGGTATTGCTTCTACCCATTTGGAGACATAATCCACTGCTACAAGGATGTATTTGTTGTTGCATGAACTCGGAAATGGCCCCATGAAATCAATCCCCCACACATCGAACAATTCGACCTCGAGGATGCTTTGTTGAGGCATCTCATGTCGCTTGGTGATGCCTCCCAACCTTTGGCATTTGTCACAAGAGACAACAAATTGCCTTGTATCCTTAAAAAGAGTTGGCCAAAAGAAACCTGCTTGCAGGACCTTGGCGGCGGTCTTATTGGTTGAGGCATGTCCTCCATATGGTGATGAATGACAGTGGTGAAGAATTGATTGAACCTCATCCTGCGGAATGCAACGCCTATGAATCCCATCAACACCAAGCTTGAAGAGATATGGGTCATCCCAAAAGTAGTGCTTGGTATCCGCAAAGAATTTCTTCCGTTGTTGGTAGGTGAGATAGGGTGGTAGAACTCCGCATGAAAGATAATTTGCAATATCCGCGAACCATGGGTATTCGATTTTACCCACTTGGTAGAGCTGCTCATCGGCAAAAGAGTCATCAATGGGTAAGTCTTCATTTGGTTCAGGTTTGATGCGCGAAAGGTGGTCAGCTACAAGGTTCTCGGTACCCTTCTTGTCTCTAATCTCCAGGTCGAACTCTTGGAGTAAGAGAATCCAACGAATGAGACGAGGTTTGGCATCCTTTTTCGTGAGGAGATAGCGAACCGCGGCATGATCCGTGTAGACTATCACCTTGGAACCAACTAGGTAAGGTCTAAACTTGTTGATGGCGAAGACCACCGCGAGTAGCTCCTTTTCGGTAGTGGTGTAGTTGACTTGAGCCTCATCTAGAACTTTGCTTGCATAGTAGATGGCGCACGGCTTTTTGTCAATTCGTTGCCCTAACACTGCTCCAATGGCGTAATCGCTCGCATCACACATAATCTCGAAAGATTCGTTCCAATTTGGTGGTTGCAGGATGGGAGCGGAGATCAATGCTTCCTTTAACTTATTAAAAGCATCTAGACACTCTTGGGTAAAATCAAATGGAGCATCTTTTAACAAAAGATTGGTCAAGGGCTTGGCAATTTTAGAAAAGTCCTTGATGAACCTTCTATAAAACCCAGCGTGTCCTAAAATACTTCTAACCCCTTTAACATTTGTTGGTGGAGGTAATTTTTCAATTACCTCAATCTTTGCACGGTCAACCTCTAAACCCTTAGCAGAAATCACATGACCTAAAACAACACCCTCTTGTACCATAAAATGACATTTCTCCCAATTCAAAACAAGGTTTACCTCTTCACATCTTTGTAGGACTTTAGATAGGTTTAACAAACATTTATCAAAAGTGGTACCATAAACCGAGAAGTCATCCATGAAAACTTCCATAGACTTCTCAATTAGGTCAGAAAATATACCCATCATAGCCCTTTGAAATGTTGCAGGTGCATTGCACAAACCAAAGGGCATCCTACGGTATGCAAAGGTACCGTATGGACAAGTGAAAGTGGTCTTTTCTTGGTCATCAGGGTGAATTGGTATTTGAAAGAATCCACTATAACCATCAAGATAACAAAAGAAAGAGTGCTTAGCTAACCGTTCAAGCAATTGATCAATGAAAGGAAGAGGGAAATGATCCTTGCGCGTGCCGGTGTTGAGCTTTCGATAATCGATGCACATGCGCCATCCCGTCACGAGTCGTGTTGCAATCGGTTCGCCATTCTCCCCTTCTATCACGGTTGTCCCTCCCTTCTTTGGCACCACATGAATTGGGCTCACCCATTTGCTGTCGGAAATTGAATAGATGATGCCAGCATCAAGAAGTTTCTGAATCTCCTTTCGCACCACCTCGCTAAGGTTCGGGTTCAATCTCCGCTGCCCTTCAATGGTCGGCTTGTGTCCTTCCTCCATGAGAATGCGGTGCATGCAGATGGAAGGATTGATTCCTTTGAGGTCATCAATGGTGTATCCAATGGCCTTTCGGTGCATCCTCAAGATTTGTAGAAGTTGTGAGGTTTGGTCTTGGTTTAGGGATGCGTTGACAATAACGGGATAGGTTTGGTTTGGACCGAGGTATTCGTATCGAAGGGTTGAAGGTAATGGCTTAAGTTCAACCTTGGGTGCGTCCTTCGAGGGTTCGGCAAAGTTGGGGAGAGTTTCGGTAGTTGAAACCTGAAGAATTGGGCTCAGAATAGGCTTTTTGTCAATCTGGGAAGGGTTATTGCGGGCCGCAATAAGGTTATTGCGGGCCGCAATAACTTCTGGAATTTGCAAAGTCTCTGTCTGGATTGGTTGCGGGCCGCAATAAATTTTATTGCGGGCCGCAATAAGGTCCACAGCATTCGTTTGGTCAGATTTTTCGCACTCCTGATCCATCCAACATTCAAAGGAACCCTTCTCCAAGCTGTTTATGAGTTCCTCATCTATCAACCTGTCAAGAATCTCAACACTACAAACACTTTGATCATTAGATGGATATTTCATTGATCGTTTGATGTCAAATGTTAATTTTTCTTCACCAATGTTCATTGTAATAATTCCATCATGAACATAAATCACAGCTTTTGCCGTATTGAGAAATGGTCTACCCAACAAAAGTGGCGTATGGATATCCTCATCCATGTCTACCACAACAAAGTCGATTGGTACAAAGAATTTACCAATTTGAATTGGCAAGTCCTCTACCACCCCTAGGGGTAACTTGACCGATTGGTCGGCCAATTGGAGAGAAATTCTAGTTGGCTTAAGTTCCCCTACACCTAACCTATCATAAACCGACTTTGGCATAAGACTTACACTAGCCCCTAGATCACATAGTGCTCGTTTGAATTGGACATTTCCTATCGAACATGGTATGGAAAATTTACCCGGATCATCCAACTTTTTGGGCAATTCATTCATTACCATGGCACTACCATTTGAATCTAGGGACACCATTTGGACTTCTTCAAGTTTACGCCTATTTGAAAGGATATCCTTGAAAAATTTGGTGTAAACCGGCATTTGGGTCATTACCTCAGTCAATGGTAGGTTTACATGCAATTGTTTCAACAATTCAAGGAATTTAGCAAACTGCCTATCAGTTCTCTCATTCTTAAGCCTACCAGGAAAATGTGCAAATTTATGAGGGGGTATGTAGAGAGGTACCTGTGCACTTACCTTTGGTGGCTCATCTTGAGATGGATTCGCTTGAATAGCAGGGTCGCTTGGTGCAATTGGTGTAACTTCCTTTGAGGCGGAGTCCTCGTGTGTGGAGATGTGCTCATCATTGGTTCTTGTCTCTTCACTTTGCGGCTGCTCATAGGCATGCTTTGGCATGGGTGGATCCTCATATTGCGCACCGCTGCGAAGCATGTGTCTAACCGCCTTGACATCCCTGGGATTGTTCTCAAGTTTTGGTGGAAGGGAACCCGGTTGGCGGGAAGATTGTGTAGCTTGTTGTGCAACTTGGTTTTCAAGCATTTTGTTTTGGGTTGCCAACATGTCTACCTTTTTGGTCAATTCATCGAATTTTTGATTTTGACTTGCCATGAAAGTCTCCATCATTAATTCGAGATTGGACTTTGGTGGTGCATTAGAACCATACCCTTGGTTACCATAACCTTGATTTGGTCTATTAAAGTTTGAGTTACCTTGGGTATTTTGGTCATTTTGTCTCCACGAAAAGTTTGGGTGATTCCTCCAACCGGGGTTGTAAGTATTGGAGTAGGGATTGTTATTTGGTTTGAAATTGCCTTGGTTTATGGCATTCACTTCCTCATGACTAACCTCATTACCTATACCACAATTTAGTGCTAAATGATCGGTCCCACCACAAATTGAACAAGGAAGAGAAGAAGGATAATTTACCGATTTTACGCTCATTTGATCAATCTTGCGATTTAAAGCGGCAATTTCTGCGGCCATGCTTGAATTCGAGTTCACCTCCTTCATTCCCCGTTGCAGGATGACCGGGGTCTCCCTAGGGTTGTGCCATTGGCTTTGGTTGAGAGCCATGTCATCAACCAACTTGTATCCGTCAACAGCCCCTTTGTTCATGAGACTACCTCCAGCGGCTGCGTCTAGCATACCCTTGTCTTGTGGCAGAAGACTGTTGTAGAAGATTTGCAACAGGTTCCATCCTTCAATTCCATGGTGAGGGCAGCACCTCTGCAGCTCTTGGAACCTCTCCCATGCTTCGCTCATGGTTTCATCCCCTCTTTGTCGGAAATTGTGGATTTGATGGCGCAAGGAGTTAGTTTTGGATGGTGGAAAGAACTTGTTGAGGAAAGCATTCGCCACCTTAGGCCAAGTGTTCATGTTCTCGGGCCGTTGTCCCCTTATCCACCCCTTAGCCTTATCTGCAAGAGAAAAAGTGAAAGCCATCACTTTAAGGTCATCAGGAGAAACAGTTTGTACCTTGATTGTACTGCAGATTTCTTCAAAGTTGGCTAAGTGTTGCGTGGCATCTTCATGAGGCAGACCATGGAAAAGATTTCGCTGCACCATGCTAACCCATGCAGGAGGAATTTGGTATTCCTCAGCATTGATAGTAGGTGCAGTGTACCCCAGGTGGATTTCCTCAGCCCTAGGCGCAGTAAAGTCCCTCAAAAGGCGGTTGGCATCGGCTGCTTCAAGATTTTCTCTCTCTTGGTTAGCTGCCCTCAACCGTTGGAGTTCATTTGCCATCCGATCCCTTTCTCTTTGGAGGTTTTGAAACCTAGCATCATCATTGCCGGACGACATGTCTAACCGGCGTGGATTCAAGGGAAAGAAAGGTCCCCTTGTCGGGTGCTTGTTTCTTCTCTGGTAAAAAAGATGAGTTGATCCTCTCCTCGAAAACCACTCTACCAAATCTGTGGCGTCCGGAGTAGGAGGTTCCTCTGCCAGATTTCAACCTAAATCAAAAGAGAAAGGAAATAAAAGAAAATTAAAAACAATTACTAACTAAATTACTTAGGTCCGAAATAATATTCACCGTTGTCCCCGGCAACGGCGCCAAAAACTTGATGTGAATTTTACTACTACACAAGTAATAAATCCTAATTTACCCTCAATTCGGTTGCAAGTGTACAACCTTGTCAAGTAGTATTTAGGGATCGTCTCCACAGGGACAATTCGGAATATTAAACCTAACCTAACTAATTTAATTTAGTAAAAGGAAATAAAGGAATTTGTTTGTTTTCTATGATGGTTTGGTTTGTTGCTGATCAAATTGAATTAACTAAATTCTAGGTCTAAATGTGGTTTTAAAGCAAGAATGAGAAATTAGGGTCTCTTAGGGTTCCTATCCACTAATGTCACGATTAATTGATTTATTAAGGTTGTTCTTATAAATATGAAGGCACAGTCTAATGTTATCGGTATAAAGTGATATTTCTATGTTAATACCGTCTTTAAATTAGTATAAATGTCACCTCTCGGTACTTGGTTACACTAACCCAAAGTTATTAAGTCTTTAACTGTCCCAATTGGTATAGAAAGTTATTCGTCACCTCTCGGTACTTGGTACAATTTTCTAACCTATCGGGTTAAGCCCGTATAAGATGAGCGTCGCCTCTCGGTATTTAGCCTATCAAATACTCTTTTCTTTATGGTCAGGACTAAATATTCAATTTCTCAATTGTAAATACCGAATCCTAGGGTTTCATGCAATTTCGCTTAAGTCATCACAAACAAGTAATATAAAGAAAAGATCATACCAAGGAACAAGTAAATATAATATAAAATCAACTAATCCATGACATAAGTTTCAAGTTCTAACCCTAATCAACCCTAGAAATAGCCTTAGCCAATCATGGCTGCAGCACACAAGAGAAATAACAAGTAAAAGAGTTCTAAGAGAAAGAAATCAATGTAACCGCTCGAAGAATTCGCTATCTTCTTCTCCCTTCTTTTGTCTCTCCTTTTTCTCCTTATTCTCCTGTGTTTTTCTCTCTTTCTAATGTCTAAAATTCGTCCCTAAAACAGTTATTCCCTTCCAGAATTAAAAACAACTAATTATAGCAAAAATCGCTTCTGGAACTGTTTATTGCGGGCCGCAATAATAATACAAATTTTTCTGTTCTGCAAATCGGCTCTGACTAGTTGGTTGCGGCCCGCAATAAAATAATTGCGGCCCGCAATAAAAGTGAAAATTCGCCAGATTTGTGCTTTCTTGCTCCAGATAGCTCGTCTTCCTTCGTTAAGCTCCAAGCACTTGATTGCCTACAAAATAAACACAACTAGGGCAGTAACTTGAACTTTTAAACATTTATAACCTAATTAAATTCTAATTTCAACAAAACTCGGTTTAATTTACACAACAAACCCTATGTTTCAACATATATCATTGTGGCTTATCAAGTATTGACATCATAGAACAAGTATGTGAAGTTTTATTTAAAATCTCTGAACAGATCGTGAGATATCATATCTCAAAAATTGCCCGAACTGCTGAAGGAGTGCTTCTGCGCCCAACTTTGCACCTCTGGTTAACATAGCAAAGCATCTTCAAAAATCATGAAAATTGACCGACATGAAGTCTTAAAATCGTAGAACATGACTGTGAAGTTTCACAAAAAAATCTCAAAACAGATCGCGAGATATAATATCTCAAAAATTGCCCGAACTGCTGAAGGAGTGCTTCTGAGCCCAACTTTGCACCTTTGGTTAACATAGCAAAACATCTTAAAAAATCATGAAAATTGATCGACATGCAATCTTGACATCGTAGAGAAAGACTCTGAAGTTTCACACAAAATCATAAAATAGATCGCGAGATATCATCTCTCAAAAATTGCCCGAACTGCTGAAGAAATGCTTCTGAGCCCAACTTTGCATATCTGGTTAACATAGCAAAACATCTTAAAAAATCATGAAAATTGACCGACATGCAGGCTTGATATCGTAGAACAAGATTGCATGTCGGTCAATTTTCATGACTTTTGAAGATGCTTTGCTATGTTAACCAAAGGTGCAAAGTTGGGCTCAGAAGCACTCCTTCAGCAGTTCGGGCAATTTTTATGATATGATATCTCGCGATTTGTTTTGATATTTTTTGTGAAACTTCACAGTCATGTTCTATGATGTTAATAATGTATGTCGGTCAATTTTCATGATTTTTGAAGATGCTTTTCTATGTTAACCAAAGGTGCAAATTTGGGCTCAGAAGCACTTCTTCAGCAGTTCGGGCAATTTTTGAGATATTATATCTCGCGATCTGTTTTGAGATTTTTTGTGAAACTTCACAGTCATGTTCTACGATGTTAAGACTGCATGTCGGTCAATTTTCATGATTTTTTAAGATGCTTTGCTATGTTAACCAGAGATGCAAAGTTGGGCGCAGAAGCACTCCTTCAGCAGTTCGGGCAATTTTTGAGATATGATATCTCACGATCTGTTCAGAGATTTTAAATAAAACTTCACAGACTTGTTCTACGATGTTAATACTACATGTCGGTCAATTTTCATGATTTTGGAAGATGCTTTGTATGTTAACCAAAGGTGCAAAGTTGGGCTCAGAAGCACTCCTTCAGCAGTTCGGGCAATTTTTGAGAGATGATATCTCGTGATCTGTTTCGAGATTTTGTGTGAAACTTTACAGTCTTGTTTTACGATGTCAAGACTGCATGTCGGTCAATTTTTATGATTTTTGAAGATGGTTTGCTATGTTAACCAGAGGTGCAAAGTTGGGCTCAAAAGCATAATCTCCAAAAAAAAAAAAAAAAAAAAATTATTAAAATTTCCGGGACGCGGATTTTTTTCACGGGGCGGAATAAAATATCCCGGGACGCGGATTTTTTCCGCAAGTTGTGTATTTTTAAAAATTTCGCCAAATTGTGGTTATTTTTAATAAAAAATATTTTTTTTGGGGTAAATATAAAAATCTCGGAAGAAATAGGTACAAGACCTCTATTTTTTCTAAAATAAATAAATAAATAAATAAATATATATATATATATATATATATATATATATATATATATATATATATATATATATCTATCTCAATTCTTATATTATGCACGTAATTGTCCTGATCCGCCAACGGCTAAGATTGAAAGATGAATTTTCGAATTGAATATCAGCCATTCAATCACATAATCTGTCTTCTTTTGATTAAATATATCTATTTTATGTGTAGAAGTCTAAATTTAATTAAAAATATAGTCGCCACACAGACTGTTACATAGTTTGTCATAATTAAAATTTCCTTATTTCTTCTTACAGCTATCTTTGATTCATGCAATTAAATTATTTCCATATTTTTTTTCATTTCTTTCATTGAATTTCTCCTCTTTCTCTATATTTTTGATAATGAAAATGGAAACAATCATATATTTTCGAATTTTGTTTAGATCTATTCTATCTTTGTGAATAAATGAATAGCAAATCTTATTATGTTGATGTTTATACTAAAAAAAATTCTTGTGCTGATAGTCTAATAGAGGGTGTGAATTTTAACAGCAATGTTTTGGCTCATGCAGTGTTGAGGTGAGAGAGTTTTTAGAAATGATTGTTTGTCATTTTTAGTTGATAGTTCAATTTGTGTACGATACACAAAAAAATAAACAATAAAAATATAATTTTGGCATATATCTACATAATCAACACATAATCTTTGCACATTATCTGAATATATTCGCTCGTCATATTCTTTCTCTCACCTTATGAGTTATGACTTTGATTTAACGAAACACACAGATGGCTAAAGCGAATTAAAACATGAAACTATTGAAGTCTTTTTTTTCAGAGTAAGATGAAAATGCTTGATTATTATTTTCGTATATTAATTATACACTTAATTTTTAAATAGTTAATCTAAATTGTTCAACATGACATTTAATTAAAATGTGCTTTGAGATCAAATTGTATATTTTAAAACAAGTACTAACTTTTAGATATGTACAAAACCAATGATTCTTGTACTCATCAAAATAATTAGTAAACAAATTATAAGACCTCAAAGACCATTTTATTATGGAGATCATGTTGAGTAATTCAGACCAACCATTTGAACTTTGAAAATAAAGTTAAGAATGTGAGGCATGATTGGAGTTCAAGTACATTTGAACATGGAAAATTATAACCATTATTTCAAAATATATAAACTATTAATTAAATACAGTGGTAAAAAATATTGTATAATTTAATTTTGTCATAAATTACTAATTAAATAGCTATATAAAGAGTGAGGCTACGGTGCTATGTATAGCACGGATTAGTCCGTACTACGGACCAATATTTTTATTTTCAAAATTGTAAAAGTTGATATGAATCATTTAATATGGTCTCTATATGAATATGTACTTGTAAACTAAATTTTACATTTTTAAAATTTTTGGATGGTCCATAATTTTCATATTAAGTGATTTTTTACCCATCTAAACGAATAGTAAAATTTTCTAAAAATATATAAAATTTAGTTTACAAATGCACATTTATATGAAGGTCATGTTGAACGGTTCATATCCACTATTACAATTAAAATAAAAAAAATTTAGTTCATAGCGCGGACCAATATGCGCTATGTATCCCATTGCCCCACTCTACTTCTAATAATGAAATTATATAATTATATGTATAAATAAAAAATATCATATATAATTTTATATTTAATAATTATTATGTAAAAGTTATAATATATTATTCTGTTAAGTAATGAAATTATATTTATTAATTTTGTGTGAATGTCAAACAAAAAGATCTCTTCATATTATATTCAATCTTATAATATATTCCCGTTGCAACGCACGGGCACAATACTAGTATATATATATATATATAGATATAGAGAGAGAGATGGGCTATGGTGCATTGCAATGCATGGATCCCCTTATGCATTGCACTATAATTACGGATTTAAAGTCCAAACGACCGATCCGAACCGTTAGATGTTTAATCCATTTTGAAATGTGCTTGGAGACCAAATTTTACATTTTTTGGAATTTTTTTACTATGTATTAAGCATTTTTTAAAATTGCTGTTTTGCTGTGAACAGTAAAAAACAGTAAAATTTTCTGGACCATCAGATCAGCGACTTTGAAAATTACTTAATAAATAGTAAAAAAATTCCAAAAAATGTAAAATTTGGTCCCCAAGCACATATTAATATGAAGAACAAGATGAACGGTTCGGATCGGTCGTTTGGACTTTAAATCCATGATTTATAGTGCAATACATAAGAGGGTTCATGCGTTGCAATGCACCATAGCCCAACTCTATATATATATATATATATATATATATATAGAGTTAGGCTGGGGTGCTATGGATAGCATAGTGGCCTCCCGTGCTATGGCTCAATATTCAAGTTTTCAAAATCCAAACGGCCGATCCGAACCGTTCATTGTTTAATCCATATTGAAATGTGCTTGGAGACCAAATTTTACATTTTTTGGAATTTTTTTGCTATTTATTAAGATGGTTTCAAAATCGCTGTTTTTATTAAAATTCTGCACCACTGGAAAACAACGATTTCAAACCATCTTAATAAATAGCAAAAAAATTCCAAAAAATGTAAAATTTGGTCTCCAAGCACATTTCAATATGGATTAAACAATGAACGGTTCGGATCGACCGTTTGGATTTTGAAAACTTGAATATTGAGCCGTAGCACGAGAGGCCACTATGCTATCCATAGCACCCCAGCCTAACTCTATATATATATATATATATATAGAAAGTTTGGTGTCACACCCCGGAACTAGGGGCGCACAGTTATGCCAAGAATATATATTTCCTATATATTCTCAAGGCAAGAACGATGAAATGAATGGATTTTTTTTTTTCATCTCAAAAACCTTACTCGATCACCTTTTTATATAAACCAAAACATGCAAACAAGAACAATTTAATTATTACACATCCTACTTAACACATTTAAAGTTGTACTACATAATTATAATTTACACAAGTCTGGTTTCCAAAAGGTTATATACAACAAAAACATGATCCAAGTACTTAACTAGTACAAAAATGATCATTTAACCAAGGCATAAGTATACCTATCTTGCTTTCTCTCTCTCTCGAGAGCGATCCCGTAGTCTACTCCTTCTTTCCTGTAAAACCCACGAGGGGAAAAGGGGTGAGAAACTTATTCGCAGTTTCTCAGTGCGGAATTTATACAGGGCTACTGGATTTGTAAGAAATCCATATCAGAATTAAATACGATAATCAGTTACGAAACATAAATGCAGTAACTTGAAATGAAATTCCAAATGAATCTCTAAATAATACCATCCTTTGAAAAAAAAACACCAACCGGAATCATGTAAGATATTTGGACTTAAATGCATAAGTATAGGGTCAGGTTAGAGAAAACAGATATCTAAATCTATCTTCCTCGGCTTAACAACTCTATTAATTCTGGTTCACAATTAAGACATCCATATCAATTTAAAGATATCACAATTCCCAATAATCAGTAATTCCATCAGAAGCAAAGCCTATCAGTTCAGAAACAGTTTAACAATGTACAGTATACCACAGTTCAGTATTCCTACGATCACAGTAATAACAGTATAACAATATCCCCTTTCCAACCGGTACTGGAGTCAGTGGGGTCATTCCCCAAATGCGCATATGGTTCCTGAGTCAAAGTCTAGCGTCGACTCTAGACTTTGCAGTAACAATATATATATATATAATAATATCAATTCAGTACTGTGGTTTCAGTTCATATCAGAATCAAAGGAACAATCAATCGATAAACCATACCAATATGCGAAACCATATCCATTTAAGCAGTTAATTCAATCAAGTATGCAATAAATCAATGATGCATGCAATCAGAAATTCAACATGCAGTTTATACGATCCAATTTAATTCGTAAAATAAACCTCAAGACAAATCCTGTGAACCCCTGCACCTGATCACGTAAGATGCGTAGAGGATCAGCTATCACTATATTCCGAACTTCTGACGATCCCGTTAAGTCGTGATCGATAGGATCTATGCCTATGTTAACATAGCATAGGTGAGTTAGTAAAATAAAATAAAAACAATCTTAATTATATAACCCTAAGCTCCAATATATAAATCATATGCATATTTACATTTCTAATCTATATAACTTTTCTCTTATTAAAGTTTGTATGCTGTCAGGTATCATTTTTTTTATAACCTAATATATAGTTCCTATAAGTATTTTCCTATATCCAGTGGCATTTAGATTTTCCAAAAATTCATTTGGACCTTGTACATTTCATTTTAAACACACTTATAATTTTCCCCCCGAGTCATGTCTATTGAATTATTTATACACAATTCAGCTAGTGACTTCATCATTAAACATTTCAGTCCCTCTGACAAGGTCAATCCACTAAATTAGGTAATTTTGCAAGTTCAACCCTTAAACTTTAAAATATACTATAACTTAGTATAGACACTGGTACGGAATGGTACCGGTGTCAAGAGGTATAAATTTAATAACTCAATACTTCCAACTCCAGATTTTTAGTAAGAAAATTAGTACAATAAGATATTGGTACGATACTAGGGTTTAAACCGTACTTTCCCCTAATTTCATTTCAGTACCAAATTGGTACAGCAAAGAAAAGGGTATTTGACACTTCAATTTAGCATTGTAACAAATAAAAGAAAGATAGCATAATTACCCAAACTAACTGTCAAATTCAGATTTGAGTCAAATCAACACAATCATGAAACAAGCTTTATAGGTTCAACTCACTGTGACTCAACACTTGTGCTTTTCTATTAATAGGGTTTCCAAACTCTAATTAATTGAGAGAAGAATTAGAGAATCAACTCAAGGAGCATGAAACTTACTATGCTATATTACCAATTGGGGAAGAAACATAACTAACACCCCTAGCGGCTTCAATTGCAAAAACGAAATCAAAAGAGAAACCCTAGCGAAATCGAGCTCTAGCGACGGAAGAGCTTAGAAATGAGAACAAGGGTTTTAGAGAGAGAGACAGAGATATTCGGTGAAAAAGCGGTGGTAGAAGTAAAAATGAAATATCTCAGAGGATAGGTATAAGCTTATTTTTCTATTCTATTTAATTGAGCTGCTAACATTTTATTTCCTATAAGGCCTACGGCCCAGTAAGCATATAAATGAATATAACCTTAAAGGTTGTAATTGGTCAATGCATGTATACCATAACATAGTGTTAAAAATAAATATTCAAAGTTTATAACCTCCCAGTTTTGCATGATTCGGGAAAATTGCAAAAATTAAATTTGAAATTTAGTTGATTTAATTATTCATATTATAATATTCACTCTATAATAAAAATGATTTTGATGCTTAACCAATCAATCAAAATAAAATCCTGTAAAGCATCAGAAAATTTAGAATTTTTTTTTTAAACCTATATTTAGTTTAACATTTTGAATTTTATTTTTATAAAATTCACAATGTTACAGTTGGCTACTATGCTTATATAAGCATATCCTCACATATGCTTATAACTCATTTTTGTGTTTTCAATATCCAAATGATCGATCTGAACCGTTAGATGTGATCTCAATATTTAAATGTGCTTGGAGACCAAATTTTACATTTTCCTTAATTTTTTTACTATTTATTAAGCCACTTTCAAAATCGCTGATCCAACGGTAGCTTAACAAAACAGTAAATATTGCCTACGCGCTTCGATAATAAAAAATAAAAATAAAAAGTATTTCCTGGGGCCCGTTATTTATGCATAAACATGTTCTATGCACCGAACGATCGATATCTCGGATCGCCTATTGCATGTGCATCACAGGATGACAAAATGAGCGATCTGATATACTCATAAACTAAACCAATTTCTTTCATGAGATTAAACTTCTTTAATTGCATGTTGCTTTTATATATAATACGTACAAATATTCCGTTTTTATTTACAAATTTTGAAGATATATGATTTTCAATTTTATAAAAATTGAGGAAAATCCGGACAACATGCATGTATTTTTATTTTTTTCATTCACAAATTATATTAAGATGAAAGTAAGTTTTTCGATTTAGAGACCTAAGTTGATACCATAAACCACAGTAATAACTTCCATTTAGAATTCTGATAATTATTTGTTTTGTGTTCTTATTTGAATCCATATTTGTTAATTATCTGTATCTGTATTCCAAACCGTTCAACATGATGGATCTATTAAAATGTGCTCGCAGATCAAGTTTTTTATTTTTTTGAATTTTTTTACTATTTATTAAGATGAGTACAAAAAATTAATGGTCTGAAAAAACAACGATTTTGTAAAATAATGAATAAATAGTAAAAAAAAAATCAATAAAATGTAAAATTTGATTCGCAAGCACATTTTAATATATCCATCATATTGAACAGTTTGGATCAACTGTTTGAATTTTGAAAACTTTGAAAATGTGGAGTGTAATTCGGTGTCACTAAAAAAGGGTGTAATTGAATCCCTCCACGCGCACACACACACACACACATACGACACCGGATTACATCTTACATTTTCAAAGTTCAAGCAATCGATCTAAACCGTTCAACATGTTGGATATATTAAAATGTCCTTGCAGATCAAAGTTTACATTTTTTTAATTTTTTTACTATTACTATTTATTAAGATGGGTACAAAAGTTCAATGGTCTGAAAACAATGATTTTGCAATATACTTAATAAATAGTAAATAAAATCAATAAAATGTAAAATTTGATTTACAAGAATATTTTTATATATCCATCATGTTTAAAGGTTTGGATCAACTGTTTGGACTTTGAAAACTTTGAAAATATAGGGTGTATTTCGATGTCACTAAAAAATGGTGTAAGTTGATCCCTCCTCATAAATATATATATATACACATGACACCGGATTACTTCTTACATTTTCAAAGTTCAAACAATTGATCTAAACTATTCAACCTAATGGATATATTAAAATGTGCTTGCAATCAAATTTTACATTTTTTTTTACTATTTATTAAGATGTGTACAAAAATTCAATGATATGAAAAAATTAATTTTGTAAAATAGTTAATAATTAGTAAAAAAATCAATACAATGTAAAATTTGATTTGCAGCACATTTTAATATATCCATCATGTTGAACGGTTTGGAACAACTGTTTGAATTTTAAAAACTTTAAAAATAGAGAGTGTAATTTGATGTCACTAAAAAAGAGTGTAAGTGGATCTCTCCTCTCTCTTTCTATCTCTCTCTGTATATATATACACACATGTTTTTCGAATTCCATGCTGGTAATATAAAAGTCTGACTGAGCCTCTCATAAAACTGTAATGTGAATTTACATTCTGGGAGTAGATGAGTAATCAAGAGTTAATTTGTTGGAGATCAAGGATATTAACAGAAAACAAAAATTCAAACAGTAGAGGATTTACTCAGAGAATGATGTTTTCCTAATTTATTATTTTTTTATTTATTTTATGATTTATGTTTATTGAACCATATTCAACTGTGGAATCTCTCTTTAACTCATCAAGAGATGTCTCCTTGAAACCTTTAATCAATAAAAGAAATAGGGACAAGATCTCTATTTTTTATCAAATAAAAAAAAAACATATATATACATGTTTTCCGGACTTTTTAATACTTACTAAGGACTTCATTTATATTATTTTTGTTCGTGCCTTTTTAATCATTAAAACTGATAAGTTGTCTAATACATATGATATTTTTTGTCACACTCCGACAGCAGGGCGGACAACCCGCCGCGCTCATCAGCGCAAGGCGATTTCTAAAATCTTATGAAATCATATATACATATACATTACCAATGACATAACTTACTCTCTTTTTTGAAAGTCCTGCAATCTTCATGTTCGACATCGCATTTTCTTATCTTGAGTTTTGTACCTGGAACCCACAAAGTGAAAAGATGACAGATTGAAAAATCTCACAGTGCGGTATTCAGTTCCAGTCGAGTTATCCTTAGATCCGACCAACTGAAACTTAAACAACACCGAGCACAAATAATATAGACTACAAGAATAATATAAGAATCAAAGAATCTAACTTACTAATCAAGAAACAAAAATATAAGTTCACTTTAAGAAATTCTCAAGTACCACAAGTACCACGAAAGAAATCAGCAAGTTAGAGAAACAATTGATAATACTATAACAATTTATAATCAGTGAGTCATAGAAACAATTTATAGCAATAACAATCAAGCAAAATAAACATTATATCATGCAATTCTCATGTACAATAGCGTTAAAATTTCAATCCAATTTAGTTGTGCAACCATGTCATATACTTATACTTTATTCAAGATTATTCATGATAAAATAAAATATCATTATATAAGGTAATCATTGTGATATTAACAATACTCGGTCATGCGCTACAAGTACAGCGCCTACATGACCCCGGTCATGCGCTACAAGTTCAGCGCCTACATGACCGTCAAGACTCATACAGGACTCCGATCATGCGTTACCACGAATATGGCGCCTACACAATTTCTGTTATGGCCATAACTTAAAATTATGCGCTTACCCCGAATAGGGCGCCTACATGACTAAAGTTATGCGCTACAAGTATAGCGCCTACATAACCGAGTCATGCGCTACCACGAATATGGTGCCTATGCAATTTATGTTATGCGCTACAAGTACAGCGCCTACATAACAAAAATTACATGCTTACCCCGAATATGGCGCCTATGCAATTTCTGTTATGCGCTACAAGTTCAGCGCCTACATAACAAAAATTACACGCTTACCCTGAATAGGGCGCATACATGATCGTCAGGTTTCTGACTTGTGGTTCTTTAACACATTTCATCTATAACAAGTAAATAGTTCATATCATGCTATATATCATGCTATATATCATGCATCAAGTATATCATGCAAAATTTATGGTTCAACTCATGTCTTATATCATATATGCATATGCCATTCAAAATTATATTCAAGAGTTTAACTATAATTAATTATCAATCAAGTAATAAAGGAAATATAGTTCAATTAACAAACAAGTGATCAACAAGCATCAAACAATAAATTAGCAACCATGGAAACCGACACATGATTCAACTAATGTCAAACCAATTGATTGAAATCATACCGTGGTCTAATCTTACCAATTAATACAACAACCATTAAATACTATACTTGAGGTTTATGCATACTTGTCTAAATTATAACATCTCGTCTAAAGATTGTCACCATGCATACTGATTTGGTTAACAATTCTCTACAAAAGTTATTAGAATATCTACTAATTTCTAATGCAATTCATTTCTATAAACTCTACAGTTCATGTCATGCAAACAAAATTTGTTTGTACCAAATTCATGGTTCAGATTTTACTTCGTCATGCATGTACAAATTACAAAATTTGTATATAGTTATTGCTTCTTACATTATATCACATATTTATGCCATGCAAATTTGAACCATAACCATATAACTTATCTAGAAATCAATTAAACGATTCGACAATTAAAAGCAAGCTACCCACAGCACGGTCATCACACAACAACAGTATCAAGCAAACAATAGAAATTGACAAGAAAACAACAATAATAAAATTAGTTCGAGGAATATGAGAATAACTCGAAACCCGCACCTTAGCAAAGTCGAGACAGTATGATTAGTGTGTCATTGCAGTGTGGATGCATCATACAACCCTGCTGGGTCGCATCATACAGAGTTCATACCCATCCCAAGTTAACAGATTGGATCGATAATGCGATGACGTCTTCTATTAACATAGTTGGCCACAACCTATAAAACTTGCGGTATTCCTGAGTGGGATTCGTGGAGTATAGAAAAGAGTTTAAATTAATGTATGATAGGATGATGCCTCAGAGAGTTTCTCATTCGGAGGCTTTAAACCAATAATAAATTATATGATTTAATTAAAGCTTTGGAGTAAAACATTCTATTTCAATTTTCTTCAATACAAAAATGTGACTAATATAATTATAAGAATGAGACAATTAAACTAGTATAACAGTATGGAATTGTTATTCATAATATATATGTACTATTGGGATCTATATGTTTGGAACTCCAACCCTTTCTAGGTTGCATAAACCCGTTTATTTCAAGTCCAAGACTGGTAGTAATTGTTATTTCACATTTCATAATTTGCCCAAAATTTTAGGTTGAATTCAAAATTCAGAACTAGTTACAATTAAACTCAATCATAAGACTCACATCTAGATGAAAATAAATTATTATTGGCACCATGCTTCAATTCTAGTAAGTGAACAACAATAGGGCACAAATTGATACAAAAGGTCTCAATTGATACAAAAGGGCTCAATTGGTACAAAAGGGCAGCCCTTGCATGCATTCCTCATGCATATAGAGAAATAGAATGAATGTACAAGATAGATTGTTTAATACCTAAAATTGCTCCAAACAGTTACGAGAGAATCCATTGATGTTGAAGAGAATGACGGGTGCTGTAAAATTTTTGTTCCTCGACACCAGAGAAGGTTAACAAGAGTAAAGTTATTGACGAGATTGCCGGCAAGTGTCCTCCTCCGCTGTTCACTATAGTGAGGCTGCCGGCACCACCCATTGTTCTCTTCTAATTTCTCTCTTATTATTCCTTTCTCGGTTTCTTCGTTCGATTTCCGAGAATTACATAGGTGGATTGGATTTTAGCGTGGTAGAGGTGCAAAGGAAACCCAAAATAGAACAAAAGGAATAAAAATTGGAGTGGCAGCTTGTGTGACACCTGAGAGAGATGAATTGAAGTTTGGTGAGTGGCAAACTTGTATATTTTGATAATAGAGAAGTAGTGGATGCCAAGTGTCCACATGTTAATATTTAGAACTAAAAAACTATATTAAGTTACATAGCGGCATAACAATATTAGCTAGTGGTGTTTTGGTGGCTATAAAGAAATTATGACAAGTGTCTCCACATGCAATTGATTTAATATTATTTCATATTAAAAGGGTTGGTTGATCTACACTAAACCACCTACAATTAATAATATTAAACTTGATGAATAAAATACCAAGTTTCTAATTAAGGTAACAATATTGTCAAATAAATTTTGAAAGAACACCAACTAGATAAAAATAAAAATTTCTAATCATTATAAAATTGTACAACCAAATTTTTTTTTTAATTCATTAACGTATCTAACAATTTTTTTCCATATCTTAATGCAACTAAATATGTTATCTATAAATAATTTAAATTCTACTTTTCGAAATACAAAACTTTGTAATTATACTTCAAAATTCATGTTACTATTATTTATTTTTATTTTTAACACACTTTATTTCTTGTCAAATAAAATTTTCATATTTTCAGAAATTGGAATGTTACATTTTTTATTAATGAAACGCCAATTTCTGAAAAACAATAATTAATTATTTTTAAGTATTGAATTGGAAACGCAGGCAAAACTCAATCAACCCGAAATCGAATAAGCCGATCAATAATTTGGGCACCTATGTTTTACTCCAAGAAAAACAAATAATTAATATAGCACCGAATATAGGGGTGTCAACGGGTACGATACGGGTCGGGTGGAGACATTTTCATACCCGTACCCGTTATGATAACGAAAAAAAATCTTTACCCTTACCCGTATTTTCGAATACGGTACGGGTCGGATAAACGGATAAAAAAGTGCCATTAACATTTCAATTTGTGTTTTCGATAAAATAATTTTTAAAATAAGAAAAAAATAATAATGAATACAACTAATTTGTATTACGAAAATTTAATAAAATACAAAAACATTATTGTATCATGTATCATCTTCATACAAATATATATTTATATATGTAATTTTATTTTTTAAAATTATCTTATACTAAAACGGGTAAGATAACGAAAAAAAATCATTGCCCTTACCCTTACCCGATTAGCTAACGGAATAAAAATCTTACCCTTATCCGTGTTTTCGGATATGATACGGGTCGGGTAAACGGGTAAAAGGGTGCCATTGACACCCCTAACCGAATACGCCAAACATCATTAATGCATAAACATGTTCTATGCACCGAACGGATCGCCTATTGCATGTGCATCACAGGATGACAAAACGAGTGATCTGATATACTCATAAACTAAACCAATTTCTTTCATGAGATTAAACTTCTTTAATTGCATGTTGCTTTTATATATAATACGTACAAATATTCCGTTTTTATTTACAAATTTTGAAGATACATGATTTCCAATTTTATATAAATTGAGGAAAATCCGGACAACATGCATGTATTTACATTTATTTCATTCACAAATTATATTAAGATGAAAGTAAATTTTTCGATTTAGAGACCCAAGTTGATACCATAAATCACAGTAAAAACTTCCATTTAGAATTCTAATAATTATTTGTTTTGTATTCTTATTTGAATCCATATTCATTAATTATATATCTCTATATATATGTATTCTAATATTTGGAATTTTAAATTTTCGAATAATAATATCGATCTCTAATTTAAAATTTTAGCAACCCAATACATATTTTTTGAAAACACATTCAATAGTTTTAACTGAAATCATAAATTTAGACAATTCAAAAGTAAACAAAATCAAAGTACAGGACGAAGCAGATTGAACATACAATTTGTTTATTGGACTATGTTGTCCTAAAAAAAAACTTATGAACCACATAAAATCTGAAACTAATCAGAAAATAAATATAGGATTATAAAAAAAAATTAACTAAATATTAGTGTTAAATGATATACAAAATTGGGACTGGACGCAATGGAACTTCAGAAATTAAATAACCATTTTGTGTTGTTATTTTTGCAAAGGCCAGCCCACACTCCCAAATTTCGTTGACTTGGAATTTGTTTTTTCATCTTCATTTGAGGAGGAATCATTATCCACAATAGCCATATATATATAAAAATCAGGATTCTTAGACCTCATCGATAAAATCATCAATTTGACCCCTTTATATTACATCAATGTGGCTCTCACTTGTAAAAAAAAAAATCGCTCTTATGAAACTTTAGTGTGGGTTCGACGTCGATTCAAAACACCATCATAATTAAGATAATATAATGTGATGAAACTAAATTTTGAACTGCATAAGATTCTGCAGAGACAAATCGAAACCTCATGACTCGGTCAATATGTGAGGTTATGAATGCATGTGGGTTGGTGGAGGCAATTATGTCTGCCCCCTTTGAATTAATGTGTAGTACTTATCATATCAATTTTATATCTATTTAACCTTCACCATGCTCTCTAACATGTTTATTAAATATAGTTTTTGATAAGGACAAAATGCTATATAGTTCGTTTGTCTTTTAATTACGCTTACTAATTAATTTTGATGGTAAAAGGTTTCGGATCTGAGGCATTTGTATTTTCTCTATAGTTTGAGTAGTAAAATTGAAATTGCTCACATTGAGAACTAGTCCAGGGTCTGATTAACGGCAAAGATTTGAGGAAATATCTCATATTGGCAAATTTTTGTCAAAGAATTGAAAATTTGAAGATAATTTTTTTTAGTATTTTGAATATTATTTTTGAGAAAGTGGACTTTTTTCTTGTGGGTTTTATTTTTTATCAATTCACAAATTATATTAGGTCAACCCACCATTCAACCAGATTTTTTTTTGTTGTTGTAAATTAAAATCGACAGTAGTATTACCGTTTGTTTGTTTGTTTTTAAAGGATAGAACTTCTATAATGAGGATGAAATTAATATTTTATAAATGGCACGTGGTCCATTACTCATGATAATTTAATAAATGATTTTTTATTAAAGGTAAAATCTTAAAAAACAATAAATGCTTAACTTTCAATGAAAATTTTTCAACATGCGATGTATCTTTGCACGAATAGTATCTGATAATAGAGCTCGATGTCAACAACTCAATTAATATTCAAAGGGGTGCTACACTACACGTTACCCAATATAATATGGAAGCAGCTAACAGTCTTCCAACTCCAGTCCTCCAAAAATCCCTGGAGATTTTCAACTAATTCTGTAAACATCAATACTAAATCCTGTAAACATCAATACTAAATCCTGTAAACTAATTCAACAAATCCTGTAAACATAAAAACGCATGAAAGCTGTTAAAAATGCGTGACAGCTGTTGAAAACGCATGACAGCTGTTGGGGACCACCTTCTGTGAACATACACATAATATCATGTTTACATACACATATTATTCTGTAAACGTATACATATTATCCTATAAACATACACATATAATAATGTAAACATACATAGTGTACTTGAAATTATAGCAGTTGAAATTATGGCAGTTGTGGCAGTTAAAAACGCGTCAGAACTAAGCTAAAAAGGGAAGACTTTTATACACAGAGATTTTTGGGGGACTGTAGCCCGGGGGACATTACATTTTTCTCATATAATATAGTATGTACAATAAACACTCAATTATTGGATGAATATGAATGTGCATATGTTTTGCAAAGGACCTCGAACTGCAGTAGTGTATGCACCGATCAATTGATAGAAACTAGATAAATTAATGGAATACTCGTTTATTATGGTAATGACTGTGATGAACAAAAGAAAAACAAACTCGTTGCGAGTAGTAGATAGCTTTTGACCCGTTCAATTGAGCAACATGTTGAGTAAATAATTTTTTTTTTTTTGAGTAAAAATAAGAATCAAAGTCCTTATTTGATTATATTGATTCCATAGCAAAAGAGTTTGTAGGTTTCCTAATAGGTACATTTACCAAATTTTGGAGAAGCATCCTCTCTGCCGTTGTTGTCAATATGATCTTTGCTATGACAACAATTAATAGTCTCTTTTTAATGGCTCTATATTCTGAATATTTAAAGGCCCATCACTGGGATATTATCAAGAGAAGGCCCAAGATATTTCTGGGGATCTCGGTGAAATGGGTTTGTGGATTCTCTGAGCTCGGTACTGTCAGTGACTGGGCCCTTGATAAATGCAAGAAAATGAGAAAGGTTGAGAATCAATTTTCAAGATTGGATGACTAAGTGAGCCATGAGCGGTAGTAATCAATTTTAATCTTTATGGTAAAGTAAATAATTTGTTGTCAATACGGCCACTACATTTACAAGATATTTAATCTCTTAGCAAGAGTTTATTATACAATTTAATAAATGCATTCTGTATGCCTACATAATAAAATTGTCCACATATATACCTATACAAAAAGAGACTATTATATTAAATTACCAATATTTCCTCTGATATTATCACGAAAGTTTTTCCGATTGTCTGAGTAATTGACAGCATAATCATTGAATGATTTTTCTTTTCTTTTTTTCAAACGGGACGATAAGAAGTTAATATTTTATAAATGAAATAAATTGTCCTATATAAAAACATTGTAAACATTTCTTCTATTATATAATTTGGATTTTAGATAGCTAGAGTTATAACTTTCCAACTTCTATTTAATATCCATAAAAGACTCCTTTGATGAGTTTCGATTCTTATTAAACTAATAAAAATATATTATTTACTTTGATTTTAGTATGCTATCTGTCAAAAAATTTAATTTATTCTTATCTATGGGATCGATATGTTAACCACTATTTTTGCAATTTTGCTATATACTCCAGCTTTGAAATTGTTGTTTCGTTAGTACATCTCTAATTTGATCTCTCCGTTTTCTTTTTTCTCTTCCTTCTATGTTGAATAGTCTTGAATGGGATTGGGAAAATGCTATTCATATGAGCGATGCGCCATGTCACTGCAACAAACTCAAAATGGTAGAGGAATATGACAACGATGCACAAGGTGAGTGATTTGCTTCACACATGGAATTCAACAACGAAAATGAAATATTTTTGTTCATGCTAGTATATTGGCAGCAATTTAAATAAATTTCTCTCCATGTTTTGTTTTTGTACTTGGTTGTATTCTTTTAGGCATATATTTATATGCACATTACAAGTTGAAAAATAAATCATTTATTCTCATTAGTCGGTCAATTAAAAACTGAATGTTTTTCTTATGCATGCTATATTTTTTATTTTTTAATAAAGATAAAATGAGAAGCTTGTAAATTTAAAATTATTTCAATAGAAAAGATAATAAGTTGAATAAATTAATGTGTCTTTCAAATTTAAAAGAATAAATATAATATTATTAATTTACCAAAGTCGTATGATCCGATTACGATGTCTTTTTTAGGGAAGAAGAGCAAGCTAACCATGGTGGAAGTGATTGTTATACTTTTGGATTTTGAGTCCTTGAGGCAGCGTGATGAGGATGGGTTAGAGTCCTCTAGCACGCTTGTGACTGCATCGGATTGGCAGCGACAGAAGAAGTCGAGCCATGGTACATGCCATAAGTACGGCAAACTCGGACACTTTCGACGGGATTGTCCTGAAAGACAACTAGACTGTTCACCTTGTGACACCCCGACAACAGGATGGACAACGCGCCGCGCTCATGCGCGCTAGGTGATTCCATAATCATATACAATATATATACATACATTACCAATGACAAGACAAGAGCCACAATACATGAATAAACTTTTCTTTAAAGTTTAGAAATTTACATGTAACAAACAAATTGTAAATAAACCTCTTACGGTACAATAAAATCCAATCGAAATACCATAACAGATTTATTTAAAGTGAACCAAATACTCATCCTTGTGGCATGTCATGCAGTCCTCTAGTTCGGCATCTCACTTTTGTGTCTCACGCTTTGTACCTGGAACCCACCGAAGTGGAAATGTGAGAGATTGAAAATCTCCCAGTGCGGTATTCAGCTCCAGTCGAGTTATTCTAAGACTCAACCAACTAAACCAAACCAGCACCGAGTTTAATTATAATGAAATAACAATAATTATAGAAATCCAGGAAATAACAAACGAAACTGAAACCAATCAAGCAGTATGCAAATTTCTCATATAAAAGAAAAACAACATGCATTTATCTCAGTGATTTACTCTGACATTATCTATCATGCAATGTTCATATTATGTCAAATGCACCAATGCCCAAGCCATAACCAATTAACATATCACATAATCAGGTTATCACCCACATTTTCAAAAAGTATAACCTAAATAGAAGTACACACATTAAGTAACTTAATATAAATTCACCCCATGCAATGCTCAATATTCATGTGTAGAATTTTTAAGAAAACTCATGGAAGTTTTTAAAAATAAAACATCAATATGTCAAGCTTTATTCACAACTATTCATGATAGAATAAAATATCATTATATTAGGTAACCATTTTGGTATTAACAATACTCGGTCATGCGCTACAAGTACAGCGCCTACATGACCCCGGTCATGCGCTACAAGTTTAGTGCCTACATGACCGTCAAGGTTCATACAAGACTACGATCATGCGCTACCACGAATATGGCGCCTACACAATTTATGTTATGGCCATAACCTGAAATTATGCGCTTACCCCGAATAGGGCGCCTACATGACTAAAGTTATGCGCTACAAGTACAGCGCCTACATAACCGAGTCATGCGCTACCACGAATATGGCGCCTATGCAATTTATGTTATGCGCTACAAGTACAGCGCCTACATAACAAAAATTACACGCTTACCCCGAATATGGAGCCTATGCAATTTATGTTATGCGCTACAAGTTCAGCGCCTACATAACAGAAATTACACGCTTACCCCGAATAGGGCGCATACATGATCGTCAGGTTTCAGACATCTGGTTCTTTAACACAGTTCACAGTATCATATTTCAAATCATTCTTGTCCAAATCATGTCAAGCTTTCATTTCAAAATAAAAATATGCTCATGCATGCATCCTTTCCACTGAACTAATAAATACAATGCATACTATAATTCAAACAAGTCAATTCAATCATACTAAGTACTTCAAACAATAAAATATGCCTTACATGCAAATTTATGCATTCATGTCATGCATTTAGAAGAAATACTTATGCATCCATATCATGCAAATGGGTCATTTAAATCAAACTTAGGTTTAGTGGGAGTGCTTTGTATCATGTCATGTACTAGCTTAGGAAAAATATGACCATGTAAACATTTCAAGCTATCATTCATAACATGCAATTGGAAAAACATAATAAGTACCTAATTATAATACGATAAACAAACATGAGGTCAACCAGCAATAATAATGAAAAATAGCATTCAAACAATTCAAATCATTTTTCAAACAGTGTTAAACCAAATGATTCAACCATGTCTCTAGTCCCACAAATCGATAAGGAAAAACCGTCAAATACGAGACTTGAGGCTTATGCATACAATTCTAGAGTACAACACCTTGTCTGTCTAAAGTGTGTCATAATACAACCCAATTTGGTTAACAAATAAGCAGAATACTCTTACAAAGTCTACTAATTTTAGTTCAATCCATTTATATCAATTTCAATCTAGTCCCTTTATATTTGGTCAATACCCATATGTTATATTAATTAAGCATGCCTTGCAAATTGGACCCGTTATCCAATAATTAAACTATTCATACTATGCACATAACAATCAAGCAACTAATTTAACCATAATACACAAACAATCCATAAGCACACAACATGCAATATAAGACAAGCAAGAAATCCACAAGCAATCAACAATAATAACCTAATTAGTTGAAAGAGGCTAAGAATAACTCGAAATCCGCACCTTTTAATGTTGAGAATGATAAGACTCGAAGTCAGTTCACTGTTTAGAATCGAGTCGGTCGAGTCAGTCGAGAGCAGCCACAGATTTCAAGCAAGCACCCAATTGGAAATCGAGAAACTTCAGTCAGCTCTGTCTCCTACTTCTCACTGCTTCGTTGGAGTGTCGTTCCTCTCTTTTCTCCATTGATCTACCTCCGTTATTTTCCAGGCTAGAGACGGACTGGGCAAGAATGAGAGAGATGCGAGACAAAAATGGAACAAAAGGAATGAAAATTGGAGAGGCAGAGAGTGCCACGTGACAGATATATATAAAATGAAGTTAATTAGGTGAGGGGGTAAACTTGTAGAATTTGATAAAAGAGAAGTAGTGGTTGCCATGTGTCCACATGTGTAGCTAAAACTTAAAATAAATTCCATTATATATTAATATATATTGTTTTAACGCACTTTACTTGATATGGATAAATCATCAAGTTTAAAAAATTATTAATAACAGATAGTTAGTGGAATTGGGTGTTCAAAATGAATTATCTAAATACTTGACAGGTGGAGAAATTAGTGGACCGGAATAAGCTGATGAAAATGAACCATCAAAGTATTTGACAGGTGTCTACACATGAAGCTATGATACAAGAAAAAGAAAATTGTTTAATTATTCTACTTATTCTCATAATGAATGACTTGAACACCGCATCCCATATATATATAATATTTTTAAAGAACTAAACATATTGTTATAAAAATCTTAATTTTAATCAACAGGTTGTTAATCTAAAGATATTTCAAAAATAATAATAAAATCTATCTAATCACTAGTATTACTTTATAATTAAATGAAGAAATCAGAGTAATTGCCATTAAAATTACTTATGTAATGCTATCACCAAATCACTTTTAAATAGTTGTTATGTTTTATTTACAAAAGTTCGAGGTCAGTCTAAAGATATTACAACGTTCTAAAATTTCTACTAATATTTAAAAATTTGGGTTGTTACACACCTACACCTGGAATTGATCATGCTGTTGTTGCAGTTGGTCATGACAGTGATGTCATTGTGTGTACAGGTGAGGGGGGTGTGTATGAGACTGTTGGTGATAGGACTTGTAGTGGTAGCAGTGGGCATCTGTGGTAGCTGGGTGTTTGATTTTGGGTATGGATTCCATATTTGTCCATGAAGGGATTGTTTTGATTCCTTTCGTGAGGTGTCCGGTGGTTCCATGACTTTGGCAAATGTATCGACTTTATCGGTTGCTAGAGTTGGTGTGGTTAGGTTTTGAATGTGAGACGGTATGATTCACACGATTACCGGTGTTCAGTACGTATCCAGTATTCAATGGGGTCTTATGTCACTCAGTGAGTTCAGTTCATGCGTGTATGAGTTTCGAATTCGCGATGGGTCCATGCAAGTACTTCGAGGTGACTTGGTTGTCATTAGGAGAACAAGGCGCGGTGGTCTCTGTGAGATGGTTGGTTCGATGGAGTTCGCGGTGGTCAGAACCGTGGCCTGTGCTTGCTAGTATGAATCGTGGTATCATGGCTATATGCCATGCCACGGAGAGCGGAGTTGTAGGAGGTGACGACATGACACATTGTGGTGAAGCTGCGGCGGTAGAAACAGGTCGTATGGCAGAGTGTGTCATTGGACAACGGCCTGGACGGAGGTGAGCCGGAGGTGGTAGGTTTGGCCGCTGGGATACTAACGGGAGCCTTGATGCCGATGGACACAAGCATACACATGTGGTAGCTGACACTGCATGGGGCATTGGACTTGGGCGGCCATGTGCCGTGGACTCAAGTTTGATGCAGTGAGTCTCTGGACATGGAGGCAGGTGGGAGATGACATGATAGCAACATATAACTATTGGACCGTGACGGTTGACGATGCAGTGAGTTGCCGATTTGAGCCTACAATAGAGATTGTTGGATTTAGGTCCAAATAGGCCTAGCCCAATAATCCCTTTCAGCTCCTCTATTTCTTCTTGACCTACGCAAGTGAAGAGAGTAAGCTGGCGGCTGCTTCTTGTTTGCTAAACAGAGAGAGAGAAAGAGAAAGGGAGAGAAAGAGAGATAGTGAGATAGAATAATTGTTTGTACTAACAATTGGAACATTTTTGTATCTCTTGTAATCTCTTGTTTAATAATGAAGTTTGTTGGTCGTATGCCTCCTGGTGGAGTAGGCTCGACCAAACCAATTTCTTTGTGTTTGCTTTCTCTTGGACACTTTGTGGCACCATTGGAAAAAATGGAATTAGGATCGGTTATATACGCATATTAGTATTGGAATACAACCGATCTTGATCAGGGCGATACAGATGCACCTTTAAATCTTGTAAAAGCCATTTTGATAAATTAGGATTTTTTTTTTTGGCTTGTGATTTATATATGCAATGAGAAGTTTCAAATTTAACAGATTCTTTTTAGTGATATATTTGAAATATATCAAATTCAATAATTTTGATCCTAATTAAATTTTGTGTTGCCTACGGAAGACAAACAAAAATATGAAAATATATCCATATTTAAGCTTTATTAGGTTTGCATCTTTGCCGCTGGTTTTATTATTATTTTTAAGTTACAATAAAAAAGAAAATTAAGTACAGAATTATATATGCACTATTCTTTACTTTCTATAAAATTATAGAATTTGATGAATCTTCTAAAGACTAATAATTTAGTACACCTTTGATTCTATTAAGGTTAAAGTTTTGAAATTTTCTGTTGTAGACAACCTGTAACATGGCTTTAAATAATATAATTAAAATGTGATTTTTTTTAAAAAGTTCATTTAATAGCTAACAATATAATAATTAAAAAAAATGTTAATATGTTTTCTATCAATTAGATCAACCATTGTCAAATTTGAAGTAATTTTGAAAACAGTTTTTTTTCTTAGATTGATTTCTGAATTTAATAGTTTGGCTTTATGTTGAAATTTAATAAGTGACTAAATTATTCTTAATTGCATCTCTAATTTATTAATAATTTCAACGATTTGGCATTACAGTTGTTAATAATTTTGTTGTGGATATATTTATTAATTATTCCCTTATAAGATTTTGTGTTTCTTGTATTTTTAGTTATGGAAATTTTAACTTTAATTATAAAAAATATGGATATACACAAACTAAATGTGTGATTAGCAATATTTAATTATTTACACGTACTCATATAATATATACTTGGAGTCGTCTATCATTTATCCAATAAAATAAAATAAAAACAAGCGAGGCTCATCTTATTATTTTGAGGGGAATTGATTGGATTTGTTTTTTCCAAACACTAGATGTGAATTCACATTTTTTTGGAATTTTGAAAATTATTGATCGCAGTTTTAATAAGCTTTTATGAACCTCTGTTTGATTCATGGACTGATTTGAATTGGGCTTTTATCACCTAAAGCCTTAATAAAATGGAACGAATACAAATAGAAATTAAATTTGAGCAGCCATTTCTGGATCTTTATTTGGGCCTGGACATTACCAACACATGTTTTGGATATTTGGTCACAACTGGAACAAAAAAGAACTGATTTGAACAATATACAACAAGTGAAAACATTTGCTCTTTTTTCCTTTGTTTTTATTCCTTTTATGAACCTATATAAACACATGTACAGATTGTAATTATTCAATTCAATAATATACTTATTTCATCTCTTTCTGTCTCTAAAAACAATAGATACAGTCAATCGATGGATTTCATCGATCTTTCCGATTTATTTACTTACAAATTAAGAATATTTTAACTATAAGTAAATCTAGCTAGCAAGTTTTAACAAGTATTATTTTTCTTTAATAATTAGAACCGACAACAATTAATGCGTGTCAAATTAACTTCTACTTTCTAATAAAGGCCAGAATATATTTGGATGAAGATTCCCTTTAATAAATTAACACTAATTGATTCCGTTTAAATTGTAAGCAATACTCTAAATCACAATATTCTTAACTACTTTTTCTATTATCAAAACACAATAACTTTCTGAAGACCCACAAAACTCAATTAAAAACATCATAATACTAACTATATTTATTCTACCTAGACTGATTAAACATACAACTCACACTAACTTATTAATGACAATAAGATTCTAAGCATACAAGTTCTCTTGACAATCATGTTTGATCACAACGCCTCTTGGTTTCTTGAAAAACTCTAACATAAAATTTCTTATTTGTTTTTCTTAGAGAAAGAAATAGATCTAGCCTTCCATATTTTAATGTTCATAGGACTCGACAATCTAGATTTCGAACTCACGATCTCCCACACAAAGGAAACTTGCCTTTTGCCACTAGATCGATCAAAGATTGCTTCTTCAAAACATGAATGCTGTATAATATTTTGTAAAGATTCTACAGAACTTTGAATTATATTACTTGGAGTTCCTATGAGGAAGTAATAGCCAAAATACAATAAGGTGTCATCCTGAAACCTATTATTTAGACGGTGTCAAAGATCTACATGCTTTACTATCTTAACATCATATTTTGGAAATAATAAAAGCGCCGGTAGTGCTAGCTAGATTCAGTAAAAATAATTAAAAAAATAGTAAGTCTAATGAAAAACACAAGGCGAATATTAGAGAGATGAAGAAGAACATATATTTAGAAATGCAGGGGAAAATATTCGGATATTTGTCATAATTGCGAATGAAAAAATAAATCTCAATGCTTTCTAAGCCAACATTTCTCAACCTATTAATAGAAGTACAAAATAAGTATTAATTTATTGGCATTAATTAGTACCGACTCGTAGCTTGTCCGAGCGAGCCGAGCTAGCTCATTACTAGCTTGACAGATTTATAAATTTGTATATTTTATTTCCTGCTATATCTTAAATTTTCATAACACATCTTATTAATTATGGCTAAAATAAAATAATATTTATATGACTAATTACTGAAGAATACTCTTAACTCAATTGTAATGAAGCAAATCAACTACTATAAATTAAGTTTATAGCTAAATTCATACATACAAATATATCAAAATTCTAAATTCATACAAACATATTCACTGAATAAATTCATGCAAACCAAATCAAATAAATTCATAGAAATTAACTTAATTGCTTATATAATTAATTCACACATATGGATGTTATAGCCAGTGTTATGGCAATTTTTGAACGTTTTTTGACCGCTTAACTTTATACTAAATTAATTCAAATGTTTAAAATTTTCACATGTAGACGCATCACTCATAAGATAGGTGGATTTGAACGGTTCGGATTCATTATTTGAAACCGATTTGATGGGTTATGGAGTTAAGCTCACCAAACACTTTGGTGAGCTTAAGAACACCCTAGTTCTACTCCTGCTTTTAGCTCATACCTAACTTGCACCAATTAGTTAATGCGAAACAAATATTCTCTTTTCTGGTAAAAAAAGAAAAAAAAAGAAATTGCAAACCACCTATCATCTATTATAATTGAAAATAAAGTTTATTTGTTTATGAAAATATGGGGTCACTTTCCAGCCAAGAAGGTTCGTACCGCATTTTGAAATGTGGAAACATATATTGTGGCTTTTTGAATTCATAGAACCGTGCAGGACAACTGGTTTGGGTCAAGTCCTCCCCTTTTAATTTTAATTTTCTATTTATTTGCGGTTGTTATAGTGGCAGAAGATATAATTATGTGATAAAATTTTCAATAGTCAATTAATAGTATATATCTGGAGGGTTCCACTTCTCGTCTCTAGTGTTGGACTTGCTTCCGTGAAAGTTCAAAGTCCCCGATCTCTCTACCTCTCTAGATCTCTCTCTCTCTCTTTCTTAATATCATATTTTGGAAATTATAAAAGTCGGTAGTACTAGATTCCTTAAAAAATATAAAATAGTGAGTCAAATGGAAAACACGAGGTGAATAATAGAGAGATGAAGAAAAATATATTCATAGAAATGCAGAGGAGAATATTCGGTCGGATATTTGTCATATTTGTGAATGCTTGTAAACCAACATTTCGCAATCTATTAGTTGAAGTATATATTAAGTATTTATATTGGGACTATTATTTACAATTTTTTTATCTTATTAAACATGGGAACGATGGACGCATGTGTATGAACACAAACAAAATACGGCCGGAAAGGTGGGGGGGGGGGGGGGGGGGGGGGGGGGGGGCGGATGGGGGATGGTTTGATCAACAAGTCCTGGTCTTCGTTAGGATGACTTAGCCTATATTTTATTAAATAATAGGACTGATGATTATTATTTTTATATATTTGATGATCGAGTAAGGTTGAAATGCCTCATGTCTTGCATGCCTCAATTGCTTCTAACATCTTTATCTCCGTTTTCATAATACAAACAGTCGATTTAAACAACTCAATATAATATTCATATTAAAATGTGCTGGGAGTAGGGGTGTAAACGGAGCCGGATTATCTGACGGATATCCGCTCCGAATACGCTTATAATCCGAATCAGAATTAAACGGATCCGGATAATTATCAAATATCCACAGAATATCCGGATTCGGATACGAATACGGATAGTAAGTATAAAACGGAGCGGATATCCAAATCAACCAGAACATGATTGGACCCGCTAAGAACCCCATTTGATGAGGCGGACATGGACCCGCTAGGCGAACCCATTTGCTGAGGCGGACCCGCTAGGAGGACCTTCAGCGCTAAAATAAGTTGCTTGAGCTGGGATTCAAACCCTTGTCCTCTAGTATCAAGGCTTAACATCAAACCATACACCACTTTAACTTTTGTTACCATTCTTTTATTTTATATATATAATATATCAATAGATCATCTCTTATCTCTTCAACATTATAATTAATATTTATATTTATTGTTTTAATTAATATTTATATCTTAGAAGTTAATATATCTTAATTATCCGACCAGTATTCATTTTATATCAGTATTCGAATCCGTATCCGTGTACTATCCGTTACTATATCCGTATCCGTTTAAGGCGGATTTGGTTTTGAATTGTGATATCCGTATTCGTATCCGCTCATTATCCAACGGATGCGGATATGGTATTAGCATTATCCGCTCAGTTTTCACCCCTAGTTGGGAGACAACTTTTTTTAAATAAGTACAAAATTCATACTTGAGAAGTCAATTGTTCTTACAACAATAAAAGAAGACAGAAACAACGATGTGACCTTGCACGATCAATATTTTTTTGTCCCATAACTATGAATAATTAATTACTATTTGGTTAGCAACATCCAAATCTAAATAATTACAAATCAGACAGACCTAATATTACATAATTAGCACTTCCAAGGAAAATACAGAATAGTACCAGAGATCTTGCCAAAATTATATTTTTGGTCCTAAAAGAAAATTATGCAATATCAGAATCTTAACCGAATAGTGCTAAGTGCAGCTCAATTGTTCTAACAAAAACTATTAATTTAGCAAATATATAAAGGTAAACTATTAATTTAGCAAATATATAAAGGTGGCATGAAGGTTGGACATGTCGACGCCATCACGTACTATTAATTGACTATTGAAAATTTTATCACATAATTATATCTTCTGCCACTGTAATAACTGCAAATAAATAGAAAATTAAAATTAAAAGGGGAGGACTTGACCCAAACCAGTTGTCCTCCACGGTTCTATGAATTCAAAAAACCACAATATATGTTTCCACAATTCAAAATGCGGTATGAACCTTCTTGGCTGGAAAGTGACCCCAAATTTGCATAAACAAATAAACTTTATTTGCAATTATAATGGATGACAGGTGGTTTGCAATTGCTTTTTTTTTTTTTTTTACCAGAAAAGAGAATATTTGTTTCGCATTAATTAATTGGTGCAAGTTAGGTATGAGCTAAAAGCAGATTCCATACTAATTGTGCAACCTCTTTCCAGTTCAATAAAAAAATATCAAAAGCTCAAAATCACTCTACACTAATTGTGCAACTTTTTTTTTCCAATTTATAAAATAGTAAAGAAAAGAGAGAGAGAGAGATGCAATTGGGATATTTCCCATTTCAAACAAAGTAACACCGGTTATATATTTTTTATTTTTTGAAAAAGGAATGACAGAGGCTGCCATTGTTTTATTGATATGTTCATGCATCGTACATGTAGGTTGTGACACCCAGTAACACCGGTTATTAAATTAAAACCGGAGCATATAATTTTATGGAAGAGTCTAATTGTCCACAGCCTTTTGTCCACCATTTGTCTACAGCTTTGACTTGCGCGAATACTATAAAATTACTTCTACATGCTGTATAATTATACAATATATCACATTTCACAAAACATCCAGCAACTATTTGAAGTGGTCCCATGATAGTTAGAAAAACATTGCAACTTGCACAACATGACAAAATAAATATACTTTCCAACTGTACTTTCGGAAATTACAGTTATAGAAAGTTATTGGCAGTTAGAGTTAGTTATTAGCAGTTATTGGCAGTTAGAGTTAATTATTAGCGTCCGCACTGGGTTGAATCTTGTATACTGTAAAATTGAATCTTGTATACAGTGAAACTTTCAATTGAATCTTGTATACTGTAAAATTGAATCTTCTACACAGTAAAATTTACAATTAAATCTTGTATACTGTAAAATTAAATATTGTATACAGTAAAATTTTCAATTGAATCTTGTATACTGTAAAAATTAAATCTTGTATACAGTAGAATTTTCAATTGAATCTTGCATACTGTAAAATTGAATCTTGTATACTGTAAAATTTTCAAATAATACTGAAAATTTTCGATTGAATCTTGTATATTGTAAAATTTTTCTCCAGATTTTCACAAGATGAATATTGAAAAATGACAAGATGAATACTGTAAAATTACAAGATAAATACTGTAAAATTAACAAATCAATACTCCATATCGCCTTTCTATCAACTCTTTCCTCCATATTTCCACAAGATGAATACTGTAAAATGACAAGATCAATACTATAAAATTAACGGGACAATACTATAAAATTAACAGATCAATACTCCATATCACCTCTCTATCATATCGTTCTTCCATATTTCTACAAGATGAATACTATAAAATAACAAGATGAATACTGTAAAATTAACAAGGCAATACTGTAAAATTAACAGATTAATACTCCATATCGCCTCTCTATCATCTATTTCCTCCAGATTTCCACAAGATGGATACTGTAAAATGACACCAACAAAATTGAGTAAAAATTTTCTTTAATTATAACCTATAAAACAAAATATTGAATCCTGTAAGTTCTTAAATCATAAAATTCAAATCGACGACATTACGAATAAAATGTGTGTAATGTCAAATTTAGTTGGTCCAGTTATTGTGAAAACCAAATAATATAGTATTTGAATTGTAAAAGAAATAATTGAAGCTGCCTTTGCATATAGTACTGAACCAATAATGTCAAATTCAGCTGCCTCTGCAGATGATTATCTGATTCGAGCCTTTATCCCAGAACAACACTTACTTAAAATTGAAAAACAAGAATTTTTTTTTGGGACAAGTATGAATTGGTCGGGTATTGCTCACAGGAGGTACAGTCCATAGTTATATTAGCGCTGGATAAGCAAATTAAAAGGAAAAAAAAGAAATACTACTAACCAGTGGGGATCAGTTTCAGAGGGAATTGCTAAAGAAAGAGCAGTTATTATCCCCAAACAAGTTCCAATTTGCGCCTATATTCACAATAAAAACCTTGACGCAAAGTGAAAAATATTTACAACAAAAAACCTTGATGCAAAGTGAAATTATTTACCAGTGGCCTATATTCCAAAAATACCCTCCAATCAGTACCAGTAAGGAGATGCCCACAATGAAGATCAGCATACTAAGATCAATGTATCCAGTCTTGACTCTTGATAGGCGCAACCGTGCAAGACGTACAGTCAGGCTAGTTCTACAATTTTCCACAATTTGTCCATTTTTAGGTACCTTTCCACTGTGACTCCGTAGCATATGTTTTCACTGAGTTCAACAAAGATTCCTAGATTTTAATATTGTACAGTCAGGCTATATACCAGTCTCAAAAGTTGGAAACTAAATAAGAGATTTGTAGCTGCTATCAAGTCTCTCAAAAGTTGGAAACTAAACCGTGCAAGACGTACAGTCAGGCTGCGACCTGAGCATCATCAGATAAACTGTGAGATTACTTGAAAGTGGCACAAGAACATCATCAGGTAAACTGTGTTACTGGTACACAATGATCAGAAATAGATGGGAAGATCTCATTGAGGCATTTCAGTGAACAATTGGTAGGCATGACAAGATCCACCTAAACACTTCAAAATATAGTAAAAGTGTGACAGATTACAGTGCACATTCGGAAAATTTGGATCACCATAGTGAGAGAAATGGAGATCGTCACGGCCGATTTGGAGATCGCCGCCATGGGATTAAGTCGTTGCACAGCGAGAAGTGAGGACACGAAGAACCGATCAGTGAAGAGAGGCTATGGAAATCTTTATAAGTATCACATCTTTAGAATCAGGGATCGATGAGGTTTATAGATCGAAGTTAAAATTGAATTCAAAATTCACGATCCGTCGAACGGGGGAGAGATAATGAGGAGAGAAATCACGAAGGGAAATCGCCTCACGAAGAAAAAATCAGATCGGGAAGGAAGGTTTTTAAGATACGCCTAAAGCTTCTTTAGTAGCGACAATAGTTTGAATGAAATGGCGAAGAGAAATAGGAAGGAAATGGTCTCATCAAGTAAAAAATCTGATCGGAGAAAAGGTTTCAAAAATGAGATTAATAAAAAGGGAAAGCGACGATCGGACAAGAAAAGTTTATATACGCGAATTTGGAGTTGTCGTTAGAAAGTGGGGATCAGAGTCCGTTAAAAACAGTTAAAACCGAGTGGATAAGGCGCTGTGGAAAAAGTGTGGACAAGGTGCTGTGGACAAAAACCTTTTCTCTAATTTTATGACGCTATCTTTTTTTATATATAAACCGATGAACAATATTAATAAATTTTGAAAATTGAAATTCGTTCATGTTACCATGGTTTCAAAATAAAATATGTTTGCATAAAAAAAATTAACATCAAACATATTAATAATCGTCAAACGCCATAAACTATACAAATATATTAATAATATTAAACTAAAATAAAACATCAAACACTGGATGAGGTGATCATGCAAACTGGAGATAATCGTCAGATCAAATTTTATCTAGAAACGAGTTGTGTCATTATATTCTCTCTGAGTATTGAATGTTCTCACCTACTGCCCTCCATTATTGTACTTTTTGATTATTTAAGTTGCAACTTGTATTTATATATGGTACATTTTCTAAAAGATGTGCAACTTGTACTTCTAAATAAGAAATCTGACTCATATTGTTTCTATAGAATGTGCTCGTAATTGTCTAAGATATATGGTGACAGGTACCTAATATATTTATTTATAGTGTTTTGATATGAATTATTGGATTCATTATTTGTGCAATTTATCTTTTTCTCGAAGTAACGGGTGAAGTTTATTTTTCTCAGATCTCAAAGAGAGAGAGAGAGATGGGGGTCTACGAGTAGGTCCAAATATTATGAAAAATGTTGGTTCCATAGTATGTCTTCTCATAACTGAAGTTATATAAATATACATGTATATGAAGCAAAATCTAAAAATATTTATACAAGAAAAAAAAGCAATTTTGTGCTATATATATTGTAGGAACTGCTGCTGGTATTGTTGCTCTATTATTTATTGGGATTGTACATGTTATATATGTGCTTCTGGAGAGAAGAAACCTTTCAAAAGTTATATATTATTAATGTTCATACAAAGAAACTTTTTTAATTGCCACTAGATTAAAGATTGGTTCTTTGTAAGACTGTTAAGTTTCATGGCAATGAAACGGGCTTTTTAGCCTTTTTTTTTTTTAAAAAAAAAAAAAAAATCAAAGATTTATTCTTCAAGACACGAATGTTGTATAACATTTTGTAAAGATTCCATAGAACTTTGAATTATATTACTTGGAGTTCCTATGAAGAAGTAATAGCCAACATACAATAAGGTGTCAATGACTATTATTTAGACGGTGTCAAAGACTATGCTTTACTATCTTAACATCATATTTTGGAAATTATAAAAGCGCCTGCAGTGCTAGATTCATTAAAAATAATTAAAAAATAGTAAGTCTAATGAAAAACACAAGGCGAATATTGGAGAGATGAAGAAGAACATATATTTAGCAATGCAGAGGAGAATATTAGGATATTTGTCATAATTGTGAATGAAAAAATAAATCTGAATTAATGCTTCTAAGCCAACATTTCTCAATCTATTAATAGAAGTACAAAATAAGATTTATAGTTGAACTATTATTTAGAAAACAAGCTTATTTTTATTTTTATTAAACATGGTGACCTAGAAGTCTCCAAATATTTGTCTTTGCTGGGAGGATAGGGTTCTGGCGTTTTTAATTTTGAAAGCGGGCCTCTTTAGTAATTAAAATGTAATAGCATTTCATAGGTTATGCGACCATTGTTGGCGCTGGGCCCAATGTAAATGCTATTTTTTATAAATATGTCTTTTAGTGGATCTTTTCCACTAAACTTAAAAAAAATAAAAAATAGGATCATGTAGATTTGCCTAGTCAGAATCCATTGAAAAAGTTATATTCCCCATTTTTTTAAAAGAAAGATGAAGATTAAGCTTTCAAATGATCCATTAATCAAGACATCACAAGAGTAAAAAAATAAAAGATAAGAAGATAAGATAAGAATAAAATAGTATTACATTTTAAATTTTCATGGTATTTAACTTACTATATATATATCCGTACGGACTGACCTGTGTGTAGAGACTAGCAATAGGGAGTAAAAGTTGAGGGGCACTAAATAATGGACTCATTTAATTAATCAATTATCAATGTTATTTGTGCTTTGAAACTGATCAAATGGATCAAATATCATATGGATCATCAAGTTGGAACCTTTCATCAATGTCAACATTTGTTTCTGGCAGTTCTGATTAAACTATAGATGCATTAAAAAAAAAGGGAAAATTGGTTGTTTGCCACTCTAAAACCTTCAAATTGTAAATATGTCATTCCGAAATTTGAAATTGTAAAAATGTCACTCCAAATATTTAATGACTAAAATGCCCTCCCTTCTTCTCCTACCATGGCTAGTGTAATTTGAATGAATATACATGGTATATATAATTTGAAATGCAATGCTGGTGTTTGACGAAATGCCTCAGCGGAATTTGGTTAGTTACACCTCTTTAATTTCGGGATATTGCTTCAATGGATTGTTTGAATCAGCCATTCAAGTTTTTCATCAAATGATGCAAAGTGAAATACAGCCAAATGAATATACTTTAACTAGTGTATACTGCATGTGGGTCCCACCTAGGCAAACAACTACATAGTTTCATGATAAAATTTGGAACTAGTGACAGTGTCTACTGTGGTTCTGCCTTAATCGATTTTTACTAGAGAAATAACTAGCATGAAATGGCTGCAAGGGTTTTTCAAAATCTAAGGAGAGAAATGTAGTCACGTACTTGGTGTTCTATAATATCTTCATGCATTAGAGGTGACCGAAGGGAGGGTACTCGCATCCTGAAAAAAAAAAATCAGCCATGGCAGAAGAAGAAGAGGCAGGAGAAGAAGAGGAGGAAGGAGAAGAAGGGAGGGTATTTTAGTCATTAATTATTTGAAGTTGCAAAATTACAAATTAATTAAGTTTGAAGTGACATTTTTATAATTTCAAATTTTGAGATGACATTTTTACAATTTGAAGGTTTTGGAGTGGCAAATAACCAATTTTTACTAAAAAAAAAACATTTTGGCAAACCACCAAGATACCTGGCGGGTTCTATTCGGAAGTGAACTGTCAGGTAACTCGGTAGTTGGAAAGTTTAAAAATAAAATAAAATTGAGGGCATTTTTGCAATTTTTTATAATTGAGGTATTAAAAAGTTGGAATTTAGAATGATAAATATAAAAGTTTTGTGAACAATTCATTTATCAACTTCTAAATTTACGAATAATTTAGAAAAGTTTTGAGGCCATCACCGGAATATATTAATTATGTAAAGTTTATTCAAGAAGGTCGAGCATCTTCAATCTAGCAATTGAAATTAATTGCTAAATAACAATTATAGAAATTTTAGAAATTAAGCAATCAACTCCTACATTGCTACAATCAACCAAACAATTGAGAATTAAGTACTTGACCAATAAGAATTAAACATTTGGCCAATTCATCTTTAGAAAAAAGATTTCTTATTAAACAATTCTTTTCAATAATTGTTAAATAAGCAATAGCCATACAACCCAGTAATTACAAAAACAATTGACACATCAGGATAAGCAATCCATAAGCAATCACCATCGGAGATGCTCTTAGAATCCTTGAGGACATGTTAATAAACCTTCTTATCAACTTTACAATTTGAAAGCTACACGATCCAAATCAGATGCAATTTGTGATTTAGTGAGTTTTGAAGAAATTTTTTTAGCTTTTTTTTTTTGAGTAAAGGTTGGAAGTCAAGCCACCCAACTATTTAATACCCTTGTAATACAACAAATGATTTATCCCATCTGGATTTCAAACTCGTGACCTCTCATATAGAGACCATGTGCCTTTGCCAATAGACCAAAGGCTAGTTCTTAATTATTTTTATTTTTTTTAGCTTTTAGTTCATTCTTTGTTCTTAATTAGATCTTTTCTAGCCTTAATTCATGTTCTAAGGAAGCTTGCTATATAATGAAAGACACATGTGTAAAAGAAAATAAAGAAATGCTTGCTATTATTCAGCACTGTCCAAGAATCAATGAAACACAAATTTCATCAAACGATCGAACTAGTAACATTATTAGTTGTCAGCAAATGAAGAATATTTTAAGTGCAAGTAAATCTAGCTAGCAAGTTTTAACATGTATTCACAACAGCAGATCCTATTATCTGCGACCGGTGAATCCGGTCTCTGATAGTCACGGAGCCAGTCGCTGAAAGTATTGTTGCAGATAATCAACCGATGACGTCACCGGTCGCTGAATGACATCATCCGGTCGCTAATAATTTATCTGCGACCAATTTTCTTTTGTCGTTGTTATTTTTTGCTGACGTCATGAAAAGGCATCAGAGACCGGTGAAACTGGTCGCTGATACCAAAAAAACCGGTCGCTGATACTTCTTTCAGCATTTTTTTTTGTTTATTTTGTTATTTACAGTTCTCCATCATATTTTGTAGAAAACATATAACATTACATCAAATATCAGACATACAAGTACAACGACCAATTTCACAAATATCAAACATAATAGATACCAAATATCACTAACCAATGCAGGTACAAGTAGGTTGAGAAACTAATATTTTTTCATATCCTCGAGAAAAGTATCCTTGATTTGACAAATTACATCATAAAGGTCATACAGAAACTTCTCATCCGAATTACATCATAAAGGTCACAAATTACATCCACTAACAGTTGATGGTCAACATTCTTACTCTTTCTTTGCGGCAAAAATTTCTGCTCCAATATATTAAAGTCTGGAAGTAATGAATTCCAATGTTTTCTAAGTGCTCCACACTGCAATTAAGAAGAGAAGTAAGCATGATAAAAGAAAATGAAGCTATAGCATTACAGGATTAAATGATATAGATAAACAGTTTTATGATTCTGGTAATGAACACATTATGATATGGCAAAATTATGATATTGCAAAAGGAAATAATTAAGAGTTACAATTAATTCTAAACCAATGGTTTGCGTGATACTTCTTGTTTTCCAGGATATGATTGATATTTGAATTTGTCTGGGGAGACCTAAATTGCCCCTTCGTATGTTCGTCTGATGGATTTGAAGACAAATAATACCTTGTGTCTTTCTCCACTGTGCTGCTTCTCGCATTGCTTTGAGCTCAACCTACATTATTACAAATAGGCAACAAAAACCATAAATTATAAATTATAAATTAATGATAACGGCCACCTGTATTTGTGTCTAGGAGACGGAAATCAAACATACCTCAAATCTCTCTTGCTCCTCTTTAGCTTTCAGCTTATCATCTATTGCTCCTCTCTGCATCCCGTCAGGTCTTTGCATTAGAAATGTTACTCCTCCCATGAATGAAAAAAAAAATGTGCAACATACGCTAGAGTTGTACCTTATTTGGATCTTGCAAGTCTTTGAAAGCTTCGTTTAATAAAACAAACGCTTGCTGTGCATCAAGAATCCAAGGGCACAACTTCCTTAATTAAAATAATAAGAAATCAGTTGAAACTTTTAATCAAGAAGGGCTTTCCTGCAATTGTGGCATCCCATATGGTGACTTTTAGCACAATTTTATATTACAAAAGCAAGAAAAAAGAAGAAGATGAAGATAAGGACCTCTTCAAAACGCTCAGCTTCATTAGCAAATTCAACCTCAGAAAGTTCCTGCTTTAGTACTTTCTTCTGCTCCTCTTCTTCTTTTTCCAGGGCAGTACTCTTCCTTGTGCTTCCTTGCAATCTTAGAAGCAAAACACACGCACAAAAAAAAAATTAGATACAATCAAGTAGAGAAGTAAAAGAAACATATTTTGTAAACATTCATTGAATCAGACTGAAACATAAAGAAGAGAGGTTTGTTTGAAAAAACAATCCTTAACCGAAGATTACAATAGAAGCAGAACTGCACCCGGTACGTCAGTTTAAATAGCAACCAACTAGTACCTGATATAGCAAAAAAAAAAAAAGATAAATTAAATAAAAGAAGAAGGCTTTCTTATATGGAAGGAAAGAACAGATTCTATTTTAATAGCTACCATTGTGCACCAGTAGATAGGCATGTTCGTTCTGATTTTGTCACATGAATAAAATAAGAGCAAACTGAGGATGAAATGACAAAGCTACAGCTTAATTAAGGAATAATCAGAATAATCAAACATCTTGAAGTCCATTGATGCAAAACTAGATTCAATAGAGATTAATTTAACGACCTCAAGCTCCTTTGTCACCAATTGTGGTTTTTTAACATACTGGCACCCATTTCGAGTCAAAATTTAATGCAACACACAAGCTAGTAAGACCATAATTATTGCAGTACCTTTCTATTTACAACACATATATCGTTATTTATCTACTCCAAAAAATATCTCTAACATAAACCAATCTCAAATTTGTATGTGGAAACAACTTGGTCACTCTTGATTTCTAAGATGAGAGGCTTTTCGGAAAATTTTACCCAATAAATCATGCTTGTAGCTTTTACTAAATACCCAGTGACTGAGGCAGCTGGAAAATTATGCTCAAGATCATATATATTCTTTTACCCAGCCAAACAACCACAGAACAGCCACTCATAGATTGAAAACTCTACTAAATCAGACAAAAGTTTGCTCCTTTATTTGTCAACAATTGACCCATCAGTAGTGCGTGTCTTACAATAATAATTCAAAGAAACCATGAAGATCTAACTATCAGATCAAACCTGTTGAGAAATAAAGGCCTCAGACCCGTGAGGGTATTTTCGTCATAGGCACTTTTTAGGAAAAATAAAGAGCTCACATTTAAGGAGCTTCAATTTATTTATTCCTTTTTTAGGGACTGTACCGTTAGGATTTTTTACCGTTACAACTCTGGCTATATAAGCCATGTACACAGTATAAGAGATATATGAATATACAATATTTCATCACATAAAAAGCTCTCTGATCTCAACTGTTAAAATCAACATGGTATCAGAGCATTTCTGATCCAAACTAAGGCTTCCGCAAAATCTCTTCAAGATCCCTCAACCAAGTAAAATTAAAAAAAAGGCACTGTCAAAATGGCAGAAATCCTTCCAGATCCAAGGGAAACTACCACAATAATCAGGCATCAAGCCGATTTCAATTCATCTCAAAAATTAACCAATTTTCCTTTGGATGGAAAAAACTATATACAATGGGCCAAAGCAGCCAGAGTTACTCTCAAAGCAAAAAGATTGCTCGGGTATGTCAATGGCAGCAAAATAAGACCCACACAGGGGGAGGATGATCAAGAAGAATGGGATGTGGTAGATAGTCAAGCAATGACATTAATCACAAATTCAATTGATCCACAACTAACCACTTCCTTCTGGGCTTGCGAGACAGCAGCAGAGCTGTGGCAAGCCATCGAGAAGTAGTTTAGTGATCCAACAAATCATTCTCAAATCTACCAACTAAAAACCGAAATCATCCAAATTACTCAAGAATCAAGAGACATACCAGAGTTAATCGGACTTGTAACAGCCAAATACGAAGAGCTCAAACTATACAGACCACCAACCACTGACCTTAATGTGCTCCGAGAACGAGAAGAGATGGATAAAATTTACACATTTCTGGCAGCCCTTGATTCAAGCTACGAAGCCGTTAGAGCTCAGATTCTCCTCTCCAAAGAGAAATTGGCATTTGACGATGTGACAGCCCGTATCCGGCAAGAGGCAACAAGGCGAGTTGCAATGAAGACCTCCGACTTGAACCCGAAGCCGGAGGCTCATGCCTTCTCAGCCCAGCACCTCAACGCCAAAGGAAAGGGTAAGGGGGAGACCGAGAGATGCTCGCACTGTAAGAGGGACGGCCATACTCAGGAGAAGTGCTGGATCCTTCATCCCCATCTCCGACCCAAGAGGGCTGATCGGACTCAAGAGGCGGCGAAGAAGAAAATTTTCTTCAAAACCCTAGATCCGAAAGAAGGGGAGAGAAGGGGATTCGTCTCAGCGAAAGAGAAAGAAAATGGAGAAGAGAGGAGCACTGACTCGCGTAGCGAATCGGGTCGGAGTGAAATAGACAGACTCGACCGACTCGAGTCCATGGTATCTGCGCTACTGGGCCAAAAAATGGGCCAAGGTCATTTTTCGTTTCTTCAAAACAGTAATTTTAAAACCAGCCCAAGTCATAGTCTGGTTGGCCCAGAGATTAATTCAGAAAACTGTACAATTAGGTGTTTAACTATAGGACTTACAACCAAGAATGCACCACAAAATTGTACCAAATGGGTCCTTGATTCTGGTGCCACCGACCATATGACCGGGAATCGAAACTTGTTAAAAAATTATCGACCAATCAATAATGAACAATTTTTTACGGTTGCAAACAATGAGAAAATCAAAATTAGAGGTTGGGGCATGGTTAGCATTTTTCCTAAAAAATTTCTTCAAGATGTTTTTTTCGTTGAAAATTGCTCCGTAAACTTATTATCTATTAGCAAGCTTGCTAAAGAATTGAATTGTGAAATTATTTTTAAAGAAAAAAATGTTGTTTTTCAAGATCTATTCACCAAGGAGAAGATTGGTGAAGGTTTCTTAGAAAATGAATTATATTTTTTGAATAGCAACAAGTTTATTTTCAATACTAGGAAAAATGAAGATTTATGTGAACTTTGGCACAAGCGGGTGGAACACCCTTCCGACAAGATACTTGAACTCATGTTTAATTTTACTAATATTGATTGTAGCAAGTGTGAAGTTTGTAAGCTTGCCAAGCATACAAAACTTCCTTTTTGTAACTCAAATTCTAAGAGTAATGAAATTTTTGAGCTAGTTCACTCCGATGTGTGGGGACCCGCTCCCGTAAATTCTTACAATAATTTTAGATATTACGTTATATTTATCGATGATTTTTCAAGAACAACTTGGATATATTTAATGAAAAATAAAAGTGAAGTTTTCTCTCACTTTCAAACATTTGTAAATTTTGTAGAAACTCAATTTAATAAAAAAATCAAAACTTTTAGAACGGACAATGGAACGGAATTTGTAAATCAAAATTTCTTAGATTTTGTAAAACAAAAAGGAATTATTCATCAAACTTCTTGTGTTTATACTCCTCAACAAAATGGTATTTCCGAGAGAAAAAACCGTCATCTACTTGAGATGACAAAAACACTTTTATTTCAAAATAATGATCCAAAGATATTTTGGTCGGAAGCGGTTCTCACCGCAACTTATCTAATTAATAGGTTGCCTAGTGCCATTCTAGATTTTAAATGTCCAATCGAGATACTTTATAATAAAAAACCGAATCTCGATCATTTGAAAGTTTTCGGTTGCATTTGCTTTGTGCATAAAAATAAAATAGATAAATTGGATTTCACCTCGACCAAAGCTTTTTTTGTTGGTTACTCTCTTGAAAAAAAGGGATTTAAATGCTATGATCCAAAAACAAAAAAAACTCTACATCTCAAGAGATGTAACTTTCCTAGAAAATAAATCATTTTATGATAAAAGTGAAGAAAACCACTCTAATAAGTTATTGTCAAATGAGTTTGTTATACCTTGTGTTACTAATCCGGAAAGAAGAGAAATTCTTCTTGAAAATGTTGAGATAGGTAACCAAGAACCTGAAGGAGATGAGCAATCATCAGAAGAAACCGAGGAGAACGAGGATTATGGAGAAGTCCAAACGGAAGAAATACCGTTAAGAAGATCTAGTCGACAAACTCAACCTTCAACAAGATTGAGGGATTTCGTCACATATTCGGTACAATATCCCATACAAAATTATATTTCCTATAATAATATTTCTTATGATCATTATGCTTTTTTAAATTCTATGTCAAAAATAGAAGAACCAACCAATTATGAGATAGCAAAATTGGATCCGAAATGGTGTAAAGCAATGAAAGAAGAATTACATGCCTTAGAAAAAAATCAAACTTGGGAGTTGTGTGAATTACCAAAAAATAAGAAACCGGTTGGGTGCAAATGGGTGTACAAAGTTAAATATAATTGTGATGGCACTATAGAACGGTACAAGGCTAGATTAGTAGCCAAAGGTTATACCCAAACATATGGTATTGACTAACATGAAACCTTTGCACCCGTAGCTAAAATGAATACCGTGAGAATTCTTTTTTCCATTGCGGTTAATAAAAATTGGAATCTACACCAAATGGATGTAAAAAATGCATTTCTCCAAGGGACACTTGAGGAAGAAGTGTATATGTCCTTACCCCCCGGTCACAAAAAAGAAGGAATTTCTAACTTTGTTTGTAGGTTAAAAAAATCAATCTACGGACTAAAACAATCTCCAAGGGCATGGTACGGTAAACTTAACCATTTCTTATTATCTTGTAATTTCAAAATGAGTCTAGCCGATTCATCTTTGTTTACCAAGCATAATTCTAACGGTACCACTGTGGTTTTGGTTTATGTCGATGACATAATTATAACCGGAGATAACCAAAATGAAATTGAAGGTGTTAAAAGAAACTTAAAACAAAAATTTGAAATAAAGAATTTGGGCAAATTAAAATATTTTCTTGGAATAGAAATTGCCCACTCTACAAAAGGGCTATTTTTATCACAAAGAAAATACGTTCTTGATTTGCTCAAAGAAACCGGAAAAATAGGGTGTAAACCGGCTATCACTCCAATTGACACCAATATAAAGCTCAATACCGAAGATGGTGAACCGTTGAGTGATATTAACCAATTTTAAAGACTTGTAGGAAAATTAATTTATTTAACCGTGACTAGACCGGATCTTGCTTTTGCCGTGAGTCAAATTAGCAAGTTTATGCATGCACCAAGAACACCTCACTTAGATGTCATTGATAGAATATTAAGGTATCTAAAAGGTTCTCCCGGAAAGGGAATTTGGATGAGGAAAAATGGTACTAATGCAATATGTGGCTATTCCGATGCAGATTGGGCCGGTAGCTTCGATAGAAAATCGACCACCGGTTTTTGCACATTTGTAGGCGGAAATTTAGTCACATGGAAGAGCAAGAAACAAAATGTCGTGGCGCGATCAAGTGCAGAAGCAGAATATCGAGCCATGGCATCAACCGCAAGTGAACTGACGTGGATTAAGCAAGTGTTGACCGACTTGAATGTGAAGGCTAATGAACCAATGCAAATGTTTTGCGACAATCAAGCGGCAAGACACATTGCGGCAAATCCAATCTTTCACGAGCGTACCAAACACATTGAAGTGGATTGTCACTATATCCGAGAAAAAATTCAAACTCAAGAAATCGAAACTCCATTTGTCAAGAGTGAAGATCAATTAGCGGATATATTTACGAAAGGATTAAGCTCTAAGGTTTTTGAGAATATTTCATGCAAGCTAGGATTATATGATCTCTATAATCCTAGCTTGAGGGGGAGTGTTGAGAAATAAAGGCCTCAGACCCGTGAGGGTATTTTCGTCATAGGCACTTTTTAGGAAAAATAAAGAGCTCACATTTAAGGAGCTTCAATTTATTTATTCCTTTTTTAGGGACTGTACCGTTAGGATTTTTTACCGTTACAACTCTGACTATATAAGCCATGTACACAGTATAAGAGATATATGAATATACAATATTTCATCACATAAAAAACTCTCTGATCTCAACTGTTAAAATCAACAAAACCATCTAAACCTGAACACTCTCTATTACTAAAACCAGATCAAGCATGAAACTAAATCAACAACCTCACCTCACTTCTGATAGCCGCCGCCACAAGCGTCATAATCTTCCTCAACCTTCTTGCTGAGATACACACGAGGGAACTGGAACTCGGTCTTCTCGGTCTTCTCGGTCATCAGCTTTTACACAATTAAAAAAAATGATAAAAAAATGCATAAGAAAAATTGTGCCTAACCATCGGGATTGTGCCTAACCATCTGAATTTAAATTACTATTACTAAAATTGTGTCTAACTATCGGGATTGAGGAGATTGAGGGAGAGAATGACTTTGTAAACATTCATTGAAACCTCAAAGATTGGAACAAAACCTAAAAGATTGGAACTAAGAAATTGAAGGGAATATTAACCTGATATTGAAGTGAATATTAGCTGTGGAGGATTAGGTTGAGGTGTGCTCGGTTCGCAGTTCACCGAGAGAGCAAGGCGGCGGAGCTGTGCTCTGATGAGAAGGCGAAGGTGTGCTCGGTTCATAGTTCACCGAGAGCAGTTCACAGAGGTGTGCTCGGTGCTGATCGACAGCAGTTCGCGGAGAGAAGGGGCTGTGCTCGAATTTTGGCGGAGAGAACGGGTTGTGCTCGAATTTTGGCAGAGAGAAGGGGGAAATGAAAATTTTGGCGGTGTAATGCTCGCGCTTTTTTTTTACCAAAATTTTCAGCTTCTGGAGCCGGTCGCTGATACGGGTGACTGAAATAATTAATCGCCTGATTTTGGGTAAAATTCATTTTTTCTTGGGAGAAATTAAGTATCAGCAACCGGTGTTGACGCCGGTCGCTGATGCTCCTTTTTGCTGTAGTGATTACTTTTCTCTTTTTTTCATAAAAATTATTACTTTCCTTTAATAATTAGAACCAACAACAACTAATTAATGCGCCTCAAAGTTATACTTTCTAAAAAGGCCAGAATTTATTTGGATGAAGATGTCCTTTAATAAAGTAACACTAATGCCCTATGTTTAGTTGTGGCCTAAAGCTAAGGAGGTCTAAATTAGTTATTCCAACTTAGGCCGGTCTAAATTATTCATGTTTGGTTGAGACCTAAAGTTAAATCATAATTTAAAGTATTCCTTGTTTGGTTAGAGTTGGTGGAGGGCTAAAGTTTTGAAAGCCTAAATTGGTTAATTATTTATAATAAGATATTAATAATAACTGTAATATATTATATATTATTATAAAATTTATTTAATACATTAATAGTATAAAATATTAATTATATATTAATAATAATTAATAATAATAAAATACTAATTATATAATTATAAATTAATAATAATTATTAATAAAAAGATACTAATTATATAATCTTATTAAAATAAATATTTAATATATTAACAACATAAAATATTAATTATATAATTATAAAGAGGAGGGTTCAAATGCCTCCATTTTTTGTGCCTCCACCATGCCTCCATTTTTTAAAACTTTAATAACTCAAAATTTAAAACTTAAAAGTCAAAATAAAACCGTTATATGTGATCTATATTATTTTCTCTATGTGCTCATAGAAAATTATCACATTTCAATTTTGCTTTTATGTGAATCAATAATTTCAAAAATTAACGTCTAGAAATCATCCACATTAGTGCTTTTTTTACAAGCTCTTGATGACAATCAAAATAAAATTGAAATGTCATAATTTTTTACACGTGCATAAATAAAATGATGTAGATCATATCCAATGGTTTTATTTTTACTTTTAAGTTTTAAATTTTGAATTATTAAAGTTTTAAAAAATGGAGACATGGTGGAGGCACAAAAAATGGAGGCATTTGAACCCTCCTCAATTATAAATTAATAATAATTATTAATAATAAAATACTAATTATTATTTAATATATTAACAATATAACATATTAATTATATAATTACATATTAACTATGTTGCATGGATACGGGTACAGGTAGGGGTATCGTATCGGATACGATACGGGTACGACGATACGGTAATTTTCAAAAATCAAGGATACGATACGTCTATTATATATTTTATTTTATTATTATATTAATTATATTACTAATTCAAAACATGTATTATATAACTTAAATTAAAAAATTCTGAATATGATAGCTGAAGTATGTATTAAATAGCTTAGCTACTAACTTATAACAGCAAATTAATGGTTGAGTTGCTTGCATTGATGCCTAAGAACCTAGTTTCCGTGAAAAAAAATTTGGGCTTGGTCCATGGAGTTTGTGTGGTCTGTGTGCACCTCTCATTTGCTATCAACGTTTCTGATCATGTGCTTTCTGCATATCTGAGACGTATCCGACGTGTTAGAGCTGTATCCGGACGGGTCAACAAGTACCGGAGACCGTATCGAGAGGTATATGATACGCCAGCTCACCTGACACGTCAGATGGTGTGTCCGATACGTATCGTGTCCATATCAGAAGAGTGTCGGTCTCGGATACGTGTCGGACACAGGTACAATGGCTTTCTGAGAGTACCAGGGTAACATAGCATATTAATAACAATTATAAATAAGAAAATACTAATTATATAATATTAATATATTATAATATTATTATAATAATTATTTAATAAATTGTAAATATAGGATATTAATTATATAATTATATATTAATAATAATTATTAATAATAATTATATAATATTAATATATTAATAATAACTATAAAATATTATAACATTATTATAATAATTATTTAATATATTAACAATATAACATATTAATTATATAACATAATAATTAAATAATTATATAATTACGTATTTATAATAATTATTAATAAAAAGGTATTAATTATATAATATTATTATAATAATTATTTAATATATTAACAATATAAGATATTAATTATATAATAATATATTAATAATAATATACTAATTATATACAAATAAAATATTATTATAATCTTTCAAGTTAAACTACGAGTTGGAATAAAACGATAAAACGATAAAAGCAATATTGACTCATCATTTTGATAATCTTGGTAAGTCCATTATTAAGCGCGTCATTTTGAAGAGGTCATTTCGGAAAGCCGTTATTATTGAAAGAGTTGTGGTCCACTAAATATATAATTGACTCATTAATTTATTCAATTATCAACGTGCAAATATATTCTTTATAAATAGCGTCGAAATGCTGTAATGTGACATCGATCCATTAATATAAACTAGAAAAAATATTAGTAGATTTCTTGTTTATCATGGCGGTGGCAATGATACTAACCCAATTTCTTCTCCTCCTACACTTGAAAACTGCTGAATCTGCGAAGAGCACCACTGCTCTGCCCGGTTGCCTAGACAGCTGCGGTGGAATTCCCATCCCTTACCCATTCGGCATTGGCCCAAATTGCTTCCTTTCTCAAGAATTCAATGTCAGTTGCCAACCATCTTCTGATTCTAACACGACTATAATTCCTGTCCTTGAGGATATAAATGATTGGGGCACTTTCACGATTCTGAATATAAACCTGTCCTTGGGTCAGGCACGTGTAAGCTTCCCCCCAGCTGGCCAGTGCTATAACAGAACGACAAAGAAAGAACACCTTTGGTTTTACCCAATAGACAATGGTAACTCATCATTCCGGATCAACACAGAGAAGAACAAATTTACAGTCATTGGATGTAATACGCTTGCCTATCTCCGTCTTGACGATACTACTAATTACTCAGTAGGGTGCCTTTCTTCATGTGATAGCCTAGATACCCTGAATAAATATGGATCCTGCTCTGGAATTGGTTGTTGCCAGACAGCTATCTCCAAAGAAACAAACTATTTTGATATTGATTTTGATGATAGGTTCAACAACTCGGATGTTTATCATTTCAATCCTTGCAGCTATGCTATGGTGGTGGAGGAGGCGGAGTTCAAGTTCCGCACCACTTACGTCACCACGAAAGTGCTGGGTGACATTAATAACCTGACTGGTAGTTTTTTAAAATTTCCTATGGTGTTCGACTGGGCCATAGGAAACATGACATGCGGCACTGCACTGAAAAACAAATCCACCTATGCATGCAGAAGCGATCACAGTAGCTGCTTCACAGTCAGTGGTGGTGGCTATCTCTGCAACTGCTCCGTTGGTTATGAAGGCAATCCTTACCTTGATGGAGGCTGCCAAGGTCACACACACTCTCTCTCTGATACAGATGCACGCACAATCTCACTCTCTCGTGCTTGTGCTTTCTTTATCTTTTTTATTTTTATTTTTACTTTTTTATAATCCCAGAGTTGGCACCCTCAACGATTGCCTATCATATTAAAAAAACAAAGATTATTCATAAATATGTAGACATCTAAGATAATATATTATCTCTTGCAGACATCAACGAATGTGTCAACCAAAATGCATGCTCCAAGACAGGAAAATGTCACAATTTTCAAGGAGGATATCGCTGCTCTTGTCGTTTCGGTTGGCGTAGTAATCATAAAAAATCTGGCCCGGGAGAATGCGATCTCAACGTGGCACTAGTTACAGGTTCGTTATTACCTTTTCAAGATACATAACTTCCATGAATTTTTTAATGTTGTTACAAGTATAGAAATAGAGCCGAGATTTTTATTAATACGCTCAAAAATGAAAAAAATTATCAAATCTGCTCTCGCATTTTTATTAATTTTAAAATTGTCCTGACTGTCCAAACGTGGGATGGTCAGCTTTTTTCACCAATCCGCCCTGCATTTGGGCAGTCATCTTTTTTTTTTTTTATCAAACCGGTGAGCGGCAGGACAGTCAGCTACAGTATTTTTTTTAGAGACCTTAATAATTTCCATAAATAAAAATGAGAAATGAAAAATATTCAATTTGATAGCGAACATTCATTTTGAACAATTCTTTAATTTATAATCTTAACAATTTTGAAAATCTTCAAAAATAAAAATTTAATTTAAAATCTGATGTTATAGAAGACCTATATTATCTATATATCATGTCTATATAAAAAAAAGTAATGAGATTTTGTATATGCCTCACTCTATGTCAAATGATTTGAGATTTTAGTGATTTAAAACTAATATTTTTCTTATTTTACAATTCATCTTTTCTTCAGTAATTTTTTTTGGAGACAGACCGAAATTTTAACAAAATTATCAAAATTATAATGAATAAAGACAGTTGGATAAGAAACCAATGTATCTGTGATAAAGTTAGTTTCTTTTTTAACATAATAACTCATTTTCATCTCTTTTTTAGCATAAGATGAATACTAAAGTTTTCAAATCACTTTGCATAATAAATATTGAGTATTGAATAATAGACAATATTTTTGGTAATTATGCTAGATGTGATTCCAACCCTTTTTATCTCCACATTTATATATTTCCATCTCATTATTTTTTTTAGAAACATATATTGTTTTTTCTTGCAACTATAATATTTTATGTAAATTTAAAATTTCGAGGGTTTGCACTTGTGATAAAAGTATACAGGCCAGGTACATATTAATAAAAATAATTGATATGTTTGATCTATTTATATATATATATATATAAATAGATCAAACATTTAATTTAGATGCACGAATCTCAAAAATTGATGAATGGATGGATTGGGAATTGCAGAATCCCTGTGATAGATTCTCCAGAATCACAGCAGATTTATTTCCACTCAAACACGTAGATTTTAAATAAAGCCAATGGAACAACCGCAAACCAACACCACTGGTACATTTTTTCTCATTTCCCAGCGACCCCCCCATAGTTCCAAATATTATCGACTGTCAAAAATAAATGTTAGAAGTTCCAGAAGTTCCCGAAAAATAAAGAAGTTCCAGAAGTCAACCGTTGACCCAACAAATTGCTGTTATAAATACTCTCTTCTCACCCACAATGTACATCCATTTAATTTTAAGCACTTTTTTACTGGAATACTGTCTACAAAATACTGAGTAAGATAAATATATGGGGGTACTATTTTGTATCCTTATAATGTGTAATATAATGTAGGATAAATATAATGTTCTACATGATAATTTTTTTAGTAGGTATAATTATATAGGGACAAACTAATTAACTGTCCCCCCCCCCCTCCCCCCCAACTCAATCCTCGAAACCTTGGAACTCTCTATTCAGCGTTCTGTCTAATCCTTTAAAGCCTCATCTACAATATTTTAATGTACTAATAGGAAACTTTCAAACCTAAATAAAAAAAATAATTAATTTCTTTCGCCCACCTTTTTTTCCTACAATTATTTTCATCTATTTTCTCAACGAACAGTGATAAATTTTGTGAATCTAAAACAACAAACATCTTCAACTTTATTTTCTTTTTCCAATGAGATCCATGATGACGTATTTTTTATTTATATTCATGTCGTTGTTTCATTTCTTGACAGTAAAAACCTGTAGGCACTTTAAATTTTGTTTCTCAAGCCTTTAAACGTCTGTCTACAACCTTTTAAAGTACGTACTTATGTCAAGTCTTTAAATCTTACATGTAACTTATCAAAAAAATTTACAATAAAAGTCCATAGGCACTTTAATTTTTTTATCTCAAGACTTTATATCTCTGTCTAGAACTCTTTAAAATATTTTCGTCAAACTTTTAAAACTGACATGTAAGTTATCAACTTTTTTTGTTTACAGTAAAAATTCGTAGGCATTTTTAATTTTGTTTGTCAAGTCTTTGAATCTATGTCTACTACCCTTTAAAGTATTCTTGTCAAAACTTTAAACCATACATGTAAGTATATAACTGATCAAATTTTTTTATAATAAAAGTCCGTAGGCACTTTAAATTTTATTTCTCAAGGCTTTAAACATTTGTCTACAACTTTCTAAAGTACTCGTGTCCAGTCTTTAAATCTTACTTGTAACATATCAAAGTGCAATCTTTATACATAGAATATGAAGCCTTTAAAATTATGCATGCAAGTCTTTAAACCTAGGATATCAAGTTTTTATGTGTAGCGTATGTCCATGAAAAAAACAGTGACACTAATACAACTCAAACATAGTTTGTCACAAATCTCATTTGGAAGAGAAAATTAAGTAAAAGATGTTATATATACTTTTAGATTTGCAAAATTCATGAAAGATCATTAGGAAAATAAATGAGAATGATCGGAGAAGAAAAAAAAGGGTAAAATAAATATTTTTTTTTGGTATAACAAAATAGTTAGAAGTTAAAGTAGTTGGGGAACCGCTCAGGGTTGAATGCTTGGGGACAAAACATTTTCTCAATTATTTAATTTGTGCTATTATGACTAGATTGATTATTTAATTTGTGCTCTCTACCCTAGCTGTTAGAACTTGGTATTGCAATTTGTAGCTCCTTTAAAGAGCCGCTGTAATAGTATTTTATATTTTTTGAATTATTGTTATAATTAAAATATGGTAATTTTCAATGATAATTGCGAAAATTTACTTGCCAAACTTAAACTTCTATTATTACAAAAAGATATAATTAACAATTATTCGACAATATTAATTTTGATATTTACTGTTTTGTTATTTATAAAAATATTGCGGATGTAAATAATTTTTTTGTATAAATAACTAGACATGTCTGCTCTCATGAATATTTCATACGAAAAAAATATAATGCTTATATCTGTTTTATAATAAAAGAACATTAATTATCAAAATTTAAACTGTTGAAAAATTATATTTTTATTATTATGTAATAATAACGAGTATAATGTTATGAGCGAGTACATCAAGGTGGTTTGTTGTTGGATCTGTGCACATCTGCACGTGCTCCTGCAACCCACGGCCAAGGCATTAAAAAAAAGATAAAAATAGCATATCCAAATGTTTAAAAACAGAAGTTCCATAACATGTCCCCTTTAGTTGAAAGCTGAAAGATAAAACATATATACCACAAGGTATGACATTGACCAGAAATGAAGTTAGATACATATACAAGTATTAACTAGCTAGGAGCAATAATTATAAATATTCCTACAGAAGATTAAAGCAAGTCTGCACTAAATAATGTAGGAACTGCTGCCGGTATTGCTGCTTTATTTTTTCTTGGGGTTGCCATATATGTGCTCCGGGAGAGAAGAAACCTTTCAAAAGTAAAAGAGAAATATTTTCAACAACATGGGGGATGGATTCTGTTGGAGAAGATTAAATTAAACCAAGGGTTTGGTTTTACTATCTTCACGAAGCAACAGGTAGAACAGGCAACAAGCAATTTTGCCAGTGCAAATATTCTTGGCTATGGAGGCCATGGCACTGTCTACAGAGGAACTCTAAGAGATCAAACAGTTGCCATTAAAAAGTGTAAGATAGTCAATGAGAGAAAAATAAAAGAATTTGGAAAAGAGATGCTTATTCTCTCGCAAATTAACCACAAGAACATTGTAAAAATCTTAGGCTGTTGTCTAGAGGTCGAGGTTCCAATGCTTGTATACGAGTTCATCCCAAATGGTACCCTATACCATTATATCCATTATAAAAAACAAGGATCACACATTTCTCTCGAAACCCGTCTAAGGATTGTGCATGAATCAGCAGAAGCACTTGCTTACTTGCATACTTCTGCATCTCCTCCAATTATCCATGGAGATGTGAAGTCTGCAAATATTCTCTTGGACCAAAATTACACGGCAAAGGTGTCAGATTTTGGAGCCTCAATACTCGTTCCAACAGATGAAGCACAATTTGTTACACTTGTACAAGGAACGTATGGGTACCTAGATCCAGAATACATACAATCTGGCCAACTGACAGACAAGAGTGATGTGTACAGCTTTGGTGTAGTTCTGCTGGAGATTCTAACCAGCAAGCCTGTAGTTGATTTTGATGCACCGGAAGAAAGAAGGAACCTTTCGTCTCGCTTCCTCTCTTCTATGAAAGAGAACAAAATGCAAGAGCTTCTAGATGATGAAATTAAACATGAAGATGATATGCAGTTAATCAAGGCAGTTGCTGAACTGGCTAAGGAATGTCTAAGTATGAAGGGGGGAGACCGACCTATGATGAAAGATGTAGCCGAAGAACTTCTTCGAGTAAGCAAGCTCAAGCAACATCCTTGGAGACAAGAGTACAATCCTGAAGAAACAGAGACCCCACTCACTGAACGATCCGAACATGCAATAGAGATTGAGCTTACCAGCAATTATTTTAATACAGATAATGAAGCGGAGGAGAGCATTGCCATGGGTCGTTAATTACCATGATCTCTTGTCCTATTTATGTCGGTTGTATATTTTATTTTCTCATTATTATCACCTTTCTCATTATGTAGCCATTTTGGTTTCCTATATTGTATTGTATTGTATTAGGTTGTTGGAAAAGCTTTCTCTTGTATTGTATTGTATTATGTTGTAATTTACAATTTTCTTAGTGCTTCAGTTTGTATAATTCTGTCAGCTTCCTTCTAATGTATAATAGTAATGGGTTCCAAGATATTTAACTGGACATAAAATTACTCCTAATAAAGACTAATTCTACGATAATATTATATTGTGATTTTCTTGCTTGTGACCCTCGCACAGAATTATCCTTGAACAAGAAAATATCAAATTTCAAGCTCTTTGAGTTAGGGCTGTTAATGAGTCGAGCCGGCTCGCGAATCAATGAGTTGAGCAGCTCAATATTTCATAATGAATCGGACTCGAAACTAAAAAATACCCTAACTCGACTCGGCTCACTTTTGAAAGAAAAAAGCTCGGCTCGCCTCGACTCATGCAAACACTTGGCTCGACTCTGCTCGACTCGCGAGTCAGCTCATATTACATATTAAAAAAATGATCATTTAATTATTTTAAAGAAATGATTGAAGTGGGATATATATATTCTCGTGACTTTAAATTACATGTTGAAAAACTTTGATTATTTTTTAAAGAAATGATCTAAAGAAATTTGAAAAAAATATCATTTTTTTAAAATAATTTCAAAATGCCGACTCATATTACATGTTGAAAACTTTGAAATTTGAAAATGGAAAAATTTGAAATTTGAAATCTGAAATCCGAAAAAATTTGAAATATGAAAAATTTTGAAAATTTGAAATCTGAAAAAATTTGAAATCTGAAAAATTTGAAATCTGAAAAAATTTGAAATATGAAAAATTTGAAATCTGAAAAAATTTGAAATCTGAAAAAATTTAAAATCTGAAAAATTTGAAATCTGAAAATTTTGAAATCTGAAAAAATTTGAAATATGAAAAAAATTTGAAATCTGAAAAATTTTGAAATCTGAAAATTTTGAAATCTGAAAATTTTGAAATCTGAAAAAAATTTGAAATCTGAAAAAAATTTGAAATCTGAAAAAATTTGAAATCTGAAAAAATTTGAAATATGAAAAATTTGAAATCTGAAAAATGTGAAATCTGAAAAAATTTGAAATCTGAAAAAATTTGAAATTCGAAAAAAATTTGAAATCTGAAAAAATTTTGAAATCTGAAAAATTTTGAAATCTGAAAATTTTGAAATCTGAAAATTTTGAAATATGAAAAAAATTTGAAATCTGAAAAAATTTGAAGGTAGGCCTCATGGCAAATGAAGATATACATGTATTACAAATTTGAAAAAATTCGTCTCTATATTTAAATTAATTAAACATCAGCACGAAGGTAGGCCTCATAGCAAATAAAGATATACATGTATTAAAAATGTGAGTCGGCTCGTGAGCCGAGTCGAGCTTTTTCTTTTATGAGCCGAGTCGAGTCGAGCTTTTTCTTTCATGAGCCGATTCGAGCCGAGCTTTTAATAATTTTTTTTTTTTTTTTTTTGGAGATTATGCTTTGGAGCCCAACTTTGCACCTCTGGTTAACATAGCAAACCATCTTCAAAAATCATGAAAATTGATCGACATGCAGTCTTGACATCGTAAAACAAGACTGTAAAGTTTCACACAAAATCTCGAAACAGATCACGAGATATCATCTCTCAAAAATTGCCCAAACTGCTGAAGGAGTGCTTCTGAGGCCAACTTTGCACCTCTGGTTAACATACCAAAACATCTTCCAAAATCATAAAAATTGACCGACATCTAGTATTGACATCATAGAACAAGTATGTGAAGTTTTATTTAAAATCTCTGAACAGATCGTGAGATATCATATCTCAAAAATTGCCCGAACTGCTGAAGGAGTGCTTCTGCGCCCAACTTTGCACCTCTGGTTAACATAGCAAAGCATCTTCAAAAATCATGAAAATTGACCGACATGCAGTATTAATATCGTAGAACATGACTGTGAAGTTTCACAAAAAAATCTCAAAACAGATCGCGAGATATAATATCTCAAAAATTGCCCGAACTGCTGAAGGAGTGCTTCTGAGCCCAACTTTGCACCTTTGGTTAACATAGCAAAACATCTTCAAAAATCATGAAAATTGATCGACATGCAATCTTGACATCGTAGAGAAAGACTCTGAAGTTTCACACAAAATCATAAAATAGATCGCGAGATATCATCTCTCAAAAATTGCCCGAACTGCTGAAGAAATGCTTCTGAGCCCAACTTTGCATATCTGGTTAACATAGCAAAACATCTTAAAAAATCATGAAAATTGACCGACATGCAGGCTTGACATCGTAGAACAAGATTGCATGTCGGTCAATTTTCATGACTTTTGAAGATACTTTGCTATGTTAACCAAAGGTGCAAAGTTGGGCTCAGAAGCACTCCTTCAGCAGTTCGGGCAATTTTTATGATATGATATCTCGCGATTTGTTTTGATATTTTTTGTGAAACTTCACAGTCATGTTCTATGATGTTAATAATGTATGTCGGTCAATTTTCATGATTTTTGAAGATGCTTTGCTATGTTAACCAAAGGTGCAAATTTGGGCTCAGAAACACTTCTTCAGCAGTTCGGGCAATTTTTGAGATATTATATCTCGCGATCTGTTTTGAGATTTTTTGTGAAACTTCACAGTCATGTTCTACGATGTTAAGACTGCATGTCGGTCAATTTTCATGATTTTTTAAGATGCTTTGCTATGTTAACCAGAGATGCAAAGTTGGGCGCAGAAGCACTCCTTCAGCAGTTCGGGCAATTTTTGAGATATGATATCTCACGATCTGTTCAGAGATTTTAAATAAAACTTCACAGACTTGTTCTACGATGTTAATACTACATGTCGGTCAATTTTCATGATTTTGGAAGATGCTTTGTATGTTAACCAGAGGTGCAAAGTTGGGCTCAGAAGCACTCCTTCAGCAGTTCGGGCAATTTTTGAGAGATGATATCTCGTGATCTGTTTCGAGATTTTGTGTGAAACTTTACAGTCTTGTTTTACAATGTCAAGACTGCATGTCGGTCAATGTTTATGATTTTTGAAGATGGTTTGCTATGTTAACCAGAGGTGCAAAGTTGGGCTCAAAAGCATAATCTCCAAAAAAAAAAAAAAAAAAAAATTATTAAAATTTCCGGGCCGCGGATTTTTTCCACGGGGCGGAATAAAATATCCCGGGACGCGGATTTTTTCCGCAAGTTGTGTATTTTTAAAAATTTCGCCAAATTGTGGTTATTTTTAATAAAAAATATTTTTTTTGGGGTAAATATAAAAATCTTGGAAGAAATAGGTACAAGACCTCTATTTTTTCTAAAATAAATAAATAAATAAATATATATATATATATATATATCTCAATTCTTATATTATGCACGTAATTGTCCTGATCCGCCAACGGCTAAGATTGAAAGATGAATTTTCGAATTGAATATCAGCCATTCAATCACATAATCTGTCTTCTTTTGATTAAATATATCTATTTTATGTGTAGAAGTCTAAATTTAATTAAAAATATAGTCGTCACACAGACTGTTACATAGTTTGTCATAATTAAAATTTCCTTATTTCTTCTTACAGCTATCTTTGATTCATGCAATTAAATTATTTCCATATTTTTTTTCATTTCTTTCATTGAATTTCTCCTCTTTCTCTATATTTTTGATAATGAAAATGGAAACAATCATATATTTTCGAATTTTGTTTAGATCTATTCTATCTTTGTGAATAAATGAATAGCAAATCTTATTATGTTGATGTTTATACTAAAAAAAATTCTTGTGCTGATAGTCTAATAGAGGGTGTGAATTTTAACAGCAATGTTTTGGCTCATGCAGTGTTGAGGTGAGAGAGTTTTTAGAAATGATTGTTTGTCATTTTTAGTTGATAGTTCAATTTGTGTACGATACACAAAAAAAGAAACAATAAAAATATAATTTTGGCATATATCTACATAATCAACACATAATCTTTGCACATTATCTGAATATATTCGCTCGTCATATTCTTTCTCTCACCTTAGGAGTTATGACTTTGATTTAACGAAACACACAGATGGCTAAAGCGAATTAAAACATGAAACTATTGAAGTCTTTTTTTTCAGAGTAAGATGAAAATGCTTGATTATTATTTTCGTATATTAATTATACACTTAATTTTTAAATAGTTAATCTAAATTGTTCAACATGACATTTAATTAAAATGTGCTTTGAGATCAAATTGTATATTTTAAAACAAGTACTAACTTTTAGATATGTACAAAACCAATGATTCTTGTACTCATCAAAATAATTAGTAAACAAATTATAAGACCTCAAAGACCATTTTATTATGGAGATCATGTTGAGTAATTCAGACCAACCATTTGAACTTTGAAAATAAAGTTAAGAATGTGAGGCATGATTGGAGTTCAAGTACATTTGAACATGGAAAATTATAACCATTATTTCAAAATATATAAACTATTAATTAAATACAGTGGTAAAAAATATTGTATAATTTAATTTTGTCATAAATTACTAATTAAATAGCTATATAAAGAGTGAGGCTACGGTGCTATGTATAGCACGGATTAGTCCGTACTACGGACCAATATTTTTATTTTCAAAATTGTAAAAGTTGATATGAATCATTTAATATGGTCTCTATATGAATATGTACTTGTAAACTAAATTTTACATTTTTAAAATTTTTGGATGGTCCATAATTTTCATATTAAGTGATTTTTTACCCATCTAAACGAATAGTAAAATTTTCTAAAAATATATAAAATTTAGTTTACAAATGCACATTTATATGAAGGTCATGTTGAACGGTTCATATCCACTATTACAATTAAAATAAAAAAAATTTAGTTCATAGCGCGGACCAATATGCGCTATGTATCCCATTGCCCCACTCTACTTCTAATAATGAAATTATATAATTATATGTATAAATAAAAAATATCATATATAATTTTATATTTAATAATTATTATGTAAAAGTTATAATATATTATTCTGTTAAGTAATGAAATTATATTTATTAATTTTGTGTGAATGTCAAACAAAAAGATCTCTTCATATTATATTCAATCTTATAATATATTCCCGTTGCAACGCATGGGCACAATACTAGTATATATATATATAGAGGTAGGCTAATATACAATCGATTGTTCCTAGTCTCCCGTGCAACCAAGTCGTTTTCTGATTTTTGAAGTCCAGATGATCAATCCAAACCGTTAGATGTGATCTTCATATTAAAATGTGCTAGGAGACCAAATTTTATATTTTTTGGAATTTTTTTACTATTTATTAAGCCACTTTGAAAATCGCTGATCCAACGGTAGCTTAACCAAACAGTAAAATCAGAAGCTACCGTTGGATCAGCGATTTTCAAAGTGGCTTAATAAATAGTAAAACAATTCCAAAAAATGTAAAATTTGGTCTCCTAGCACATTTTAATATGGAGATCACATCTAACGGTTTGGATCGATCATTTGGACTTGAAAAATTGAAAAATGACTTGGTTGCACGGGAGGCTAGGAACAATCGATTGTATATTAGCCTACCTCTATATATATATATATATATATATATATATATATATATATATATATATATATATATATATATATATATATAGATATAGAGAGAGAGATGGGCTATGGGGCATTGCAATGCATGGATCCCCTTATGCATTGCACTATAATTACGGATTTAAAGTCCAAACGACCGATCCGAACCGTTAGATGTTTAATCCATTTTGAAATGTGCTTGGAGACCAAATTTTTTTGGAATTTTTTTACTATGTATTAAGCATTTTTTAAAATTGCTGTTTTGCTGTGAACAGTAAAAAACAGTAAAATTTTCTGGACCATCAGATCAGCGACTTTGAAAATTACTTAATAAATAGTAAAAAAATTCCAAAAAATGTAAAATTTGGTCCCCAAGCACATATTAATATGAAGAACAAGATGAACGGTTCGGATCGGTCGTTTGGACTTTAAATCCATGATTTATAGTGCAATGCATAAGAGGGTTCATGCGTTGCAATGCACCATAGCCCAACTCTATATATATATATAGAAAGTTTGGTGTCACACCCCGGAACTAGGGGCGCACAGTTATGCCAAGAATATATATTTCCTATATATTCTCAAGGCAAGAACGATGAAATGAATGGATTTTTTTTTTTCATCTCAAAAACCTTACTCGATCACCTTTTTATATAAACCAAAACATGCAAACAAGAACAATTTAATTATTACACATCCTACTTAACACATTTAAAGTTGTACTACATAATTATAATTTACACAAGTCTGGTTTCCAAAAGGTTATATACAACAAAAACATGATCCAAGTACTTAACTAGTACAAAAATGATCATTTAACCAAGGCATAAGTATACCTATCTTGCTTTCTCTCTCTCTCGAGAGCGATCCCGTAGTCTACTCCTTCTTTCCTGTAAAACCCACGAGGGGAAAAGGGGTGAGAAACTTATTCGCAGTTTCTCAGTGCGGAATTTATACAGGGCTACTGGATTTGTAAGAAATCCATATCAGAATTAAATACGATAATCAGTTACGAAACATAAATGCAGTAACTTGAAATGAAATTCCAAATGAATCTCTAAATAATACCATCCTTTGAAAAAAAAACACCAATCGGAATCATGTAAGATATTTGGACTTAAATGCATAAGTATAGGGTCAGGTTAGAGAAAACAGATATCTAAATCTATCTTCCTCGGCTTAACAACTCTATTAATTCTGGTTCACAATTAAGACATCCATATCAATTTAAAGATATCACAATTCCCAATAATCAGTAATTCCATCAGAAGCAAAGCCTATCAGTTCAGAAACAGTTTAACAATGTACAGTATACCACAGTTCAGTATTCCTACGATCACAGTAATAACAGTATAACAATATCCCCTTTCCAACCGGTACTGGAGTCAGTGGGGTCATTCCCCAAATGCGCATATGGTTCCTGAGTCAAAGTCTAGCGTCGACTCTAGACTTTGCAGTAACAATATATATATATATAATAATATCAATTCAGTACTGTGGTTTCAGTTCATATCAGAATCAAAGGAACAATCAATCGATAAACCATACCAATATGCAAAACCATATCCATTTAAGCAGTTAATTCAATCAAGTATGCAATAAATCAATGATGCATGCAATCAGAAATTCAACATGCAGTTTATACGATCCAATTTAATTCGTAAAATAAACCTCAAGACAAATCCTGTGAACCCCTGCACCTGATCACGTAAGATGCGTAGAGGATCAGCTATCACTATATTCCGAACTTCTGACGATCCCGTTAAGTCGTGCTCGATAGGATCTATGCCTATGTTAACATAGCATAGGTGAGTTAGTAAAATAAAATAAAAACAATCTTAATTATATAACCCTAAGCTCCAATATATAAATCATATGCATATTTACATTTCTAATCTATATAACTTTTCTCTTATTAAAGTTTGTATGCTGTCAGGTATCATTTTTTTTATAACCTAATATATAGTTCCTATAAGTATTTTCCTATATCCAGTGGCATTTAGATTTTCCAAAAATTCATTTGGACCTTGTACATTTCATTTTAAACACACTTATAATTTTTCCCCCGAGTCATGTCTATTGAATTATTTATACACAATTCAGCTAGTGACTTCATCATTAAACATTTCAGTCCCTCTGACAAGGTCAATCCACTAAATTAGGTAATTTTGCAAGTTCAACCCTTAAACTTTAAAATATACTATAACTTAGTATAGACACTGGTACGGAATGGTACCGGTGTCAAGAGGTATAAATTTAATAACTCAATACTTCCAACTCCAGATTTTTAGTAAGAAAATTAGTACAATAAGATATTGGTACGATACTAGGGTTTAAACCGTACTTTCCCCTAATTTCATTTCAATACCAAATTTGTCACATCCCGTAGCCATCCTGTACAAAATGCGACAGGGTCCCTGCCGTAAACATACAGTTTCCCGTATGCCTACAAGGCAATTACGATTCAATTCCCAAATTCCCCAAATTAAACCCCATTCAAACATACAGTTATACATATATATCAACACAGTACATATATATATACAGTATATAAAGCTAAATGCATATACCTGACAGCAGTTAATCAAATGAAATCACAACAGAGGAATTACTAAATCGAATCTCAAGTTAAAGAACATATAGGGCTTAATTCTTTTAATTACGTCTGGTAGCAACTACAGATGTACCATCCAACTGGACCCTTCGTTCCCGTCGACACCTGTAGGGTTCCAGACACCTACAGATGGACCACCAATTACCACCCTAATGTTGACACCCATCTGTAGTGCTTGGCTTAACCGTTTCCTAAGTTTCTGGTTACAAGTCATATTCAGAAAATTCACTCAATTCCTTTAGAACGTAATCTCAATCGATCATTCAAATGCATATCACGCCGGATAATGCTTTAGACGTTCACACTAGTCACCCATATTCATACAATCCACAAATCATCACATTTGCCCCTGCCTCAACCGGTTGAGGGCTTACGGCAGCCTAGGTAAACTAAAGCTTTAGAGTCCTACCAAAACCTGCGCGCCAGGTTTTGCAATTTCGTCACTCTTTGGTGACATATTCCATTCCTTTCCTTTTTCCAATTCCGGTGACTTTTCATCTAAGATCAGATCATAATAGATCGACACAATTATAAACCATACCAGTATGCAAGTCATTCAAATTAAAGAATTCAGATTCAATCATATTTGGGCTATGCTTATGCAATGCACAATTCATATAATGCAATCAATAAATATTCAACATGTCAAACGAAACAACAATTTAATTCTGAAAATAAAATATCAGACAAGTCCAGAAACCCCGCACCCGAATAAGCTGCTCGTATACCAACCTTACGTCTCAGGCGTCTCGTGAGATCCCGAACTCGGTTGCCTTATAGATTCTATTTAGATTGTATACAATTAGGGTTTAATCAGCTATCGTTACTATATAATTAACATTCGTATAGATACGGTTCGATATTCCTTTGATTTGGCTTAAAATACACCATGTATAACAATTCTGCACTGTAATTGCGGCCCGTAGCCCAAACAATTGCGGCCCGCAAGGCCCACTATTGCGGCCTGCAATTATGGTACAGAAATTCATTTCCTTTGGTTCTTAATCCGTTCGATCGAGGCCCGGTTTAGGTTCAGTTAATTCCCGCATTTTCCCGATCATGTATAGTACTATAGTTGGTACCTTATATCACATTTCATCACCCTATATATATATACATATATTCATAACAATTCACACTTTGTCAAATTAAACGATAATTTGGTCGATACAAGTTTGAATACTCGATTAAACAATCAATCGGGTTTCCAATCGAAATATAACAACCAATTCCAGAATTTTCAGAATATCACAACTTTAATAACCTTTTCAAATACTAAACCCTAGCTCAAGAACCCTAAACTCAAATTCACAATTTCAAACTCAACAATCAAACAATTGGACTTGAATACAACAAATTGAACTCAAATTCAAGCTTTAAGCAAAACAATTCCAAATCAATTCAAAGCTAGGGTTTTCAAATAGAACTTGAAAGATAGAGATATATACCAATTTAATTGCTTAATCGAGTAGAGGGTTTCGTTTGGATCTCGAATCTACAGACGGTTCGATCGATCGCACGATTCTCACCCTTTCCCTTTCTCTCTTCCTTTTCTCCCTTGCGCACTCTCTCTCTCTTTTCTGTTTTTTTTTTCTCACGGTACCAATGGTACCGATTGGTACAAGGAGGTGCTTATGACAAGAATTTGGTAAATTTGCTAATAAGTCCCTCTATATTTCTTATATTACACAAGGGTACATTTCATACATATAAGACCTTATGTAACTTTTAATGCATCCTATTCCTTATAAATTCAACATTACATATATCTACAAATATTTGTAATTGATATATATATATTTACATAAACTCATTTATTTTATTTCTAATGCATCTTAGCAAATCTTTAAAATTTATACTCACATATATACATGCACAATTATACACACAAAATTCACAATAATAAAGATATACATATAAATATACATATATGTTAAATTAATATGTAAATTTCTTTATTTTCACTTCTAAATGCATATTTTGCAAAATAAACCCTCATATATATATATATATATATATATATATATATATATATATATATATATATATTCATTATAATCGAGTTCAGAACGTTACATTTCTCCCCCCCTTAAAATAAAGTTCAGTCCGCTGAACTTGATTACGTACCTGATTCGTCGAACAACTCCGGATATTTCGCTCGTATGCTATCCTCGCTTTCCCACGTCGCTTCCTTATCAGAATGTCGACCCCATTTGACTAATACGAGCTTGATCACTTTCGTCCGCAATCTTTGTTCTTTTTTATCCAGGATTTGCATCGGTTCTTCCTGATAAGTCAGATCATCTTGCACACGTAGATTTGAGTGATCGATGCAATGCGACGGGTCCTTCACATATCGACGCAACTGCGATACATGGAACACTGGATGAACTCTGTCCAGCGCTGGTGGTAATGCCAGTTCATATGCTACCGGCCCAACTCTTCGAGTGATTTGAAATGGTCCAATGTACCGGGGACTTAGCTTCCCCGAAACCCCAAATCTGTGCACACCTCGAACAGGTGACACTCGTAACCACACATGATCTCCATCCGGAAATTCCAATAGTCTTCGATGTATATCCGCATATTTCTTTTGTCGGTCCTGAGCGGATTTAAGTCGGCTTAGTACAACTTTCGTCTTTGCGGCTACTTCTTCTAGCATCTGAGGTCCCGTAGGCACATAGGTACCCGCTGGTCCCCACCACAACGGAGTACAACATTGCTGTCCTGTCAGCGCTTCTTGCGGCGACATGCCGATGCTCGAGTGGTAGCTGTTGTTATATGCGAATTCCACTAAATACAAGTGATCAATCCACGAACCTTTAAACTCCAAGGCACAGGATCTGAGCATATCTTCTAATGTCTGTATAGTGCGCTCAGATTGTCCGTCGGTCTGTGGATGGTGTGCTGTGCTGAACCTCAACCTGGTACCCATCGCTTCTTGAAAGCTCTCCCAAAAATGCGAAGTAAATCGAGGGTCGCGATCTGAAATGATATTCCTTGAACACCCGTGATACTTGAATTGGTACTTTAGAAACAGATCAGCTAGCTCTCTTCCAGAAGTCTCAATCCGGAGCGGAATAAAATGGGCTATTTTCGTCAACTGATCTACAATAACCCATATAGCATCGTACCTTCCGAGGGTTCTTGGTAAGCCGGTTACAAAATCCATCGTGATAGATTCAAATTTCTTTATCGGTATTTCTAGCGGTCTCAGTAACCCTGTCTTACTCCTTCGGTCGGCTTTAACTTGTTGACACGTCTGGCACTTCTCAACGTAACTCTGTACATTTCTTCTCATCTTCGGCCACCAGAAATGCTTCTTCAAATCTTGGTACATCTTTACTTCTCCGGGGTGAATAGCATACCCCGACTCGTGTGCTTCAGCCAGAATTAAAGTTTTCAATTCAGGATTATTTGGAACACAGATGCGGTCATGAAATCGCAACACTCCGTCGGCTTGCACTTGGAATGGTGAATCCGCATTTGCTTCATACAGTTGTCGGAAGTGCTGGCACTTTGGATCATTTTGTTGTTCTACTCGGATTTGTTCTTGTAATTCGGATTGAATCTCAACGGATGCCACAATCACCGACACAATTGCCGATGAACTTGTCTCAAATCTATCTCCGATATGTCTGTTTGTTACCTTCAGCGCAAATTCTCGCGAAGCACCAACATGTAAATTCAATCGACACATTTCTTCCAGAAGACAGGTTTCGGTTGTGATAATAGATGCCAGGTTTACCTGACTCTTTCTGCTCAGTGCGTCTGCTACCACATTTGCCTTTCCTGCGTGATATTGAATTTCGAGATCATAATCCTTCATCAGTTCTAACCATCTTCTCTGCCTCAAATTCAACTCCCGTTGCGTAAAAACATACTTCAAACTCTGATGATCTGTAAAGATACGGCATTTTACTCCATATAAGTAATGCCGCCAAATTTTCAAAGCAAATATTACCGCAGCTAATTCCAAATCATGAGTTGGATAGTTCTGCTCGTGCGGTCGCAATTGCCGAGATGCGTAGGCAATTACGTGATCATCTTGCATCAACACGCACCCGAGTCCTGATCGGGATGCATCAGTGAACACAGTGTATTCTTGATCGGTTATTGGCATGGCAAGTATGGGTGCAGTTACCAATCTTTTCTTCAACTCTTGAAAACTTTGCTCCTGCGTAATACCCCAATCGAACTTGATACCTTTGTGTAATAATCTTGTAAGTGGAGCAGCCAACTGCGAAAACTTGGGCACGAATCTTCTGTAATACCCCGCCAACCCTAAGAAGCTACGAATCTCCGTAACCGTCTCAGGTCTTTTCCATTCTGTTACAGCTTTAATTTTATCGGAGTCCACCGCTAGCCCTTCTCCCGAGATCACATGCCCGAGGAATGTTACTTTCTCCAACCAGAATTCACACTTCGAGAATTTAGCAAACAGTTGATGTTCTCGTAGTCTCTGTAACACCATACGTAAATGTACCTCATGTTCCTCCCGCGACTTCGAGTATATCAATATATCATCAATAAACACCACCACGGTCGAATCCAACAGGTCGTGGAATACCCGATGCATTAGATCCATGAATGCCGCTGGAGCATTCGTTAGCCCGAACGGCATGACAAGGTATTCGTAATGCCCGTACCGCGTACGGAATGCTGTCTTGTCTACATCACTCGGCCGGATTCTCAACTGATGGTACCCGGTCCGCAAATCAATCTTCGAATAAATCGAAGACCCTTGTAACTGATCAAATAAATCATCAATACGGGGTAACGGGTATTTGTTTTTCACGGTTACCTTATTCAGCTCCCGATAATCAATGCATAGTCGCAAGGTTCCGTCCTTCTTTTTCACGAATAAAACTGGAGCACCCCACGGCGATGTGCTGGGTCTGATAAACCCGTGTTCCAACATGTCTTCTAGCTGTGCCTTTAATTCTTTCAATTCTGCTGGAGCCATTCGGTAAGGGGTTTTCGATATTGATGTTGTTCCTGGTATTAATTCGATGCCAAATTCTATCTCTCGTTCAGGTGGTAGCCCTGCTATTTCATCGGGAAATACATCTATGAACTCGGATACCACTGGAATGGTGTTGATTTTCGGAACTTCTTTAGTAGTATAAATCACAGCTGCTAAATAAGCCGTGCACCCAGATTCTATCAGCCGCCTCATCTCTACGGCCGAAACAAAAGGGATTAGTTTTCCAATTTTTCTACAATTGAGTACACAGGACATACCTCTTGCCGTAGTAAAACGAACTCGGCGATGCATACAGTCAATTGTTGCCTCGTGCCGAGTTAACCAGTCCATTCCCAGTAACACATCGTATCCGGCAATATCCATTACTAATAGATCCACTTCGAAATCTCTTCCTTCTATTCTCACTTTTCGGTTTCGGCAGACACTAATGGCTTGGTCGGTGGAACTGAAAGGAGTCTGAACATTTAAAACTTGGTTATTCGTCTCGACGGCCCACTGACAACTCTCTACTAACGCTCTTGACACGATCGAGTGACTGCACCCTGTATCTATCAAGCAGTATGTATCATGATCCGAGATAGAGATTATACCTGTCATCACATCTGTCTGATATCCCGTTCCTTCCTCACCTTCCGGTACCACATCTGAAGTGTCGTGGTCAATCTCTGAAACACCCAATGCTTGAGCTGACACTCGTCCTACAGTCCTTCCTCCGCTGTTTTGCTGCATACCCCGTCCCCGCGACTGTGGTCCACTCCGTCCTCTATTTACCGAGCTTCCAGCACTGCTGTTGCCCGGAACCTGCCAAGTTGCCTTAGGACATTCTCTTGCCCAATGACCTCCACTACCACATACGAAGCACGAGTTATTGCGGAATCTGCAACTCCGCTCATCATGTGCTTGATTACAAGAGCGGCACCACATTGGTGCAGAATTCGGCTGAAACCCCGGTCGAAATCCCGAGGTAGCTACCGGCCCATAAGATGGCCAAGGAGTCATAATCTGTCTCTGAGGGGGTCTAAATGATGACGAGCCTCCTCTCGACCTCACAACCGGCCGACTCTGATCAGCCCGTTGTTTAACATTTCTTTCAGCAAACTGTTCCTTCCTCCTCTTCGCGTGCATCTCAACCTGCTCAGCATGATCCATTATTGCTTGTAACTCGGTAGCATTCGGAGTGTCAACTATCATAGAAATGATCCCGTCCAACCCGTCCAAGTACTGTCTGTGATATCGAACTCTATCTGCCTGTACATCTGTAGCATACCTGGATAAAGCTAGAAACTCATTATTATAATCAGCTACTGACCGTCCTTCTTGTCGCAACTCCAGAAATTTCCTTCTCAAAGCTTCCCTATGAATGCTACTCAGAAACCTCCGAGTAAATTGCTGTTCGAACCACTCCCAAGGGATCTTAACCGCTTCCCCGACATAGTTACGTCGGGCGCCATTCCACCAGAATCTTGCGTCTCCGTTCAACATCTGTTCAGCTAATTCCACCATGTCTTCCTCCGGTGCTCGACACAATACGAGCTTTGCATTTATCTTTTCCAACCATTCTTCCGCCTCCGAATACCCACCGGTACCATCAAACTGCGGCGGGTTCAAACGCATAAACGAGTCATAAAGCTTGCGGAACTCCTCAGGTGTACCCCTCTGATCCACTGGGGCTGCCTCTCGCCTTTCGGCTGCTTGACGGCCTCTCTCATAAGCCGCAATCAGCCTATCATCCAACTCCCTGTCTCGGTTCTGCCCTCCTCCAGAACCTTCTGACTCGTTTCCATCTCGAGCCGCTGCAATAACCACCGGATTCACTCGAGGTCGTCCGCGGCCTCTACGAGTCTCCATAATGCTATACTGTACCAAAAACAACATTATAATAATGTATATATATTTATTTACTATACGAAATACCTCGTTATCCGTTGCGATCCCCTTATTACGTATCACTCTCACGTATCCTACCAGACTGGTTCAGGTTAAGGCTTAACCATGCTCTGATACCACCTCAGGAGACCTGTCACACCCCGTAGCCATCCTGTACAAAATGCGACAGGGTCCCTGCCGTAAACATACAGTTTCCCGTATGCCTACAAGGCAATTACGATTCAATTCCCAAATTCCCCAAATTAAACCCCATTCAAACATACAGTTATACATATATATCAACACAGTACATATATATATACAGTATATAAAGCTAAATGCATATACCTGACAGCAGTTAATCAAATGAAATCACAACAGAGGAATTACTAAATCGAATCTCAAGTTAAAGAACATATAGGGCTTAATTCTTTTAATTACGTCTGGTAGCAACTACAGATGTACCATCCAACTGGACCCTTCGTTCCCGTCGACACCTGTAGGGTTCCAGACACCTACAGATGGACAACCAATTACCACCCTAATGTTGACACCCATCTGTAGTGCTTGGCTTAACCGTTTCCTAAGTTTCTGGTTACAAGTCATATTCAGAAAATTCACTCAATTCCTTTAGAACGTAATCTCAATCGATCATTCAAATGCATATCACGCCGGATAATGCTTTAGACGTTCACACTAGTCACCCATATTCATACAATCCACAAATCATCACATTTGCCCCTGCCTCAACCGGTTGAGGGCTTACGGCAGCCTAGGTAAACTAAAGCTTTAGAGTCCTACCAAAACCTGCGCGCCAGGTTTTGCAATTTCGTCACTCTTTGGTGACATATTCCATTCCTTTCCTTTTTCCAATTCCGGTGACTTTTCATCTAAGATCAGATCATAATAGATCGACACAATTATAAACCATACCAGTATGCAAGTCATTCAAATTAAAGAATTCAGATTCAATCATATTTGGGCTATGCTTATGCAATGCACAATTCATATAATGCAATCAATAAATATTCAACATGTCAAACGAAACAACAATTTAATTCTGAAAATAAAATATCAGACAAGTCCAGAAACCCCGCACCTGAATAAGCTGCTCGTATACCAACCTTACGTCTCAGGCGTCTCGTGAGATCCCGAACTCGGTTGCCTTATAGATTCTATTTAGATTGTATACAATTAGGGTTTAATCAGCTATCGTTACTATATAATTAACATTCGTATAGATACGGTTCGATATTCCTTTGATTTGGCTTAAAATACACCATGTATAACAATTCTGCACTGTAATTGCGGCCCGTAGCCCAAACAATTGCGGCCCGCAAGGCCCACTATTGCGGCCTGCAATTATGGTACAGAAATTCATTTCCTTTGGTTCTTAATCCGTTCGATCGAGGCCCGGTTTAGGTTCAGTTAATTCCCGCATTTTCCCGATCATGTATAGTACTATAGTTGGTACCTTATATCACATTTCATCACCCTATATATATATACATATATTCATAACAATTCACACTTTGTCAAATTAAACGATAATTTGGTCGATACAAGTTTGAATACTCGATTAAACAATCAATCGGGTTTCCAATCGAAATATAACAACCAATTCCAGAATTTTCAGAATATCACAACTTTAATAACCTTTTCAAATACTAAACCCTAGCTCAAGAACCCTAAACTCAAATTCACAATTTCAAACTCAACAATCAAACAATTGGACTTGAATACAACAAATTGAACTCAAATTCAAGCTTTAAGCAAAACAATTCCAAATCAATTCAAAGCTAGGGTTTTCAAATAGAACTTGAAAGATAGAGATATATACCAATTTAATTGCTTAATCGAGTAGAGGGTTTCGTTTGGATCTCGAATCTACAGACGGTTCGATCGATCGCACGATTCTCACCCTTTCCCTTTCTCTCTTCCTTTTCTCCCTTGCGCACTCTCTCTCTCTTTTCTGTTTTTTTTTTCTCACGGTACCAATGGTACCGATTGGTACAAGGAGGTGCTTATGACAAGAATTTGGTAAATTTGCTAATAAGTCCCTCTATATTTCTTATATTACACAAGGGTACATTTCATACATATAAGACCTTATGTAACTTTTAATGCATCCTATTCCTTATAAATTCAACATTACATATATCTACAAATATTTGTAATTGATATATATATATTTACATAAACTCATTTATTTTATTTCTAATGCATCTTAGCAAATCTTTAAAATTTATACTCACATATATACATGCACAATTATACACACAAAATTCACAATAATAAAGATATACATATAAATATACATATATGTTAAATTAATATGTAAATTTCTTTATTTTCACTTCTAAATGCATATTTTGCAAAATAAACCCTCATATATATATATATATATATATATATAGAGATAGGCTAATAAACAATTGATTGTTCCTGGGGCATGGAGCAATCAAGTTTTAAACCGTCTGATTTGATTTCAGATTCGTGCTTGATCTGATGAGATGAAGTCGCTGGAGTCGCTGGTTTTAATTGAACGGAACGGAAAATGTTAAAAATTTGCTCCGTTAGGTCTCATTCTCTCTCCAGCGCCTTCATCCCTTTCCTCTCTTTAATTCGTGCGATTTAGAAATTATAATAAAATACAAATGTCGGGCTGAGGAGCAAGTATGAATTACAGGGATTAGAAATTATTCAAGTATGAAACAGCCTATTTCTCCAGGTCAGTACTTTTTTAGTTTTTGGATAAATTAAATTTTGTCATAATTTCTTTTAGTACAATATTGAAATGTGCCAGGCATGGATTGTAGCATCAGGTTTTGTATATCATGCATGTAGGTACCAACTCAATGACATCTCAATCAGATTCCAGTTTCAAAGTTCCCATGTTGATCCCTGCCATCATTTTGCTTTCAAGTAGTGTGGAGGAATGACTCATCCTTGACTGGTACATCATTGGTACGTTCGTGTGCTGGTACTTCAAGGTTCAAATAATGAAATCAATCTTGTCAAATGCAAGGGGCATGGTTTTATGCAGTGAGGCCTCTGGTTGTCTTATTTACATTTTAATTGAAGCAAAATATGAAATGTATTGTCATGAACTATATATGAAATGCTGGGTCATGGACTGGTACTTGCTGATCTCGTCTCTTTCTTGAAAATTTTCTGATTGAACCAATGCTAGAAGAAAATATAGTTAAACTTACACCAGAGTTCCTTGCGATATCTTTCAAACAATTTCTTGCGATATTTGTATTGTAACACTAGTAAACAATTTCCCTAAAAAAATAGCAATAAATAAACACAAACTAATCAGACTCTAAATGCAATTTTGTCAAAAGTTTCATTCACTAATTAAATATATTTTACAATATCCACATATTACAGGCATGCTATATGCTATATACAACAAGATAAAAAATTCAAAATCTACATCTCATACAAGCTTTCTAGTTTGTAGAATTGTGCATCTAAATTAAGAAAGCATCAAATTCACAAAAAAAAAAAATTCAAAGAAACATTCATCCTCTACTTTGGTTAATTACATGAAAGAATAAAAAATATTCTCCTATTACATCCAAATCCACATAAAAATACAGTTTGAAAACTTAAGTCAAAATACTAAACACCATCATAACAATTGAGCCCACTTGTCATAGTAAGATCCAGTGTTAGGTGCGGCTTCATGGGTAGCAGGTCTCCGACAGCATGTGGATTTGCTAGAAAATAATGACATAAGTCAATTGGTATTTTGCAGAAAACACACAAGATATGTAGAATTTGGAAAAAAAAAAAACACACCCACACACAAGTAGGCAATGGAATAAAAATAACAACAAATTAGAAAAAATTCAACCTTCATCAACTTCTGAGTAAAGCACATTAAACTTCACTGTGGTCAAGTGGGTTCTCATTTTTCACCAATAAATCAAATTCTTCACCTCTTAAGTTCTCCTATGAATCCTAATCACTTGCTTATAGGAAATGGAACCCAAAGTGAATAGAAGTGGTTTTGGAAAAATTGTAGTAGGTAGTTTGAAAGAAAAACCAGTATAATTCCTAAAATAATTTTTTTTTCATTAGAATTTACATAGGTACAGTATAGTCTTTTACTGGTACATAGGTACAATAGTAGTGGTTTCAGATTTTCTAGCAAGTAATTAGTAAACTGTGTGCAACGACCTTAGGTAGGTGATGCAGGTAAGATCAACTATTGTTAATCTTAGCAATCAATTTAGAGTAATTTGGATAGAAATAGAAGAAACAATAGAATAACCAATAGCGAAAAGCAAACAGCAATTCGACTAGTTCATTACATTTAAAAGCATAAACTCTCCACAGAAAGTATGGCCTTATAAAGGCGATGAGATTTGTAAAAGAAAGTATATTGATTAAGTAAACTAATCTCTACTTTTATTCACGTAAAGACAACTCAGCAAGAATGGCTGAGCTGGAATAACGGCCTGGGCTGATGTGGCTCAAGACGCTAACAATCTTCTGCTGTGAAAGGACGATTAGTTACGTCCTCTTCTCCAGTGATTCCTTCAACTCCTTATCTCCATTCAACTCTGGGCCCGCATTGTCATACTCAAACGCTCTCTTTGCCTTAACCTCTTTCACCCTGCCCATGGGACCACTGACAGTGACTTTCTTATTAATGGGATTCTGCCCGGAACACTTGACCAGACTGCCCTTTCCTCTTTCTCCTTCAATTGAAATTACTGTTCCAACGGTCATCCCCAAATCAGACGAACGCTGTTGCACTGTGGTTAGGGTTTAAAAAACATGCGTGATAATGTTCAAAGAAACCTTGTTTATCTAGTAAGAATTTCAAAATTTAAAATGAAAACAAAATTATTTCTAAGGCTTAATTGTTCCACCAAAAATAATTCTATTTCTTGTTCCCATGAAAACAAATGTCAAAGACAGTACTCATACGGACCTCAAATTCATCTCCTTCCTAATCAACTAGTTACAAGTTAATTGAAGTGATTTAAGATTTAAGAACACTAAATAAGAATAACAGCAACTAATTAAGTCCCCAACTCTCCCATTTTGTAAGACACAATAGAATGAAATCAAATATTTAAAATACTTACAGATCCAAGTCGCAAGTGCTCTCAACTACAGAAGGAGAGAAGGAGAACGCCAAGAGGAGACTAGCGTCGGATCGAGAGGGAAGGTCGACGGCAAGAGCGGCTCGAACTCAGCAAGCAGGAGCAACGGAGAGAAGGAGAGTGACAGGAAGGGCACTGGCATCGGATAGAGGGGGAGGCAGTCGAGCTGGGCGGAGGAGAAAAGTGTCGCTGGGCAGAGGCGGAGGAGAAGAGAACGAGAGAGAGCGAGGGGCTGTAGCTGGAGGAAAGAGAGAGAGAGAGGTGGGATGGATGGGAGAAACCCTGGACCTAACGGAGCAACGGAGCAGAATTTTCAAATTTTCTCCGTTTCGTTTGTTCGGATCAGCGACTTCATCTCATCAGATCAGGCACGAATCTGAAATCAAATCAGACGGTTTAAAACTTGATTGCTCCATGCCCCAGGAACAATCAATTGTTTATTAGCCTATCTCTATATATATATATATATATATATATATATATATATATATATATATATATATATTCATTATAATCGAGTTCAGAACGTTACAAAATTGGTACAGCAAAGAAAAGGGTATTTGACACTTCAATTTAGCATTGTAACAAATAAAAGAAAGATAGCATAATTACCCAAACTAACTGTCAAATTCAGATTTGAGTCAAATCAACACAATCATGAAACAAGCTTTATAGGTTCAACTCACTGTGACTCAACACTTGTGCTTTTCTATTAATAGGGTTTCCAAACTCTAATTAATTGAGAGAAGAATTAGAGAATCAACTCAAGGAGCATGAAACTTACTATGCTATATTACCAATTGGGGAAGAAACAGAACTAACACCCCTAGCGGCTTCAATTGCAAAAACGAAATCAAAAGAGAAACCCTAGCGAAATCGAGCTCTAGCGACGGAAGAGCTTAGAAATGAGAACAAGGGTTTTAGAGAGAGAGACAGAGATATTCAGTGAAAAAGCGGTGGTAGAAGTAAAAATGAAATATCTCAGAGGATAGGTATAAGCTTATTTTTCTATTCTATTTAATTGAGCTGCTAACATTTTATTTCCTATAAGGCCTACGGCCCAGTAAGCATATAAATGAATATAACCTTAAAGGTTGTAATTGGTCAATGCATGTATACCATAACATAGTGTTAAAAATAAATATTCAAAGTTTATAACCTCCCAGTTTTGCATGATTCGGGAAAATTGCAAAAATTAAATTTGAAATTTAGTTGATTTAATTATTCATATTATAATATTCACTCTATAATAAAAATGATTTTGATGCTTAACCAATCAATCAAAATAAAATCCTGTAAAGCATCATAAAATTTAGAATTTTTTTTTTAAACCTATATTTAGTTTAACATTTTGAATTTTATTTTTATAAAATTCACAATGTTACAGTTGGCTACTATGCTTATATAAGCATATCCTCACATATGCTTATAACTCATTTTTGTGTTTTCAATATCCAAATGATCGATCTGAACCGTTAGATGTGATCTCAATATTTAAATGTGCTTGGAGACCAAATTTTACATTTTCCTGAATTTTTTTACTATTTATTAAGCCACTTTCAAAATCGCTGATCCAACGGTAGCTTAACAAAACAGTAAATATTGCCTACGCGCTTCGATAATAAAAAATAAAAATAAAAAGTATTTCCTGGGGCCCGTTATTTATGCATAAACATGTTCTATGCACCGAATGATCGATATCTCGGATCGCCTATTGCATGTGCATCACAGGATGACAAAATGAGCGATCTGATATACTCATAAACTAAACCAATTTCTTTCATGAGATTAAACTTCTTTAATTGCATGTTGCTTTTATATATAATATGTACAAATATTCCGTTTTTATTTACAAATTTTGAAGATATATGATTTTCAATTTTATAAAAATTGAGGAAAATCCGGACAACATGCATGTATTTTTATTTTTTTCATTCACAAATTATATTAAGATGAAAGTAAGTTTTTCGATTTAGAGACCTAAGTTGATACCATAAACCACAGTAATAACTTCCATTTAGAATTCTGATAATTATTTGTTTTGTGTTCTTATTTGAATCCATATTTGTTAATTATCTGTATCTGTATTCCAAACCGTTCAACATGATGGATCTATTAAAATGTGCTCGCAGATCAAGTTTTTTATTTTTTTGAATTTTTTTACTATTTATTAAGATGAGTACAAAAAATTAATGGTCTGAAAAAACAACGATTTTGTAAAATAATGAATAAATAGTAAAAAAAAAATCAATAAAATGTAAAATTTGATTCGCAAGCACATTTTAATATATCCATCATATTGAACAGTTTGGATCAACTGTTTGAATTTTGAAAACTTTGAAAATGTGGAGTGTAATTCGGTGTCACTAAAAAAGGGTGTAATTGAATCCCTCCACGCGCACACACACACACACACATACGACACCGGATTACATCTTACATTTTCAAAGTTCAAGCAATCGATCTAAACCGTTCAACATGTTGGATATATTAAAATGTCCTTGCAGATCAAAGTTTACATTTTTTTAATTTTTTTACTATTACTATTTATTAAGATGGGTACAAAAGTTCAATGGTCTGAAAACAATGATTTTGCAATATACTTAATAAATAGTAAATAAAATCAATAAAATGTAAAATTTGATTTACAAGAATATTTTTATATATCCATCATGTTTAAAGGTTTGGATCAACTGTTTGGACTTTGAAAACTTTGAAAATATAGGGTGTATTTCGATGTCACTAAAAAATGGTGTAAGTTGATCCCTCCTCATAAATATATATATATACACATGACACCGGATTACTTCTTACATTTTCAAAGTTCAAACAATTGATCTAAACTATTCAACCTGATGGATATATTAAAATGTGCTTGCAATCAAATTTTACATTTTTTTTTACTATTTATTAAGATGTGTACAAAAATTCAATGATATGAAAAAATTAATTTTGTAAAATAGTTAATAATTAGTAAAAAAATCAATACAATGTAAAATTTGATTTGCAGCACATTTTAATATATCCATCATGTTGAACGGTTTGGAACAACTGTTTGAATTTTAAAAACTTTAAAAATAGAGAGTGTAATTTGATGTCACTAAAAAAGAGTGTAAGTGGATCTCTCCTCTCTCTTTCTCTCTCTCTCTGTATATATATACACACATGTTTTTCGAATTCCATGCTGGTAATATAAAAGTCTGACTGAGCCTCTCATAAAACTGTAATGTGAATTTACATTCTGGGAGTAGATGAGTAATCAAGAGTTAATTTGTTGGAGATCAAGGATATTAACAGAAAACAAAAATTCAAACTGTAGAGGATTTACTCAGAGAATGATGTTTTCCTAATTTATTATTTTTTTATTTATTTTATGATTTATGTTTATTGAACCATATTCAACTGTGGAATCTCTCTTTAACTCATCAAGAGATGTCTCCTTGAAACCTTTAATCAATAAAAGAAATAGGGACAAGATCTCTATTTTTTATCAAATAAAAAAAAAAACATATATATACATGTTTTCCGGACTTTTTAATACTTACTAAGGACTTCATTTATATTATTTTTGTTCGTGCCTTTTTAATCATTAAAACTGATAAGTTGTCTAATACATATGATATTTTTTGTCACACTCCGACAGCAGGGCGGACAACCCGCCGCGCTCATCAGCGCAAGGCAATTTCTAAAATCTTATGAAATCATATATACATATACATTACCAATGACATAACTTACTCTCTTTTTTGAAAGTCCTGCAATCTTCATGTTCGACATCGCATTTTCTTATCTTGAGTTTTGTACCTGGAACCCACAAAGTTAAAAGATGACAGATTGAAAAATCTCACAGTGCGGTATTCAGTTCCAGTCGAGTTATCCTTAGATCTGACCAACTGAAACTTAAACAACACCGAGCACAAATAATATAGACTACAAGAATAATATAAGAATCAAAGAATCTAACTTACTAATCAAGAAACAAAAATATAAGTTCACTTTAAGAAATTCTCAAGTACCACAAGTACCACGAAAGAAATCAGCAAGTTAGAGAAACAATTGATAATACTATAACAATTTATAATCAGTGAGTCATAGAAACAATTTATAGCAATAACAATCAGGCAAAATAAACATTATATCATGCAATTCTCATGTACAATAGCGTTAAAATTTCAATCCAATTTAGTTGTGCAACCATGTCATATACTTATACTTTATTCAAGATTATTCATGATAAAATAAAATATCATTATATAAGGTAATCATTGTGGTATTAACAATACTCGGTCATGCGCTACAAGTACAGCGCCTACATGACCCCGGTCATGCGCTACAAGTTCAGCGCCTACATGACCGTCAAGACTCATACAGGACTCCGATCATGCGTTACCACGAATATGGCGCCTACACAATTTCTGTTATGGCCATAACTTAAAATTATGCGCTTACCCCGAATAGGGCGCCTACATGACTAAAGTTATGCGCTACAAGTATAGCGCCTACATAACCGAGTCATGCGCTACCACGAATATGGTGCCTATGCAATTTATGTTATGCGCTACAAGTACAGCGCCTACATAACAAAAATTACATGCTTACCCCGAATATGGCGCCTATGCAATTTCTGTTATGCGCTACAAGTTCAGCGCCTACATAACAAAAATTACACGCTTACCCTGAATAGGGCGCATACATGATCGTCAGGTTTCTGACTTGTGGTTCTTTAACACATTTCATCTATAACAAGTAAATAGTTCATATCATGCTATATATCATGCTATATATCATGCATCAAGTATATCATGCAAAATTTATGGTTCAACTCATGTCTTATATCATATATGCATATGCCATTCAAAATTATATTCAAGAGTTTAACTATAATTAATTATCAATCAAGTAATAAAGGAAATATAGTTCAATTAACAAACAAGTGATCAACAAGCATCAAACAATAAATTAGCAACCATGGAAACCGACACATGATTCAACTAATGTCAAACCAATTGATTGAAATCATACCGTGGTCTAATCTTACCAATTAATACAACAACCATTAAATACTATACTTGAGGTTTATGCATACTTGTCTAAATTATAACATCTCGTCTAAAGATTGTCACCATGCATACTGATTTGGTTAACAATTCTCTACAAAAGTTATTAGAATATCTACTAATTTCTAATGCAATTCATTTCTATAAACTCTACAGTTCATGTCATGCAAACAAAATTTGTTTGTACCAAATTCATGGTTCAGATTTTACTTCGTCATGCATGTACAAATTACAAAATTTGTATATAGTTATTGCTTCTTACATTATATCACATATTTATGCCATGCAAATTTGAACCATAACCATATAACTTATCTAGAAATCAATTAAACGATTCGACAATTAAAAGCAAGCTACCCACAGCACGGTCATCACACAACAACAGTATCAAGCAAACAATAGAAATTGACAAGAAAACAACAATAATAAAATTAGTTCGAGGAATATGAGAATAACTCGAAACCCGCACCTTAGCAAAGTCGAGACAGTATGATTAGTGTGTCATTGCAGTGTGGATGCATCATACAACCCTGCTGGGTCGCATCATACAGAGTTCATACCCATCCCAAGTTAACAGATTGGATCGATAATGCGATGACGTCTTCTATTAACATAGTTGGCCACAACCTATAAAACTTGCGGTATTCCTGAGTGGGATTCGTGGAGTATAGAAAAGAGTTTAAATTAATGTATGATAGGATGATGCCTCAGAGAGTTTCTCATTCGGAGGCTTTAAACCAATAATAAATTATATGATTTAATTAAAGCTTTGGAGTAAAACATTCTATTTCAATTTTCTTCAATACAAAAATGTGACTAATATAATTATAAGAATGAGACAATTAAACTAGTATAACAGTATGGAATTGTTATTCATAATATATATGTACTATTGGGATCTATATGTTTGGAACTCCAACCCTTTCTAGGTTGCATAAACCCGTTTATTTCAAGTCCAAGACTGGTAGTAATTGTTATTTCACATTTCACAATTTGCCCAAAATTTTAGGTTGAATTCAAAATTCAGAACTAGTTACAATTAAACTCAATCATAAGACTCACATCTAGATGAAAATAAATTATTATTGGCACCATGCTTCAATTCTAGTAAGTGAACAACAATAGGGCACAAATTGATACAAAAGGTCTCAATTGATACAAAAGGGCTCAATTGGTACAAAAGGGCAGCCCTTGCATGCATTCCTCATGCATATAGAGAAATAGAATGAATGTACAAGATAGATTGTTTAATACCTAAAATTGCTCCAAACAGTTACGAGAGAATCCATTGATGTTGAAGAGAATGACGGGTGCTGTAAAATTTTTGTTCCTCGACACCAGAGAAGGTTAACAAGAGTAAAGTTATTGACGAGATTGCCGGCAAGTGTCCTCCTCCGCTGTTCACTATAGTGAGGCTGCCGGCACCACCCATTGTTCTCTTCTAATTTCTCTCTTATTATTCCTTTCTCGGTTTCTTCGTTCGATTTCCGAGAATTACATAGGTGGATTGGATTTTAGCGTGGTAGAGGTGCAAAGGAAACCCAAAATAGAACAAAAGGAATAAAAATTGGAGTGGCAGCTTGTGTGACACCTGAGAGAGATGAATTGAAGTTTGGTGAGTGGCAAACTTGTATATTTTGATAATAGAGAAGTAGTGGATGCCAAGTGTCCACATGTTAATATTTAGAACTAAAAAACTATATTAAGTTACATAGCGGCATAACAATATTAGCTAGTGGTGTTTTGGTGGCTATAAAGAAATTATGACAAGTGTCTCCACATCCAATTGATTTAATATTATTTCATATTAAAAGGGTTGGTTGATCTACACTAAACCACCTACAATTAATAATATTAAACTTGATGAATAAAATACCAAGTTTCTAATTAAGGTAACAATATTGTCAAATAAATTTTGAAAGAACACCAACTAGATAAAAATAAAAATTTCTAATCATTATAAAATTGTACAACCAAATTTTTTTTTTAATTCATTAACGTATCTAACAATTTTTTTCCATATCTTAATGCAACTAAATATGTTATCTATAAATAATTTAAATTCTACTTTTCGAAATACAAAACTTTGTAATTATACTTCAAAATTCATGTTACTATTATTTATTTTTATTTTTAACACACTTTATTTCTTGTCAAATAAAATTTTCATATTTTCAGAAATTGGAATGTTACATTTTTTATTAAGGAAACGCCAATTTCTGAAAAACAATAATTAATTATTTTTAAGTATTGAATTGGAAACGCAGGCAAAACTCAATCAACCCGAAATCGAATAAGCCGATCAATAATTTGGGCACCTATGTTTTACTCCAAGAAAAACAAATAATTAATATAGCAACGAATGTCCGAATACGCCAAACATCATTAATGCATAAACATGTTCTATGCACCGAACGGATCGCCTATTGCATGTGCATCACAGGATGACAAAACGAGTGATCTGATATACTCATAAACTAAACCAATTTCTTTCATGAGATTAAACTTCTTTAATTGCATGTTGCTTTTATATATAATACGTACAAATATTCCGTTTTTATTTACAAATTTTGAAGATACATGATTTCCAATTTTATATAAATTGAGGAAAATCCGGACAACATGCATGTATTTACATTTATTTCATTCACAAATTATATTAAGATGAAAGTAAATTTTTCGATTTAGAGACCCAAGTTGATACCATAAATCACAGTAAAAACTTCCATTTAGAATTCTAATAATTATTTGTTTTGTATTCTTATTTGAATCCATATTCATTAATTATATATCTCTATATGTATTCTAATATTTGGAATTTTAAATTTTCGAATAATAATATCGATCTCTAATTTAAAATTTTAGCAACCCAATACATATTTTTTGAAAACACATTCAATAGTTTTAACTGAAATCATAAATTTAGACAATTCAAAAGTAAACAAAATCAAAGTACAGGACGAAGCAGATTGAACATACAATTTGTTTATTGGACTATGTTGTCCTAAAAAAAAACTTATGAACCACATAAAATCTGAAACTAATCAGAAAATAAATATAGGATTATCAAAAAAAAATTAACTAAATATTAGTGTTAAATGATATACAAAATTGGGACTGGACGCAATGGAACTTCAGAAATTAAATAACCATTTTGTGTTGTTATTTTTGCAAAGGCCAGCCCACACTCCCAAATTTCGTTGACTTGGAATTTGTTTTTTCATCTTCATTTGAGGAGGAATCATTATCCACAATAGCCATATATATATAAAAATCAGGATTCTTAGACCTCATCGATAAAATCATCAATTTGACCCCTTTATATTACATCAATGTGGCTCTCACTTGTAAAAAAAAAAATCGCTCTTATGAAACTTTAGTGTGGGTTCGACGTCGATTCAAAACACCATCATAATTAAGATAATATAATGTGATGAAACTAAATTTTGAACTGCATAAGATTCTGCAGAGACAAATCGAAACCTCATGACTCGGTCAATATGTGAGGTTATGAATGCATGTGGGTTGGTGGAGGCAATTATGTCTGCCCCCTTTGAATTAATGTGTAGTACTTATCATATCAATTTTATATCTATTTAACCTTCACCATGCTCTCTAACATGTTTATTAAATATAGTTTTTGATAAGGACAAAATGCTATATAGTTCGTTTGTCTTTTAATTACGCTTACTAATTAATTTTGATGGTAAAAGGTTTCGGATCTGAGGCATTTGTATTTTCTCTATAGTTTGAGTAGTAAAATTGAAATTGCTCACATTGAGAACTAGTCCAGGGTCTGATTAACGGCAAAGATTTGAGGAAATATCTCATATTGGCAAATTTTTGTCAAAGAATTGAAAATTTGAAGATAATTTTTTTTAGTATTTTGAATATTATTTTTGAGAAAGTGGACTTTTTTCTTGTGGGTTTTATTTTTTATCAATTCACAAATTATATTAGGTCAACCCACCATTCAACCAGATTTTTTTTTTGTTGTTGTAAATTAAAATCGACAGTAGTATTACCGTTTGTTTGTAATGAGGATGAAATTAATATTTTATAAATGGCACGTGGTCCATTACTCATGATAATTTAATAAATGATTTTTTATTAAAGGTAAAATCTTAAAAAACAATAAATGCTTAACTTTCAATGAAAATTTTTCAACATGCGATGTATCTTTGCACGAATAGTATCTGATAATAGAGCTCGATGTCAACAACTCAATTAATATTCAAAGGGGTGCTACACTACACGTTACCCAATATAATATGAAAGCAGCTAACAGTCTTCCAACTCCAGTCCTCCAAAAATCCCTGGAGATTTTCAACTAATTCTGTAAACATCAATACTAAATCCTGTAAACATCAATACTAAATCCTGTAAACTAATTCAACAAATCCTGTAAACATAAAAACGCATGAAAGCTGTTAAAAATGCGTGACAGCTGTTGAAAACGCATGACAGCTGTTGGGGACCACCTTCTGTGAACATACACATAATATCATGTTTACATACACATATTATCCTGTAAACGTATACATATTATCCTATAAACATACACATATAATTCTGTAAACATACATAGTGTACTTGAAATTATAGCAGTTGAAATTATGGCAGTTGTGGCAGTAAAAAACGCGTCAGAACTAAGCTAAAAAGGGAAGACTTTTATACACGGAGATTTTTGAGGGACTGTAGCCCGGGGGACATTACCTTTTCTCATATAATATAGTATGTACAATAAACACTCAATTATTGGATGAATATGAATGTGCATATGTTTTGCAAAGGACCTCGAACTGCAGTAGTGTATGCACCGATCAATTGATAGAAACTAGATAAATTAATGGAATACTCGTTTATTATGGCAATGACTGTGATGAACAAAAGAAAAACAAACTCGTTGCGAGTAGTAGATAGCTTTTGACCCGTTCAATTGAGCAACATGTTGAGTAAGTATTTTTTTTTTTTTTTGAGTTAAAATAAGAATCAAAGTCCTTATTTGATTATATTGATTCCATAGCAAAAGAGTTTGTAGGTTTCCTAATAGGTACATTTACCAAATTTTGGAGAAGCATCCTCTCTGCCGTTGTTGTCAATATGATCTTTGCTATGACAACAATTAATAGTCTCTATTTAATGGCTCTATATTCTGAATATTTAAAGGCCCATCACCGGGATATTATCAAGAGAAAGCCCAAGATATTTCTGGGGATCTCGGTGAAATGGGTTTGTGGATTCTCTGAGCTTGGTACTGTCATTGACTGGGCCCTTCATAAATGCAAGAAAATGAGAAATGTTGAGAATCAATTTTGAAGATAGGATGACCAAGTGAGGCACGAGCGGCGGTAATAAATTTTATTCTTTATGGTAACATAATTTGTTGTCAATACGGCCGCTACATTTACAAGATATTTAGTTTATGTTTGCAATAGTTTATTAGAGCATCTACATTCCTGAAATTATTAGAGTTTCTAATCTGACGTGGCAGTTTCTAATTCAGTTTCAGAGATGTGGGAGAGTTTCTTATTTAGAAACTATGCATGAAAGTTTATTATTAAGAATTTGTTTATAAACTCTATGTTGGCCAAACACTACAGCAGAATTGGTTTTGTGCGACCGGTGCTGACGCCGGTCGCAGATACTCAATTTCTCCTGAAAAAAATGAATTTCAATCAAAATTAGTCGACGAATTGTATCAGCGACCGGCGCCAACACTGGTCGCTGAAAGTTTTTTTTTTTTTTAAATGTTGCTGAAAAAAAAATGAAAAAAACGCGGCTACTAAAAAATCAAACGCGCCATCAAACCCTTCTCTACCAAAATAAAACCTTCTCCGCCAAATCAAAACCTTCTCCGCCAAATCAAAACCCTAGATTTCTCTCTCTCACTCTCTTGCCGCACCATCCTCTCTCTTTCGCACTCTCCCCTCACCATCCCCTCTCTCTCTTGCTCTCTGACCTAACCATCACCATCACGCCAGCACAGACGCGCATCGTGCCAGCACAGACCCCCATCGCGCCAGCACTGACGCGCCAGCACAAACTCGCCAGATCGACCCATCGTGGCACAAGCAAGCTCTCTTCTCGACTTCTCTGCTCTCTAAATCTGGCATCTGAGTGTAAGTTCTAATTTTTTTAGTTGTGATATCTTTCCCCTCAGGTATGGACATAGTTCGGATTAAACGGTGATAAATGACTTGCTTGATCCTACTGGTCAGAACTTGCGAGTGAGAGAAGACCATGAGGTGCATAAGCTTTCATTACTCCGCTGTCTTTTTAAAGTTTGTTAGGCACACTGAATTAAGTGGAATTGAGTTGAAAAGTGGGAAAAGATGGAAAATTTTGCAATTAAATCCCTCTCTATTCCTTTAGATAGAATAAGATATTCTCGGGTGGTGGAATACCTTATGCTATAGAAAGAATGGGAAATTTTTACTATTCCTTTAAATTCTACTTTGCCGAACACCTATGATATAATTGAACTTGTTTGGTATAATCAGAGGCTTTTCTGAACTCACTATCTGTCACACCCCGGAACAGGGGGTCGCGCAGTTTTGTTTTAAAATGCGGTTTTGTTCATGCATGCGGATTTATATTTATATTATTATATTTTTTATGTGGGTGGGCCTGATTCTATTAGTATGCGGGGGTTGGCAGGGGGGCGGCAGCCCTCTGCGAGCGTTGTCTGAGGTTACGAAGCCAAATGGTATGAAAATCCTTTAACCGACGGCCCAGATTAGTTAAATTATCATATGATTTGATTTAAAACAAGTTTGGTTCAAAACCGATTTAATTTGACTAAGTTATACCCTAAAACAGCATTTTTCAGAACCCATTGCGGCCCGCAATAGGGCTGTTGCGGCCCGCAACACTTCCCAAAATTTCCAGCCTTTGAAATTTGCCTCTGTCTCCATTTATTGCGGCCCGCAATGAATTTATTGCGGCCCGCAACAAATTCCAAAATTTCCAGCCTCTGCACAGCACTTCTGCCTCCATTCATTGCGGCCCGCAATGAATTTATTGCGGCCCGCAATGACCTGGTTGGCTTTTTAAGCTGCGAATTTTTCTCTATCTACTCTCATTGCGGCCCGCAATAGGGTTATTGCGGCCCGCAATAGGGTTATTGCGGCCCGCAATAAGGGTACTGTTTTTCATCCCTTTGCCCATTTTCGTGGAATTTCACCCCGTTTTCAAACCCGATCAAATCCCCGTATAACTAAACAATTATTTCCCATTCACTAGAAATTTTAATGACGTTTAACATGCAATTTCAACATTTAAATCATAACAACCATTTAAAACATACCGTTAGGGTTTTATAACATAATACGGTTCGATAACAACCTATACATCAAAATAACCGACTACGGGTTCAACTACACATTCAAAATGGATATAAAGGGTTTGGCATAACCTATTAGCTCGGCCTAAACTCACGCGTCGAGCCCGAGTCCCACTTCACTCGCGTTTACCTGCACATATCAGTTCAAAGGGAAAAATTCCCCGAGGGGAGGGGGTGAGAAAACCTGTCATCCGTTTTCTCAGTGCGGAATTTAAAGAGCTACTGGATTTGTGAGAAATCCATCACCAGAACTAAATACACTAGCAATAGGGCATCTATTTACTTATTCACCAATAATAATAAATGCACATGTACCGGGAATAGATTCAAACGGGTTTCAATTCACAAAAATCAACATCAATCAACGAATTTTCAGAAAGATTTGGTTTCACAGATATAATATATATAAGTCTGGTTATGAGGTACAGATATCAACTATCGATCACCTCCGGCTTAACAGTTCTATTTTCTGGTTTCAAGTCATACAATCTCATCAATTCATCACTTAAAATATACACGGCATATTCCGCGAATATGCAACAGAATATCACTTTTCTCAAAAGAAATCACCGACACTGTCACTGAGTCACTGAACCACAGTTCTACCTAAAATTACACTGCACTTCCCTTACCCAACCGGTACTAGGTTCACTAGGGCCATTCTCCAGATGCGCATAAGGGTCCTGGATGAAAGTCTAGTAGCTAGCTAGACTTTCCACTATGATACACTGTTCACTTCACACAATCAATCCAAGTCATACTGTGGTTCCACTCACTTATTCAAAACGACAGATCAACAATCGATAAACCGTACCAACATGAGAATCAAAACAGTTATACAATTCAATTTCACTAATATCACAATTAATGCAATGCGGCAACAAATGCTTTCAATCAGAGATTCAACATGCTATGCACAGTTTATTTAAATCAAGCAATCAACATAAATATAATAATATGCACCGTTATTTAGTTCTACGAATAAATCCCAAAACAGATCCCGTGAACCCCCGCACCTGGTTATGTAGGGCACGTAGAGGGTCCGTGATCTTGTGACTCGGTAAGCTCGTCAATCCCGCTAGTCGTGCTCGTTAGGATCTATCCATAGGTCAATTTATTAAATTCCGGCACTTTTACAATTTAAACCCTAATCAATTTTTGGGAAAATCCGTAATTTGGAAATTTGGTTGCACTTTGGAACACGAAATCAATCAATTTACACTTTAGAAACAACAAAGGCACGGAATAATCAATTTGGTACGATTCTACGGGTTTTCACCGAAACCCTAAAAACACGGAATCGAGAAATTTGGGAAAATCCGTAAATTGGAAATTTGGTGGCACTTTGGAACACGGAATCAGTCAATTTACACTATAGAAACAACAAAGGCACGGAATAATAAGTTTGGTACGATTCTACGGGTTTTCACCGAAACCCTAAAAACAAGGAATCACGAAATGAGAGAGAAATAGAAAGGAGAATTACCAATGGAATGGATGGATGTGCGAGATTTGAGCTCCTCTTCCTAGATCTCGGTTTTTGGGCAAAATGGTCACCGGGGTGTCTCTCTCTCACTCTCTCTCTCTCTCGTTCTTTCTCTCTTGGCGGAAACAAAGGAAAAGAAGAAAAGAGATGGGGGCAGGAAAGGAAAGGAAGGAGGGGAAGAGAGAAGAATGACAAGGGGCCCCCACTTGTAAGTGGTCTTTTTGCAAAATAAACCCTCCACTTGTTCGATATTGTTTAAATGATTTATATAACACCTATTGTTCCTCTTTCTTAACACAATTAATCGTATAATTATTGTTCACCATCCACGTCACTAATTTCGTATATACGTATATATATATATAATTCGATTTAACCACTTATTATTTTAATTAAATCTGAATTTTAAAAGTTCACAGTGTTACACTATCAACAACTTTCTGAACTCACTATTTTTGCGGGCTGTTTGCTTAACTAAAGTTGAAAGTTTTAAATTATTAAACACAGGGGACCTATGTGGAAGGAATAAAGGAGGAGGTGGTTCTATCTCCCGGACATGCACTTTCTTTCATTGCTGCTGGTAAAGGTGTAGTTTAAATTCATTACTTATTTTCTTTTATTAAATTTTAGAGAAAGAGCTGCAAGTTGTTGTGAACTTTAGTAATATTTGGAGGACCGTCGCTTGACTGGTGTAAGAACAGCAATTCTGGTGGATTATCAGAAAAAATTGTTTTCAAGAATTAATTGCAACTTTGGTTTAACAAATGCTAACGTTATCTATAACTCTGTCCATACCTCTAAAGCTCAACCTAAGACCAGGGTAACTCTGTCCATACCTGAGACCAGGGTAACTGGACCATAAAGGTGAGGGTCACAAACAAAGGGAACTTGAGAACTTACAGAAATGCAAGGGATGAAGGTTTTGAACTCTTTTTCTTTGTTAATTTTATGTAATTGCTCGTTTTGTTTCTAATGGCCTTTCAATATGTTTGAAAATTTCAGGAACAAAACTGTAGTGGTCTCTTTATGGAATGATCTTGCTTAATTTGGAAAAATAACAATAGGCTAGCTTAATTTGGAAAAATTAGAATTGAGAATTTTGAGAAATATGTACTGTTTTTTTTATTTCATGACTTGAGCATTTTGAGGAAATTGTAATTGATATATATTATGGCAAAATTAGAATTGTTGTGTTGTATCTCAAATATAAAACCGTAATTTTGTATGATATTTAATGTTACAATTGAATCGATCGAAAAATAAAATGAAAAAAATCCAAAAAAATTGACAGAAAAGTAAATAACAAAAAAAAACTGACAGAATAGTATCAGCGACCGGATTTAACGTTCAGCGACCGTTAATTGTGGTCGCAGATTCCTCTTCGTGACGTTAGCAAAAAAATAACAGCGACCAAAAAAATTGGTCGCAAAAAAAATATCAGCAACTGGGTGACGTCATTCAGCGATCGGTAACGTCATCGATTGAGTATCTGCGACAGCACTTTCAGCGACCGGGATATCAGCAACCGGAATTGACTTTCTGAGACCGGGATCACTATCAGCGACCGGCGACGTAACTATCAGAGACCGGAAAACCGATCGCTGATAGTCTTTTCTGTTGTAGTGAAATGATTGACTCAAATTGTTTCTCCTTTTTAATTTGTTGCTGATGTGGCTTAATAGAAACTCTAAAATGAGTTTCAGGAATGTGAGAGTTATAAACTTTAAAGACCATAATTTTTAAAAAGTAGTTAACAGTTATTTAGAAATCCTTTTGAGTTTTAGGGATGTTGATGCTCTTATACAATTTGGTGATACAATTTCATAACACTCAAAATAAATGCGTTCTGTATGCATGCCTGCATAATAAAATTGTCCACATATATACTTATACAAAAGGAGACTAGTATATTAAATTACCAATATTTTCTCTGACATTATCACGAAAGTTTTTCCCATTGTCTGAGTAATTGACTGCATAATCATTGAATGATTTTTTATTTATTTTTTTCTCAAACGGGACGACAAGAAATTGCGCTATATTTTATAAATGAAAGAAATTGCGCTATATAAAAACATTGAAAACATTTCTTCTATTATATAATTTGGATTTTAGATAGACAGAGTTCTAGCTTTCCAACTTCTTAATATCCATAAAAGACTCCTTTGAGTTTCAATTCCACAACCTCCCACAAGAAGGGTGTTATCATCTAGACCAAATATCGGTTCTTATTAATAAAAATATATTATTTAATTGGATTCTAGTTTGCTTCCTGTCCAAAATTTTAATTTATTGTTATCTATGGGATCGATATATGTTGACCACTATTTTTGCAATTTTGCTATATACTCCATCTTTGAAATTGTTGTTTCGTTAGTACAACTCTAATTTGATCTCTCCGTTTTCTTTTTTCTCTTCCTTCTATGTTGAATAGTCTTGAATGGGATTGGGAAAATGTTATTCATATGAGCCATGCGCCATGCCACTGCAACAAACTCAAAATGGTAGAGGAATATGACAACGATGCAAAAGGTGAGTGATTTGCTTCAAATGTGGAATTCAACAACGACGATGGAACATTTTTGTTCAGGCTAGTCATGGTTGTGTACTTTTAGGCATATCTTTATATGCACATTACAAGTTGAAAAATAAATCATTTATTCTCATTAGTCGGTCAATTAAAAAACAAAATGTTTTTTTTCAACATACTATATTTTTTATTTTTTCAATAAAGATAAAATGAGAAGTTTGTAAATTTAAAATTATTTCAATAGAAAAGATAATAAGTTGAATAAATTAATGTCTTTCAAATTTAAGCGAATAAATATAATATTATTAATTTTGGAAAAAATATATATATTAATTTTTAAATATATATAATTTTTACGTTATAAGTTTTCTTCTAAAAAAATTAAAAAGTAACAAAAATAAAAACCTCGATGTTGAACTTTGGTCTCCATTTACATTTTAATATGAAGATCATGTTGAACGATTCGGATCGACTGTTTAGATTTTTAAATCACATAAATGACTTATAAAGAGCTTGTTTTACTTCATGCTCATATTTTGTGATTTTAAAGTTCAAATTGTCGATCCCATCCATTCAACATGATCTCCATGTTAAATTGTGCCAAATTTGACATTAATTTACTATTTTTTTAGAATTGTTGAAAATTATTGTTTTTAATGATTCAGAATTGTCTGAAAAACAACAATTTTCATAATAAAGTTCTCTTGCATTAAAATTATGATTAATATTACTGGGGTGTAAGCAAATTAATAAACAGTTGCATAGCAAATTATATTCATAGAATGAGAAAGAAAAAAAGGGAAAATTATTTCTGAGTTGGAGTAGAGGGTCGCCTTGGTTGAGTGCGTATCCTCCGAGATATCTCAACTTTTGCGTGTCAGACGTGTCGGTGCCTATTCGGAGGTGATGTAGGGGGTTAGTATTATGTGTGCTATGAGATTCGTGCAGAGAGTATTTAAATGGTTGGGATTTTCCATAAAGTCACGCGAAGTTTGAGATATCTCAGAGGATACGAATTCGCCTTGGTTAGCAATGTGTCATTTATCGGATTTGCTGTGTCGATGGGGTGTTGTCGATCGGAACCTCAAAATTCCTACCGCCAGAATAATTAATTTTGTGAGAATTTCTTCAACCTTTTCAGTAGATATATTTTGTGACAGTTATCAATAGCTGAAGGTGCAGCGAGTCTTCCACTAAATATATATATACATGCGTGCAAACTGAATCATTGTGTCATTCGTGTGACATAAAATCCACAGAATGTTTACTGTCCGTTTTTGTGTCTACTTTCTCTCGCTTTAAATTTGACTAAGTGTTAGCCATCAGACTGTTCGGTTAATAATTTATGACAATCAAGAAAAAACCTCCGATGCATGTGGATCTTTGAATAATGTAAATTATTGATAATTGTCAATCTTGCATCCGATTTTTTTTATTATATTTTCTCCTCCGGAACATGCCTGAAATCCTGAATTAAATTGTTCCATTTCTTAATCCTAGTATTCTAATATCCTATCGTATGTGTAATGTGTTATTAACAAGGGTTTTATATCCATTACGGGAAACTTGTACGTATTTATACTTTCGCATCAGGCAAGTGTCATAACGGCCTCCAAAATGATATGAACAAGTCGAATTAATTTCTTTTTCCGTAGAATTAAATATGAATTTTATAGATTCAACTGCAGATTAGACGAGTCTTTCAACCTTTGTGACAACCAGATTCTCAGCCGAGGGTTAAAACTAGGTGGTGCACATTTTGGTTTGTGATAACAATCTCAGATTCTCAGCTCAGAATCTGAGGCTGAGATTGTTCCTTGGAATATTATTCTAAAGAAAAGTCATGTGGCCTTCAGGCGATAATTCTTGGTTGCTAGCCACTGTGATATTTTTTAATTACGAATTTACATATAGGGAATTGTTATAATTGTTTAAATTTATATATATTCAATTGTAAATATTAATTATGTGGAACTAAATTTATTTTAAGAATGTTTCATACTCACGTCATTGTTGCCCATCAGACTGGTTAATGATAAAGACAACCAAGAAAAAATCTCAGATGCATGTGGATGTTTGAATGAAAGTAAATTATTGATAATTGATGATTTTTCTTTTGAATTTTTTTATTGAATTTTCTTACGCCTCTAAAATTTTAATTAAATTGTGATATTTCTAAGTTGACGTCAGTACACTCCATGTGTATTTGATTGAGGGCAATCTTAAGATTTAACTTCCTATAATCCAAGTATCGTGTGTGTTACTAATTAACATAAGCTCATATCCACCACAGAAAGCAGAAATCATTTTCAGAATAATTTTCACCTCGAGAAGAAAAGGCAGAGGATGCTTTTGGTTCAATTTATTTCCTTCTCAAGATTAACCCTGCTATAATGACAACTGCGAAGAAAAATCTTTGTAAGATATTTTCTTCTTTCATTTTGAATTCGAAAAGGAATTTTAACAACCCGATTCCAGAATATAAGAACTTTCAAAGGCTCCACAGTTCCACTCAATACGTGTGTATGATTATTTTACGATTAATTTTACAAGTAAACATTGACTCTTTCCAAATATGAATGTATGGTTGGCTGGTTGCCAAATCCTGATATTTATCAAGTGCCTCGAACTGCAGTAACAGTACATATATTTTATTGGTAGAATATAGAGAATCAGTGGATTATTTATGAATATGATGAAGGAAAAAAAAAGAAACTCATTGCAAGTAGTACCTACCTTATACAGTACTGCGGTGACAATGATACTAACCCAACTTCTCCTCCACATCAAAAGCACTGAATCTGCAAGCATAATGGCTCTTCCTGGTTGCCAGGAAAGCTGTGGTGGAATTCCCATCCCTTACCCTTTTGGGATTGGCCTAAATTGCTCCCGGAATGATGCGTTCAATGTCACTTGCCGCACAACTGATAACAATGGTACACCTACACCTTACCGTGCCAGTTCACCAACTTACAATAATGGTACACCTACACCTCACATTATTATTTTTCCGATTCTGAATATAAGCCTGTCCTTGGGTCAGCTACGTGTCGGCAGCCTTGTAGCTTCCCGGTGCTATAACACCACAACAAAAAAAGATGATATCAATACTGGGGCAGTTGAGTTTGGTGAGCCATTCTGGCTGAACACCGAGAAGAACAAGTTTACAGTCATTGGGTGTAATACACTTGCTTATCTTGGCCTCGACTCGAGTACTAATTCCTCAGTAGGGTGCCTTTCTTCATGTGATAGCCTAGAAATCCTGAATAAGTATGGATCCTGCTCTGGAATTGGCTGTTGCAAGACAGCAATCCCCAAAGAAACATCTGACGTTGCGGTCTGGTTTGATAACAGGACCAGCAACTCAGAGGTGCATAACTTTAGTCGTTGCAGCTATGCTACAGTGCTTGACGAGGCTGCGTTTAACTTCCAAACCAATTACATCACCAATGACTCGCTGAGTTCTCTCGTGCTCCCCAAAACTGCCGGTGTTGGTCAACCGATTTTGTATGAGTCTCAGTCACTGCCGGTGTTGGTCAACTGGGTCATAGGAGGCACAACATGCGACATCGCACAAACAAACAAATCCTCCTATGCATGCACAAGCGATCATAGTATTTGCTTGACAATAAAAGATCATGGTTATCTCTGCAACTGCTCCGATGGTTATGAAGGCAATCCTTACCTTGACGGAGGCTGCCAAGGTCTTTTTCTCTCTCACTCTCTCCTGCTCTTGCTCTCTTTTATTTTTATTTATTTTTCTTTTGATCTCTTTTATTTTTATTTTTACTTTTTTATAATCCCTGCGATGGCACCCACAACGGTTGCCCATCATATTAACAAAACAGAGAGTATTCATAAATATGGTAGAGTATTAGGTAGGCATATCTGATAATGTGGCATATAATAATTCTTGCAGACACGAACGAATGTGTCAACCAAAATGCATGCTCCAAGCCAGGAAAGTGTCACAATTATGAAGGAGGATATCGCTGCTCTTGTCCTTTCGGTTGGCGTAGTATTCATAACAATCCTGGTCCGGCAGAATGCGATCTCAACGTGGCACTAGTTACAGGTTTGTTATTACCTTCTCAAAATACATAACTTGCAACTTCCATGAATTTTTTAATGTTTTTACAAGTATAGAAATAGAGAGAAGGGATTACTTTTCAAGATAAATACAAAATACAAGTACTCCCTCAAACTAAATATTGTCTGCTTAGCTCGACGCCGCAAAAATTTAACCGTACCTATACAATTTTCTTAAAAATTACTCACCCAAATCCGATTAACCCCTACCTCAATTGTTTTGTTTAATGCAAATGGGACAATTTTCTAAGAATCGACGGACTCAAACAGGTAGATTTTTTTTTATTAATGTAGTTTTAATAAAACCAATAGAACAAAACCAACGCCAGTGGTACATTTTTCTCATTCCCCAGCGAGCCCCCACAGTTCCAAATATTATCGAATCAACCATTGTCGTTTTCTCGATTGCCAACAATCTGTCGGATCTGGTCAAATCATGGCATGTTAACTCGATCCATAATGTACATCCATTTAATTTCAACCATTTTTTTTATTGGAGTACTGTCAATAAAATACTTATACCCATTTATCATGTATATTTATCATATTCAATAAACGGGTATTATATAGGGACAAACTCAATTCTTGAAACGTTCCGAAACTATCACTGTTTAAAAGTACTACTAGCAGGCCTAGTTTTAAACATAACAAAAAATTATTCCTTTCACCCACTTTATTTTCCTCCAATCATTATCGTCTAGTTTTCCAACGATCTATGATAAATTTTGTCAAAATTTAAAACTACGAAATCTTCAACTCGAATTTCTCTTTCAAATTACATCAATGATGAAAAACTTTTGAGTTATATTTGTGTCGTTGTTTTATTAAGGTGGATATGATAAGTTAACAGTGTGGGTGTTTAGGGTAATAATTCTCTTCAAGATAACTTAACAGTGTTGGTATGATAACTTAACAGTGTGTGTCTTATGGATAACTCTCTTCATACACTTACCCCAACATTAATCATTTCTTTATCCATGGTTATTTGAAACCAATCCTAATAGTACTATTAGGATCGGTTATTTGAAACAACCGATCCTAATTCTTTTTTTTTTAATATTGGTTCTGCAAAAACCAAAAAAAAAAGAATTAGGATCGGTTGTTTCAAAAAACCGATCATAAGAGTACTATTGGGATCAGTTTTTTGAAACAACCGATCCTAATTCTTTTCTTTTTTTTCTCTTTTTTTTCAGAACCAACATTAAAAAAAAAATTTAAGATCAGTTGTTTCAAAAAATCGATCATAATTTTTTTTTTTTTTGCAGAATTGGAATCGATTAATTTGAAAAAACAAAATATAAATAAATAAAAATAGAACCTTCTTTATGATCAGTGTAATAAAGTAATCATCTCCATTATATGTGGAGAGTGCCCCAGAAATATTTGAAACAATAAATCCTTGGCACAGGGGCTAAAGATATATTTTGTATTAGGTAAATTAATTATGTAAGCAGGAGATGAATTGTAATGAAAAAAACAGAGAATCAATGAAATACTTTCTGATTTTGAGCAATTTAGAAAATCAATTATTTCGTTTGTGTGAAACAGAGAGCAGTTGGACTGCACATATAGCAATTTATCCAACAAAAACAAGCTCTTAATTAAATAATTGCAGTTGGTCTAATGAAGCTCTCAATGTTTTTGGTTTAAATCAATGATCCCTTAAAAACGTTTAGAATTAGTTCCATTCAGTTCTTAATTAGTTGGTTGCTTGGTTAATGACTAAATTAACATTTTAATCTGTGACTTTAGAAATATCACAAGTTTCTAGAGTAACGATAACATGATTATCTATATAGATAAATCGGTCCCTTATATGAGCATAATGTTTGAATGTTTTCCAAAGGCATGGTATTCTTTGCAAATTCACAATCATATAAAAGTGAGAGGGAGATTATATAAAGCAATCGTAAATAGAAGTATAGCATGGTATTCTTTCCAAATTCACAATCATATAATGATTAATTTTGTTTTTTTTTTGTGAAATTACACTTTTATATTACATTTGAAATCTAGCTTAATTTATAGAAGTGGAACTATCCAAAAAAAGGGTTTCCAACTTTCCACTATTTTCTCTTTCCTTGCTTTTTTTTTCTGTAGGAAAAGTTTCAATTTCATGTCCCCTAAAATAAATTCGAAAAAAGATGATATATTAGGAAAACTGTCCACATACCTATACAAAAATTGGGGATTATATTAAACCACAATATTTTCTCTGACATTTTCATAAAAGTATACCTAAAACCTGATAAGGAACCAGGGATGATGCGGATTCAAGTTTACCTAAAGGGTGGAGTTTTTGTTCAAAGGGCTTTGGACAAGATCTCATTCAAAGTCAGTTGTAAACTGTTCAATTTGTGTTAAATTTACATGGATGGTTTAGATTTACAGAGCTATTTAAAATTATTAAGTTTTAAATATGTTGGTACAAATCTTAAAGCAAATCAAACGGTAAGATCTGACTTTGAATGAGATTTCCGTCCAAAGCCCTTTGGACAAAATCCAATTCCTCACCTAAAACCTGACAAACTACCACCAGTGAGGATTTTTTGGTAGAAATAAAAAAAAATTCTCAGGAAAATGAGTGATTGTTTTTTTCTTAGAGAAATAGATGGAACCATCAATGGTGCAATTTCACCAAAGAACATGCTAATGAAACTGCACCAATGTTATGGTCTCAGTCATTTTTGGATAAATCTATGGTCAATATGGGGTTTGACGTCTGAAAACACGGGATAAATCTAGAATAATCATTTAGTACCCACACAATACCCGCACTATAGTAATCACACAGTATCCGCACTATAGTAATCGTGCTACAGTACCGCACTTAGAGAAATAATATATTATGATCCCCATTAATTATATAGTCTTAACTAATTATTATTCTAAAATTCCAGCAGCATCATTTCTCTATGGTCCCCACTAATTATATAGTTTCCCTTTTATAATTTTTGCACTCATTCCAACGTCAACCTTTCTCTAATAAAAATAGATTACTTCATATGAATAAATATTTCAATGCATAGATATAAATACTTTTAGTACTTAAATATTAATATTTTCAGTGTCATATATAAAAAATACTTAGATATATATACATTCGTAATTATAAAGTACTTTCAATGTCATATGTAAAAAATACTTGGATATGTATAACTTCGTTAAGCTTTTTTTTCTCTTCTTTCGACAACGTATGCATTGCAGGTTTTAGATATGTACAAAATTTTTTATTTTCTCTTTTCTTCTCTGCTGGTTGTAGATCCGGCCGTATGTTCAAGAATTTCATGTCTTTCCGAGCATTGATACCGTCCTTAGTCTTACTCGGAATATTCAATAATGTTCCAACCATGCTATCACACACATTTTTAACTACATGCATCACATCGAGACAGTGTCAAACATCTAAGTGCTGCCAGTATGATAAATCCCAGAATATTGACCTCTTCTTCCAACTAATTTTCGGTGCCCCTTTCTTTCTCACCACCTTTTTTAAAAAAATTTCAAATTGAACTTTGAAATCCTTCACTCGCGAATAAACAACTTTACCGATCATCGGATAATTTACTCTGGCGCTCTCGGTCTTTACATTGAATTCTTTCTTTCTCTTTCGGTGTGCAGGAAGAAATCTACGATGACCCATGTACACATTTTTAGAGGAATTAGGTAGCCACACATCGACTGCATCGTCCAAGCAAATAGGGCACGCTTTCTCTCCTTTGACACTGTAACCCGACAAATTTCCGTAAGCCGAAAAATCATTAATGGTGCAAAAAATCATGGCCCTTAAAGTGAATTTCTCCTTGCTGTATGCATCAAATATCTGCACTCCGGGTTGCCATAATTATTTTAAATCCTTGATCAATGGCTCTAGATACACATCTATGTCGTTCCCGGGCTGTTTGGGTCCTGATATGAGCAAGGTAATCATGATGTATTTGCGTTTCATACATAACCAAGGCGGAAGATTATAAATGCACAATAGAACCGGCCAACTACTATGCTTATTGCTCATGCTACTGTGCGAATTTATTTCATCTGCACTTAGCCCAAGCCTAAGATTTCTAGGGTCACGTCCGAATTCGGAAAACTCTCTGTCAATATTTCTCCACTGAGGAGAATCAGCGGGGTGTCATAATTTTCCATTTTTTTTTTGGTTATCGGCATGGCAACGTACTAGTTTCGCATATTTAGCATTTGAGAAGAAACGTTTGAATCTCAGTTTCATGGGGAGGTACCACAATGCTTTTGCCGGAGGCCCTTTGTTCGGTTTATAATCATCACTTTTATTGCTGGTTAACTACTTTGGTTTGTAATGTGATGCACCACATTTTGGACACTTGTGAAGATCTTTATACTCATTTCGATATAATATACAATCATTAGAACACACATGTATTCTTTGAACTTCCAAATCCACTGGGCACAATATTTTATTCGCTTCATAAACATTAGGTGGTATCTCGTTTCCATCCGGAAGCATTTCTTTTAAAGTTTGTAATAACTCAGTAAAACTTCTATTACTCCAATCGTTAGATGCTTTAAGGTTATACAATTTTAATACACCTTTCAATTTTAAAAATTTAGAACAACCAGGATACAATTCTTTATTAGAATCTTCGTACAAATTCTCAAATAAACAATACTGCTTATCATTACCAAAAGCTTCTTCTAAATCACGTAACATTTGATCAAAATTATCACATTTATCTACCACCATATCATCATTTTCTTCGGTATGGCATTCCTAATGCTCAGTATGAGTACCTATGTCGGTTTCCAATCCCCGTAGATCATTCCCGTCATTTCCACCGGTATGGTATTCATTATCCTCAAAACTAGTACCTATGTCGTTTGGCAAACTCTCACCATGCCATATCCAACACTTATATCCTTGCTTGAATCCACGGCAGATTAAATGGTTCCTCACTTAGTTTGAGTTGAAATTTTTTTTACCGTTGTTACAATCACGACAAGGACACGACATCAGTGAACTCCCCTTATTCGCCATATCTTCCATAGCAACTCTGATCAATTCCTCGACACCTGTCATATATTCATCAGATAGACGTGATGTCTCGTACATCCAACTGCGGTCCATCTACAATTATAATAAAACACAATTAATTAAGAACAAGGTTGGCCTGGGTACTCAATTCTGTTCACAATAGGGCTTACATGGGGCCGGGTTACCATCCTATCCCACTCTTTGAATACTTTGTCTCAATAGTGACTACGTGTTAGTCGTGTTTTAGCATTTAAAAAAATTTCAGCAGCATTTTCCCTTAGTTCCCCGAGTATCCGGGAAACTAATAAGGAGAAATGCTGCCGAAATTTTCTTAAATGCTAAAACACGACTAACACGTGGCCACATCCTAAATGAGATGAAGTATTCAAAGAGCAGTCCCAAAACGGGGACTATTCAAAATTAATCCCTAATGGATTAATTTTGAACGGGTATCATGACCTAAAGGCATTAATCATGCGGTTGTGGCTCGTAAAACAATACTCTAGCTACATACCTAATATAAATACATCTACGTACTCTAGCTATACACTCTTATAAAAAAAAATATTAATGCACAAAACTAATTAAACATGAGTTATAGGTTGTACTTACAACTTTTTTTTTTATGCTGGATCGAGTGAGATAAAGATCGCTGCACCAAATCTCTCAATAATAGCCAATCTACAAAAAATAAATCATTGATCGGAACCTAATTAAGAGATGTATATATATAACATGCTATCCTAGAACTTGAAATAAAAAAAACTCAATAATAGCTCATATATAGCATATATATAGCAAACTCAAAAGCGTGTGCATGTAAATCTTGAAATAAGAAGAGAGGTCAAACTTATAAAGAAAATCTCCACATATAATAAATAGCTCATATATAGCTCATATATAGCATATAGAGGTAGGCTAATAAACAATCGATTGTTCCTAGCCTCCCATGCAACCAAGTCATTTTCCGATATTTAAAGTCTAAATGATCGATCCAAACAGTTAGATGTGATCTCCATATTAAAATGTTCTACAAGACCAAATTTTACATTTTTTGGAATTTTTTTACTATTTATTAAGCCACTTTGAAAATCGCTGATCCAACGGTGGCTTAACCAAACAATAAAATTAGAAGCATCAGCGATTTTCAAAGTGGCTTAATAAATAGTAAAAAAATTCCAAAAAATGTAAAATTTGGTCACCTAGCACATTTTAATATGGAGATCACATCTAACGGTTTGGATCGATCATTTGGACTTTAAAAATTGGAAAACGACTTGGTTGCACGGGAGGCTAGGAACAATCGATTGTTTATTAGCCTACCTCATAGCATATATATGCATTATTATATACAAATCTCCATATATAAAGAAAAACTTGAAATGAGAAGAGGTATTCAAACTTAAAAGCATGTGGAACCAATAAAAGAGCTAAATCAAGGCCAATATTTAGATTTTGAGTGGGGATCATAGTTCACTTCTGGTATAGGATTTAGGGTTTAGGGTTTAGGGTTTTGAGCCGAATAGAGCCTATAAATGGTGCTTCATTAATACCAAACTTGAGAAATGAGATGATCAATTAATGTACCTGAGAAAAGAGAGCTGAGATAGCTGATTAATGTAGGGCGAGATAGCTGCTGCGATAATTAAGAGAGGCGAGGCTTAGGAAGAGAGACGCTAAGATTCTGACAAGAATCAGACTGAATTAACAATTCATATGAACTATTAGGATCGGTTGTTATAAACAAACCGATCCTAAAAACTATTCAGATCGGTTCTTATGGTCAACCGATCATAATAAATGGATTATTAGGATCAGTTGTTTGTTAGAACCGATCCAGATACTATCAGGATCGGTTTTTACAAACAACCGATCCTAATAAATGAACTATTAGGATCAGTTGTTTGTAAAAACCGATCTTGATAGTATCTGGATCGGTTCTAACAAACAACCGATCCTAATAGTTCATCTATTAGAATCGGTTGATCATAAGAACCGATCTGAATAGTTTTTAGGATCGGTTTGTTTATAACAACCGAGCCAAATAGTTATTAGAATCAGTTGTTTCATATAGCCGATCCAGATAGGGTGATCCTGATTCTAGTTTTTCCACTAGTGATTGTAAACATTTCTTCTATTATATAATTTGGATTTTAGATAGATAGAGTTCTAGCTTTCCAACTTCTATTTAATATCCATAAAAAACTCCTTTGAGTTTTTTATTCCACAACCTCCCACAAGAAGGGTGTTGTCATCTAGACCAAATATCGGTTCTTATTAATAAAAATATATTCTTTAACTTGATTTTAGTATGATTTATGTCCAAAATTTTAATTTATTCTTATCTATGTGATCGATATGTTAACCACTATTTTTGCAATTTTGCTATATACTTCAGCTTTGAAATTGTTGTTTCATTAGTACAGCTCTAATTGATCTCTCTGTTTTCTCTTTTGTCCCTTCAATGTTGAGGAATGGAATCAGCTGCTCTTCAATCCATGTTATTCCTTGCTCTTCTCTCTATCTCTCTCCTCTGTCTCCCAAGCTGATTTGAGTGCGTATCCTCTGAGATATCTCAACTTTTGCGTGACCGACGTGTTCGGTGCCTATTCGGGAGTAATGTAGGTGGTCAATATTATGTGTGCTTTGAGATTCGTGCAGAACGTATTTAAACGTTTGGGATTTTTCATAAAGTCACGCAGAGTTTGAGATATCTCAGAGTATAAGAATTCAGCTGATTTGGGGCATTTACTAGGTTTTCTGTGACGATGGTTTGATTCTAAGCATGCAGATAATTTGTTGATTAAAAATTAAAATTCCCTAATAAATTCAAACCTTATCAATAGATATCTTTCGTGGCAACAGCGAGTTACTAACTAAATGTACATGGGTAAAATCCATAGAAGATCCTAGACAACAACAAAACGAAAGTCATGCGGCCTTCTTCTCACATGTGGGACCCACGATTGATTGAGGTTATGAGTTAGTGGGTTTTAGGATTTGTTGTGATTTATTTCGTGCGGCCTATGAATTGAAGTCAACAATATCTTCTTACATATCACCACCTCATGAAAAAATGCATAGCTGAGAAATCAGGAAGCTCCGCAGGCAGTGTTTTATTTGTAATTTTGTTTGCTAGCCCCTGTGATCTTGTTTAATTACAAAATATTTAAGAAGAGAATTATTGTAACTATTTAATTTATATATTTTCAATTGTAAATACTTTATTGGAGTAAATCTATTTCAAAAGTGGAGTAGAACTAGGGTGTTCTTAAGTTAATCAAGCCTCTTGGTGAACTCAAGTTTAAAACCCGTCAAATCGGCTTCAAATTACAAATCCGAACCGTTGAAACCCGCCTACTTTACGAGTGATGCGTCTACGTGTGAAAAATTTTAATTTTGAAATTAATTTTGCATAGAGTGAAGTGGTAAAAAAATGTTCAAAAAATGAATGTATTAAAATTATTTTATTAACCTTTTAATTTTAACCGCTTGATTGTATACTAAATTAATTCGAATACTTAAAATTTCCAAAGGTAGACACAAAGGGTAAAATATATAATATCAAAAAAGGGATACGTAATATATAGAGATGGGCTATGGTGCATTGCAATGCATAGGCCATGGTGTGCATTGGACCATAAATCACTGATTCAAAGTCCAAATGACCGATCCAAACCGTTTATCTTGTTCTCCATATTAATATGTGCTTGGAGACCAAATTTTACATTTTTTGGAATTGTTTTACTATTTATTAAGCCACTTTGAAAATCGCTGATCTAACGGTGGCTTCTGATTTTACTGTTCCAAACAGTCACCGTTGGATCAGCGATTTTCAAAGTGGCTTAATAAATAGTTAAAAATTTCAAAAAATATAAAATTTGGTCTCCAAGCACATATTAATATGGAGAACAAGATGAACGGTTTGGATCGGTCATTTGGACTTTGAATCGGTGATTTATGATTCAGTGCACACCATGGCCTATGCATTGCAATGCACCATAGCCCATCTCTAATATATAATATAAAAATAAGTCGGTGCGCCGCGTGGGAAGTGTGAACAAACTTCGCAAATGAGCTGGCCGGTGAATGAAATTAACCATGGTCAATGAATGGTACCATTGGTCAGTTAATAATACATCAATTTCTAATTGCACAGCTCTCGTACAATTTTGGACCGCTATCTTTTAGACCTTAGCTTAGGATCCATGTAACCTATGATTCCGGATTCTTTGTGGTCTCTGGTTCTTGAGGCATGTGATATTTTACCAAAAATTCAAAATCAATTCTCATAAGCAGATCTGAGAGTTTTGCACACTTGATTCATTTATGTATAAATTTTGTATGTAAAATTTCTGAGGACAAATTAAAACACTCGAGACACCATTCTATAATTGACTTGGTATTATTATAAGACTCACAACAAAATAGACTAGAAAAAAAATAGTTAAGATATTCAACACAAGAATCCGTTTACTATGCCTACATGTTGTTAATAAATTAAAAAAAAAAAATGAATTGTAAATGGCAGAAAAATCACTAAACTTACATACTAAAGTTCTTAAATCATATATTGAAACTAAAAGGAATTTTAAGTCGAGAGAATGGGGACAATTAGATAGTTATAATGTTAAGCAAAGTCACGTGCATGCCCACCAATCTATAAAAGAATTAAATAGTGCAAAACAAATATAAAAGAATTAATACACCCCTTCATATTAACTTAAACTATAACAGAATCATACATATATATTCTGTTCCGCACAGACAACTATTAAAAGAGAAGATCAACCAGGAACCCAAGAACAATATATTTTATATAAACTCCAGAATTCGAGCAGCAATCGCACAGGAGAGCAAATGCATAGTTTCAAATACATATTTTGAAAGTGTGGTCCATTAAATAATTGGATCATATATTTGTTCAATTATCAACGTGCATATGTTTAATAAGGAGCGTCGAAGTGTAGTAATGGGACATCGATGCATTGAGAGAAACTAGATATATAAATTAGTTGATTACTTGTTTATTATTGCTGCGAATATGATGAACGAAACAAAATTAATCTCATTTGCAAGTAGCACGCATCTTATACAGTACTACATCATGTGTAAGAACACGACGAAACTAATACGGCTGGGGTTGACCACAAAATTTCCAAGTCATTGTCTTCGCTGGGAGCACATAGCCTATTAACATTATTATAATCAGATTATGAAAATATGCCAAGTCAGAATACGTTGGAAAAATTAATAAAAAAAAAAAAATTTCATTGGAAAAAGTTTCCGTTGCCGTAATTCGTAAAGACTAGCAATAGGGATTTAGAGTTGTGGTCCACTAAATAATTGACTCATTAATTTATTCAATTATCCACGTGCAAATATATTCTTTATAAATAGCGTCGAAATGCTGTAATGTGACATCGATCCATTAATATAAACTAGAAAAAATATTAGTAGATTTCCCGTTTATAATGGCGGTGGCAATGATACTAACCCAATTTCTTCTCCTCCTCCACTTCAAAAATGCTGAATCTGCGAAGAGCACCATTGCTCTGCCCGGTTGCCCAGAGAGCTGCGGTGGAATTCCCATCCCTTACCCATTCGGCATTGGCCTAAATTGCTCCTTGTCTCAAGAATTCAATGTCACTTGCCGACTATCTTATGATTCTAACACTACTATAATTCCTGTTCTTGAGGATATAGGTAGTCAACCTTTCCAGATTCTGAATATAAACATGTCCTTGGGCCAGGCACGTGTAAGCTTCCCCGCAGCTGGCCAGTGCTATAACAGTACGACAAAGGAAGAATACTCTTGGTATCCCCCAATAGACAATCGTAACTCATCATTCCGGATCAACACTGAGAAGAACAAATTTACAGTCATTGGGTGTAATACGCTTGCCTATCTCCGTCTTGACGATAGTACTAATTACTCAGTAGGGTGCCTTTCTTCGTGTGATAGCCAAGATACCCTGAATAAATATGGATCCTGCTCTGGAATTGGTTGTTGCCAGACAGCTATCTCCAAAGAAACAAACTATTTTTTTATTGAATTTGATGATAGGTACAACAACGCGGATGTGTATGATTTCAATCCTTGCAGCTATGCTATGGTGGTGGAGGAGGCGGAGTTCAAGTTCCGCACCACCTACGTCACCACGAAAGTGCTGGGTGACATCTTTAATCTGAATTTTGGTAAAGAATGGCCTATGGTGTTCGACTGGGCAATAGGAAACACGACATGTGACATAGCACTGAAAAACAAATCCACCTATGCATGCAGAAGCGATCACAGTAGCTGCTTCACAGTCAATGGTGGCGGCTATCTCTGCAACTGCTCTGATGGTTATGAAGGCAATCCTTACCTTGATGGAGGCTGCCAAGGTCACACTCTCTCTCTCTCTGATACAGATGCATGCACAATCTCACTCTCTCGTGCTTGTGCTTTCTTTATCTTTTATTTTTATTTTTACTTTTTTTATAATCCCTGAGTTGGCACCCTCAACGATTGCCTATCATATTAAGAAAAAACAAAGATTATTCATAAATATGGTACAGTAATATCTAGGCATCTAAGATAATGTGGCATATATTATCTCTTGCAGACATCAACGAATGTGTCAACCAAAATGCATGCTCCAAGCCAGGAAAATGTCACAATTTTCAAGGAGGATATCGCTGCTCTTGTCCTTTCGGTTGGCGTAGTAACCAAAATGCAGAATGCGCTCTCAATGTTGCACTAGTTGCAGGTTTGTTATTACCTTCTCAAGATACATAACTTCCATGAATTTTTTAATGTTGTTACGAGTATAGAAATAGAGCCGAGATTTTTATTAATACCCTCAAAAATGAAAAAATTATCAAATCTTTTCTTGCATTTTTATTAATTTTAAAAATGCCCTGACTGCCCAAACATGGGATGGTCAGCTTTTTTCACCAATCCGCCCTGCATTTGGGCAGTCACCTTCTTTTTTTTTTATCAAACCGGTCAGCGGCAGGACAGTCAGCTACAGTATTTTTTTAGAGACCTTAATAATTTCCATATATAAAAATGAGAAATGAAAAATATTCAATTTGATAGCGAACATTCATTTTGAACAATTCTTTAATTTATAATCTTAACAATTTTGAAAATCTTCAAAAATGAAAATTTAATTTAAAATCTAATGTTATAGAAGACCTATATTATCCATATATCATGGCTATATAAAAAAAAGTAATGAGATTTTGTATATGCCTCACTCTATGTCAAATGATTTGAGATTTTAGTGATTTAAAATTAATATTTTTCTTCTTTTACAATTCATCTTTTCTTCAGTAATTTTTTTTGGAGACACCGAAATTTTAACAAAATTATCAAAATTATAATGAATAAAGACAGTTGGATAAGAAACCAATGTATCTGTGGTAAAGTTAGTTTCTTTTTTAACATAATAACTCATTTTCATCTCTTTTTTAGCAAAAATGAATACTAAAGTTTTCAAATCACTTTGCATAATAAATATTGAGTACTGAATAAAAGACAATAATTTTGGTAATTATGCTAGATGTGATTCCAACCCTTTTTATCTATGTATTCTCCACATTTATATATTTCTATCTCATTATTTATTTTAGAAACATATTTTTTTTTTCTTGCAACTAGAATATTTTATGTAAATTTAAAATTTGTAGAGTTTGCACTTGTGATAAAAGTATACAGGCCAGGTACATATTAATAAAAATAATTGATCTGTTTGATCTATGTAATATATAATGTTATGAGCAAGTTAATTTATAGCACCGTCGATGGAAAAATACCATACACTACTAGCTGTTATATAAGTGAGCTGCTTGAATTATTGTTATATAATGTTGTAATTTTCAATGATAATTGCGAAAATTTACTTGCCAAACTTAAACTTCTATTATTACAAAAAGATCTAATTAAAATTTATTCGACAATATTAGTTTTGATATTATTATGTAATAATAATGAGTATATTGTTATGAGCGAGTTAATTTATAGCACTGTCGATGTAAAAATACTATACACTACTAGAATCTATTTTATATTTTATTAAGGTGGATATGATAACTTAACAGTGTGGGTGTTCAGGGTAATAATTCTCTTCAAGATAACCTAACAGTGTGGGTATGACAACTTCACAGTGTGTGTCTTAGGGATAACTCTCTTCATACACTTACCCCCAACATTAGTCATTTCTTTATCGATGGTTTTAAAACAAATTCTAGTGGTACTAATTTAGAATAACAATTTAATATATTCTAACTTTTCAAATATGAAAATTAATTTGAGCCGCTATCATTTCTTCGGCTGCATTCTGTAGACTCCATGCAGTAGTTATGTTAGATTTCATATTTTCGTTGATTTCAATTTTCAACAAACTGTCAAATTTGTTTCAACTAATATGAAAATGTCGGTCGGCCTAAGAAATCGATAGAAAGCAAAACAAAATTATATCACAAACATGAGGAAAATTTGTCAACATCCTAAAATATAACTTTCTTATTTACAAAATTATATCACAAGAATGCAAAACTATACCACATATCCACAAAAAAGTATTTGAAATATAGTCCAGTGATTATCCATCGTGTTACCAAAACATTTGATCGAGTCCCTGCTGAGGAGAAAACCAGCAGTCATTAAACTGCTGGTTTTTTTTTATTAAGTAAAGCAAAGGATGCATACAACGGTTGTAGTGAGTCTATGGTACTATGCATATCACGGGTTGTTACCGTGCTACGGCTCTATATTCGAGTTTTCAAACCCTAACGGTCAATCCGAACCGTTCATCTTATTCTCCGTATTAATGTGTTTGGAGACCAAATTTTACATTTTTTGAAAATTTTTTTCTATTTTTTTAGATATTTAGAAAATCACTTGATCTGAAAATTCTGGACCATCCAAAAACAGTGATTTTCAATAAATCTAAAAAAATTTCAAAAAATGTAAAATTTGGTCTCCAAACACATATTAATATGGAGAACAAGATGAACGGTTCGGATCGACTGTTAGGATTTGAAAACTCGAATATAGAGCCGTAGCACGGTAACAAATCGTAATATGCATAGTACCATAGACTCACTCCAACGGTTGACATTGGTTTAATTGTATTATTTTAATTTTTTTTATTTGACTACATTAATTAAATTTTAGTTGATGATGAATAAATAAAATATTTTCTGTGAAGTAAATTAACGCATACAAAGAAATGTAAATATAAAAGTAGATATTAAACATTTTATTTGTATTTTGTCAATACTATTCTGTTTTTCCATTATTTGATGGAATAGTGTATTTATGTTAAAATTCCAATTACGCTACAATTTAGTAATTTTTCTATTTTTTGACCGATTTTTTAATTATAATTTTTCAGTAATTACACTACAATTTAGTAGTTTATTTGACAGCATTCTTTTGTTTTAACCTTGTTTTTTTATTTTTTGAAAAATATTTTTTCAACATTTTGTTCAATTTTTTTAAGTACAAAACAAACTTATGCAAAAAAAAAAATCTGAGTTTTGAATCCGATTTGGCCAACGGATAATGATTTCTGGTCAAGTAACCGGTTCCGATTATAATTTATATTCCGATTTTCAGAGCCATGTACCAAACCTTACAACTAAATGTGTGTGTGTGTGGTATATATATATATATATATATATATATATATGAGATGGGCTACGGTGAGTTGCGAAGTAAAGCGACTATTTTACTTCACGCTCATATTTTGCGATTTTTAAGTTCAAAACGTCGATCTGAACCGTTCATGTTGTTCTCCATATTGAAATGTGCTTGGAGGACAAATTTTACATTTTTTAGAATTTTTTTACTATTTATTAAGCAATTTTGAAAGTGGCTGATCTGATGGTCCAGAAAATTTTACTGTTTTTTACTGTTCACAGCAAAACAGCAATTTTCAAAAATGCTTAATAAATAGTAAAAAAATTCCAAAAAATGTAAAATTTGGTCTCCAAGCACATTTCAATATGTATTAAACATCTAACGGTTCGGATCGGTCGTTTGGACTTTCAAAATAAAAATATCACATGAAGTAGAAACACGTTTTACTTCGCAACTCACTGTAGCCCACCTCTATATATATATATATATATTTGACGAGTATCAGCAAATTTTACTGTTTATAGCATTGAGTACCATTAGGAGATTGATAACTCTATAGCCTGCTAGAGCCTACAATTTATAAGACTGATTCTTATCATTTCGTCCAAAGAACTAATGATCCCAAATGACACCGTTATCTATATCACCAAAAGATATAACCCTGTCAAAAAAAATTACGTTGACCAAAAAATTCTTAACATTATCAGATCGCCATTTCTCCTTTTTTTTTGTTGTTGTTGTTGGATTGAATAAGCGACGTAGAACAAAATAAAAGATAAATCATACGAAGATGTTTTTCTATGAAGGTTAGTGGCCATATATAGAAATATGTTATGCAATTTTTCTTGACGGAGCGCGTAGACTAATAGTTTATTACGAAGTATACCTTAGGATAATAGTAGTCTTCGTAGATTATGCAACGCTGAACACAACATAAAAATTGAAACATATATTGGAATTTTGATTTGTTAATAAACGACAATGATGTAAATTAAATAACTTTCTAGCTTGCTCTTTCTTCTTCTCAAAATTCTTTATATATGTATGCAGGTATGGCGGCTGTGCTGGGATTTGGTACTGCCTTTATTATAATTTTATTATATTTTGCTATAGCAAAGCGTATCAAATTGTTTGAAAAGAGAAAACAGGAAAAGTTAAAGCATAAGTTCTTTGTTCAAAATCGGGGGTTACTTCTACAACAACTAATAGCTTCCCATGAAGATAGAACACAAAACATGAGAAATTTTGGATTGCAAGAGCTCGAAAAGGCAACAAACTGGTTCGATAATGCACTTATTATTGGTAGGGGCGGTCATGGAGAAGTTTATAAAGGTATTTTGTTAGATCAGCGTGTTGTGGCCATAAAAAGGTCCAAAATAGTCGATCAGGCCGAAATCGATCAATTCATAAATGAAGTAGTCATTCTATCACAAATTAACCATAGAAACGTTCTGAAACTCTATGGATGTTGCTTAGAGACTGAAGTCCCGTTGCTTGTTTATGAGTTTATTTCAAACGGAACACTTTTTAACCATCTCCATGTTGAGGAACATTGTTCCTTGACATGGAAACATCGGTTAAGCATTGCCCTTGAGGCTGCTGGAGCAATTTCCTATCTTCACTCATCTGCCTCTATTTCAGTTTTTCACCGAGACATAAAATCATCGAACATACTATTGGATGATTATTTGACAGCAAAAGTGTCAGATTTTGGGGCCTCAAGATCTGTACAAATAGATCAAACGGGTGTGACTACAGCTATCCAAGGTACATTCGGGTATTTAGACCCCGAGTACTATAGCACTGGCCGGTTAACCCAGAAAAGTGATGTGTACAGCTTTGGTGTCATTCTAGCTGAATTGCTAACAAGACAAAAACCATTAATCTCCTCTAGCGTGTTTGAAGGGGGTAGCCTCATTGCATATTTTAGATCTGCTATGCAAGAGAACCGTCTCTTTGAGATTCTAGATCCCCAAATTGTGAACGAGGGACACAGAACAGAACTCGAAGCCGTTGCCAAGCTTGCAGAAATGTGCCTGAGAATGAAAGGAGAAGAACGGCCAACAATGAAAGAAGTGGAGATACGGCTCGAGGTCTTGTGGCGGTCCAACCAACAGCAAATACATCCTTGGAGGTCCCAAAGTTTGGTGGAGAGGCAATTTATGCTACTAGACTACAATGAAGGAATTGATACAGAGACTCTGCTCAGCGAGCAATCCCCTCATAACGAAGAGATCGGGCATACAACCAATTGTTTCAGTATAGATAAGGAAGCGGAGGAGAGCATTGCCATAGGTCGTTAATTACCATTTATTTCTTGAAGTGTTGTCCGCACAATGATGCATACATCTCGTCCTATTTATGTCGATTGTACATTTTATTTTCTCAATAATTTATTTGTACTATTACATTTCTTTTACGTTATCATTTTGGTTTGCTGGATAGTTATATGCTGTTCAAAATAGCTTTCTATTGGTATTCTTATTATTGGTAATTTATGATTTTCTTCTTGCTTCAGTTTGTATTATTTTGTCAGCTTCCTTCTTCATCTATAATTGTAGTTGATTTCAAGATATGTAATTGGAAACATCGATACTTGTATACGCTAATTCTACGCTAATATAATATTTTGATGCATGGACGTTGCTTGTGACCCGTTCAATTGAGCAGCATGTTTAAGAAGTATTTTTTTTTTTTTGTTGAGTAAAATTAAGAATCAAAGTCTTTATATGATTTTATTAATTCCATAGAAAAAAAGTTGGTAGGCTTCCTAATAGAAACCTATATGAAAAAGTTACAAGAAGGTTCAATATATATTGAACCACAGTTTACAGAGAAGAAAAACATAAAAAGTAAAGAAAAATTTCAAAAAAAAAGAAGATAAAACTCATCTTGAGTAAATACTTACAATTATTATTTACAAATGGGTGTATTTACCAAATTTTGGAGAAGCATATTGCTGTCAATATGATCTTAGCTATGACAACAATACTCTCGATTTAATGGCTCTATATTCTGAAATGGGTTTGTGTATTCTCTGAGCTCGGTACTGTCAGTGACTGGGCCCTTGATAAATGCAAGAAAATGAGAAAGGATGAGAATCAATTTTCAAGATTGGATGATTAAGTGAGGCATGAGCGGTAATAATCAATTTCATTGTTTATGGTAACATAATTTGTTGTCAATACGGCCGCTGCATTTAGAAGATATTTAGTTTATGCTTGCAATAGTTTATTATACAATTTGGGGATACAATTTCATAACACTCAAAATAAATGCGTTCTGTATGCATGCCTGCATAATAAAATTGTCCACATATATACCTATACAAAAGGAGACTAGTATATTAAATTGCAATATTTCCTCTGATATTATCACAAAAGTTTTTCCGATTGTCTGAGTAATTGACTGCATAATCATTGCATGATTTTTTTATTTTTTTTCAAACGGGACGATAAGAAGTTATATATTTAATTTATAAATGAAATAAATTGTCCTATATAAAAACATTGTAAACATTCCTTCTATTATGTAATTTGGATTTTAGATAGATAGAGTTATAGCTTTCCAACTTCTATTTAATATCCATAAAAGACTCCTTTGAGTTTCAATTCCACCACCTCCCACAAGAAGGGTGTTGTCATCTAGATCAAATGTCGGTTCTTATTAAGAAAAATATATTATTTAACTTGATTCTAGTTTGCTTTCTGTCCATAATTTTAATTTATTCTTATCTATGTGATCGATATGTTAACCACTATTTTTGCAATTTTGCTATATACTCCAGCTTTGAAATTCTTGTTTCGTTAGTACAGCTCTAATTTGATCTCTCCGTTTCCTTTTTTCTCTTCCTTCTATGTTGAATAGTCTTGAATGGGATTGGGAAAATGCTATTCATATGAGCCATGCGCCATGTCACTGCAACAAACTCAATGGTAGAGGAATATGACAACGATGCACTTCAAGTGTTGAATTCCACAACGAAAATGAAATATTTTTGTTCAGGCTAGTATATTGGCAGCAATTTAAAGAAATTTCTCTCCATGTTTTGCTTTTGTGCATGGTTGTATACTTTTAGGCATATGTTTATATGTACATTACAAGTTGAAAAATAAATCATTTATTCTCATTAATTGGTCAATTAAAAAACTGAACGTTTTACTTATACATGCTATATTTTTTATTTTTTAATAAAGATAAAATGCGAAGTTTGTAAATTTAAAATTATTTCAATAGAAAAGTTAATAAGTTGAATAAATTAATGTGTTTTTCAAATTTATAAGACTAAATATAATATTATTAATTTTAGAAGAAATATATATAATTTTTACCTTATAAGTTTTCTTATAAGAACTGAAAAATAATGAAAATAAAAACCTCGGTGCTCCCCTGTGGGAAGTGTACACAGATATTTTACGTAACATCTGACAGGTGATTCAATACGAGGTCAATGAATTATACTTTAATCAATAAAGAAAGAAGAATTTGATACCATCAATTGATGGACACTACTATAAAATGATAATCATATATGGTACATCATACGCGGATATGATTTTTTTTCATTAAGTACATATGTAAAGCAAAAAGGCGTGCGTTCGAAAATGATCAGCTAGCTCCAACATTCATACACAACTAATTAAAATAAAATAATGTATAAATGTGCTTTAACATTTATACATGATTCTTTACTAAGCAACCATGTACGGATGACACCAATTGTGCACGGATGTGGTTAACTTATTTGTGTATAAAGGATGCTTGTAATCATACACAGTTTTATTGTAATCATACACATATTTATTGTATGACCCGTGTGTAATGAAAGAAACACAAAATTGTCCATGTCATCGATCTGCATCTTCCTATTATAATGCATCTCTCTCTATCTTTTCTAATATAGTTCTATATTTTCTAAAGAACCTCTTTCCTGTACTCGTATTTCTCTAAGACACCTCTTCTAAACAGGCAAGGCAAGGGTGAGAGGTAAGGCAACAGAGAAGTCAACACAAAAATTCTAAATAACTAAATAGCAAACAATTTAAAGAAAAATGTGAACTTTGGTCTCCAATTACATTTTAATATGAAGATCATGTTTAACGGTTCGGATCGACTGTTTAGTTTTTTAAATCACATATATGACTTATCAAGGGCGTGTTTTACTTCATGCTCACATTTTGTGATTTTAAAGTTCAAATTGTTGATCCCATCCATTCAACATGATCTCCATGTTAAATTGTGCCAAATTTTATATTTTTTTTACTATTTTTTTAGAATTGTTGAAAATTGTTGTTTTTAATGATTCAGAATTTTCTGAAAAATAACAATTTTCAAAATAAAGTTCTCTTGCATTAAAATTATGATTAATATTACTGGGGTGTAAGCAAATTAATAAACAGTTGCATAGCAAATTATATTCATGGAATGAGAAAGAAAAAATGGGAATTTTGTGTAAGAGAAGTTGCAATGTGTCATTTATCGGATTTGCTGTGTGGATGGTGTGTTGTGATACATGCATGGAACCTCAAAATTCCTACCGCAACAACAATTAATTTTGTGAGAATTTCTTCAACCTTTTCAGTAGATATATTTTGTGACAGTAATCAATAGCTGAAGATTGAAGAAGGAATTTTGTTAGGACGTTATCTAGGTTTTCGATTTGGGACAAAAAGTCGCAGGAATTTTGGAGAAGAAAGACGCATTGCTTGCGAAAGGAGATGGTTTATCTGCGTAGACTCGTTTCACTATATTGCTGCCTGACAATTTTAAATATGCTTCATGGTTCAAGCAACACCATGTTCGCCTACATAAACTGAACGCATTTAATTTTAGTTTTTTATATGTCCATTTGGAACTACTGTTTTTAAATGCTCTCAATGTAGCGGGTCAACTTTATATACTTTTCTAATTGCCACATTACTGGTCACAGAAAAAAAAAGCATGTGCAAAATAATATAAACTACTGGATTCTTATACAGCCAATCTGCTTCGTCTTTTTTCTTCTAACATTCAGATTTCCTAATTTAAATGTCATGTATAGGGTCTGTCTAAATTGCTGCTGGCAGCATTTCGGCAGAGGTGCTGCCGGGGCTATATTTAGCCGTGTGATGTCCAAACAACAAATCCAAACCGTTAGATGTTTAATCTATATTATAATCTACTTGGAGACCAAATTTTACATTTTTTGGAATTTTTTTACTATATATTAAGCTGGTTTGAAAACCGCTGATTTCAATGCTGCAGAAATTTACTGAAATCAGCGGTTTTCAAACCAGCTTAATATATAGTAAACAAATTCCAAAAAATGTAAAATTTGGTCTCCAAGTAGATTATAATATAGATTAAACATCTAACGGTTTAGATTTGTCATTTGAACATCAAAAAATAGAAAAAACAGTGGCAGCACCGCCGGCAGAAATGCTGCCGGCAGCAAATTAGCCACAGCCGTCATGTATATATATATTATGTATGTTATTAGTTATTGTAATATTTTATTATTTATGTAATGTGTACTTAATTCTGCATGACTATTTTGACTATTTATGTACGCTTCTATTTTAATTTATTATACTAGTGGATCATATAAGTGGAATTATTTTATCATATTAGAATAAATTATTATTTTTCTTTTTTCTTTTTTTTAATACTATGTGCGACTATTCACATATTATCTAATTAGCTTTGAATGCTCATATTTCATTGTATTAGTGGATTAAATTAATGTAAAAAGTGATCTAACATCATTTTTGAACTAATTATTTTATTACATTTTTTTCCTTATTATTTTAATACAAAACAAGCTTTTTTCGAATAAATCCGAGTTTCCGAGTTGACTCGGCCGATTCCTCCGATTATGAGTCAATAATCAACTATCCAGTTCCGATTCCGATTCCGATTCCGATTTTCAAAACCATCGTTAATAGTTTAATACCAGGTGTTGCAAATTTTGGTCTGTCATAACAATCTCAGATTCTCAGCTCAGAACCTGAGGCTGAGATTGTTCCTTGGAATATTATTCTAAAGAAAAGTCATGTGGCCTTTAGGCGATAATTCTTGGTTGCTAGCCACTGTGATATTTTTTAATTACGAACTTACATATAGAGAATTGCTATAATTGTTTAAATTTATACATATTAAATTGTAAATATTAATTATATTGAACTAAATTTATTTTAAGAATGTTTCTTACTGTCATTGTTGTCCATCCGACTTTTGGTTATTGATGAAGACAACCAAGAAAAAATCTCAGATGCATGTGGATGTTTGAATGAAAGTAAATTATTGATAATTGATGATTTTTCTTTCGAATTTTTTTATTGAATTTTCTTACGTGAAATCCCAGTATTGTTGCCTGTAAACATTTATATCAACAGTAATATATACGCCTCTAAAATTTTAATTAAATTGTGATATTTCTTAATTTTCAGTGCACTCCATGAATATTTTATTGAGGGCAATCTTAAGATTTAACTTCCTATAATCCAAGTATCGTGTGTGTTACTAATTAACATAAGCTCATATCCACCACAGAAAGCAGAAATCACTTTCAGAATAATTTTAACCTCCAGAATAAAAGGGAGAGGATCGATGATCTTGGTCCAATTTATTTCCTTCTCAAGATTAACCCTGCTATAATCACAACTGCGAAGAAAAATCTTTGTAAGATATTTTCTTCTTTCATTTTGAATTTGAAAGGGAATTTTAACATCCTGATTGTCTAGAATATAAGAACTTTCAAAGGCTCCACACAGTTCCACTCAATACGTGTGTGACTGAAACAAAATAGTGATAAATGTGTGGCTGATTATTTTGCGATTATTTTTACAAGTAAACATTGACTCTTTCCAAAATATGAATGTATGGTTGGCTGGTTTCCAAATCCCGATATTTATAAAGAGCCTCGAACTGCAGTAACAGTGCATATATTTTATTGGTAGAATCTAGAGAATTACTGGATAACTCAGTAATTAAGGCTATTTATGAATATGATGAAGGAAACAAAAAGAAACTCGTTGCAAGTAGTACATACCTTATACAGTACTGCGGTGACAATGATACTAACCCAACTTCTCCTCCAGATCAAAAGCACTGAATCTGCAAGCATCATCACTCTGCCTGGATCCAAAGAGAGCTGCGGTGGAATTCCTATCCCTTACCCTTTCGGCATTGGCCTAAATTGCTCCCTGAATGATAGATTCAATGTCACTTGCCACACAACTGACAACAATGGTACACCTACATCTCACCTTGCTAGTTCAGCAACTTACAAACACAATAATGGTGCACCTACACCTTACCGTGTTTTTTTTTTCCAATTCTGAATATAAGCCTGTCTTGGGTCAGGCACGAATTGGAAGCCTTGTAGCTTCCCAGTGTAATAACACCATGACAAAGAAAGAGGATTACAATACTTTGGGATTTAACTTTGGTGAGTCATTCTGGCTGAACACCGAGAAGAACAAATTTACAGTAATTGGGTGTAATACTCTTGAACAGGAAAATATCAAATTTCAAGGTCTTAGTGGAGCAGTAGTGTTAATTTTAGGTATATTATTGAAAGGGATGGATACAAAAGAATTGAACGATTTGCATTCTAGGAGCAGAAATGGGAACACCGTAAACCACTAAATTGTACTGCACCTTGTGAGAATGGACAGCCTTTATCAGATACTAATTACCACCATATGTTGTGTGCTTAACAAACAACCAAATTACGTTAGGTTCTATGATTATTACATGCAATTAGACAAGTCATATTTTGCTTTTCGATAAACCTTCAAGGAACCATTGATCAAAGGGGACTGATTACATGAAAATATTTTGCTTTTACACCTAGAACCTCACCAAATCAGATCAGTCTCTTCTCACAATTTGCATAAAATCTTGCCTTGTCCACCAAAGCGCACACTCAACATGAATCGAAGCACAACAATTGTCACATATGATGGAGAAACGGACATCTTTGTTCACATAAAAAAACTATGCATTTAATTTAATTTATTGTTTTTAGAAGAGCACGCAGGCAACATCAAATTTTCACAAAGATTACAACTGCATCTCAGCTACTATTCAGGTTCTGACTCAATTTATAAAAAAAAAAAAACACAATAACAATTTTTATAATGAGATGATAACAATTTATATATACATATATATAATAGTATGTACAATAAACGCTACATTAACTAATCCAGTATCAAGTGCTCGTATGTTTTATAAGGAGCCTCTAACTGAAGTAATGGTGCAATGTTCCACAGAGAAACCAGATAGATTAACCACTCATTAATTAAGATAATGAATGTGGTGAAGGAAAATAAAAGAAACTCATTGCTAGTAGTTGGTACCTTGTACTCTACTATGGTGCGCGCCAACGATACTAATCCAATTCTTCTCCTCCCCCACTTCAAAACCATTGAATTTGTGAACACCATAGCTCTTCCCGGGTGCCAAGAGAGCTGTGGCGGAGTTCCCATCCCTTACCCTTTCGGCATTGGCCAAAATTGCTTCTTATCTAAAGATTTCAATGTCACTTGCCAAATATTTAATAATGCTACATCTACACCTTACCTTGGAAAATTTCAGAATCCCAAGGTGTAGATGTAGGTGTATCATTATTAAATAAGAGAGGAAGAGGAAGAGGGATCGTGAGATAGAATAATTGTTTGTACTAACAATTGGAACATTTTTGTATCCCTTGTAATATCTTGTTTAATAATGAAGTTTATTGGTCTTATGCCTCCCGGTGGAGTAGGCTCGACCAAACCAATTTTTTTGTGTTTGCTTTCTCTTGGACACTTTGTGCACCCAATCTATATTACAGTAATATCTTTCCTCTATTATTGGTGTTTTTAGTGGTATGCAATGTTGCATTTGTTTCTAATTTCTTAGTTATCTTTGGTATATGGTATATTGGGCTTATTGTGCGTTTCTTATAGTTGGTACTGGGTGTACCAGTATTTTGCAATCTTAGATATAACCTCTAACAGTACGGTTCAATCTATATTTCAAAAGAAGAAAAATATGTCTTTTTTTTTCCGTAGAACTAAATTTGAATTTTATAGATTCAACTGTAGACTAGACGAGTCTTTCAACCTTTGTGACAACCAGATTCTCAGCCAAGGGTTAATACCACGTGGTGTGCATTTTGGTCTGTGATGACAATATCAGATTCTTAGCTCAGAATCTGATGCTGAGATTGTTCCTTGGAATATTATTCTAAAGAAAAGTCATGTGGCCTTTAGGCAATAGTTAAGTATCGTTTTCCCTTTCCAAAAAGTGGTTATACGTGCAAATTCGACTTTTCTAGCCAAAGTTATGACTGTTTAAAGTTTTTTCAAAAGCTGAACTTTAAAAATTCATAACTAATTGTAGAAAAATCTAAATAAATTGAAATTTGTATCAATTATGTATATTTTTTTTAATAAAATAAATTATTAAGAATTAAGGTCAAGTCCTTAATTAGTGTTATCTTTAAACTTGTGATATCTAAGTATCTAACTGACAAATCAAATCATAGTTATAAAAAGTTACAACATCACTCATAAATATATCAAATTTCTTATTTTTTGGTATACACCACAAACGAAAAAACTAAAATTATTTAAATGAAAATATCAAATTTCAAGGTCTTAGTGGAGCAGTAGTGTTAATTTTAGGTATATTATAGAAAGGGATGGATACAAAAGAATAGAACGATTTGCATTCTAGGAGCAGAAATGGGAACCCCGTAAATCATTAAATTGTACTGCACCTTGTGAGAATGGACAACCTTTATCAGATACTAATTACCACCATATGTTGTGTGCTCCACAAACAACCAAATTACGTTAGGTGCTATGATTATTACATGCAATTAGACAAGTCATATTTTGCTTTTTGATAAACCTTCAAGGAACCATCGATCAGAGGGGAGTGATTACATGAAAATATTTTGCTTTTACACCTAGAACCTCACCTAATCAGATCAGTCTCTTCTCACAATTTGCATAAAATCTTGCCTTGTACACCAAAGCACACACTCAACATGAATCGAAGCACAACAATTGTCACATATGATGGAGAAACGGACATCTTTGTTCACATAAAAAAACTACATTTAATTTAATTTATTTTTGTTTAGAAGAGCACGCAGGCAACATCAAATTTTTACAAAGATTACAACTGCATCTCAGCTACTATTCAGGTTTTGACTCAATTTATAAAAAAAAAAAAAAACAATAACAATTTTTATAACGAGATGATAACAATTTATATATACATATATATAATAGTATGTACAATAAACGCTACATTAACTAATCCAGTATCAAGTGCTCATATGTTTTATAAAGAGCCTCTAACTGAAGTAATGGTGCAATGTTCCACAGAGAAACCAGATAGATTAACCACTCATTAATTAAGACAATGAATGTGGTTAAGAAAATAAAAGAAACTCGTTGCTAGTAGTTGGTACCTTGTACTCTACTATGGTGCGCGCCAACGATACTAATCCAATTCTTCTCCTCCCCCACTTCAAAACCATTGAATCTGTGAACACCATAGCTCTTCCTGGGTGCCAAGAGAGCTGTGGTGGAGTTCCCATCCCTTACCCTTTCGGCATTGGCCAAAATTGCTTCTTATCTAAAGATTTCAATGTCACTTGCCAAATATTTAATAATGCTAGATCTACACCTTACCTTGGAAAATTTCAGAATCCCAAGGCGTAGATGTAGATGTAGCATTATTAAATAAGAGAAAGGAAGAGGAAGAGAGATCGTGAGATAGAATAATTGTTTGTACTAACAATTGGAACATTATTGTATCCCTTGTAATATCTTGTTTAATAATGAAGTTTATTGGTTTTATGCCTCCCGGTGGAGTAGGCTCGACCAAACCAATTTTTTTGTGTTTGCTTTCTCTTGGACACTTTGTGCACCCAATCTATATTATAGTAATATCTTTCCTCTATTATTGGTGTTTTTAGTGGTATGCAATGTTGCATTTGTTTCTAATTTCTCAGTTATCTTTGGTATATGGTATATTGGGCTTATTGTGCGTTTCGTATAGTTGGTACTGGGTGTACCAGTATTCTGCATTCTTAGATATAACCTCTAACAGTACGGTTCCATCTATATTTCAAAAGAAGAAAAATATGTTTTTTTTTTCCGTAGAACTAAATTTGATTTTTATAGATTCAACTGCAGACTAGACGAGTCTTTCAACTTTTGTGACAACCAGATTCTCAGCCAAGGGTTAATACCACGTGGTGTGCATTTTGGTCTGTGATGACAATATCAGATTCTTAGCTCAGAATCTAATGCTGAGATTGTTCCTTGGAATATTATTCTAAAGAAAAGTCATGTGGCCTTTAGGCGATAGTTAAGTATCGTTTTCCCTTTCCAAAAAGTGGTTATACGCGCAATTTTGATTTTTCTAGCCAAAGTTATGACTGTTTAAAATTTTTTCAAAAGCTGAACTTTAAAATTTCATAACTAATTGTAGAAAAATCGAAATAAATTGAAATTTGTATCAATTATGTATATTTTTTAATAAAATAAATTATTTAGAATCAAGGTCAGGTTCTTAGTTAGTGTTATCTTTAAACTTGTGATATCTAACTGACAAATCAAATCAAAATTATAAAAAGTTACAACATCACTCATAAATATATCAAATTTCTTATTTTTTGGTTTACACCATAAACAAAAAAACTAAAATTATTTAAATGAAAATATTATATCTCTCTAGAAAAAAAAAAATAGAGGACTACCCAGCTCAGGTAGAATAGTGGACCGCCTGTGCCCCGGGCGGTTGGGGCAGTTTTGAAAAAAAAACTGATGTTGGGGACAGATCTATAAAAACTTTTTTTTAGGGTTTTAATAAAAATGGCCGGTTAAAAACTTGATGTAGCAATTTTTGGTTTCTAGCCACTGTGATATTTCTGAATTACGTACTTACAAATAGAGAATTGTTTTAATTGTTTAAATTTATACATATTCAATTGTAAATATTAATTATATTGAACTAAATTTATTTTAAGAATGTTTCTTACTGTCATTGTTGCCCATCTGACTTTTGGTTAATGATGAAGACAACGAAGAAAAAATCTCAGATGCATGTGGATGTTTGAATGAAAGTAAATTATTGATAATTGATGACTTTTCTTTCGATTTTGAATTTGAAAAATCTTTGTAAGATATTTTCTTTTTTCATTTTGAATTCGAAAAGGAATTTTAACAACCCTATTGTCTAGAATATAAGAACTTTCAAGGGCTGCACAGTTCCACTCAATATGTGTGTGACTGAAACAAAATAGTCATAAATGTGTGGCTGATTGATTTGCGATTATTATTACAAGTAAACATTGACTCTTTCCAAATAGTGATGTACATGAATGTATGGTTGGCTGGTTGCCAAATCCTGATTTTTATAAAGTGCCTCGAACTGCAGTAACAGTGCATATATTTTATTTGTAGAATCTAGAGAATTAGTAGATTATTTATGAATATGATGAAGGAAACAAAAAGAAACTCATTGCAAGTAGTACCAACCTTATACAGTACTGCGGTGACACTGATACTAATCCAACTTCTCCTCCACATCAAAAGCACTGAATCTGCAAGCATCATGGCTCTGCCTGGTTGCCAGAAAAGCTGTGGTGATATTGCCATCCCTTACCCTTTCGGTATTGGCCTAAGTTGTTCCCTGAATGCTGTATTCAATGTCACTTGCCACACAACTGACAAGAAAGGTACACCTACACCTTACCTTGTCAGACCAGAAATTAGCAATAACGGTACCCCTACACCTTACCCTGTTTTTTTTCCCATTCTGAATATAAGCCTGTCCTTGGGCCAGGCACGTGTAGGCAGTCTTGTAGCATCCCGGTGCTATAACACCACGACAAAGAAAGATGATTACAATACTGTGGGATTGGACTTTGGTGTGTCACTCTGGCTGAACACGGAGAAGAACAAATTTACAGTCATTGGATGTAATACACTTGCTTATCTTGGCCTTGACTTGAGTAATAATTCCTTAGTAGGGTGCCTTTCTTCGTGTGATAGCCTAGAAATCCTGAAAAAGTATGGATCCTGCTCTGGAATTGGCTGTTGCCAGACAGCAATCCCCAAAGAAACATCCGACATTGGGGTCTGGTTTGATGACAGGACCAACAACTCAGAGGTGCATAACTTTAGTCGTTGCAGCTATGCTACGGTGGTCGAGGAGGCTGCATTCAGATTCCAAACCACTTACGTCACCAATGACGAGCTGAGTGCTCTTGCGCTCACCAAAACTGCCGGTGTTGGTCAACTGCCTCTGTTTTTGTCTCGAAAACTGCCGGTGTTAGTGAACTGGGCCATAGAAGGCACAACATGCGAGATTGCACAAACTAACAAATCCTCCTATGCATGCAGAAGCGATCATAGTATTTGCTTGAAAAATGATCATGGTTATCTCTGCAACTGCTCCGATGGTTATGAAGGCAATCCTTACCTTGACGGAGGCTGCCAAGGTCTTCTCTCTCTCACTCTCTCCTGCTCTTGCTCTCTTTTATTTGTATTTATTTTTCTTTTGATCTCTTTTATTTTTATTTTTACTATTTTATAATCCCTGCGGTGGCACCCACAACGGTTGCCCATCATATTTACAAAACAGAGAGTATTCATAAATATGGTACAGTATTAGGTAGGCATATCTGATAATGTGGCATATACTAATTCTTGCAGACACCAACGAATGTGTCAACCAAAATGCATGCTCCAAGCCAGGAATATGTCACAATTATGAAGGAGGATATCGCTGCTCTTGTCCTTTCGGTTGGCGTAGTATTCATAACAATCCTGGTCCGGGAGAATGTGATCTCAACGTGGCACTAGTTACAGGTTTATTATTACCTTCTCAAAATACATAACTTGTAACTTCCATGAATTTTTGAATGTTGCTACAAGTATAGAAATAGAGAGAAGACTTTTCAAGATAAATACAAAATACAACTACTCCCTCAAACTAAATATCGTCTACTTAGCTCAACGCCACAACATGTCCTGCAACCCACGGCCAAGGCAAAATTCAAAAAAGATAAAAAGAGCGAGAGAGAGGGAGATTAATCAAGGTCTAGGAGCACATCCAAATGTTTAAAAACAGAAGTTCCATAACATGTCCCCTTTAATTGAAAGCTAAAAGATAAAACATATATACCACTGGGTATGACATTGACCAGAAATGAAGTTATATACATATACAAGTATTAACTAGGAGCAATAATTATAAATATTCCTACAGAAGATTAAAGCAAGTTTGCACTAATAATTTAGGAACTGCTGCCGGTATTGCTGCTTTATTATTTGTTGGGGTTGCCATATATGTGCTCTGGGAGAGAAGAAACATTTCAAAAGTAAAAGGGATATACTTTCAACAACATGGGGGATGGATTCTGTTGGAGAAGATTAAATTAAACCAAGGGTTTGGTTTTACTATCTTCACGAAGCAACAGGTAGAACAAGCAACAAACAATTTTGCCAGTGCAAATATTCTTGGCTATGGAGGCCATGGCACTGTCTACAGAGGAACTCTAAGAGATCAAACGGTTGCCATTAAAAAGTGTAAGATAGTCGATGAGAGCAAGAAGAAAGAATTCGGTAAAGAGATGCTAATTCTCTCTCAAATAAACCACAAGAACATTGTTAAAATCCTAGGCTGTTGTCTAGAGGTTGAAGTTCCTATGCTAGTGTACGAGTTTATCCCAAATGGTACTCTGTTTCACTATATACACGGTAAAAAGCAAGGATCACACATTTCTCTCCCAACCCGTCTACGGATTGCACATGAATCAGCAGAAGCACTAGCCTACTTGCACAGTTCAGCATCTCCTCCGATTTTCCATGGAGATGTGAAGTCTGCAAATATTCTCTTGGACCAAAATTATATGGCAAAGGTGTCAGATTTTGGATCCTCAATACTTGTTCCGACAGATGAAGCACAATGTGTCACTCTTGTGCAAGGAACATTTGGGTACCTTGATCCAGAATACATGCAATCTTGCAAACTAACAGACAAGAGTGATGTGTACAGCTTCGGTGTAGTTCTTCTGGAGCTTCTAACCAGCAAGCCCGTAGTTGATTTTGGTGCACCAGAAGATGAGATGAATCTTTCGTCTCGCTTCCTCTCTGCTATGGAAGAGAACAAAATACAAGAGCTTCTAGATGATGAAATTAAACATGAAGATGATATGGAATTAATCAAGGCAGTTGCTGAGCTGGCTAAGCAATGTCTAAGTATGAAGGGGGGACAGCGACCTACGATGAAAGAAGTAGCTGAAGAACTTCTTCGAATAATAGGAAAGCTTAAGCAGCATCCTTGGAGACAAGATTACAATCCCAAAGAAACGGAGACTCTGCTCAGTGAACGATCCCAACATGAAATCGAGATTGAGGATACAAGCAATTATTTCATTATAGATAAGGAAGCGGAGGAGAGCACTTCCATTGGTCGTTAATTACTATTTATTTTTTCAAGTGTTGTCCTCACAATGACGCATACATATCTCTTGTCCTACTTATGTTGGTTATATATTTTATTTCCTCAATAAATTGTCATTACTATCACCTTTCTATTTATGTAGTCATCTTGATTTCCTGTATAGTATTATTTTGTTCAAAACACTTTCCCTTGGTATTCTTCTTTGTCGTAATTTATAATTTTCTTCTTGCTTCATTTTGTACAATTCCGTCAGATTCCTTCTAATGTATAATCGTAATTGGTTCCAAGATATGTTATTGTAAATAAAATAAATTAAAATGTAGACTATTTTTTATGCTAATATGATATTGTGATGTAATTAATGTGCTTGCTTGTGACCTCTTCACAGAATTATCCTTGAACTAGAGAATATCAAATTTCAGGCTCTTGGCGTGGACTAGTAGTCTTATTTTTTTAGGTGAATTATTGAAAGGGAAGGAGACAAGGGAGTAGAGGGGTTTGCTTTCTTGGAGCAGAAATGGCAATCTCACAGATTATACTGTACCTTTATCAGATGGTAATTACCACCATATGTTTTTGTGCTCAACAAACAACCAAATTCCGTGATGTGTTATTGTCATGAGATGTAAATGAGACGTGTTATTTTGGTTTTCTATGAACCTCTAAGCCAATCTACGTCATTGACTGTCCACTAAATTCAAGGGGAGATTTCATGTATGTCCCTAAAACAAAATTGGAACTACATATTCCCCCTTCTAGAGTTCATAATATTGTATTTACCCCTCTAAATTCTAAAAACTCACAAATTTATCTAATTTATTGTTTTTTCTATTAAAACTTATTTTAAATTTAAAGAACATATTTTACTCTTTCAATTGATCGGTTTCTAAGGACAAATTATTCATTTCTCTAATTGTGATGCATACATAGTGGCATTTATGCATACGCTTGTGTGCACATCATTTTTATGCTAGTTGTACATTTTATTTTTAGTTTCTAACTTCCTTCAGCTTCCTTCAACATGTGTAATTGTAGTTGCATCCCAATATCCCTTGATATGTTATTGGAAATAAAATTTATCTTAATATGGATTAATTTTGTGTTTTATTATGATCCGTAGAATTAACTTACTTGTCACCCTTGCACAGAATTATCCTACAGCAAAAATTTATCAGATCTCAAGCTTTTGGCTTGGACTAGCAGCTAGTATTATTTTATTTAGTATTATTTTATTAAGTGAATTATTGAAAGGAATGGAAACAAAGGAATAGAAGGGGTTTGTTCCAGAAATGGCAACACCTAAAATCGTACTGTACCTTGTCAGAACTGGCAGCCTTTTTCAGATAGTAATTGCCACCATATATTATGTGCTCAACAAACAATCAAATTCAAAACCAATATATGACATTTACTGTCAAACAATATTCTAACCACCGTATGGTGTATGCTTAACAAACAAATTACCAAATGCTTTGGTTATTAGATGTAAATGAACGTGTTATCTTTTGGCTTTCCATAAACCTCAAAGCCAATCTATGTCATTTACTGTGAAATAAAATTCAAAGGGTACAATATAGAGAAGAAAAAAAATGACTGTCATAACTAGAAACTTACACAAATCAAAATCTATATGTAACCATCTGACATATAGTAGGACAAGTCAATCCCTGTTGTTTTGACTTCTAAACTAGATCCATTTTTATCCTCTGTACAAATAAAAGTAACAACTGAAGCTATTAAACATGATTAAAATTAGGTTCTATTAGAACAGATTAGATGGGCCCTAAAATCCATTTTCTAGCACCTTAGCTTGAAGAGAGCAAAGTTTACCAAAAACCTGATAAGGCACCATCAGAGAGGACTGATTACATAGCCTCAACCGCAATTGTACAGTCTATATACCTCTGTACCCACCAGGAGCTGAAAAATAATATCACATGCTTGGGTGATAAATTGGTACCATTAGCAGGGGCCACCTAGATCTGCATTCAACTTCTTGAATGCTATATGGACGATGTCGTTTGTAGGTTTGTATTTCCCAAAACCTGAAAGCTATAAGTCATACTAGCTTAATTGAGGGGTTTTATGGTATGTTTGGATACATCAAGAATATGAGCTATTCTAGAATAAGGGCTATTCGTAGGGCAGGACTAGAAAATTGAGATAGAGGGGGCTAGATGAATAAGCGTCATGTAATTTTATTTTATGAAGGGGGCTAATAGTGATATTTTTTGTAAAATTTAAAACTTTTAAGGTAAAAAATGCAAAATTTTCAAAGGATAGGGGAGCTTAGCCCCCTTTTCTTACCATGTAGTTCCGCCACTGGCTATTCGGAATAACAATTTACATCCAAATATTTATTTTACTATTTGGAATAGCTATAATAGGTGCTATTCTATATTCCTTGTAAATGGTAGAATAACTACTTTTTGGAAAGTGTGAAGAGAAAGGGAAAAATATTTTTTTCATGGATTTCCACCAACACACTGTAGAAATAATAAAATTGACATCACTTCTGTTATCTCCACGTCGTAACAATTCATTTGAGATCCCACTTGCTTATCTTTCTTCTTAATTATCACATTGTTAGCACTATTTTTTATTGGTCACATCTATTCACTATTTCAAATGTACAAGCCAAACAACATTTTTACTAATCCGAATAGCACCAATTTCACCCTAATATGAAAATCACTATATTTTTTCTCTATTCTCATTCACTATTATCAAATTTCACTATTCTGGCTCACATCCAAATGTACCTTATGGTATGTGTGAATTAAAGATATGGAATGAGAAAAGAAGAAGAAGAAGAAGAAGAAGATAGAGATTACTTCTGTGACAATGGTTTGATGCTAAAAATGCAGCTAAATTATTGATTAAAAATTCAAAATCCCTAATGTTATGATTTCTTCAAGAGTGAGTCTATGGTACTATGCATATCACAGGTTGTTACCGTGCTACGGCTCTATATTCAAGTTTTCAAATTCTAACGGTCGATCCGAACTGTTCATCTTGTTCTTCATATTAATATGTGTTTGGAGACCAAATTTTACATTTTTTGAAAAATTTTTACTATTTTTTTAGATATTTAAAAAATCACTTGATCTAAAAAAATAGTAAAAAAATTTCAAAAAATGTAAAATTTGGTCTCGAAACACATATTAATATGGAGAACAAGATGAACGGTTTGGATCGACCGTTAGAATTTGAAAAGTCGAATATAGAACCGTAACACAGTAATAAATCGTAATATGCATAGTACCATAGACTCACTCTTTCTTCAAACCTTATCAATAGATATCTTTCGTGGCAAAAGCGAGTTACTCACTAAATGTACATGGGTGAAATCCATAGAAGATCCTCCACAACAACAAAAGGAAAGTCATGTGGCCTCCTGCTCACAAATGGGACCCACGAGTGATTGAGCATATATATGAGTTAGTGGGTTTTGGGATTTATTGTGATTTATTTCGTTCGGCCTATCAATTGAAGCTAACAATATCTTCTTACATATCACCACCTCATAACAATATGCACAGCTGAGATCTCACGAAGCTCAGCAGGCAGTATTGTACTTGTAATTTGTTTGCTAGCCCCTGTGATCATTCATAATTACAAACTATATTTAAGAAGAAAATTATTATAACTTTAAGAATCAAATTATTATAACTTTTGCCTTCCTTAAGGCAGTGCATTACTAATGCATTTAGCAAAAAAAAAAATTATTATAACTTTTTCATTTATATGTTTTCAATTGTAAATACTTTATTGGAGTAAATTTATTTCAAAAGTGTTTGTTTAGTCAATACCATCATAAGGAGTCAAATATTAAATTTCAAAAACTATGCTCACCACGTTAGGAACCAAGTTAGGAATTGGAGATCATAACTCCAGTATTAGTAAGATTGATTTCAAGCGACAAATTCAAAACGTTAAAATTGATTCGCATCGTTGTTTGAAGCCATAGAAGATCCTTGTTGAAGTCTACTGTCTACTGTCTGTTGGGGTCTACTTTCCCTTTCGTCATTATGAGCTTAATTGTCCGTTTGCTGAATTATTGTAAGGTCTTTCTCTAGCTTTAAATTTATGTTGACTTGAGAAGGTGATTTCATATAGACTATAAGTGTTAATCATCAGACTGTTAATTTGGTTAATAATTTAAGACTATCAAGAAAAAATCTCGGATGCATGTGGATCTTTGAAAGGAAGTAAATTATTTATAATTGTCAATCATTTTTCTTGAAGGACATATAATTGTCAATCTTGCTTCCAAATTTTTTTGTTACATTTTCTAGTTCGGAACTGATTTCTCACAGGATTGGTTAATAATTTAAGACTAGCAAGAAAAAATTTCGGATGCATATGGATCTTTGAAAGAAAGTAAATTATTTATAATTGTTAATCTTGATTCCAAATTTTTTTTATTACATTTTCTAGTGTGGAACTGATTTATCACAGGAATGGTGTCTGGAAACATTTATATCAATAGCAATATATATATGATGAGGGATCCAATTACATCATTTTATGGTGACACATCTTGACACTATATTTTTATAAGTTATTTTGCAATTTTAAAATTCAAATAGTTGATCCGAACTGTTCAACGTAATGTCCATATTAAATGTGCTTGGAGATCAAATTTTATATTTTTTTGAAAATTTATTACTATTTATTTAGAATTTTTTAAATTATTGTTTTTCAATGGTCCAGAATTGGTTGAAAACAACAATTTTGTACACATCTTAATAAATACTAAAAAAATTCCAAAAAATGTAAAATTTGGTCTCCAAGCATATTTTAATATGGAAATCATGTTGAACGGTTTGGATCGTATGTTTAGATTTCAAAATCGTAAAAATAACTTATAAAAATATGGTGTCAAGATGTGTCACCATAAAATGGTGTAATTGGATATATATATGCCTGAAGTCCGGAATTAAATTGTGCCATTTCCAAATAATTGTCACTACACTCCTTGAGCGTTTAATTTTTTTTCCTTAGATCACTTCCAATAATCCAATTATCGTATGTGTAATGTATCACTAACTAGGGTTCATATCCACTACAGGATGCTTGTACTTATGTATACTTTCGCATCAAGCAAGTTCCTTGCAATTTCGCCCATATATTATACGGTGTTTTTTTGTTTCTGATAATATTATTCCTCATGAGGATCTCAGAATTCTCTATTTTTCGATTCTGATTGTCTGATCTAAAATAGACATATCTAAATATCATTTTTTTATGATGTCATAACCTCCTAAATGATATCAACAAGTCGATAAGAAATAATGATAGATACACGGATTTATGATGTCGGAGAAGCAAAGAGCAAGGGAGCATTCATTGAGCTTTCAATGACATGCTATGATATCGTGTCCTGTTTTGCTCCTTATCCAAGATTTTTCTCATTTTAAATAGAAAATCTCTTCGAATTCCAGTAGGGCCCACAAATTATTCAGCTTAGACTAGTATAGAATCTAAAATATGCGGTTGCAGTGTTGCGATCGTCAATAGATCACACATTATGATATTTCCCGGATTACCTGAGGATAATGAGATTTATTTCACATTTTTGGTGGATAATGAGATTTATTCCACATTTGAACAGATACACAGCAGATGGTTCAAAAATATTTCTACCTCTTGATTCATAGCGTGGCAATTAGTATAAATTTTTCCTGACCTAACTTGCATGGGGTATATATATTTCAAGTTGGTTAATCATTTTTTTCTTTTTTCACAAATATTGAATGATCAAGTTATTAGTTACTAGAGATAAGAGCTCCACTAAAGGTAAAAGATGGCCTCTAATAACGGTTTTCCTACCGATATTTGTCAACACGAGAGAACAAATACTTTCAAACTGCTAGCAGAGGAGGAACATCCTCTAGCGGTTCCAAATAAAGAACCGCTAGAGAAGTATATGTACACTGCACATTGTACACGGATTTGGCAATTTTATATAAAAACCGTGTAGAAATTGTAATTTTTTGGAAGCCCAAAATATCTGTGTGATCTCTACACGGATATTTATTAAAGAATAAGTGTAGAAAGCCATGAGAGAGCTACACGGACGTTTATTAGGAAATTTACACTGTTTATTGTTTAAATAACTGTGTAGAAAGCCTTGAGAGAGCTACACGGATATTTAATTAAAGAACCGTGAAGAAAGGTAGGAATTGTACACGGATATTTATTTAAATAACAGTGTAGAAAGCTTATAAGAGCTACACGGACGTTTAATAAAGAGTCCTGTATAAAGATAGAAATTGTACACGGTTTTATTTGGTTTAAATAACAGTGTAGAAAGCTTTGAGAGAGCTACACGGACGTTTAATAAAGAGCCGTATAGAAAAGTTATTTTAGGGTTTTGGTTATATAAAATGCCTTCTCCTTTTAGCGTCGTTTTGATCAATTAATACTCTCTCTCTCTGTTGGTTTGATTTCTGCGCACAAAGAGGCCAGATCTGAGATCTTAATTTAAAGTTAATTTGTATCTCTCCTCTCTATCTTGATAAGGTTTTCTCATCTCTATCTCGCTAAGATTTTCTTGGTAAGGTTAGTCATGTATATATACTTCTCTTTTTTTTGTGCCGAATTCTCATATTGGCACAAAGTGTTTTTTAGTTAAAAATAAATATATAATTTGTAATAGTTCTTCAGGTTTTTTGACTTATTGCCGAACCAAGGTCAAAGTAGCTTCAACTTCATCTTTCATCTGCGGTGTGGATTTTCTTGCTTCGGAGAAAGAGATAGCGAAGTTGGTCTCGCCCGCTGGCTTCGAGTGTTCATACCTTCCTGTCAGTGGTACTTTTGAATAGGAATAGCAGGAGTGGAAAAAAATGAATATATCTCGGCAATCAAAAAAATGATTTTCTTTTGGTGCCAAATTCTCATCTTGGCACAAGAAAAAAGAGAAAAAAAATTGATTTTTTTTGGTGCCCAATTCTCATCTCGGCACAAGAGAAGAAAAAAAAAATTGATTCTTGGTGCCGAATTCTCATCTTGGCCCAAGAAAAAAAAAATTGATTTTGCCCAATTCTCATCTTGGCACAAGAGAAGAAAAAAAAATTGATTCTTGGTGCCGAATTCTCATCTTGGCACAAGAAAAAGAAAAAATTGGAAAAACAATAATTCTATACCGATAGTTATACAGATATTTAACTAAAGTCTGTGTACGAAGAGATATAAAATAATAATATAAGAGAGCTACACGGATATTTAACTAAAAGTCCGTGTAGCTCGGTTATATGGAGAGCGACACTGGCAATCAATCGTACACGGTTGTTTATGTAATAATCCGTGTAGCTATCTTATAATCGCACATGGGTAAATATCCGTGTATATTTATTTAAGGATTTATACACCCTCACAGCGTACACGGCAGGAAATCCGTGTAGCTCCTCCATTTATGTCCGTGTGCAATCTCCATTTCTGTAGTAGTGGTTGCTCAGCGCACCCTCACAAAGAGAGTAATAACTTTAACAAAACTTTAACCGGCCATAAGTTTTTGTAGGAAACTCTGTTTTCAACCTTCTTTACTAATTTGGGAAGCTCATGAAGAGATGATATCGATTTATCACGGGCATAAGTCGCCTTCGATGGGAAGCTGACGCATTAAGAATTGCAAAAAAAAAATCATTTGGGGCTTCAAAACTGCAGTTGAAGTTTCTAATTAATAACAGTAAGTTATAAAACTAATTTCAACAAAAAAAGTACATTCATTATGACAACGAGTAGCAATGTCACACTATTTCAAAAGAAAAAACTGATTAGACAAATAGTCCTTGTAAGTTATAAAACTGATTTCAACAAGAAAAAAAACTATCTTCATTATGCCAACGAGAAGAAAATGACACACTATTTCAAAATAAAAAAAAACATATGAGACAAATAATCCTTGTAAGTTAAAAAAAACAGAGCTCAAATCGATCTACCTTTACCAAGTTGTTGAAAGACCGAAATCAGGGAGAACCGGCTAGCGCTTGAGAGAATCAGATCTAAGAGAAGCATCTAGAGTTTGAGAGAAACGGCTAGAGTTTTTGAGAATTGGAGGCGAAAGAAGATAGGAGGCGAGAAGGGTCTGGTTGTCGGTATTGGGAAGGACGCAGCTGTAGGAGTCGAGGGAAAAGATGATCTAGACGAGGAAGTGGGAACGGTTTATGTGAGGAGCAGGAACTTAGTGAAAATTGTAGAAATTTTGGTTTAAGCTAGAATTCAAAATGGTCTTCTTCTATCGATTCCAAGTGTAGGACCGATAGAAAAAGTTGACAAACTTATTATATCAGTTCTATAGTAAAAAAAACCGAGAAAAGAAGGACCCGATAGAAGAAGATAACCTTCTTGTATCGGTTCTAAGTGAAGATTCCATTTTTGTACTTTCGGTTTTGACCAAAAAATTGCTTCAAACTGTAAGAAATTGAGCATTAGATGATTCCATTTTTGTAGTAGAGTTTGTATGGGAAACCTCAATTTTCGTTTAATATAAACATAAAGTTCGAAATAGTTTGTAAAAATACAATTATACTAGTATAAGCCAATTAAAAAATTTATTTTGAAAATTTACAAGATAACATATGATAAGTAATTAGACCCTTGAAACTTCTGCATTATCATCATATTCGAGACTAAATAAGTATCAGATTAGCTGAAATGCGTTATTTCAATATAACTTGTGAATAGTCGATGAAAAGTTCCAAAGTAATTACAACGTTGCACTAGAAATAGAAATTTTCGGCTCAGAAATTTGTGGCTCAAGAAATAAGATTTTCTGCTCAATATTACTCTCCCCTTGAGAAGGAAACTCATTATTTTGGAAATATGGCTCATCTTCTAAACAATCAACATCCATTGTTATATATGTTCGGTTTGTAATGGGGTGGTGGCATCTATATCCCTTTTGTTTTGTTCCATATCCAAGGAATACACATTTTTCTGCACAAGGACCTAGTTTCGTTCTTTTTATTCTTGTGGATGTGTATATAAACCGTACAACCAAAGAAAGGGGGAGTCCTACTGGCCTCGATATATGGATAGACTTAGGTGATGAAGATGTACAATTTTTCTCCTCCCTCCTCGTACTACATTTCTCCTAAGACATGAAGTGGCATATCGAAGGAGGGAAGTTATGGAGGTGATTTGAACCCAAACCCATTTAGAAAAAAAGAATATGAACCCAATTTCTCCCTACTCCTGATTCCAATCCTGACTATGCCACTTCATGTCTTAGGCCAACTGATGGTAAATGGGCGTTGGTAAATGCGTTTATTGTAGTAGTGAATCTTTTTCAGAAATTTTTTGACCCCAAGATTAGAAAATAAAGGGAGAGGTTGACTTGGTCTAAGATTATTTCTTCTTTCATTTTGAATTCGAAAGGGAAATTTTAACTACCTTATTGTCTACTGTAAGAAATTTCAAAGGCTCCATAGTTCCACTAAATACGGATAATAGCAAAAAATGGTTGTTAATTAGAGTGGGCTGCAGTAGAGTTTGATAATGAAAATTATGATATTAAAAAAAAAAATTGTGAACATTGATGAAAAGTGTGGCTGATTATTTTTCTTGCAAACTAGTGACATTAAAAATAGTGGTATATGAATGTATGGCTGGCCGTCCTTGATATTGCTTTTCACTCTATAATTAATTAAGCGCGTCAAAATCTATAGGAAGAGAGGAAAAGAAAGCTTCAGCCTTTGGGTTTTAGGTTTTTTGAGAGGTTTTTAGCAGAGACACTCGAAATCTAATTGCAATTAAATATCCGACTCACTCGAAATAAACAGAATCCGATTCACTTAAATGATAATTTTGCAATGAAAAAAAAAATCATACATGGTTGAGGAAAAATTACACATTTTTTAATTTTTTTTTGCAAATGAACCCATAGGGTTTTGCGCGAAAAAAGCTCATACATACCCACACAATCATTTAAAACTCAACCTGTACTAAAGTCACCAATATTTATACGTGGTTTGTTTAGAAAACCGTGTAGAACTTGTGATCATACACGGTTTATTTGTTTTAACCTGATTTTAATCTTTAAATTTTTATGAAATTAAATTATGCAGAAGTAGAATACGGAAGGTCTTCTTAGATATATTTCATACACGGTTAATTTGTTGGAGCTCATTTATACACGGTTAAATTAGCCACATGCAATTGTATACAATTTTTTCCAATCATACATGGTTGCTTAATAAAGAACCGTGTAAGAATGTTCGAGCACAATTATACATTGTTCTATTTTAGTTAACCGTGCATGAATGTTGGAGCATATTTTCGGATGAACTCCTTCTTGATTTACACACAAATTTAGTGGAAGTTTCTCCTATCCGTATATGATTAGCGTTTTTGTAGTAGTGCGAAACATATTAATTTGATTTTGTCTCCTATTCTTTTTTCGACATTTTCCATAATTAATTTTTGTAATTATTTTACACAGTTTCGGAAGGATTTAAAAAAAACAAAAACACAACACGACTCTATTTCGACAAGGCTAAACGCTGGGTGTGAATCTGTACCGTACTAATATCTATATTGTGTTCGTGGACCTAACATTTGCTCACACGGCAAGGTAACATTAAAAGTGGATTGGAATTATAAAATGGAACAAAAAATAAACATTGACTCTTTCAAAATTGTTGTATAGGAATGTATGGCTGGCTGGTTTTGAGCCTTTAATATTGCTTTTTCATTCTATTATTAAGAGCGTCAACTCGAAGAGGTCATGATCATATTGGAAAGGTCAGTATAAAATTAAAAATAATTCACAAAAATTAATTTAGTATAAAGTCAATTAGTCAAAATTAGAAGGTTAATAAATTAATTTTAGTGCATTCGTTTTTTTAACGTTTGTTGACCGCTTGACTTTATATTAAATTACTTTGAATGTTTTAAATTTTCACATGTAGACACATCACTCGTAAGGTAGGCGGATTTCAACGGTTCGGATTTATCATTTAAAACCGATTTGATTAGTTTTGGAGTTAAGCTCACCAAACACTTTGGTGAGCTTAAGAACACCCTAGTTCTACTCTAATTTTAATATTATGTTTGTATTAATAAGTGAATTTGACAAATTCCGGGACTGGAACTAAATCCCGTACTGAGGGATTCTTAGATCTCTCACCTGTTCCACTTTTACGTGGGTTCTAGAAAATAATAAGCCTGAAAATGAGCACGAATAGAAGGGACATGGATCAAGAGGTCAACGAGCGGAGGTCATGAAGGAGCGCCTAAGCAAAGATCATGAGTAAGAGTGAGCGGAAGGATCCATATTTTTATGGAATGTCACTTATGTTCATTTTTAATTTTGTACGTTTATTTTCTAGTAATTTGATACACTTAGAACAAGTTTGTTGGCATTTTTCCAACCATATATCTATAGTGATAATTGTTGTAAGCCTTTTATATTGTGAAATTACTGTTGGCGTTTATTGATATTATTGATAATGTATGTGATGTGCACACGCGCTTACGTGTAAATACGTGGTGGGTTGTTTCGGAGTGTGACATTTATTGTACGATCTGTGTGTAATGAAAGAAACACAAAATTTTCCACGTCATCGATCTGTATCTTCTTGTTAGAATGCATTTCTATCTATCTTTTCTAATATAGTTCTATATTTTCTAAAGCACCACTTTCCTTTAGTCATATATCTCTATAAGACACCTCTTCTAAACAGATGAGGCAAGGGTGCATGAGAGGTAAGGCAATAGAGATAGTATCTTCATCGAGAAAGTCATGGAAGACAAAAAACACTTTAAACCAGCATAACTTTTTTCTTAAGTGTCTGATTTCAGCATACATACAATTAATGGGACGATGAAAGACAAACTTAAACTATCAACACATGCAAGTTATATATTTGTCAAAATATTATAAACTATTATTTTATTTTAACTTCACTGTTAAAATGGTTCGAAATCTTGAACAAATCCTAATATTTTACAATAATGTTAAAGGAAATTTGAATCCCTCCGGCCCCATATATATTGGAGGGATCCAAATACATCATTTTATGGTGACACATCTTGACACCATATGTTTATAAGTTAATTTTGTAGTTTCAAAATCCAAACAGTTGACCTGAACCGTTCCACATCATCTCCATATTAAAATGTGATTGGAGACAAAATTTTAAATTTTTTTGAAACTTTTTTAGTATTTAATAAGATGTGTACAAAATTACTATATAATTTTGGATCATTGAAAAACAACAATTTTCAAAAATTCTAAATAAATAGCAAACAATTTTCAAAAAATGTAAACTTTGGTCTCCAAACACAATTTAATATGGAGATCATGTTGAATGGTTCGGATCGACTATTTTAATTTTAAAATCACATAAATGACTTATAAAAGGCATGTTTTACTTCATGCTCACATTTTTTTAGAATTGTTGAAAATCGTTGTTTTTGACGGTTCATAATTTTCTGAAAAACAACGATTTCTAAAATAAAGTTCTCTTGCATTGAAATGTTGATTAATATTACTCGCGTGTAAGCAAATTAATATACAGATGCATAGCAAATTATATTCATAGAATGAGAAAGAAAAACAAAAGAAAAATTATTTCTGAGTTGGAGTGGAGGGTCGCCTTGGTTTGCAATGGATCATTTATCGGATTTGCTGTGTCGATGGTCTGTTGTGATACATCCATAGAGATAGGTTGTGGATCGGAAACTTAAAATTGACTAAGTATTTTGTGAACATAAAATCCACAGAAAGAAAAGTCACACTTGTTACCTATCAGAATGTTTACTGTCCGTTTGGGTCTGCTTTCTCTTCATTAAGAGCTTGATTGGTACGTTTACTGAATTATTGTATGATCTTTCTCTAGCTTTAAATTTGACTAAGTGTTAGCCACCAGACTGTTCGGTTAATAATTTATGACAATCAACAAAAAACCGCGGATGCATGTCGATCTTTGAATAAAGTAAATTATTGATAATTGCCAATCTTGCAACCAAATTTTTTATTATATTTTTTCCTGCGGAACATGCCTGAAATCCTGAATTCAAGTGTTCCATTTCTTAATCCTAGCATTCTATCGTATGTGGAAATGGCAAAAGCCTTATTTTGTAGCCAAAAAGTAGGAAAAAATTGATAAAAATAATTTGTAAAAAAACTATGTTAATTAAGACAATATTATACTCAAATAATCTACTAACTATATAATGTATTACAAACATTACAAATAGAACACACTTTTATTGCCAAAAGCTATGCCGAGCTGGCTGGATCATCTCATCGTCCTTTATATTAAAATACTAATGGAGATATTATTGTACAGAGCCAAAAAATAAAGACATTATTGTAGTGTCACATGCAAGAACACTAGCAGCGCATTACTAATTGTCTTTGATTTAACCATCCTTTTTTGTAAATGCATTAAATCAAATTGATGCATGGGGTCGGTACTAGATTTCTTTCTCACTATTTTTTTACTCAATTCTTTCTGTAATAGCTCAGATGTAACCTCCCAAAATTTGGGTTTTTTTGTGATAAATTAATACATGCCTAAGGGCCTTTCACTAAAAAAAAATATATGTAAAGTTGAAAAATAGTAAAATTTAGAAGGGTCGGATTGTAATTTTCCTCAAATCCAAAGTCAAATAAAGATAATCCAGCCAGCTCGGCATATTTTTGTTAACTAAAATAAACATTGATACACAGTTAATCATATCTATTCAATTTTCTTGAAAAACGATTAACCCAAAGTCAAATAAAGATAATCCAATTCACTTAAATGATAATTTTGCAATGAATAAAAAAAACTCATACATGGTTGAGAAAAATTTACACATTAACAGTGTCTAATGAGAAGAGGTGTTTGTCCGAAAAAAGCTCATACATACCAACACAATCATTTAAAACTCAACCGTGTACTAAAGTAACAAATATTTGTACATGGTTTCTTAATACTAAACCGTGTACGATCATACAAAATCATAAACGGTTAGTTAGTCAAAGGAAGTGCATGATTATAGGGAAGTCGAAGAGACATTTCTTGGCTAAACAAACAGGGATGAAAAACCAAGCATACCTATCGACATTTGTACACGGCTAGTTTAGAAAACTGTGTACAACTTGTGATCATACACAGGTTATTTGTTTTAACCGTATTTGATTTTAATATTTAAATTTTTATCAAATTAAATTATGTAGAAGTAGAATACGAAAGGTCTCCTTACATATATTTCATACATGGTTAAATTGTTGGGGCTCATTTATACACGGTTAAATTAACCACAACTGTATACAATTTTTTCCAGTCAAACACGGTTGCATAATAAAAAACCGTGTAAGAATGTTGCACAACTATACATGGTTCTATTTTAGTTAACTGTGTATCAATGTTTGAGCTTATTTTTGGATGAACACCTTCTTGCTTTACACACAAATTTAATGCAAGTTTCTCCTATCCGTATATGATATACCATGTATGATTAGCGTTTTTGTAGTAGTGCGGAAAATATTAATTTGATTTTATCTCCTATTCTTTTTTGGACATTTTCTATTTTTCCATTTTTTAATTATTTTACACATTTTCGGAAGGATTTAAAAAAAAACACAGCACAACTCTATTTCGATACGGCTAAACGCAGGGTGTCAATCTGTACCGTGTTAATATCTATATTGTGTTCGTGGACACATATTATGGACAACAGGCGCATATTCGAACTCAAAAGGACATAACATCTGCTAACACGGCACATAATTATGGACAACATGAGCATATTCGAACTCAAAAGAACTCAAAATTACAGGACAGAAAATAAAAAAAGCTAGGAGACAGCAAAGAACGTTAGGTACACTTAGGATGCGTGCTAGAACGTTAGGCACGGTTAAGATGAGTGCTAGAATGATATGTATGGTTAAGATGCATGATAGAACGTTAGGTACGGTTAAGATGCTTGCTAGTTAGATAAAAGGTGGGGGCTGATTATTTTGCGATTATTATTACAAAATAGTGGCATTAAAAGTAGTTTGTATTTATAAAAAGGAACAAAAGCATCCATTGACTCATTCAAAATTGTTGTATAGGAATGTATGGCTGGCTGGCTTTGTGCCTTTAATTTGATAGTGTTTTTTCACTCTATAATTAAGCGCGTCATTTCGAAGAGGTTATCGTTTTGAAAAGGTCAGTATAAAATTAAAAATAATTGACAAGAATATTACTACATAAAGAGCCTCGAGCTGCAGTAACAGTTCATCTATTTTATTAAAAGTAATTAAGGCTATCTATGAATATGATGAAGAACACAAAAAGAAACAAGTTCCAAGTAGGAGGTACCCTATCCACTGGGGTGGTGATGATACTAATTACTCAACTTCTTCTCCTTCTCCACTTCAAAACCACTGAATCTGCGAAGAATACCCTCACTTTGCCTGGGTGCCCAGAGAGCTGCGGTGGAATTCCCATCCCTTACCCTTTCGGAATTGGCAACAATTGCTCCCTGTCTGATGAATTCAATGTCCCTTGCGACGCAACTTACAATAATGGTACACCTACACCTTACCTTGGTTATTTTCAGATTATGAATATAAGCCCGTCCTTGGGCGAGGCACGTGTAAGCAGCTTTCTATCTTCCCAGTGCTATAACACCACAACAAAGAAAGAGGATGTTAATACTGGGGGATTTCTCTTTGGTGCGACATCGCCATTTTGGTTCAACACTGAGAAGAACAAATTTACAGTCATTGGGTGTAATACACTTGCCTATCTCCTCCTTGACTTGGGTTATAATTACTCAGTGGGGTGCCTTTCTTCGTGTGATAGCCTAGATACCTTGAATAAGTATGGATCCTGTATCTCTGGAATTGGCTGTTGCCAGACAGCTATCCCCAAAGAAACAAACTCCATCTATTCACACTTTGATGAAAGATACAACAACTCGGATGTGTATCATTTCAGTCGTTGCAGCTATGCTATGGTGGTGGAGGCGGCTCAGTTCAAGTTCGACACAACTTACATCACTACTGACTGGCTGAGTTCAAGTTCGAAACAAGGTCCGCTCTCTTACTTTCCAACACTGCGAATGGTGCTCAACTGGGCCATAGGAAATACGACATGCGACATGGCACAGAAAAACAAATCCACCTTTGCATGCAGAAGCGATAACAGCATTTGCTTGACTATTAGTGGTCATGGTTATCTCTGCAACTGCTCCGATGGTTATGAAGGCAATCCTTACCTTCATGGTGGCTGCCAAGGTCTCTCTCTCTCCTTCTCTTGCTCTCTTTTATTTTTATATATATATTGTTTTAATCATTTGCAGTGGCTGCAATGATCAACTGCCCAGCTTATATAGAAGGAGAAAATAAAAAGAAATCAAAAAATATTGTTGTAGTAATATGTAGGCTTATGGATATTGTGTTATATTCATGCAGATATCGACGAATGTGAATACCAAAATGCATGCTCCAAGCCAGGAAAGTGTCACAATTTTGAAGGAGGATATCGTTGCTCTTGTCCTTCAGGTTGGCGTAGTAATCATAACAATCCGAGAGATTGCGATCTCAACATTGCGCTTCTTGTAGGTACGTTGTTAATTTTTCAGGATAATAGTATTCATGGTTTTGAATGTTGTTACTTGTTACAAATGTAGAAATGGAGAGCAAGGATTTACTTTTTAGGAAAAAATGAATAATAAAGCTCGGTGAAACTAAGTGTTGCCTAGAACGGAAAAATCTGACAACAATAGAACTTCTGAACTTGTCGAAACTACACCATATCTATCACAATAAAAGTATATCAAAAACAAATATATGTAGCAATAAAAGACAATTTACTCATATAATTAACCAGCGTAATCTAAATAAAAGTATATCAAAAATATATATATGTAACATGTTCGATGGAGAAAGAAAAAAATAGAACAAACATATTATATCGTGGATAAATAAAAAAAAACATAATTTAGTGTAAATTCACTACATTTCTTAAAAAAAAAAAATAGATCGTAGAAAAAGGAAAACGGCAAGACATATTTTTATTGACAAAAGATATATTAGCCACCATATATAGGTTCAAATATTATCGAATCAACAATTGTTATTTTCTCAATTGTACGTCAATAGTAAATATTAGAAGTTCCGGAAGTAAATCATTGACCAGCCCCAAAACATATCGGGTTTGGTCGAAACATAGCACGTTAATTTACCTGATCCATTATGTACTTTCATTTATTTTTGAAGAATTCTTTACTGGCAAAAAGATTTTATTTTAACTTTTTCAGCTCTCTTTCTAATTGGTATCCTTTAGTAGGGGTGCCAATGACTATTTCATTAAATTAACGGCTAAGAAAAAAAATTTGTTTTGTTTGCTTATTGGGTAAGGGTACATGTAGCAACTATTTTGTATATGTTATTCTATTGGTAAATGATAGATATATTTTACATGATATTTTTTATTGTTAGGTATAATTTTATAATATTTATTATTATTAAGAGAAAGATTGTACAATATATTATATTAATTTTAATTAATAATTTATCCATTTTTAAATAATAGGATCAATAATTATTGATATAATCCTGAGTTCAATTATATATCTATTTATAAGATTAGAGTACAAATAAGGCTAATTTTAGACGAATACGGAAATAAAAATTTCTCCAACCAACCCATATACCGTATTCATTGACACCCTTAGTAGTATTAAGGACTTGAATTTTATTGTCCAATTTTGCTTCAGTAAAGGGTGTTTTTAATGAAATAAGTTGGAGGTTGTTTACAATTGTGTAAATGGCCTATAAAATGAAGCCAGCAATTAAATTTGTCCTCAGCAAAATACTTTATTTTCTCAAATAACCTAAAATATAAAATAAAAGCATTTTTAAGGGATAAAATTCTTAATTAGATATGTGAAGCTTTAACTTCTTAATATTGACAGTAGACATATGCATACTTATAAGAAGTCTGAATAAATGCCAACTCAATTGACCTTTACAACAATGAAAGAGACAGAGAAACAACGATGTGATTATCCAATATTGGAATCTAAAGCACATACTGCTGCTCAATTATTCTTACCAAAATGATTGATTAGCAATTATATCAAGGTGAATTGAAGTTGGATATGTGCGTGTCAGCACATGCTTCTGCATGCAAGCCGCGGCCAAGGCAAAATATGAAAAAGAAAAACAGAGAGCGAGAGGGCACACACGAGAGAGAGGGAGATCCAGGTCTAGGGGCATATCCAAAAGATTACATACAGAGGTTCCATAACATGTCGCCTTTAACTAAAAACTAAAAGATAAAACATATATACCACTAGGTATGACATTGATCAGAATGAAGTTAATATAAATATACAATTAGTAACTAGGAGCAATATTTTCTTAAATATTCATACGGAAAGTTAAAGCATTTTTCCCCAATATATTGCAGGAATTGCTACTAGTATTGTTGCTGTATTACTTCTTGGGATTGTCATATATGTGCTCCTGGAGAGGAGAAACCTTTCAAAAGTAAAAGAGAAGTACTTTCAACAACATGGGGGATGGATTCTGTTCGAAAGTATTAAATCAAATCAAGGGTACAGTTTTACAATCTTCACAAAGCAACAACTAGACCTGGCAACAAACAATTTTGACAGTTCAAATATTCTTGGCCATGGGGGCCATGGCACTGTCTACAGAGGAACTCTAAGAGATCAAACAGTTGCCATTAAAAAGTGTAAGATAGTTGATGAGAGCAAAAATAATGAATTTGGAAAAGAAATGCTTATTCTCTCACAAATTAACCACAAGAACATTGTAAAAATACTAGGTTGTTGTCTAGAACTCGAGATTCCTATGCTCGTATACGAGTTCATCCCAAATGGTACTTTGTATCATTATATCCATTACAAAAAGCAAGGATCACACATTTCTCTCATAACTCGTATAAGGATTGCATATGAATCAGCTGAAGCACTTGCCTACTTGCACACTTCAGCATCTCCTCCTATTTTCCATGGAGATGTGAAATCTGCAAATATTCTCTTGGACCAAAATTACACGGCAAAGGTGACCGATTTTGGAGCCTCAATACTAGCTCCGACAGATGAAGCACAATTCGTCACACTTGTCCAAGGAACGTGCGGGTACCTTGATCCAGAATACATGCAATCTTGCCAACTGACAGACAAAAGTGATGTATATAGCTTCGGTGTAGTTCTTGTGGAGCTTCTAACCAGCAAGCCCGTAGTTGATTTTGGCGCCCCAGAAGAAGAGAGGAATCTTTCATCACGCTTCCTCTCTGCTTTGGGAGAGAACAAAATGCAAGAGCTTCTAGATGATGAGATTAAACATGAATATGACATGGATTTAATCAGGGCAGTTGCTGAACTTGCTAAGAAATGTTTAAGTATGAAGCGAGAAGAGCGACCTGTGATGAAAGAAGTAGCGGAAGAGCTTCTTCGGATAGGCAAGCTTAAGCAGGATCCTTGGAGACAAGAGTACAATCCCGAAGAAATGGAGACTCTGCTCAGTGAACAATCCCAACATGACATAGAGATTGAGGATACGAGCAATTATTTCGTTATAGATAAGGAGGCGGAGGAGAGCATTGCCATGGGTCGTTAATTACCATTCATTTTTTTACCAAGTGTTGTCCTCACAATGACATATACATATCTCTTGCCCTATTTATGTCTGTTGTATATTTTATTTACTCAATAATTTGTCATTTCTATCACTTTTATATTTATGTAGTCATTGTGGTTTCCTGTATAGTATTATGTTATTCAAAATGCTTTCCCTTAATATTTTTCCTAGTGTTAATGTATGGTTTTCTTCTTGCTTCAGTTTGTATAATCCTTTCAGCTTTCTTCTAATGTATAATTGTAATTGGTTCCAAGATATGTAATTGGAAATAAAATAAATCCAAATATAGACTATTTTTAAAGCTAATATGATATTATGATGTAATGTGCTTGATTGTGACCTCTACACAGAATTATCTTTGAACAAAAGAATATCAAATTTAAGGCCCTTGGCGTGGACTAGTGCTGTTATTTTTTTTAGTTGAATTATTGAAAGGGAAGGAGACAAGGGAGTAGAAGGGTTTCCTATCTTGAAGCAGAAATGGCAACACCACATATTGCACTGTCCCATTATCGGATGGTAATTACCACCATATGTTTGTGTGCTCAACAAACAACCAAATTTCGTTGTGTTATGGTCATTGGATATAAATGAGATGTTCTTTTGGTTTTCCATAAACCCCTAAGCCAATCTATGTCATTGACTGTCAACTAAATTCAAGGGGAGATTTCATATATGCCCCTCAAAAAAATTCAAAATTACATATCCCCCCTTCTAGAATTTATAATATTGTATTTATCCCTCTAAATTCTAAAAACTCACAAATTTATCCAATTTATTTTATTTTCTATTAAAACTTCTTTTAAATTTAAAGTTCACATTTTACTTTTTCAATTGGTCAGTTTTCAATGACAAATGGTTCATTTCTCTAATTGTGATGCATACACTTGTGTGGAGTGTGCACGGCATATTTTTGTTGGTTGTATATTTTATTTTGGCAATAATTTCTAAGTACTATAGATTGTATTATGTTGTTCAAAATGTTTTCTCTTGGTATTCTTCTTATGAGTTATTAATTTATGAATTTCTTCTTGGTTCAGTTTATATAGTTCCGTCAGCTTCCTTCTACATGTACAATCGTAGTTGCATTCAAAGGTATATTAGGGGAAATAAAATTTATCCTAATATGGATTAATTCTACTTTGTATTTTATCATGATCCATAGAATTAACTTGCTTGTGACCCTTGCACAGACTTATCCTTGAGCAAGCTAGTGTTATTTTTTAAAAGTGAATTATTGAAGGGGGTGGAAACAGAGTACAAGGGTTTGCTTTCTACACTAGTGGAAAAACAGAAATCAGGATCGGCCTATCTGGATCGGTTATATGGACACCCGATCCTAATAAGTATCTGGATCGGTTTATTTAAAAAAACCGATCCTAAAAACTATTCAGATCGGTTTTTAGTAACAACCGATCCTAGTTTATTACTATTAGGATCGGTTTTTTGTGGAAACGGATCCTGATACTATCAGGATCGGTTTTATTTTAGAACCGATCCTAATAGTTCAATCATTTGGATCAGTTTTTAGTAAAAACCGATCCTGATAGTATCAGGATCCGTTTCCAACAAAAACCGATCCTGATAATTAAAATATCTCAAATAAATCTTATTAATTGAAATATATCATAAAATAGCATCTGGATCGGGTCTATACATAATAACCGATCCAGATAACTTAAATACATCTAACAAATGAAATATATATCAGAAAATAGCATCAGGATCGGTTTTTAGCAATAAAACCGATCCAGATACTATCAGGAACGGTTTTATTGCTAAAAACCGTTCTTGATAATTTTTTTTTTTTTTTTTTTTTTTTTTTTTTTAAGGTAGCATGGTAAAACCTGGCCAGCTTTCAAGTACGTTTTTTTTTTTTTTAAAGAGGTTTATAATTAAATTAATTTCTTTAAAGAGGTCAAATTAAAGATATTTCATTCCCTATGTACATCCTATATATGAACCGTCTGATCAAATTCGAATCAATATGGTCTTGGTCTAACCATATATATTTTGTTATCTCAGGTAATATGAATTCGTTTCCATTTGTTCATGACATCAATTAAGCAATTAATTTTATGGTATTAATTTATAAATAACAAATAAATAATTAAACAAACAATTATACAAACACAAACAAGTTGTTTATTTTTTTTTAAATAATCTCTGGTTATATATATATATCTCAGATAACTTAAATACATATAACAAATGAAATATATATCAGAAAATAGCATCTGGATCGGTTTTTAGCAATAAAACCGATCCAAATACTATCAGGAACGGTTTTATTGCTAAAAACCGTTCTTGATAATTTTTTTTTTTTTTTTTTTTTTTTTTTTTTTTAAAGGTAGCATTGTAAAACCTGGCCAGCTTTCAAGTATTTTTTTTTTTTTAAAAGAGGTTTATAATTGAACTAATTTCTTTAAAGATGTCAAATTAAAGATATTTCATTCCCTATGTACATCCTATATATGAACCGTCTGATAAAATTCGAATCAATATGGTCTTGGTCTAACCATATATATTTTGTTATCTCAGGTAATATGAATTCGTTTCCATTTGTTCATGACATCAATTAAGCAATTAATTTTATGGTATTAATTTATAAATAACAAATAAATAATTAAACAAACAATTATACAAACACAAACAAGTTGTTTATTTTTTTTTAAATAATCTCTGGTTATATATATATATCTCAGATAACTTAAATACATATAACAAATGAAATATATATCAGAAAATAGCATCTGGATCGGTTTTTAGCAATAAAACCGATCCAAATACTATCAGGAACGGTTTTATTGCTAAAAACCGTTCTTGATAAATTTTTTTTTTTTTTTTTTTTTTTTTTTTTTTTTTTTTTTTTTTAAAGGTAGCATTGTAAAACCTGGGCAGCTTTCAAGTATGTTTTTTTTTTTAAAAGAGGTTTATAATTGAATTAATTTCTTTAAAGAGGTCAAATTAAAGATATTTCATTCCCTATGTACATCCTATATATGAACCGTCTGATCAAATTCGAATCAATATGGTCTTGGTCTAACCATATATATTTTGTTATCTCAGGTAATATGAATTCATTTCCATTTGTTCATGACATCAATTAAGCAATTAATTTTATGGTATTAATTTATAAATAACAAATAAATAATTAAACAAACAATTATACAAACACAAACAAGTTGTTTATTTTTTTTAAATAATCTCTGGTTATATATATATTTCTCAGATAACTTAAATACATCTAACAAATGAAATATATATCAGAAAATAGCATCAGGATCGGTTTTTAGCAATAAAACCGATCCAGATACTATCAGGAACGGTTTTATTGCTAAAAACCGTTCTTGATAATTTTTTTTTTTTTTTTTTTTTTTTAAGAACAACTTTGAAAATAAAATAGTATTAGAATCAGTTATTTCAAATAACCAATTCTAATACTATTTTTTTTGTATATGGCATATGGTTCAATTATATGGTTGTTGTATATGTAATTAGTGTGGTGATTAATAGAATATATATATGGTTGTTGTATATGGCATATGGTTCAATTATAAATATTTTTTGATGAAAATTAATGTAATTTACATTATTAAAATTTATGTGATAATATAATTAGTTATTTGACATTGATATTTCATTTTGAAGTCATTTTGACTATTGAATTTTTTTATACAATCATGCATGATGCATCAATGACTTGTGCCATATAATAATATACATAGGACTTGAACCCTTGTTGTGTGGGGTTGTGAAGGAACGAATACGAATATTAGCATTTGGTCGATCGGAACCGTTAAAATGAAAGAATGTCATATTAATTTCACCATTATAAAATTTGATACAATTCGGGATTCGTGTACTAGTTCATCAAAGCAAAACAATATAGCAACATCGCACGGCCGTAAATAATTTACGTTGGATCAAAACTTACAGTTGTCGGGCCTTCGGCACTTTTACGTTATTAATGTTCCATGTTATATCTTGATCATTTTAAAAATTATTACATGTCATTTAATTACAGACCCACCGTTGGATGATCATGCAGAAATGAACGGTCTGCATTCCATTTAACAATTTGATGCCATTAATAATAATAAAATTGTACAAAATTGATCATAGTAGAGTTGATTTGGCCATACAAACACAAATAAATAAATTTGATATTTTTCACATTTTTCTTAATATTTATCTGTGTACATGCATTATCAACAGAAAAGAAAATAAATGGTAGCCGTTTGATGGTTGATAGACCATCAATATGAGTGGGGTTTACCGCAGTGATCTTTCTTATATATAGTATCAGGATCGGTTTTTTATAAAAAACCGATCTTGATACTATTTTTTTTCAAAGTTGGTTCTGCAGCAAAAAAAAAAAAAAAAAAAAAAAAAAAAAAAAAAAAAAATTATCAAGAACGGTTTTTAGCAATAAAACCGTTCCTGATAGTATCTGGATCGGTTTTTTATAAAAAACCGATCCTGATTTTTTTTTTTTTTTTTTGCAGAACCCATTTTGAAAAAAAAATTTATCAAGATCGGTTTTTATATAAAAAACCGATCCTGATACTATTTTTTTCAAAGTTAGTCCCGCCAAAAAAAATTAGTATTAGGATCGGTTTTTTATAAAAAACCGATCCTGGTACTATTAGGATCGGTTTTTTATAAACAACCGATCCTAATGATAACTCCCTATATAACCTGCTTAGGGTTCTTCTTATTTTCATTCCGCGCCTCTCATTTTCAACTTAGCGTCTCTCTCACTGTCTCCGTCTCTCCCTCTGTACTCTTTGTGTCTCTCTCTCTGTCTCCGTCTCTCCCTCTCCTCCGTGTCTCTCTCTCTCTTTCTCTCCGTCTCTTCCTCTCAAAGCCGAGCCTCTCGCACCTCCGGCTCGGCCGATCAACTATTACGGTATTAACTTTATATAATTTTCTCATTATTATGCTTTAAAAACACATTTTTTTGTATTTTTTATTGTAAAATGTTTTTCCATCTAATTGTTACATTTGTTTTTATTTTTAGGATCTTTTTTAATCTCAAGTGATGTGATTGCAAAAGAGGTAATTATTGATTTTTTTATTGTTGTGCTTTACATTAATTGCATAAATGTGTGTTAATTGAAGAAATAGCTCAATTAGTCACTTGTATGTTTGTTAATTAATTTTTTTTGGATTTAAATTTCTTGTTATAATATGTAATGCTTCACAAAACTTTGTATGAACATGAATTTTTTGTAATAATTTAAGATGTGTATGATATTTAATTTATGATGTGTATATGATATTTGATTATTGTTTCTTACTGTGCAAAAAAAAAAATATTTAGGATGCTGGCCAGCAAAATATATATGGAAGCTGGTCAAATAAATAAAAATATTTTTTTTAGCTTCAATAAAACATCAGGATCGGTTATTTTAAACAACCGATCCAGATTACTACTATTATGATCGGTTATTTTTTTAAAAACCGATCCAGATTTCAGATCCTCATTCCAACAAAAAAAAAAGTATCAGGATCGGTTTTATATAAAAACTGATCTTGATAGTTCGTATCTGGATCGGTTTTTATTTAAAAACTGATCTAGATATGAAATTTTTAATAAAAAAAAATATTCGAAAATATTATCAAGAACGGTTTTTATATAAAAACTGATCTTAATAGTTCCTATCTGGATCGGTTTTTATTCAAAAACTGATCTAGATATGAAATTTTTAATAAAAGAAAATATTCGAAAATATTATCAAGAACGGTTTTTATATAAAAACTGATCTTAATAGTTCCTTTCTGGATCGGTTTTTATTCAAAAACTGATATAGATATGAAATTTTTAATAAAAAAAAATATTCGAAAATATTATCAAGAACGGTTTTTATATAAAAACTGATCTTAATAGTTCCTATCTGGATCGGTTTTTATTCAAAAACTGATCTAGATATGAAATTTTTAATAAAAAAAAATATTCGAAAATATTATCAAGAACGGTTTTTATATAAAAACTGATCTTAATAGTTCCTATCTGGATCGGTTTTTATTCAAAAACTGATCTAGATATGAAATTTTTAATAAAAAAAAATATTCGAAAATATTATCAAGAACGGTTTTTATATTAAAACTGATCTTAATAGTTCCTATCTGGAGCGGTTGGTATTCTAAAACGGATCTAGATAACTACTATTAAGATCGGTTTTATGAAAAAACCGATCCTATTAGTTTCTATTTGGAACGGTTCTTTAAAAAATATAAAACCGATCCTGATAGTATCAGTATCGCCTTCATCAGGATCGGTTGGATTCCGTTACTGATATGTGTATATAACCGATCCTGATTCCATATTTTCCACTAGTGCTAGGACCAGAAATGGCAACACCATAAATCGTATTGTACCTTGTCAGAATCAAATCGTAATTACCACCATATATTTTGTGCTCACAAACAATTAAATTCCAAAGCAATCTATGTCATTTACTGTCAAATAAAATTCTATGCCACCATATGTTGTGTGCTTAGCAAACAAATAGCCATGTGCTATGGATATTAGATGTAAATGAGACATGTTATCTTTTGGTTTTCCATAAACCTCAAAGCCAATCTATGTCATTTACTGTGAAATAAAATTCAACGGATACAATATAGAGAAAAAAAAAATGAGGGTCAACTAGAAACTTGGGCAAATCAAAATCGATATATAACAATCTGACTAATCAAAATCTATATATCAAAACTAGCAGGGGCCACCTCTGCATTCAACTTCTTGAATGCTATATGGACAATGTCGTGTACATGGTGACATAGAGAGATCCCGTGAAATACCGTGTCTACCCTTCGTGTGTCTGTTGGTATCGTTAGTTGCTTCAGACAAATTATAGAGAGAGAGGGGAGTGTCAAGTTTGGATGAAGAATGAAAAAAAAAAGCAGCTTGGTGGTTGACCTGAGATTTTCTTACGGAAGCAACTTTTTTTTTTTTTCTAATTTCAAACCCATAGACAGTATGAGGAGCAACTGTATCGTACCAAGCTCACATGGTACAACACTAGAGGCGTTTTCTTTTTTTGCAGTATGGACATAATTTAAAGAAGACCTTAGTCGGTAATAATCATTAATTACATGGATAAGCACCATAAAATTAGATCAGTTCAAAACCAGTTTGAGACCCAAAATGAATGGTACAACATTTGCAACTAGAAACTGTTGAAATTAATTCAGAAATTGATTCTAGAAAATCTGCAGAAATTAAGTTGGTTAGAAGGCATTATGGGCATACCTTTAGATTTCAGCATATATACTTCTTGCTAGTTCTACTACCGTGCAGTTCTTGCGTTCAGCTACACCGTTTTGCTAAGGTGTGTATGGAGTGGTCAGCTGCTGTAGCACCCCTTCTTTCTCACAAAACTGCTTGAATTCTTTTGATTGAAACTCACCACCACGATCTGATCTTAGAGCTTTCAGCCTAGCTCCTGTTTGTGTCTCTGCCATGGCTTTGAATCTTTTGAACAGCCCAAATGCTTCACTTTTATAACTAATAAAATATATCCAGGTCATCTAACTGAGTACAATGCAGTAACATCACCAGCATGCCAAGGTGTATGGTTAAGGCGCTTATTGGAAGAGTTAGATTGCGAGCAGAAAGGTGCAACAATACTCTATTGTGATAATCAGTCAACAATTGCAATTGGTAACAACCCAGTGCATCACAACAGAACAAAGCATTCTTGACTTCATAGAACAAGATTGTGAAGTTCATACGAAATCACAAAACAGATCGTGAGATATCGGCTCTCAAAAATTACCCGAACTTCTGAATGACTGCTTCCGAGCCCAAATTTGCACCTCTGATTAACATACCAAAACACGTTCAAAAATAATAAAAATTTAATGACATGCATTCTTAACTTCATAGAACAAGACTGTGATGTTTTATACAAAATTACAAAACAGATCGTGAGATATCGGCTCTCAAAAATTGCCCGAACTGCTGAAGGAGTGCTTCGGACCCCAAATTTGCACCTTTAACTAACATATCAAAACAATTTCAAAAATCATGAAAATTTACCGATATGCATTCTTCACTTCATAGAACAAGATTGTGAAGTTCATACAAAATCACAAAACAGATCGTGAGATATCGGCTCTCAAATATTGCCCGAATTGCTGAAGGAATGCTTTGGAGCCAAATTTGCACCTCTGATTAGCATATCAAAACACCTTCAAAAATTCTAAAAATTTACCGACATGCATTCTTGACTTCACAGAACAAAGCTTTGATGTTTTATACAAAATCACAAAACATATCGTGAGATATCGGATTTCAAAAATTGCCCAAACTCCTGAAGTAGTGCTTCTGAGTCCAAATTTGCACCTTTGATTAACATATCAAAACACTTTAAAAAATCATGAAAATTTACCGATATGCATTCTTGACTTCAGAGAACAAGATTGTGAAGTTCATACAAAATCACGAAACAGATCATGAGATATCGGCTCTCAAAAATTGCCCAAACTTCTAAAAGAGTGCTTCGGAGCCGAAATTTGCACCTATGATTAACATATCAAAACAGTTTCAAAATTTATGAAAATTTACCAACATGCATTCTTGACTTCATAGAACAAGGCTTTGATGTTTTATACAAAATCACAAAACATATCGTGAGATATCGGATCTCAAAAATTGCCCGAACTTCTAAAAGAGTGCTTCTGAGCCCAAATTTGCACCTATGATTAACATATCAAAACAGTTTCAAAAATCATAAAAATTTACCGACATGCATTCTTGACTTCATAGAACAAGGCTTTCATGTTTTATACAAAATCACAAAACATATCGTCAGATATCGGATCTCAAAAATTGCCCGAACTTCTAAAAGAGAGCTTCTGAGCCCAAATTTGCACCTCTGATTAACATATCAAAACAGTTTCAAAAATCATAAAAATTTACCGACATGCATTCTTGACTTCATAGAACAAGGTTTTAATGTTTTATACAAAATCACAAAACATATCATGACATATCGGATCTCAAAAATAGCCCAAACTCCTGAAGTAGTGCTTCTGAGCCCAAATTTGCACCTTTGATTAACATATCAAAACACTTTAAAAAATCATGAAAATTTACCGATATGCATTCTTGACTTCATAGAACAGGGCTTGTGAAGTTCATACAAAATCACGAAACAGATCGTGAGATCGGCTCTCAAAAATTGCCCGAACTTCTAAAAGAGTTCTTCTGAGCCCAAATTTGCACCTATGATTAACATATCAAAACAGTTTAAAAAATCATGAAAATTTACCGACATGCATTCTTGACTTCATAGAAAAAGGCTTTGATGATTTACACAAAATCACAAAACATATCGTGAGATATGGGATCTCAAAAATTGCCCGAACTTCTAAAAGAGTGCTTCTCAGCCAAAATTTGCACCTCTGATTAACATATCAAAAGAGTTTCAAAAATCATAAAAATTTACCGACATGCATTTTTGACTTCATAGAACAAGACTTTGATGTTTTATACAAAATCACAAAACATATCGTGCGATATCGGATCTCAAAAATTGCCCAAACTCCTGAAGTAGTCCTTCTGAACCCAAATTTGCGCCTTTGATTAACATATCAAAACACTTTAAAAAATCATGAAAATTTACCGATATGCATTCTTGACTTCATAGAACTGGGCTTGTGAAGTTCATACAAAATCACGAAACAGATCGTGAGATCGGCTCTCAAAAATTGCCCGAACTTCTAAAAGAGTGCTTCTGAGCCGAAATTTGCACCTATGATTAACATATCAAAACAGTTTCAAAATTTATGAAAATTTACCAACATGCATTCTTGACTTCATAGAACAAGGCTTTGATGTTTTATACAAAATCAGAAAACATATCGTGAGATATCGGATCTCAAAAATTGCCCGAATTTCTAAAATAGTGCTTCTGAGCCCAAATTTGCACCTATGATTAACATATCAAAACAGTTTCAAAAATCATAAAAATTTACCGACATGCATTCTTGACTTCATAGAACAAGGCTTTCATGTTTTATACAAAATCACAAAACATATCGTCAGATATCGGATCTCAAAAATTGCCCGAACTTCTAAAAGAGAGCTTCTGAGCCCAAATTTGCACCTCTGATTAACATATCAAAACAGTTTCAAAAATCATAAAAATTTACCGACATGCATTCTTGACTTCATAGAACAAGGTTTTAATGTTTTATACAAAATCACAAAACATATCATGACATATCGGATCTCAAAAATAGCCCAAACTCCTGAAGTAGTGCTTCTGAGCCCAAATTTGCACCTTTGATTAACATATCAAAACACTTTAAAAAATCATGAAAATTTACCGATATGCATTCTTGACTTCATAGAACAGGGCTTGTGAAGTTCATACAAAATCACGAAACAGATCGTGAGATCGGCTCTCAAAAATTGCCCGAACTTCTAAAAGAGTTCTTCTGAGCCCAAATTTGCACCTATGATTAACATATCAAAACAGTTTAAAAAATCATGAAAATTTACCGACATGCATTCTTGACTTCATAGAAAAAGGCTTTGATGATTTACACAAAATCACAAAACATATCGTGAGATATGGGATCTCAAAAATTGCCCGAACTTCTAAAAGAGTGCTTCTCAGCCAAAATTTGCACCTCTGATTAACATATCAAAACAGTTTCAAAAATCATAAAAATTTACCGACATGCATTTTTGACTTCATAGAACAAGACTTTGATGTTTTATACAAAATCACAAAACATATCGTGCGATATCGGATCTCAAAAATTGCCCAAACTCCTGAAATAGTGCTTCTGAGCCCAAATTTGCGCCTTTGATTAACATATCAAAACACTTTAAAAAATCATGAAAATTTACCGATATGCATTCTTGACTTCATAGAACTGGGCTTGTGAAGTTCATACAAAATCACGAAACAGATCGTGAGATCGGCTCTCAAAAATTGCCCGAACTTCTAAAAGAGTTCTTCTGAGCCCAAATTTGAACCTATGATTAACATATCAAAACAGTTTCACAAATTATAAAAATTTACCGATATGCATTCTTGACTTCATAGAACTAGACTTTGATGTTTTATACAAAATCACAAAACATATCGTGAGATGTCGGATCTCAAAAATTGCCCGAACTTCTAAAAGAGTGCTTCTGAGCCCAAATTTGCACCTCTGATTAACATATCAAAACAGTTTCAAAAATTCTAAAAATTTACCGACATGCATTCTTGACTTCATAGAACAAGGCTTTGATGTTTTATACAAAATCACAAAACATATCGTGAGATATCGCATCTCAAAAATTGCCCAAACTCCTGAAGTAGTGCTTCTGAGTCCAAATTTGTACCTTTGATTATCATATCAAAACACTTTAAAAAATCATGAAAATTTACCGATATACATTCTTGACTTCATAGAACAAGATTGTGAAGTTCATACAAAATCACGAAACATATCGTGAGATCGGCTCTCAAAAATTGCCCGAACATCTAAAAGAGTTCTTCTGATCCCAAATTTGCATCTATGATTAACATATCAAAACAGTTTCAAAAATAATAAAAATTTACCAACATGCATTCTTGACTTCATAGAACAAGGCTTTGATGTTTTATACAAAATCACAAAACATATCGTGGGATATCGGATCTCAAAAATTGCCCGAACTTCTAAAAGAGAGCTTCTGAGCCCAAATTTGCACCTCTGCTTAACATATCAAAACAGTTTCAAAAATCATAAAAATTTACCGACATGCATTCTTGAATTCATAGAACAAGGCTTTGATGTTTTATACAAAATCACAAAACATATCGTGAGATATCGGATCTCAAAAATTGCCCAAACTCCTGAAGTAGTGCTTCTGAGCCCAAATTTGCACCTTTGATTAACATATCAAAACACTTTAAAAAATCATGAAAATTTACCGATATGCATTCTTGACTTCATAGAACAAAATTGTGAAGTTCATACAAAATCACGAAACAGATCGTGAGATCGGATCTCAAAAATTTCCCGAACTTCTAAAAGAGAGCTTCTGAGCCCAAATTTGCACCTCTGATTAACATATCAAAAGAGTTTCAAAAATCATAAAAATTTACCGACATGCATTCTTGAATTCATAGAACAAGGCTTTGATGTTTTATACAAAATCACAAAACATATCGTGAGATATCGGATCTCAAAAATTGCCCAAACTCCTGAAGTAGTGCTTCTGAGCCCAAATTTGCACCTTTGATTAACATATCAAAACACTTTAAAAAATCATGAAAATTTACCGATATGCATTCTTGACTTCATAGAACAAGGCTTTGGTGATTTATACAAAATCACAAAACATATCGTGAGATATTGGATCTCAAATATTGCCCGAACTTCTAAAAGAGTGCTTCTGAGCCAAAATTTGCACCTATGATTAACATATCAAAACAGTTTCAGAAATCATGAAAATTTACCGACATGGATTCTTGACTTCATAGAACAAGGCTTTGATGATTTACACAAAATCACAAAACTTATCGTGAAATATCGGATCTCAAAAATTGCCCGAACTTCTAAAAGAGTGCTTCTGAGCCGAAATTTGCACCTTTGATTAACATATCAAAACACTTTAAAAAATCATGAAAATTTACCGATATGCATTCTTGACTTCATAGAACAAAATTGTGAAGTTCATACAAAATCACGAAACAGATCGTGAGATCGGATCTCAAAAATTTCCCGAACTTCTAAAAGAGTGCTTCTGAGTCCAAATTTGCACCTCTGATTAACATATCAAAACAGTTTCAAAAATCATAAAAATTTACCGACATGCATTCTTGACTTCATAGAACAAGGCTTTGATTATTTATACAAAATCACAAAACATATCGTGAGATATCGGACCTCAAAAATTTCCCGAACTTCTAAAAGAGTGCTTTTGAGCCCAAATTTGCACCTCTAATTAACATATCAAAACAGTTTCAAAAATCATAAAAATATACCGACATGCATTCTTGACTTCATAGAACAAGGCTTTGATGCTTTGTACAAAATCACAAAACATATGGTGAGATATCGGATCTCAAAAATTGCCCAAACTCCTTAAGTAGTGGTTCTGAGTCCAAATTTGCACCTTTGATTAACATATCAAAACACATTAAAAAATCATGAAAATTTACCGATATGCATTCTTGACTTCATAGAACAAGATTTTGAAGTTCATACAAAATCACGAACCATATCGTGAGATCGGCTCTCAAAAATTGCCCGAACTTCTAAAAGAGTTTTTCTGAGCCCAAATTTGCACCTATTATTAACATATCAAAACAGTTTCAAAAATCATGAAAATTTACCGACATGCATTCTTGACTTCATAGAACAAGGCTTTGATGATTTACACAAAATCACAAAACATCTCGTGAGATATGGGATCTCAAAAATTGCCCGAACTTCTAAAAGAGTGCTTCTGAGCCCAAATTTGCACCTCTAATTAACATATCAAAACAGTTTCAAAAATCATAAAAATTTACCGACATGCATTCTTGAATTCATAGAACAAGGCTTTGATGTTTTATACAAAATCACAAAACATATCGTGAGATATCGGATCTCAAAAATTGCCCAAACTCCTGAAGTAGTGCTTCTGAGCCCAAATTTGCACCTTTGATTAACATATCAAAATACTTTTAAAAATCATGAAAATTTACCGATATGCATTGTTGAATTCATAGAACAAGATTTTGAAGTTCATACAAAATCACGAAACAGATCGTGAGATCGGCTCTCAAAAATTGCCCGAACTTCTAAAAGAGTTTTCTGAGCCCAAATTTGCACCTATTATTAACATATCAAAACAGTTTCAAAAATCATGAAAATTTACCGACATGCATTCTTGACTTCATAGAACAAGGCTTTGATGTTTTATACATCATCACAAAACATATCGTGAGGTATCGGATCTCAAAAATTGCCCAAACTCCTGAAGTAGTACTTCTGAGCCCAAATTTGCACCTTTGATTAACATATCAAAATACTTTAAAAAATCATGAAAATTTACCGATATGCATTCTTGACTTCATAGAACAAGATTGTGAAGTTCATAGAAAATCACGAAACAGATCGTGAGATCGGCTCTCAAAAATTGCCCGAACTTCTAAAAGAGTTCTTCTGAGCCCAAATTTGTACCTATTATTAACATATCCAAACAGTTTCAAAAATCATGAAAATTTACCGACATGCATTCTTGACTTCATAGAACAAGGCTGTGATGATTTACACAAAATCACAAAACATATCGTGAGATATGGGATCTCAAAAATTGCCCGAACTTCTAAAAGAGTGCTTCTGAGCCCAAATTTGCACCTCTAATTAACATATCAAAACAGTTTCAAAAATCATAAAAATTTACCGACATGCATTCTTGAATTCATAGAACAAGGCTTTTATGTTTTATACAAAATCACAAAACAAATCGTGAGATATCGGATCTCAGAAATTGTCCAAACTCCTGAAGTAGTGCTTCTGAGCCCAAATTTGGACCTATGATTAACATATCAAAACCGTTTCAAAAATCATAAAAATTTACCGACATGCATTCTTTACTTCATAGAACAAGATTTTGAAGTTCATACAAAATCACAAAACATATCGTGAGATATCGGATCTCAAAAATTGCCCGAACTTCTAAAAGAGTGCTTCTGAGTCCAAATTTACACCTCTGATTAACATATCAAAACAGTTTCAAAAATCAAAAAAATTTACCGACATGCATTCTTGACTTCATAGAACAAGGCTTTGATGATTTACACAAAATCACAAAACATATCGTGAGATATGGGATCTCAAAAATTGCCCGAACTTCTAAAAGAGTGCTTCTGAGCCCAAATTTGCACCTCTAATTAACATATCAAAACAGTTTCAAAAATCATAAAAATTTACCGACATGCATTGCTGAATTCATAGAACAAGGATTTGATGTTTTATACAAAATCACAAAACATATCGTGAGATATCGGATCTCAAAAATTGCCCAAACTCCTGAAGTAGTGCTTCTGAGCCCAAATTTGCACCTTTGATTAACATATCAAAATACTTTTAAAAATCATGAAAATTTACCGATATGCATTGTTGAATTCATAGAACAAGATTTTGAAGTTCATACAAAATCACGAAACAGATCGTGAGATCGGCTCTCAAATATTGCCCGAACTTCTAAAAGAGTTTTCTGAGCCCAAATTTGCACCTATTATTAACATATCAAAACAGTTTCAAAAATCATGAAAATTTACCGACATGCATTCTTGACTTCATAGAACAAGGCTTTGATGTTTTATACATAATCACAAAACATATCGTGAGATATCGTATCTCAAAAATTGCCCAAACTCCTGAAGTAGTACTTCTGAGCCCAAATTTGCACCTTTGATTAACATATCAAAATACTTTAAAAAATCATGAAAATTTACCGATATGCATTCTTGACTTCATAGTACAAGATTGTGAAGTTCATAGAAAATCACGAAACAGATCGTGAGATCGGCTCTCAAAAATTGCCCGAACTTCTAAAAGAGTTCTTCTGAGCCCAAATTTGCACCTATGATTAACATATCAAAACAGTTTCAAAAATCATAAAAATTTACCGACATGCATTCTTGACTTCATAGAACAAGGCTCTGATGTTTTATACAAAATCACGAAACAGATCGTGAGATCGGCTCTTAAAAATTGCACGAACTTCTAAAAGAGTTCTTCTGAGCCCAAATTTGCACCTATTATTAACATATCAAAACAGTTTCAAAAATCATGAAAATTTACCGACATGCATTCTTGACTTCATAGAACAAGGCTTTGATGATTTACACATAAATCACAAAACATATCGTGAAATATGGGATCTCACAAATTGCCCGAACTTCAAAAAGAGTGCTTCTGAGCCCAAATTTGCACCTCTAATTAACATATCAAAACAGTTTCAAAAATCATAAAAATTTACCGACATGCATTCTTGAATTCATAGAACAAGGCTTTGATGTTTTATACAAAATCACAAAACATATCGTGAGATATCGGATCTCAAAAATTGCCCAAACTCCTGAAGTAGTGCTTCTGAGCCCAAATTTGCACCTTTGATTTACATATCAAAATACTTTAAAAAATCATGAAAATTGTCCGATATGCATTCTTGACTTCATAGAACAAGATTGTGAAGTTCATAGAAAATCACGAAACAGATCGTGAGATCGGCTCTCAAAAATTGCCCGAACTTCTAAAAGAGTTCTTCTGAGCCCAAATTTGTACCTATTATTAACATATCAAAACAGTTTCAAAAATCATGAAAATTTACCGACATGCATTCTTGACTTCATAGAACAAGGCTTTGATGATTTACACAAAATCACAAAACATATCGTGAGATATGGGATCTCAAAAATTGCCCGAACTTCTAAAAGAGTGCTTCTGAGCCCAAATTTGCACCTCTAATTAACATATCAAAACAGTTTCAAAAATCATAAAAATTTACCGACATGCATTCTTGAATTCATAGATCAAGGCTTTTATGTTTTATACAAAATCACAAAACATATCGTGAGATATCGGATCTCAGAAATTGTCCAAACTCCTGAAGTAGTGCTTCTGAGCCCAAATTTGGACCTATGATTAACATATCAAAACCGTTTCAAAAATCATAAAAATTTACCGACATGCATTCTTTACTTCATAGAACAAGATTTTGAAGTTCATACAAAATCACAAAACATATCGTGAGATATCGGATCTCACAAATTGCCCGAACTTCAAAAAGAGTGCTTCTGAGCCCAAATTTGCACCTCTGATTAACATATCAAAACAGTTTCAAAAATCATAAAAATTTACCGACATGCATTCTTGACTTCATAGAACAAGGCTCTGATGTTTTATACAAAATCACAAAACATATCGTGAGATATCGGATCTCAAAAATTGCCCGAACTTCTAAAAGAGTGCTTCTGAGTCCAAATTTACACCTCTGATTAACATATCAAAAAAGTTTCAAAAATCATAAAAATTTACCGACATGCATTCTTGACTTCATAGAACAAGGCCTTGATGTTTTATACAAAATCACAAAACATATCGTGAGATATCGGACCTCAAAAATTGTCCGAACTTCTAAAAGAGTGCTTCTGAGCCCAAATTTGCACCTTTGATTAACACATCAAAACAGTTTCAAAATTCATAAAAATTTACCGACATGCATTCTTGACTTCATAGAACAAGGCTTTGATGCTTTCTACAAAATCACAAAACATATGGTGAGATATCGGATCTCAAAAATTGCCCAAACTCCTGAAGTAGTGCTTCTGAGTCCAAATTTGCACCTTTGATTAACATATCAAAACACTTTAAAAAATCATGAAAATTTACCGATATGCATTCTTGACTTCATAGAACAAGATTTTGAAGTTCATACAAAATCACGAAACATATCGTGAGATCGGCTCTCAAAAATTGCCCGAACTTTTAAAAGAGTTCTTCTGAGCCCAAATTTGCACCTATTATTAACATATCAAAACAGTTTCAAAAATCATGAAAATTTACCGACATGCATTCTTGACTTCATAGAACAAGGCTTTGATGATTTACACAAAATCACAAAACATATCGTGAGATATGGGATCTCAAAAATTGCCCGAACTTCTAAAAGAGTGCTTCTGAGCCCAAATTTGCACCTCTAATTAACATATCAAAACAGTTTCAAAAATCATAAAAATTTACCGACATGCATTCCTGAATTCATAGAACAAGGATTTTTGGTTTTATACAAAATCACAAAACATATCGTGAGATATCGGATCTCAAAAATTGCCCAAACTCCTGAAGTAGTGCTTCTGAGCCCAAATTTGCACCTTTGATTAACATATCAAAACACTTTAAAAAATCATGAAAATTTACCGATATGCATTCTTGACTTCATACAACAAGATTTTGAAGTTCATACAAAATCACGAAACATATCGTGAGATCGGCTCTCAAAAATTGCCCGAACTTCTAAAAGAGTTCTTCTGAGCCCAAATTTGCACCTATTATTAACATATCAAAACAGTTTCAAAAATCATGAAAATTTACCGACATGCATTCTTGACTTCATAGAACAAGGCTTTGATGATTTACACATAAATCACAAAACATATCGTGAAATATGGGATCTCACAAATTGCCCGAACTTCAAAAAGAGTGCTTCTGAGCCCAAATTTGCACCTCTAATTAACATATCAAAACAGTTTCAAAAATCATAAAAATTTACCGACATGCATTCTTGAATTCATAGAACAAGGCTTTGATGTTTTATACAAAATCACAAAACATATCGTGAGATATCGGATCTCAAAAATTGCCCAAACTCCTGAAGTAGTGCTTCTGAGCCCAAATTTGCACCTTTGATTTACATATCAAAATACTTTAAAAAATCATGAAAATTTACCGATATGCATTCTTGACTTCATAGAACAAGATTGTGAAGTTCATAGAAAATCTCGAAACAGATCGTGAGATCGGCTCTCAAAAATTGCCCGAACTTCTAAAAGAGTTCTTCTGAGCCCAAATTTGTACCTATTATTAACATATCAAAACAGTTTCAAAAATCATGAAAATTTACCGACATGCATTCTTGACTTCATAGAACAAGGCTTTGATAATTTACACAAAATCACAAAACATATCGTGAGATATGGGATCTCAAAAATTGCCCGAACTTCTAAAAGAGTGCTTCTGAGCCCAAATTTGCACCTCTAATTAACATATCAAAACAGTTTCAAAAATCATAAAAATTTACCGACATGCATTCTTGAATTCATAGAACAAGGCTTTTATGTTTTATACAAAATCACAAAACATATCGTGGGATATCGGATCTCAGAAATTGTCCAAACTCCTGAAGTAGTGCTTCTGAGCCCAAATTTGGACCTATGATTAACATATCAAAACCGTTTCAAAAATCATAAAAATTTACCGACATGCATTCTTTACTTCATAGAACAAGATTTTGAAGTTCATACAAAATCACAAAACATATCGTGAGATATCGGATCTCAAAAATTGCCCGAACTTCTAAAAGAGTGCTTCTGAGTCCAAATTTGCACCTCTGATTAACATTTCAAAACAGTTTCAAAAATCATAAAAATTTACCGACATGCATTCTTGACTTCATAGAACAAGGCTTTGATGATTTACACAAAATCACAAAACATATCGTGAGATATGGGATCTCAAAAATTGCCCGAACTTCTAAAAGAGTGCTTCTGAGCCCAAATTTGCACCTCTAATTAACATATCAAAACAGTTTCAAAAATCATAAAAATTTACCGACATGCATTCCTGAATTCATAGAACAAGGCTCTGATGTTTTATACAAAATCACAAAACATATCGTGAGATATCGGATCTCAAAAATTGCCCGAACTTCTAAAAGAGTGCTTCTGAGTCCAAATTTACACCTCTGATTAACATATCAAAAAAGTTTCAAAAATCATAAAAATTTACCGACATGCATTCTTGACTTCATAGAACAAGGCCTTGATGTTTTATACAAAATCACAAAACATATCGTGAGATATCGGACCTCAAAAATTGTCTGAACTTCTAAAAGAGTGCTTCTGAGCCCAAATTTGTACCTTTGATTAACATATCAAAACAGTTTCAAAAATCATAAAAATTTACCGACATGCATTCTTGACTTCATAGAACAAGGCTTTGATGCTTTCTACAAAATCACAAAACATATGGTGAGATATCGGATCTCAAAAATTGCCCAAACTCCCGAAGTAGTGCTTCTGAGTCCAAATTTGCACCTTTGATTAACATATCAAAACACTTTAAAAAATCATGAAAATTTACCGATATGCATTCTTGACTTCATAGAACAAGATTTTGAAGTTCATACAAAATCACGAAACATATCGTGAGATCGGCTCTCAAAAATTGCCCGAACTTTTAAAAGAGTTCTTCTGAGCCCAAATTTGCACCTATTATTAACATATCAAAACAGTTTCAAAAATCATGAAAATTTACCGACATGCATTCTTGACTTCATAGAACAAGGCTTTGATGATTTACACAAAATCACAAAACATATCGTGAGATATGGGATCTCAAAAATTGCCCGAACTTCTAAAAGAGTGCTTCTGAGCCCAAATTTGCACCTCTAATTAACATATCAAAACAGTTTCAAAAATCATAAAAATTTACCGACATGCATTCCTGAATTCATAGAACAAGGATTTGATGTTTTATACAAAATCACAAAACATATCGTGAGATATCGGATCTCAAAAATTGCCCAAACTCCTGAAGTAGTGCTTCTGAGCCCAAATTTGCACCTTTGATTAACATATCAAAACACTTTAAAAAATTATGAAAATTTACCGATACGCATTCTTGAATTCATAGAACAAGATTGTGAAGTTCATACAACATCACAAAACATATTGTGAGATATCGGATCTCAAAAATTGCCCGAACTTCTAAAAGAGTGCTTCTGAGTCCAAATTTACACCTCTGATTAACATATCAAAACAGTTTCAAAAATCATAAAAATTTACCGACATGCATTCTTGACTTCATAGAACAAGGCTTTGATGTTTTATACAAAATCACAAAACATATCGTGAGATATCGGACCTCAAAAATTTCCCGAACTTCTAAAAGAGTGCTTCTGAACCCAAATTTGCACCTCTAATTAACATATCAAAACAGTTTCAAAAATCATAAAAATATACCGACATGCATTCTTGACTTCATAGAACAAGGCTTTGATGCTTTATACAAAATCACAAAACATATGGTGAGATATCGGATCTCAAAAATTGCCCAAACTCCTTAAGTAGTGCTTCTGAGTCCAAATTTGCACCTTTGATTAACATATCAAAACACTTTAAAAAATCATGAAAATTTACCGATATGCATTCTTGACTTCATAGAACAAGATTTTGAAGTTCATACAAAATCACGAAACAGATCGTGAGATCGGCTCTTAAAAATTGCCCGAACTTCTAAAAGAGTTCTTCTGAGCCCAAATTGGCACCTATTATTAACATATCAAAACAGTTTCAAAAATCATCAAAATTTACCGACATGCATTCTTGACTTCATAGAACAAGGCTTTGATGATTTACACATAAATCACAAAACATATCGTGAAATATGGGATCTCACAAATTGCCCGAACTTCTTAAAGAGTGCTTCTGAGCCCAAATTTGCACCTCTGATTAACATATCAAAACAGTTTCAAAAATCATAAAAATTTACCGACATGCATTCTTGAATTCATAGAACAAGGCTTTAATGTTTTATACAAAATCACAAAACATATCGTGAGATATCGGATCTCAAAAATTGCCCAAACTCCTGAAGTAGTGCTTCTGAGCCCAAATTTGCACCTTTGATTTACATATCAAAATACTTTAAAAAATCATGAAAATTTACCGATATGCATTCTTGACTTCATAGAACAAGATTGTTAAGTTCATAGAAAATCACGAAACAGATCGTGAGATCGGCTCTCAAAAATTGCCCGAACTTCTAAAAGAGTTCTTCTGAGCCCAAATTTGTACCTATTATTAACATATCAAAACAGTTTCAAAAATCATGAAAATTTACCGACATGCATTCTTGACTTCATAGAACAAGGCTTTGATGATTTACACAAAATCACAAAACATATCGTGAGATATGGGATCTCAAAAATTGCCCGAACTTCTAAAAGAGTGCTTCTGAGCCCAAATTTGCACCTCTAATTAACATATCAAAACAGTTTCAAAAATCATAAAAATTTACCGACATGCATTCTTGAATTCATAGAACAAGGCTTTGATGTTTTATACAAAATCACAAAACATATCGTGAGATATCGGATCTCAAAAATTGCCCAAACTCCTGAAGTAGTGCTTCTGAGCCCAAATTTGCACCTTTGATTAACATATCAAAATACTTTAAAAAATCATGAAAATTTACCGATATGCATTCTTGACTTCATAGAACAAGATTGTGAAGTTCATAGAAAATCACGAAACAGATCGTGAGATCGTCTCTCAAAAATTGCCCGAACTTCTAAAAGAGTGCTTCTGAGCCCAAATTTGCACCTCTAATTAACATATCAAAACTGTTTCAAAAATCATAAAAATTTACCGACATGCATTCTTGACTTCATAGAACAAGGCTTTGATGTTTTATACAAAATCACAAAACATATCGTGAGATATCGGACCTCAAAAATTGTCCGAACTTCTTAAAGAGTGCTTCTGAGCCCAAATTTGCACCTCTGATTAACATATCAAAACAGTTTCAAAAATCATAAAAATTTACCGACATGCATTCTTGACTTCATAGAACAAGGCTTTGATGCTTTATACAAAATCACAAAACATATGGTGAGATATCGGATCTCAAAAATTGCCCAAACTCCTGAAGTAGTGCTTCTGAGTCCAAATTTGCACCTTTGATTAACATATCAAAACACTTTAAAAAATCATGAAAATTTACCGATATGCATTCTTGACTTCATAGAACAAGATTTTGAAGTTCATACAAAATCACGGAACATATCGTGAGATCGGCTCTCAAAAATTGCCCGAACTTTTAAAAGAGTTCTTCTGAGCCCAAATTTGCACCTATGATTAACATATCAAAACAGTTTCAAAAATCATAAAAATTTACCGACATGCATTCTTGACTACATAGAACAAGGCTCTGATGTTTTATACAAAATCATAAAACATATCGTGAGATATCGGACCTCAAAAATTTCCCGAACTTCTAAAAGAGTGCTTCTGAGCCCAAATTTGCACCTCTAATTAACATATCAAAACAGTTTCAAAAATCATAAAAATATACCGACATGCATTCTTGACTTCATAGAACAAGGCTTTGATGCTTTGTACAAAATCACAAAACATATCGTGAGATATCGGATCTCAAAAATTGCCCAAACTCCTGAAGTAGTGCTTCTGAGCCCAAATTTGCACCTTTGATTAACATATCAAAATACTTTAAAAAATCTTGAAAATTTACCGATATGCATTCTTGACTTCATAGAACAAGATTGTGAAGTTCATAGAAAATCACGAAACAGATCGTGAGATCGTCTCTCAGAAATTGCCCGAACTTCTAAAAGAGTGCTTCTGAGCCCAAATTTGCACCTCTGATTAACATATCAAAACAGTTTCAAAAATCATAAAAATTTACCGACATGCATTCTTGACTTCATAGAACAAGGCTTTGATGTTTTATACAAAATCATAAAACATATCGTGAGATATCGGACCTCAAAAATTGTCCGAACTTCATAAAGAGTGCTTCTGAGCCCAAATTTGCACCTCTGATTAACATATCAAAACAGTTTCAAAAATTATAAAAATTTACCGACATGCATTCTTGACTTCATAGAACAAGGCTTTGATGCTTTATACAAAATCACAAAATATATGGTGAGATATCGGATCTCAAAAATTGCCCAAACTCCTGAAGTAGTGCTTCTGAGTCCAAATTTGCACCTTTGATTAACATATCAAAACACTTTAAAAAATCATGAAAATTTACCGATATGCATTCTTGACTTCATAGAACAAGATTTTGGAGTTCATACAAAATCACGAAACATATCGTGAGATCGGCTCTCAAAAATTGCCCGAACTTCTAAAAGAGTTCTTCTGAGCCCAAATTTGCACCTATTATTAACATATCAAAACAGTTTCAAAAATCATGAAAATTTACCGACATGCATTCTTGACTTCATGAACAAGGCTTTGATGATTTACAAAAATTCACAAAACATATCGTGAGATATGGGATCTCAAAAATTGCCCGAATTTCTAAAAGAGTGCTTCTGAGCCCAAATTTGCACCTCTAATTAACATATCAAAACAGTTTCAAAAATCATAAAAATTTACCGACATGCATTCTTGAATTCATAGAACAAGGCTTTGATGTTTTATACAAAATCACAAAACATATCGTGAGATATCGGATCTCAAAAATTGCCCAAACTCCTGAAGTAGTGCTTCTGAGCCCAAATTTGCACCTTTGATTAACATATCAAAATACTTTAAAAAATCATGAAAATTTACCGATATGCATTCTTGACTTCATAGAACAAGATTGTGAAGTTCATAGAAAATCACGAAACAGATCGTGAGATCGGCTCTCAAAAATTGCCCGAACTTCTAAAAGAGTTCTTCTGAGCCCAAATTTGCACCTATGGTTAACATATCAAAACAGTTTCAAAAATCATAAAAATTTACCGACATGCATTCTTGACTTCATAGAACAAGGCTTTGATGTTTTATACAAAATCACAAAACATATCGTGAGATATCGGATCTCAAAAATTGCCCGAACTTCTAAAAAGTGCTTCTGAGTCCAAATTTACACCTCTGATTAACATATCAAAACAGTTTCAAAAATCATAAAAATTTACCGACATGCATTCTTGACTTCATAGAACAAGGCTATGATGTTTTATACAAAATCACAAAACATATCGTGAGATATCAGCTCTACCTGTTCCAGTGGCTCCATGGGAAGATGTCATTCTCGACTTTGTTTTCGGGTTACCCAGAACCCAGAGAAACAAGGATTCTATTATGGTGGTGTCGGGTCGGTTCTCAAAGATGGCGCATTTTATTGCTTGCAACAAAACTTTTGATGCTTCGCAGGTAGCACGTTTGTTTTTGTAGGAAATTGTCAGATTACATGGTGTGCCCAAAACCGTCACCTCGGATTGAGATGTCAAGTTTGTAAGTCATTTCTGGCGCACTCTCTGGCGGAAGCTGGGCACTCAACTGCAGTTTAGCTCTTCTCATCACCCCCAAACTGATGGGCAAACGGAGGTGGTCAATCGAAGTCTGGGAAACCTATTGAGGAGCCTGGTAGGTGACAGTCCGCGCCAATGGGATCTCACTTTACCACAAGCCGAATTCGCATACAACCGATCGCAGAGCCGAACTACAGGAAAAAGCCCCTTTGAGGTTGTGTATGGATTCAATCCAATCACTCTTATCGAGCTCACACCATTGCCTGTTGAAAAACAATTCAGTGGCAATGCAGATGAACATGCAGAACACATCAAGCAAGTGCACGCACAGGTTCGAACTCAGATCGAGAATTCAAACAAGAAGTACAAAGAACGGGTAGACAGGCGCCGAAAGAAGGTGGTGTTTATAAAAGGAGATCTGGTATGGATTCATCTGAGGAAGGCACATTTTCCCACTGGCAGATATGGTAAGCTACAAACTCGGGCCGATGGACCATTTTGAGTGCTCGAAAGAATCAATGATAATGCTTACAAGGTTGATTTGCCGGGTGAATATAATGTCTCGGGGACCTTTAATGTGGCCGATTTGTCCCCATACATTACTGACAGTGATAATGATACATCTGAAGTGGAGGAAGTAGATGGTGCAGTGGCAGATTCGAGGACGAATCTTTTCTTAGGAGGGGAGAATGATGCAATATGCGCATGCTTCACGAACAGGGGCGTAACTTTTGATCCGTCCGTCGGATTGGGCTGAAATTTTGACAGGAACTCCACAGCCCAAAATCGGATCTAAAACCAATCTATAGATTTGTTTCACCCATTTCCGGGCTCAGATTCGCGATCCGAGCCTTCCTTCATGGACTTTTGGACCTTTCTTTATAATTTTAGCGTTTTTAGGGTCTTTTATGTATCTTTTATGAATTTTCTGTTTTTAGGGTTTGTATTTAAATAGACGTGATGTCTCTTGGCAGAAGTTAATTTTTATGTATCAGTTTTATCAAAGAATTGAGAATCTGTGTGATCTCAGAACCAAATCTATCTTTCCATTACTTGTTCCAATTTCTTGATCGTTCGTGCATCAGATGATGTTGTTCGATCGATAATGTCATTTTCCAAATTTTCCTCGTTGTTGACAAAATAGACAAACATATTTATCCTAAACGAAATCATATATTGTGTGAATATATTAAGGTTAACTTGGTTGACAAGGCTTTGGAATGCAGAGTTGAGAAACATGTCATTGAACGGACCGTATTTATTTGGTATATCAGCAATGCATGATATAGAAATACCAATGGCAAAACTAGGGAGATAAGAATGAAACAAAAATAGTAATCATTATGACTAGATTTGGAGATGAGAATGAGATGTGTTGCATGTAAAATATCCATAATTAATTAATTACTAGGCATGCTGATGGTGCAATTTGTATATTTTTGTTTCTTTTGAAAGGTCCTTTAAATAAAATTTAACAAAAATTGCTAGATTTGATCATAATATGTTCCAAGTAATAAAGTTAAGCAAACATTGAATTAATTTGCTTGTCTGATTTTAATCTGCATCTGCTGTTTATACATGTGCTCCTTCATGTACTAAAGCCAATTACAAATTCTCTGTTGACCACTTTATAAAGTTCTGAGTTATGCGTGGATGCATGGCTGGGCAACAGACATAAGATTTGGATTCATGGATGCATGGCTGCAACGGACATAAGATTTGGATTCATGGATGCAACGGACATAAGATTTGGATTCATGAGTTATGCGTGGATGCGGCTGAGTTATACCTTCGAACTCCGGAATGTCAATCTTCACCCCAAGGTTCTGAAAGGACTGATCAGGCCCTGGCCGAATTCTCTGGTTTCGCCCCTGATTTGGATTCCTCCACAGGTTAAAACCCTCATCGTCGTCGCCTGCTTCAGAAGAGTCAATGGTGTCTGACTCCTCTCCTTCTTCTTCGTTAGTAGAGGCCTCTCGTGCCTCTGCGAGTTGGCGCTCTAACTCTCGAATTCTTCTTCCCATCGCTGCAAGTTCTAGATCTCGCTGGTCTCGGTGGCGCGGTTCTTCTTCTCTCCGACCTCGGCCACGACCCCTACCATGACCACGATTCGCATCCGCCATCTGGGCTCTGATACCAACTGATGCACGAACGATCAAGAAATTGGAACAAATAATGGAAAGATAGATTTGGTTCTGAGATCACACAGATTCTCAATTCTTTGATAAAACTGATACATAAAAACTAACTTCTGCCAAGAGACATCACGTCTGTTTAAATACAAACCCTAAAAACAGAAAATTCATAAAAGATACATAAAAGACCCTAAAAACGCTAAAATTATAAAGAAAGGTCCAAAAAGGCTCGGATCGCGAATCTGAGCCCGGAACTGGGTGAAACGAATCTATAGATTGGTTTCAGATCCGGTTTTGAACTGTGGAGTTCCTGTCAAAATTTCAGCCCGATCCGACGGACGGATCAAAAGTTACGCCCCTTTTCTTGAAGCATGCGCATATTGCATCATCATCAGTGCTTGTCATCTTTATCCCTAGTGGATTGACATTCTTAATTTTTAATGAAAGAAGTTTGACACGTGTGTTATAATGAATCTTAAATCATGTCGAACAGTTTGAACTTTTCAAAGAAAGTGTTTCAGATCAGACCCTCCCAAAACAAAAGAAAAGAAAACAAACAATTAAATAATAATTAATTTAAACACATTCTTATTAGTATTGTCGAGTTCAGGGTAATTAAATAGTAAATGAGACTAAGAAAAAATTATTATCACCACCCCATGATTATCTAAATTTACTATAAAATTGAAGTGCATAATCTGAATTCATGACTTCATTTTGTATGACAACGTCATTAAATTAGTTCTCCAGAATAGCAAAGTTCTTTAGAATCTCTTTTGAATTATATATATTTTTTTTAAATTCTCTCACACACTTGTCAAATAGAATAACAAAAATAAATTTAGAATCTCCAGACTCCTTATATTTGCAGGAGGTTGAATGGAATGACCCCCTGATGGTTGTAGCAAGTAAGGGTGCAAATGGCGGACCATGGTGAGAAGTGTACAAATTAAAAAAAAATTAAGATTTTTTTATAACTAATGTCACTGTACAACCGAATAATCATTTTAACACATTATCATAAATATTTTTGTACATTACATGAATATGAGTATGAGTTCTCATATAATTTATTGAATTTTCAAATCTGTAAAATCATATCATGCCCAATTCCATAACAAACTAACGCAAATTTTATCACAAGAAAAATAGGTCTACCCAAATTTTAATAATATTATAATCGAAGTGTTTGGATTCCATCATGTACATGGAATGAACAGGCATAATAAAAAATTTGTCTGTTTTTGATGTGACGCATTTGATTCCTGGTACCACTAATAGTTCATGACACATGTATAAGCAAACTATATTAAGGCCAAGAGCTCTCTTCTCTCTCCATTTATTACAAACGATACCATTTTATTTTAGCATGCAATTATCATCCATTTAAATTTAATTTTTCATTAATAGCAATAATTAATTATTATAATCTACAAAAGGAAAGAGATTATTCAAATGGCACATAGTTAAGTATCTCGGTTAATCAAATTCCTATTTTTTTTTTCTTTTAATTTTTTTTTATAGACTATTGTTATGTAGTAACCCATGTTTACCTGCTCTATCAGAATGGAGAAGATAGCCTAGAACGAGTAAAGCATGATTAGTTGCCTATAAAACAAATTAAATTATATAATTGAATGTGACTAGAGGTGCAACAACAATAGCTGTCTAACATTTGATCAATACATTTGGGAACTGAGTAAATTAACACTACATTTTTCTTTTTGAAATAGAGAAACAAATTAATTAACTAATTAATTAATTAAAGACAAACAAATTAATAAAGGTCAATTAATGGAACGAGGAGGGCATCCATAAGAAGCCTGGAGATAGAACAGAGTAAGAAGGAGAGAGAAGTGGAAGGTAGAGAAGAACAAGAACAACCTCGAGGTCGAACAATGTAAGAATGAGAGTTTTGGAATGAGAAGAAGAATTCCATAACAAGCCTAGAGATAGAACGGACTAAGGAGGAAAGTCCTGGAATGAGGAGGAGATCTAGAACAAGCCGGGAGATATAACGGGGTAAAAATGAGAGTCTTGGAATGAGGAGGTGAGGCAGAACAACCCTGGAGGTCGAATTAAGTAAGAAGGAGAATTTTTGAATAGGAAGAAGAGCCTTAACAAGTCTGGAGATACAATAGAGTAAGAAGGACAGTTGTGGACAGTTGTGGATGGTGTTATTATATATAGTTATATGAAACTAACAATTAATTCAGCACATTTTAAAGTTAATTTGTCCTCATTAAGACAACTTTAATTACCCGCAATTTTCCAGTAACCACTGATCTATGTGCATGTGCTCAATTCTTTAGCTGATGAAAATAGATAGCTAATTAACCAATCATTAGGAGAGGCGTGAACTGCTCTTTCTACTGTTATTATCTCAATTGCTGAATGTGTCAGTGCCTATCATAATTAGTTTTCATTCCATTATTAAGCACATTGGATGTCCGATCCGCTAATGGCTACGATTGAAAGATAAAATTTTGAATTTAATCTCAACCCTCTGATCATAATATTCATCTTCTTTTGATTAAATACATATGAATAATATGTAGAAGTCTAAATTTAATTAAAAACATACCCACCATATGTAATGACACACGATACGTTATAATTAAAATTGAACAAACACCAAAAATATAGCAATGTATTTATTTATTTTTCCTTATTTCTTACTTTCCTTCTCTTTTGTTTCTATACATATCATCTATTAGAAAATTTATATATTAAGATCATCTAACGGCAGAATGGAAATTTTTATATTAAAAATTTTGTGCCATATAGATCACCCCATTTTATTTTCATATTTTTCAATTTTGTTTTTACACAGGCGGTCCAAAGAAAATCAAGAATCAAGAGCTTATATTTTCAAATTAACTTGATAATTCTTAATTATTTGTGTCCCTCTTATTATCTCTTATTATTTGGTTGAAAAACTATATTTTGCTTAACATTATTAAACAATGTATATATTAATGCTTTTTTGTGTTTGAGGAAATGTCTAAACCAAAATAATACATAATTTATTGTTGATCCATAGATTGGCACTTAGATTATTAACTTATTTATCACTTAAATTATCACTTAACATTCTGAAAAATTAATTTATAAGTATCTACACTTACAATTTTTTTATAATATAATAAATATTATAACTATTTTGGTAACGCATTTTATTGAAAATTATATTGCTTTAAAAAAAATAGAGAAATAATATTGTAAATGATTTTTATTTCCTAAATTATTGAAGTAGCCATCTTTATTTCTATTTTTATTTGATTCTCTAAATCATTAATTTTGTTGCATCTAATTTTATTTAGGAAGAAATGTCAACGTTAAAATTTTATTTCCTTGTATTAATTATTTTCTCTGATTTCTTCACACAACACACATAAGTTCATATAAAATATTATAAACGGATTATTGATACTTTAATTTGATAATTGTGACAAATAAATAATATTTCAATGTGATAAATGATAAACACCGGATTTATTTCTATTCATATCTATTTCAAATTTAATATAAAATAAGCAAATTTTTTGATGAGGCGCGTCTCTCATGCACCTGAAATTTCTGCCTCCTCACCTCTTTATATCCACTCATATTTTTATTTAGTCGTTTAATTCTTATGCAACTACTCTAATAACATCAGGGTTTAAAAAAAATGTATGTTCGTTTGCACTATCACTAATTGATATACATTTTTCAAGGAAACAAACTTATATTATTATTTTCGTCAGGATCTGTAGCAAATGACATTCATAAAAGGTTATTGAACTAAAGCGGTCATATATTGTTGTTTCTTTTAATATTATTTAATATTCGCCTCTTTGTTCAATTTTAATGTTCAATCTTACAATATATTTCCGTTGCAACGCACGGGTCTGATACTAGTTCTATTATTAAGCACGTTGGGTGTCCGATCCGCCAACGGCTACGATTGAGAGATGAAACTTCGGATTTGATCTCAGCTCTCCAATTACATAATTTGTCTTCTTTTGATTAAATGCATCTGTTTTATGTATAGAAGTCTAAATTTAGTTAAAAACATACCCACCACATATGCTGCCACACGATACGTTACAATTAAAATTGAATAAATTCTAAAATTTAGCGATATATTTATCTGTTTCCTTTTTTTTTTGTTTCCATATTTCTCCTCTTCAATTGAGAAGACTCCACCTTCCATTTTCTTATTTATTGTTTCCTTACTTCTTCGTTTCTATACGGATCACAATGGAAATTATTTTTTTTATTTCCTTATTTCTCTTTCTTTGTTTCTATACATATTGGTGTAGGCAATTTGGAATATATTTTCAATATAGAATATATCAATGTGTGTGTGTGTGTGTGTATTCTAAATTGGAAACAAAGAAGAATATAAATTGGAACGTGTGTGTGAATATATATTTTTCTTATAATATATGTGTGTGTGTATATATCCTATACATACACACGATAACACTTTTTATTTATGTTTTTTGATATCATATTATATGTTGATATTGAATTGTTGTATGATATGTGATATTAGATTCGAATCGAGCTATTATTTGATATTATTGGTACTTAAAAATAAAAAATCATCACATCATCAAATTGTTATCAGAGATCACGATTAAAGTTAATTAAAAATACAAAATCATATAAATTTTCTATTAACATATGTTTTAATTTTTAGATAATTATTATTTTCATTGATATATCTATTTCTTATAATATGTCCCCCGTTGCAACGCACGGGTATGATACTAGTGTATATATATATATATATATGAGGAGGGTTCAAATGCACCCAAATTTTTGTGCACCCAAATGCACCCTTTTTTTTAAATCCTTTTCTCCGTTTTTAAAGTCCGAATAGTCAATCCGAACCGTTAGATGCGATATATATATTAAGATGTGCTTGGAGACCAAATTTTACATTTTTTGGAATTTTTTTACTATTTATTAAGCCACTTTGAAAATCGCTGATTTTACATTTTCTGGACCATTGGATCAGCGATTTTCAAAGTGGCTTAATAAATAGTAAAAAAATTCCAAAAAATGTAAAATTTGGTCTCCAAGCACATCTTAATATATAGATCGCATCTAATGGTTCGAATTGACTATTCGGACTTTGAAAACGGAGAAAAAGGATAGGGTGCATTTGAACCCTCCTCTATATATATATATATATATAGGACTTGGCTACGGTGCTATGGGTAGCTAAGAGACCTCCTGTGCTACGGCTCAATATTTGACTTTTCAAAATTCTAACGGTCGATCCAAACCGTTCATCTTGTTCTCCATATTAATATGTGCTTGGAGACCAAATTTTACATTTTTTGGAAATTTTTTACTATTTTTTTAGATTTATTGAAAATCGCTGTTTTTCAGACAAATCTGGACCATAAAAAACAGCGATATTCAATAAATCTAAAAAAATAGTAAAAAATTTCCAAAAAATGTAAAATTTGGTCTCCAAACACATATTAATATGGAGAACAAGATGAACGGTTCGGATCGACCATTAGGATTTTGAAAAGTCGAATATTGAGCCGTAGCACGGGAGACCTCTTAGCTACCCATAGCATATTAGCCAAATCCTATATATATATATATATATATAGATTAATTAAAGCTGGAGAGGAGCGGGCCTATAACTGCTACTTAATTTCTATTTTTGTCAGACTTTAATCTCGCAGTTCAATTATAAGATGTCAATGAATATTTTAATTTAGTATATATAATAAATCATGGGAAGGTTCAAATTCGGAACGCTTCTTAATTTCAGTGCCAAATAATATAAAAAGTCTAGCTATTCAGGGACCGTCCAAAAATACACAAGTCTATTAATTTATGAATTTCTCTCCACCAATTAAGAAATTAATTATGATGAAATCTATGCTATATATAGATATATTTATGATGAAAAGTTCAGGTTTCTATTAATTAATTAATTAATTAAATCTTGAGAGGGCCTTAATTACTACTTGTCCCAAAGCCTTTTGTTGCATTAGCACGTTTAATTAGTAAATATATGTGCACATAATATTTACATATAGGAAATTTTAAAAATTGTTATAAATATAAATTATGTAAATTTGTCGGGATATTTTTAAAGTCATTTCATTCACTTTTTGTTTATTTACAAGAAAATATAATAAAGAATGACTTGGAATTCATAAATCATGATGCAAAATAATTTTATATTTCGAATACTTATTAATATTTGATTGGTCATGCCTTCATTTCTTTCTATTTTTTATATAATTTCGAAATATTATTTGTCAATTAATGATCTCATCTACGTAAACATAATTTTATTGTCTATTTTAGGTACTAAAATATATATAAATCCATGGGAGCGGAGTATAACCATTATAACAATAGCAAAAGTCATAATAAGACAATAGCAAAAGTCATAAAAGTCATAATAAATCAAAGTAATTTTTTCTCAACTCATAAAAAGAGATGAAAGAGAGAAGGTAAATATATTCAACCAATTAAGTGGCGTATCATGATATTTTTATTTAAAGTAATAGTCATCAAGGTAGCATTCAAATAGGTATAACCTAATTCTCCTTGCCTCTATTATTTAAGGTAAGACGTGAAGTCATCATTAAAAAAAAAACCAATATTATGTATTTCTCTATATCTATTTGAAGGCAAGAGATCAAGGCTTTATTCAAAGATATATTATCTATTTTTTTCATTTATTTACTGAATCTTCCACAAGATTGCGTTGGAGAAAAATTACAGCATTCTGGGCTCAAATACAATTTGTTATGTAATTACTTTTGGTATGACAAGTTAATTTTGTAAATAAATGCTATTTTTCACCCTCCCATACTTTTCTATAGCATTTTTATCAAAAGCTTACCAAAAACAAAGGAATTGAATAAGGTTTTCATTTTTAACATAAAACCATGCCTAGAACCAGTACAGGTAGAAGTAAGATGCTATACTTCTCAGGTATGCTTTCGACAACCACCTGCATATGCCCGAGTAGGATCGCATCACCAGAACATGATTGACCCTTAGCAAGAGGAAAAACATGCCCTTTTGCAACAACAACTGGTCCCTAACCAAAGTCTATGCCTACAGTGCATCTCCTAATCTTCTGCATGCAGATGTAATGAAGCAAAAAATATTTAATTAATTCAGAAGTCCATTGAATCAAATAAGAATTAGTTGAATTGTAAGGTAATGTGGACTTACCTCAATCAAGTCCAAGGGATGTTGACTTGCTGCTTTTGATTGAGCTACTTTTGACTTCGCTGATTTGGACTTTGCAGCTGCATGATCTATTGAATTGATAGAAATCTTGAAACAATATATATTACAGTAAGGCAAAGTATTGTCATTATCGGAAAGAAAATTAATGATAGGATAATTACCACAGTTCATTAGTCTTACAGTTATAATAAATATTTATTCAATATCCCCTACCCAACCTGTACTGGGTTCAGTTGGGACCATTCACCATATGCATATAAGAGTCCTGGAGTAAAGTCTAGTGGCTAGCTAGACTTTATGATATATTAATCATTTTTCTTCACTATATGGAGGTTCAATGATTACAGTACTCAATATTCAATCATTTGTAATGAGAACCAATCAATCGATAAATAATATCAACATGACATTCAACATACTTACCTATAGTTCAGTTTCAATTGTATTGGGCTATGCATATGATTGATACCTATAGTTCAATTTCAACATACTTACAGAAGTATTTATACCTATAAGGTAGAGGTGCTACTTTTACCCGATTACCCGGATTCGATCCAGAACCGAACCGGACCCGACCCAGAACTGACCTGGATCCGATTAATTTGGATAGGGTATGGTATAAAAAATATAACCGGTTAAATTATGGGTATGGTTACAAAATTAATAATTTAATATCTGACCCAGATCTGAACCGGAACCAATATTGTAATGGGTAGGATATGGATTTCATTTAATTATCCGACCCATAACCGAACCCGACCTAATACCTGTATAAATACCTGATAAAACATATAGTAATAACTATTAATATATAAAAATACAACTTTGCATATTAATTTTTGCATAAGTCGTGGTGAGTCCAATACTTTTTTTAATGTGAGAAAATAGAATGCAGTCACATATTTACTATGTTTATACACACAGATGAATGCAAAATAGTAATTGGGATAATGTATTTGCAAATGTTGGATCAATAGGATAATATTTTTTAATTTAGATAGATAACTAATAATTTAGAGTTATTATTTTTATTGTGTTATGTAGCATGATATATTTTATTATTTATGAACAAGATCAATAGTATAATTTTTATTTTGCAGTAGTTTTTAATTTATATTATAATAATTTATGATATGAGATGTTTAAGAAATTATAATTATATTTAAATATAAATGATTTTTCAAATGCTTTGGAGTTGACATATACCCGCTCCGGAACCGCCCTGTATCCGAACCGGATCTGATAATCTACAAACAAGTTATGGGTATTTATCTACCGGAACCGAAAGACTGGACCAGAAATATCTACGGGTAGATAGGTATCCTGATCTGAATCCGACCCGATTTGAAACAAATAAGTATATGGATCGAAATTCGGACCTGAACACTTTTAGGATACGGGTCCAACCCGATAGCACCTCTAAAGGTGAATAATTTTTATATAAATAATTGTATCTCCAATCAAATCTCAAATTGCATGGGAGACCATACAGGTTTTTAGAGGTGGATTTTTTTTCTTCATTCAATTTCGTCCATATTTCTGATGATCTATAAGGAATTTTACAAATCTAAAATCACAAACATCTTCTACGTAATTTTCTTTTTCAAATGAGATCCATGATGACATACTTTCGGGCTCGTCGTCACACAAGTATTTATACTTCGTCATGCAAGTATTTATACCTGTACTTGCAAGTATTTTTTCCATATAACACTGGTTGACATATGAAAGTATTAATATCAAGTATTACAAGTATTTATGCCTATACACTAGAGTATTTATACCTATGTAAAAAATACTTGAATAATCACCTCGTATACGTTTATCGTGATAAATATATTTTTTGTATGGATAAATAATTAGTGGGGGATCATAGTACAACCTCTAATTTTAGAAGTGGACATTCTAATTATAGAAGTGTTTAAATAATTAGTGGATACCATAGTAAAACCTTTAAATAATTATCACCTTTCTTATTAAACATGGACTCTAATTTTAGAAGTGTTTAAATACTTAGTGGGGACCATAATACAACCTTCCTAATTTGTTGTTGTGGGGATAAAGGGGGGATAGCCGAATAGGAGTGTGGGGATGAATATAATTATTCTACTTCTATACTCATTAAATTTCAGCACAACTGAACTTTATAAGTTTCTAAAATTAAATGCATAAAACAAACCAAGTATCGATTTCAGAAATAGGTTATAAAAATTTATGGTCAATAAATTCATATAACATCTCAAGATTTTATATCTTGCTAGACCACGAATAATTTCTGTTAGCATATATAACTCTATTGCTATATAAACATTATGACAAGTTTTCATTCTATATATATATATATATTTTTTTTTTTTTTTTTTTTTTTTAAACCATTAAAAAAGAGGGCCAAATCAACACTAAACTTCAACCCTAATTATAGTATAAACTACAATGAAAAAACCATTCAAGATTAAAATATATCCATAACTCAGTAAAGAACAAACCAGATTTCTCACAGAACAATCAGTTTAGCCCTATCATGTAAAACAAATATATCATGTAAAACACGAACACTATTCATTTATTATGATTCAAATATGTCAAATTTTAATTTTAAAAAAACTATTCATTTATTATGATTCAACAAACAAATATATCATGTAATTAAAACACGAACACTATAAAACTGGCACCTAAGAGCATCTACATCCCTCAAACTCTTGGAGTTTCTAATCTGATATGGCAGTTTCTAAACCAATTTTAGGGATGTAGATGAATTTCTTATTTAGCAACTTTGCTCCAAAGTTTCTTAATAAGAAATCATTTATAAACTCTGATGTGGCCAAATAATTCGCTGAAATTTTTCTCCTGTAATTTATTTGTTGATGTGGCAATTAAGAAACCCATCAATATCATCCCATCCATGCAGTTCCTTTTGCTCTAAATCTATTTCAAGTAGCATAAACTCCTCTGTGTTATAGTGTCCCCTTTCAATTTCCATCTGGGACCTCTCAATAAGTACCAAGAATCCCTTGAAGTTTACTAAATACCTGTCCTCACAGACACATGGCCTGATCCGAGGCTCAATTTCAATCATTTTTGGGTCCGATCCCAAATCCACAACATACAATATATTCATTGCAGATATAACATAGAAATTTCCATTCAGATAAGGAACATCCTTCATCGCTTTAGCTGGACCCTTTATCACCGTCCAAGTTGTGTCACCGGGCCTCCAAATAGCCGGTGTATTCTTTTGGCCAAACAAAATCATTGCCGTAAAATCAGATCTCACCTTTGGATCATGTGAAAGGATCCCCTTTCTTAGAATTAAAAGTTGCATCTCCTTGAATGTGTAATTCCTAGGCCCATGCGTGTAATCACTCGGCACTTCCTCAATGAGCGTTGTCACATCAACATTGTACGAAAAAGGCGGGAACTGTGGTAGATCATGGAACTCACGAGTAAATGGGTTGATCAGGATGCATTTTATTTTGATGTCTATAGCAAAGAGCCACCCATGCGAAGATCCACTGATGTATCGGCCGCATAGCTCGGGAATATCAATGGAGTAATGCTTTTCCTCTGACAGGCTGTAAAATTTGCGCTTTTTTGTTTCCCGATCCTCCCCAAGTACTAGCCAAGGGAGTTTTGGTGCTGGAGAATGGCGCTTCTGCTTCGCAACGAATCTCCAGTTTTTGCAGACTGCACTGAATCGGTGATGATCTGGCAGTAAAAGAAAGCTGGTTATGTGTTCGAGCAAGTGATATACTAGGTCCGACCAATCTGCCATGACCCATAGGATTTGCAACCTGCATAGTCAGACAGTCTAATTTGTAAAACGTCTTCTTTTAGTACAAGAACAATTTTTTTCTGCAGCAAGTATTATTGAATAGATCTGTTCAACCCCCTCCAAACCCCAAAAATTAAACCAGCATGGTTTGTCAACGGTATCAATTACAAATAATTACAGAATGATCATGTGCTAAACAAATAAGACAGAGAATATTTTGCAGCACTGGCGATTATTAAAATACCCATCGCTTTAAGATACAATCCACAACAATAATTACCTATTTTTCTCATTTAAATTTGCATCATGGTAGAAAACCAACATATATAACCAATAAAAACGATCTGCTATTTATCAATTAGGCATAAAGCTCTTGACTTGTTTCAGTCAAGACGGGTTGATATCAGTTGAATGATTGAGATGAGATTGGGACTTTAGTAAAAGATCGGCTGAAAGCCAACTTTACTAAAAGAATCTATCACTGTCACGAGGGTAAATATTTGATTTTTTAAATATTTCACTATGCATTTGCATTTCTGTTTTCGTTTATAAGGGACCCTTCATAAGTTAAAAAAAATCATGATATTTTAGATAGATGTGTATATTGGATTTTCCTTAAGATGGCCAATAATATAATTACACCGTCATTTTAGTAATTAGCTTTCATAAAAATTTTGCTGGCCGTAGATTTCGGATGCACCTGTGCTTATCCCTTCTGAAATGAACTCGATCTGGCATTAAATTTGTATCTTTTATGTAATGAACTTGTGGTTGCAAGATCGAGATTTCAAAATTTAATTACCAAATGACGAACGATCTATCATTTCGATTGATTCTAACCAGAAAATAAATGACATAAGATATTTTTACCTCGATCGGTTAATGTAGTAATCAAGAGTTGAGAATCGTAGGTCGCTTCAATCTTCAATATCCAAGACTCCAAAGCTTAGCTGAATATGGTCTGTAACATCCCAATTTTGGAATATATGTAAATTTTATTTTACTTTAAATAAAATGTGTATGAAAATAGCAATATGAATTTTTAAGTATAATTATTAACTTTGGTATTTCAATAATTTGAAATAAATATAGTAGCAATATTAATGCATATGAAAATTTTAATTGGAAATAGGTATAATTGTAAACCTTCAAACAAACTTTGATTGATAAATTTTGTTATTGTTAAAATCAGAAATTCTGAAAATGTCGTGACTTATTTAAAATTTCATTAAGTTATGGAAAATTTATATGAATTATATTTAGAATTCATTTGTATTTGTATGTAACATTATATTAATCCTTGTATTTTAAAAGTCAAGTTTATTTGTAAAAATTCAAGGGGTGATGTGCAAAATAACTAATAATTTAATGAAAACTAATAGATAATATTATTTTATATTAAGTTATATAGATAAATAAGAGACATGTGGCAGCTATGCATCTCATTCCTAATATTCCTATTATAAATAAGAGACATGTGGCAGCTATGCATCTCATTCCTATTATTCCTATTATAAAAATAAATGAGGGACACGTGCCACCTTGCATGCAAATTTTATTCCTTTTGTCTCCCTCTTAATCATCTACTCTCTCATTCAATATCTTAATTCTCCTCCCCAAAATCATTTTCTTTCCTGGATGAGTCGGCAACTCCCGTTGCATTCTTCTATCACACCATCGTACTTACCAATTATCTCTTTTGGGGTTGACACTCGGAATTTGAAAGAATCGGTTGGAAGAGAAGGTGATTTTAGTACAAGCGAAGCATGGAAGGAAGTAGATGTGTGCATGCTCAAGACTCCTTGTTAATTGATCTTAATTCGGCTTATGGTATTCTCAAGTTCTCTTATTCTTTCTTTAATTAGCTAGAAATTGAAGCTTAGATGTCATTAATGATACCTTACTATTTTGCATGTGGTGTCACTTAATATTCTGACCATAAGTCGAACAAAAAGATGACTCTGTTATTCAATATTGTATCATAATTGTAACAATTTTCTGTCATTTACGAGTCTCATCTAGGAAGTTACAAGTGTGTGAATTGCGGCTAACTAAATTAATAGAAGACGTCATCGAATCACCCAATCGAGCTTGTAAACTTGGTACAGACATGAACTTTGCGTGATTGGAATAGACAGGGTTATACGACCCATCCACACTGCTATGACACGCTGATCACATCGTCTCAACATTGCTAAGGTGCGGATTTCGAGTTATTCTCAGATTCCTCGAACTAATTTTATTGGTTGCTGATTTCTAGATTATAATTGCTGATTTCTTGCTTATAATTGTTGATTTGGGTTGCTTGAATTTTTATTGCTTCTTATAATGGTTGAATTGGGTTGCTTGATTGTTATAGAGTAAGTATTGATCAATTATCGGGTAATGGTTGATGTTTGCAAGGCATGCATAATTATTATGATTTTCAAATTGCATAGTGAGATAATTATTATAGTTTTCAAATTGCATGCTATGATTGCTTGAAATGCTTTAGGACATGCATGATTATATTTTTATTTTGAAATGAAAGCTTGACATGATTTGGAAAATAATGATTTGAAATATGATGCTGTGAACTGTGTTAAAGAACCAGATGTCTGAAACCTGACGATCATGTATGCGCCCTATTCGGGGTAAGCGTGCAATTTTTGTTATGTAGGCGCTGAACTTGTAGCGCATAACATAAATTGCATAGGCGCCATATTCGGGGTAAGCGTGTAATTTTTGTTATGTAGGCGCTGTACTTGTAGCGCATAACATAAATTGCATAGGCGCCATATTCGTGGTAGCGCATGACTCGGTTATGTAGGCGCTGTACTTGTAGCGCATAACTTTAGTCATGTAGGCGCCTTATTCGGGGTAAGCGCACAATTTCAAGTTATGGCCATAACAGAAATTGTGTAGGCGCCATATTCGTGGTAGCGCATGATCGGAGTCCTGTATGAGTCTTGACGGTCATGTAGGCGCTGAACTTGTAGCGCATGAACGGGGTCATGTAGGCGCTGTACTTGTAGCGCATGACCGAGTATTGTTAATACCAAAATGGTTACCTAATATAATGATATTTTATTCTATCATGAATAGTTGTGAATAAAGCTTGACATATTGATGTTTTATTTTAAAAAAAAAACTTCCATGAGTTTTCTTAAAAATTTTACACATGAACATTGAGCATTGCATGGGGTAAATTTATATTAAGTTACTTAATGTGTGTACTTCTATTTAAGTTATACTTTTTGAAAATGTGGGTGATGACCTAGTTATGTGATATGTTAATTGGTTATGGCTTGGGCATTGGTGCATTTGACATAATATGAGCATTGCATGATAGATAATGTCAGGGTAAATCACTGAAATAAATGCATGTTGTTTTCTTTTATATGAAAAATTTGCATGCTACTTGATTGGTTTCAGTTTCGTTTGTTATTTCCTGAATTTCTATAAATAATGTCATTTCATTATAATTAAACTCGGTGCTGGTTTGGTTTAGTTGGTTGAGTCTTAGAATAACTCGACTGGAACTGAATACCACACTGGGAGATTTTCAATCTCTCACATTTCCACTTCGGTGGGTTCCAGGTACAAAGCGTGAGACACAAAAGTGAGATGCCGACTAGAGGATTGCATGACATGCCACAAAGATGAGAATTTGGTTCATTTTAAATAAATCTGTTATGGTATTTCGTTTGGATTTTATTGTACCGTAAGAGGTTTATTTACAATTTGTTTGTTACCTGTAAATTTCTAAACTTTAAAGAAAAGTTTATTCATGTATTGTGGCTCGTCTTGTCATTGGTAATGTATGTATATATATTGTATATGATTATGGAATCGCCTTGCGCAAATGAGCGCGGCGGGTTGTCCATCCTGTTGTCGGGGTGTGACATGGTCAGCAATTAAATTGTTTACTGGAATTTATCTGAACATATGAGAACATATGGTGGGATGAATTGGCCTAAAGCTTAGACGAACAATTCTGAGAGAGAGCTAGAAAGAGGTTTCTCAAAATATAATCTCGGTTTTTATTTATGGAATGGCATGACATCTTTATTTAAGGCAAGATATTAAGACATAATCCAAAAATATATACTCTATTTTTGTTTTTAAAAATATATAATGGATATCATCTATTAAAATTAGCAAAAATAGATTATCTAATTTATGGAACACCTCTTCTTTAAATACAAAAAACTTTTTTGTTTATACGCATTGTCAGGCAGTCTAATTTATAGAACCTCTTCTTTAAATACAAGAACTTTTTTTCCTCTTCTCTATTCTATTATTAAAATACCCACTGCTTTATACAACCCACAAGAATAAATATCTATTTTCACATTTAAATTTGTATAATGGTAAAAAAACACAAACTTATAAACTAACATAACCTATAAAAATTGAACAATTCATACACTTCAAACTATTTAGGATTTGCATTCAGTCTGAAAATAAGTAGTTTTGCCAATGAATCGTAAAGTCCAAACTATTTTATGAATAGCAATTGATGACAAAAAAAAAAAAAAAAGATTCTTACTTGTTATGGAGAAGTGAGAGAATTCTCAAAGAAATATGCTTCAGAGAGTGTTGAGAAATAGGAGATATGCCTCAGAGAATCATCATAGGCATATTTGGGAAGAAATATACTAGCTTAAATAATATAGCCGTTAGGTTATATTTAGTACCTAGTATAATCTCAGTAATTAGGCAACAATCCATGAGAATCCAGCAATTTGTATTTTAGGAAAATAGCCAACGGCTAATAGGATCTCATGTTATAAATACTCATGTACTCTCTGCCTTGTAAATCATAACAAATTAATATAATTCATTCTTCATTTCAAAAAACTTCAGAGAGAATTTGAAAGAGCTTAATTCCTATATGGTTTTTGCTTATTTAACAATAACCTAGCATATCAGATCATTCTCCTTTGATTATTATTAAATAAAATTGAAATTTTACATATATGTAAAGAACTTAGTGCCCTGCAAATTGTTGAATTTATTATCTAATAAGCCAAATTAGGGGTGCTATAAAAGTAAAATTGATTGAATTGGCAAAAACTAATTTTAACTTATTTAAAAAATCACAAAATAGTTCAACTGTTATTTTAGTGGATACGAAATAGATCCTTATTTTTCTCTTTCAATATTTTATAATCATCAAACATGACTATAGTTAGTGTAAAAATGGTTCCAATTTAGAAATCATTCTATTATATTATGTGCAAAGCATTCTCCGAAAGATATAATAGGTGTGAATCCAAAAAGATTAGAAGTACATTTTTGTCATATCCACTACATGATACTAAATAAGGAGAAATAAATTATAAATGGAAACAGGGGTTTATATCTTGCTTCCTCAAATGACATCTGATATTAAGGAATTATCTCATTACTGCTAGAAAATTAATAATCTCAGTGGAAACAACTTAAATTAAAATAATGACATGTAAGAACATAAATAATGAAATTTTAAATGGAGTTAACGTTAGATTCGACCAAAAATGTTCCATGTTCAAACTGCTAGATAATTTGGATAATTTGCAAATAAAGACCATGTAAGACAATGATAAATGAAGCAAACATGAATTCTCCACAATGTAAAATCGGACTCAGCACTAACTGTAAATTGTAAAATTAATCCAAACCCTACTCACCAAATGTACCTGCTTGAACTGCTCACAGAAATCCTCAATCTTTTCGTTTTTATGAAACATGAAATGTTAGTGACAAAACATCCCCTAGAAAATCATTTGAGATCATTCACAATATTCATAAGAGAACGCACTATTACAAAAAACACATTTGCTATTGGCCATTTATCATCGGATGTCCTTCCGCACGGATGGTATAAGTAATCAGGGGTAGTGCTATAATTAACTCGAAGATTTTACCAATTGTTCGGTGTATCCAACCGATGGCGTTGCACCCCCCCCCCCCCCCCCCCCCCCCCCCTTTTGCCATCGTTTTTTAGTATTTTACCATTGGTCTTGATTGTCTATGTTATATCGGATGTGTTACAACACCGATGGCTTAGAGGTATTGATCTTTACCATCCGTGATGTTAATTGGGTCGTTCGTTTTGGATTGGTCAATACCAATTGTGTCCCTTTTTGAACCGATCACGATGTTCTCAGGGGCACGTTGTAAATACTTGGTAAATAAATTGATATAATAGTACAACCTTCCTATATTGTAATTGCAGGGATGAAGAAGGGGATAGGAGTGTGGAGATGAATAAAATTATTTGTTTTTATTACGTTTGCTTGATTCACATAATTGAATTGCTTGGTCTTCTAATCAATTGTACAGTTTTTATTACGATGGATGATAACTAAGAGTTTGCATGGGGCGGCCTTATAAGGAATTAAGCATTTTTTTACTTTGATTGCACGATAGTTAAGATTTTCTTGGTTTATCAAAATTAGAATTAATAACCTATTTATTATTTCCAAGGATAAGCTTGTATGTTGTTTACTTCAGATATGTACCCGGGGGCTTTGTTTGAGGAAGAGCGAAGTTTGAATAGAAAAATATTATTGTTAAGTTGTTTTGTTCTAGTTGTGACTCTATTCTCTTATCTATTACTACTTAATTAACTGGTACGTGAGCTTAACGGGCAAGATCTTAACAGAACATCTTTGCGTAAAGCGGTATCAGAGCGAGGTTTGACAACCACCTTCACAACTGCGTGAAGTTGTATATCCGTTAAACGCCAAGTTCAACAACCACCTTCATGCTTGTGTGAAGTTGTATCACCACCAACCGCAAAATTTGACATCAACCTTCGCACTTGCGTGAAGTTATATCTCCACGAACCGTTCAACTTGACATTACCATTGCAACAATAATGACCGATCCAAACCTTATCACTATTCGTGACCGTATGCAACAAAATCATATCGAAATAATGGAACTCCTCATTACTCTAGTTGAACGCCTTGCTCCCACCAACCAAAACAATCACAAAAATCCACAAAATAGTAACGATGGAACTCCACCTTGATAGAGTTAAAATAAGTAGTGATTTTCCCTAGCACTTGACCTAAAATATTGTCATTTATCAAATTTCAATTACTTATTTTCTATAGAATCAGATTCTTTTTTGTTATTTTACTTGATTTTGGAGAATTGCAGATTTTCAGTGTTATTCAGGCCAAAACAGACATAAAACACAGCAATTCAGACACATAAGTCCTAGGCATGCGGATCATCTGCATGTGACCCAGAGAGCTACTGCGCAGGAATTATGCCAGCCGTGCGGTTTACTAATGAACTGCATGCGACTTAGGCATCCGCATAGATAACTGTCAAAAATTACCAGAACATCGGTTACAGCTCTAACTTGGCAACCAAGGCCTATATATGCATCTAAACGAAGGGGAACTATACCTCTGGACTACCATTCATCATTCCACACTAGAGAGCATACAATTCACTATAGATTATTAGGTTAGAACTAGGGTTTCTCTAATGAAGGCTATGCAAGGATAGAATAGTAAAATAGCAAAGTCTTCATTATAAGAGAAGGAAAAAGCAGGAACTGAAGATGGCGTGCATGAGAAAAGAGACCGCATAGGTGTACTACTTTCATCTCTCTCTCTCTTGTTCTCTTTCTTCATGTCTTTTGTCTCTTTTGTTGTTGAAACTGCCATGAGCGGCAAAGCAACTTTTTTCTAGAGTGAAGACATGTAATTTTGAATTCTTATGAGTTTAATCTAAATGTTTATTTATATTTATCATTTACATTTGATCTGAATTCTTTCTGAGATTTATTCTTTGTATCACTATCTAACTTGGTGCATTTTAACCTCGACAGCATGGAGATGCGCACTCCATGGTAGGCGTATAGAGTTGACCAGTAGGAATAGGTTACAATTATCTTAGATCTAATAAGAGAAATAGACGTAACTATTGATCTCTTGTGATTCGAACTTCAATTAGAAACTTATCTGAATATAGATCGGTAGACGAACGTCGTGATCTATCAACGATATTGGGGTAATTTTAATTATTACTATTACAAAAGGCGTATTGGAATGACATAACTATGAGCTTAAACCTTTTTAATCTTGATAATTGAGACTTATCATTAATCTTTATGCAATTTCTTAGGGTGAGGATAGGGTTTCATCCCCTTATCAGACCTACTCAATTAAGGTGTTATAGCGTAATTGTGATTACCACTAGAACATAATTAGCAACTCTCAGATTGCATTTGATACCAATACAGGACATGTGCGGTTTTGATCAAACTGTGTGCAATTCCGGCAAGAGTGAAAACCAGACGTGTACGGTTTACACAGTAGCACACGGATGGTGACAGAATCGCATGCTACTGATTAACTTTACTTGACAGGTTTACGCAATAGCTTGTTGATGGTGACAGAACCGCATACGATTGCTCACTAACTAGAAATTAGATTAAACAAGTTAGAATGATAGAATGTCTGAATCCCTAGAAGCCCCTTCTTCTAAACAACCAATTAATTACTCACTATACTATTATAACTAAACACTACAACATTACAACTAAACAATCAACCAAACAATTAAACAACCAAACCAACCTAAAAGAATTGGTAACCTAGACTTGATTTGCAATTAGATCTCTTAATACACCATCCCTGTGGATCGGCACCCAGATCTATAATATACGAATTGATTCATGTGTTTGTGAATCAATTATAAAGTATACAATTAGGGTTATAAATATTTTTACCTCTGATTTTGACCCATCACCTCTCTATGAACATCCACAATATTGAGAACCAATGTGGAATGGCGGACTACGTGTCAAAATTTCTGATTTTTCGGGAAGCCTCAAGCCCAAGTAATTTCTTAATTGGACCATTACCGTGGAATAATTCTTTGAGTTAAAAAAAAGTCCCTCTCAACAAGCAAAGTATGTTGGTGTCAATACGGCTACGAGATAGGGCAGTAGCATGGTGGCAATAATATAAGTTTCGCCATTATCTCGACGATCATTCCCCTCTAACTGATTGGTTCGATTTTAAGCGTGAGATGACTTGCGAGTTCTTACCTCTCAACTACTGTCAAAATGAAAAGCATGACCATCAGCTGAGACAAGACTCTACAAGCTACACCAACAATTATCCTCACCACCATTGTTACAATATCTCTAGTAATATTGTTGATCTTTATCCTCACCTCCTACGAAGAGAACTATTTCAAATACCTCAATTATTTGCATTATGATTTTAAAGAAGAAAATTTCAATAGAGAAGATGAAGATATCAACCCTTTCCACGGAAACAAATCTTTAGTGGCATGTGATGAAGAGTATCAACATGAACACCACACTACACCGAGCACATGTTCCCAACAGATGGCATACCAAAAGGCCACCACTCTAGTGGAAGAACACCTAGAACAAACTGACGAGCTTGTCGATAGGCTTGTCACAATTGAAGAAATTCAAGAGCTCGTTGATGAAGACGAAGTCAATGCCTTGACAGATGCACTTAAGATAGAAGCAGAAATTGTTGAGAATTGTTCAAACTTTGAGGAAGATTTTGTTGGTGATTTTCCGATGCCTATGGGTCATTTAGCAAATATTTTGTCCATGGAGGTTAGAAATGATTTTTTGTTGCAAACCAAACATTGTGTTTGACCAACAATGAAGCTTTAAAGTCCAACTACAATGATCCATTCTTACAACCAAGTTTCAAACCATTAACGATTGAAGTCGGCTCTAATTCGTTGATTTCAAGAATGGTATTGCGGAAACATGGCGATTTAACTGCTATCTATGTTTGTGCCCCATATTTGACAAAACACGTGCAGAAAACCCAATTCAAAAGATGTTAACAAAGATTTAATGGTACTTAATCTGAAATTGTATTGTTTCAAAGGGTTCTACAAAGAAAAGAAGGATTCGAGAAAATGCAAGTTTGGGCCCTACTTTGAAAACATAAGCTTGAGGTCAAGCTTCAACCAACCCGAGGATCTTGACGTGGCGCGTATTGAAGACACATCTGATTCAGATTCGGATGTAAACGATGGCTACACAATATCCAGGCCGATCAAGAATTTATATATACAACTTGAAATTTGATCCACATAATTGAATATATAGCAGGGACAGTCTTCAAGAACAATTAAACAATTTTAATTACATTTGCTTGATCCACAAAATTGAAAGGCACTGCCTTCTAAACAATTATACAATTTTTATTACGATGGATGATTACTAAGAGTTTGCATGGGGCGGCCTTCTAAGCAATTAAACATTTTTTTACTTTGACTGCACGATAGTTAAGATTTTCTTGATTTACCAAAATTGGAATTAATAACATTTGTATTATTTCCAAGGATAAGCTTTTATGTTGTTTACTTTAAATATGTACAAGGGGCTTTGTTTGAGGAAGAGCGAAGTTTGAATAGAAAAGTATTGTTGTTAAGTTGTTTTGTTCTAGTTGTGACTTTACACTTTTCTCTATTACTACTTAACCGGTATGTGAGCTTAACAGTTAAGATCATAACGGGACCTCTTTGCGTTAGTATGTCACAACTTATGCCGCGTACGGCATAGCTTAGGCCGCATAGGGCATAGTGGATGCTGCACGGTTCCGGACTTAGCAAATTTTCTTGATATTTTGTCATTTCGCATGTTGTGCACTTCGTATGAGGTTTTGCATGCTTCATGTAATGTCTGATTTTGATGCCATCTTTGGAAATCACCTAAATACGACATTTTTGCTCTAATTTTGCTCTAAAATGCAACATCCTCCAAAACATGCCCAAAAGACTTAAAAACACGTTTGCGGTAAATAATTCGGAAAATGGCTACTTTGCATTTACTTTTCGCCATATTCTGGAGAAAAAAAATTGTGATTTTTGCTATATGTTTGGCTTGATCAATGTCTCGATTTATACTATACGATAAATTCTATGCTTGTGAACCAATTATAAAGTAAACAGTTAGGATTATAAATATTTAGCTATGGTTTGACCTATCAAGTTTTTTGGCGCAATTACCGAGGATAGTGTGAAAATTCTTGTAAATTTTTACATTGTAATTAAGTTGTCAGAATAATGTCAAGCATTGCAAATTAGAACACCATGTGCAATAGTAAAGAAGATATGAGGTGTATACTAGGCACAAACCGCACTTGAAATTGAACTCCAAAAGTTCAACATTTTCAATCTTCTAGAGTATAATAGTCCCTCCATGAAAGCTTATGTTTGAGAATCCCTCGCACTGATATTGAGGAATATTAAAAAGCTCCACAGGTTGCTCGACCTCTTAGACAATACGTACATCCACATTACCTTCTTGGTCACGAGCAGCTCTAAGATTATGAGAACTATTGGGTCGGACAAATTGCTTATGTTTTCAAACTTAATTCATTGTCTAAGTCCAAAGTGAAGCTAGAAGAGAGAAGAAAAGATGTGCAATAGTCAAGGGGAAATAGAGCGTCTACTTACCCTAACAGAGAGAGTAGAGAAATAAAGAGGAAGAAGAGAGAGATGAGAGAAGTTTAATCTGATTAGAGTTGAGCTGTGTGAAAATTAATGACCTCTATTGAAGTGGCAATAAATTAATTCTCTACATTCTAACTGTTCAAAGCACAACCAATTAACAGAACAAATTGGCATGCCTTGTATAGGTACTAATGTATGAACTAATAAGGGGCGGATCTACATTGGCCTAGGGGTAGGCAAATACCCTACCCTGAAATTGGAAAATGAATCTTCGGGTATATGTTATTTGACTCTTGCCCTACCCTGTTAAGCAGTGAGAGAGCTAGTAAGAGCTAATATTTACTCTGGATTTTGAAACCATTCTTAGATTTTCTATTTTTCCTAGGAAGAAGACGATGAGATTGTGGAAAAAATATTGAACGTACATGGTACACATGAACCAAAGAACTTATTATAAAAAATTTATTTGAACAGAGTTTAAATGAGAAAGTAGCATAAGAGGGGTGGGGCTCGGGGTCAGAATAAATGAACGACAGCGCATTAAATTCCCTTTCTTTCCTCTTCTTCGTTGCAGCCAATCCGTGGAACAAATCAATTCCACTTCTCTCTCTAATTCATCTTCATTTATGTGCCTTAAGGACACCTCCATTTCCTCTGAATTTTTTTTTCTGATTTGATTTTCATTTTTTTTTCATTTTTTTTGTTTTTTTTTTTTTGTTTCTCTTTATTTTCTTTTATTTTTTCTATACTTATTCTCTTATTGAAAGGGTATGGTTAATCATGAGATTTATTTTATTAAAATTCTAATGGTGAACTCGATTAACTAATGGTGTACATAATTCTTGCCCTACCCTGATAATAATCCTGGATCTGCCCCTGATTAGAATATTATATCGGTTAGGATAACAATACTGCTATAATATGTTAAGTAATTTCTATTGGTACAATACCACTGACAGATAGAACAATAATTCAACTTATTTATTAACTTGCGACAACACCTTAAGTCTATCGGCTTCAGATAAAGATCAGTCTCAACAATTTGAAAATGGACGTTAGGAGATCTCATTTCTGTAGTAGTGTAGAACTTTGTACAATTGTTTAAAATTGTACACGGTTGCTTAAACCGTGCATAAATGTTGGTACTTTTCGTACACAAATTTTATTTTAGTTGGCCATGTGTGTATGTTGGAGCTTATTTTCACATGCACTCCTTTTAACATTACACATTATTTTTATGTCAATTCCTCGGTCCATGTGTGATTAGTCGTTGGTGATTAGTCTTTTTGTAGTAGTGTTAGTTATATCAGAATTGAAAATTTATCTGGAATTCTGTTAGTTAAGACATACAAACTAAAAATAAACAGTTGTACTTATTTTCTACACACAACAACACAAGCTGGTGAAAAGAAAAACCCTATTATTAATTGAAATTAACAAATTTATAGACAGTTTCTTAGTTTTAGCTGTAAATTCAGAAGCTGGGAAAGTAAATCACAACCAAATTTTGTGGTACAGATTCAATTCGATATGCATACAACAATAATGATAATTTTGTATTCAATATTTTATAATATCTATTTATGGAAACGACAATTATCTTTTTCTAGCTTTATATTCCTAAAAAAGTGTTGGAATTACCACATGAACACTTTTATTATAGATTTGTCAAATTAGAAAGTTAAAGATATATAGCATTTAGCTTTACAACTGTACAACAAAAGGTTCACATTCAAATTGGACTAAATATATTCTCATTATCCGTATTAAAAGCAACAACTAATTAGAGAAAATGAAAATACAAAAGTGATCAGTTTGAGCTTAAGATTGGTTCTATGAAATACCACAGCACGAGCTCTATTGAAGTAATAACTATCAGCATATATAGATGTAGACTAGGCTAGGATGACACACTTCACATGTTGCTGTACATCACAGGTTTGGCCATGCCATTTGACTGCTCTAGACAATTAACCTCTTCAGGGGCCGATGCATCTGCATTCAAATGGTCTGGGTCTTCCGTTTTAGTGACTAGGCAAAGAGCAAAGCGATCCTATGTGTAGGATGAATTAAAGTTAAATAAGGCATGCTATTACCAAAAAAAAATAGAAACCACAAAGATATGGATAGTTCAGTTTCAACATACCGGTACTAATTAATATTAATTTCTTGCGTAATGTTGTGGTTAATTTTGGCAAAAAGTACATATCGGCGTATATAATGAAATATATGTTTCAAAAGAAAATTTATCACAAAACATCAAGTGATAATTAATTACACTTTAGGGATACGAAACCCCAATTTCTCATCCAAAAGCTAATTAAGACTTATATATCAAAATTACCTTCAACTCAGGGGCATCTTTGCATTCATTTTCATGTAGATAATACTCATGCATTACCCATTCTGTCCTTCTTCCAGTGGGATGCTGGCCTTCATAGAAAGCTAGGGTTTGCTTGGTGCCTATAACTTTATTATCGTGCTTGATATGGTATTTGCTCTGTATGGCTCTCCAATATCCCAATTTTGTATCTCGATTAGGATAAGACCCATTTTGATATTTTCCATGTCCAGGCATGAAGAAGTGCCATTTTGAGTCACTTGGAGGCACGTTGCATTTTGCTAGAACCAAATTAATAGTGGTTTACAAAAAAGAAGAACAATTATGGTACTATTATGACACAGTCACAAAATTTAATAGCTCACAAGTCAGAAACATCACCGGTTAAGTGTTACATCTTTACATATTTTTGTTGGTTTATTAGGTTACAAGTAGTTAGCATATGGATAAATTAGTGCTGAAGTAAGGTCTAACAATAAATACAAGGCTGACCTAATAAGATATATACTATCTGATCCCTAATTGAATTATGTCCCACAGTAAAAGAAGTAATATAGGGAACTGAGAGCCGAAAATCTAATATGAGGAAAAGAATCACATACGAGGTAAATCCCATGGTTCGTGCATGTAAATATCAACCTCTGGGATAATATCAAACTCGATACGTTTGTCATGTGCCTTTCTCTTCAGATAATGAGTTATCAGTTGTTGGTCTGTCGGGTGAAACCCGAAACCCGGCAACATGTAGGGTAGACATCTCACAGCTTCCCTTATAGTATACATCTAAATTTATTCTTGAAATTAACATTAGATACCCTTGAATTTGATGATAAGAAAAATATTTAAGCATAATTCAGCACTTTTCGGTTAAAGCTACCTCTAAGATATTTGAGAGGCAAATAGTTGGACTTGGCAATCCTACAGCTAATTACTACATATGTTATACTTATAAACGATTGTATGCAACTTTGTTAAATGGAATAAGATAATCATAAGATTTAAAAGGAAAAGGGGGGGGGGCGTGGGTAGATGACAAATGAAATTTAAAAAATTGGAACAGGATTCCTAGACACAACTGGAGCAAAATATATGCTTCTGAGGCACCATGAAATTTAGCATAATATCAAGTAAAGAGTGAAAAAAGACAGTACTTTTTCCATAGACGCGCAGAGAGAGACAGAGAAAGCGACAATCTTGGTCTTGCATGAATGTCTTGACGAGAGAGAAGAGGGAGACGAACTAATTATAAACTTTGAAAAGGGCCGATAACATACTAATTATAGCTTTCGAAAAAATTGTACAGAAACTAATTAATAGCTATACTCTAACTAATATAACACGCTAATTATAGCCTTCACAAAAAAAAAAAAAAAAGCATTGAGAAACTAGTGTATTTTCTAACAAGAATAGGCAAAGTGTAACGTTCCACCACTATAAGTTATATTTCTTTAATTTAGTTGAATAAGACTATTTTATTTATACAAATAAACTTTAGTAGGATTGAATTATAATTTCATCATAATAATTAAATCGATTAGTAGGAAATAATATATTGAAATTTATTAAATATATATATCTGCCACAATAAAGACCTGACATAGCCCAACTCATCGTTTATAAAATTCTGCAGCCATATAATTGTACTCCCTCAAATTTATTTAAAATTGTAGTCCAATTTATCTCTCCATCTGTTCAAACCTCATTCCTCATTTCTTCTCACAGTCAACAATTATCTTTCCTAATTCTAATCTCATCGTAACTCCCTGATTTTCGAAAGACACATGTACATGTAAGTTCTACATCTCTCACATATTTATAAATGCATTTGTAATTCTAATAGCATCTACAATATAATCTATTAATTAATTTCTTATCAGTTCGGACGTTTATACATCATTTTATTTTTATGTATGTACTATACCTTTTTCTTTTTTTTTGAAATGCTTGGTAGAAACTACTAAGGATGAATATTAAATTTTTTTACATCATGATACATACAATAACATCAACTCGCAAATCCTATACTCAACACAAGACTCGGATTTGTTGAACCACCTCTACAAAAGCGAACTCATAGTCCCATCTCTTCCACAATCTTAGATGCAAGTATAGTTGGAGGTATTACAGAACCTCTGAAAATTACCTCATTCCAATATTTTCACACATGCCACAACGCCGCCATAAATCTCGTCGCTCACAATCTTACTTGGTACTTTGGTACTTAATATAATCGTCCTTATGCATTAATAGTAATATTTACTGCAGCTGACTTCTACCAAAACTAATTACTATATCTTATATAAATAATTTAACAAATAATAAGCATTGATAAAGTTTAATTTCATATCATTCGCATTTTTTCACTGATCTTACAAACTGATCATATATTATTTTTATATTCAACATTTTTTTGCGTGAATCATGCCCGTAGGCAATTGCTTTATTAATCACAACTTTTCATAGAATCTTACATTTGATATAAAAACCCTCCAATAAAAATCGAAAATCCCAAAAACATAGGATATTCAATATCAATGCATTGTTAAAACTATCATTCCGCATCTATCTTCTTTAAATAATCCAGATTAGTTTTATTTTTATTATTAAATTTCGAATTAATTATCCAATTTATTTCAAGTTTCTATTTTGTATGATTGATATGTATTTGATATGTATCTGATAAGATTGATTTCATTATTGCCTATTAGTTTTGTTCGAATATCATTTGAAAGGGAAAGAATTTATAACACCTGCAAATTTATAATATTTTGCCAATAATTTAAATTTTATTGGTATTTGAAATTATTTATAAAATTAGAAATTTAATGATTTATTTGAAGAAAATTTGGTAATAAAAAAATTAAAATAAAATAAAATACAACAATGTGGCAGCTGTGCACGTGTTGTTATGCATGTAATTCATTCCATTATTTTCCCCGACTCCATATTCTATCCCATTATAAAATATCTGTCATTTTTTTTATAACACTCGATAAAACAAAAACAAACAAAAATCAAAGAGAAATCGTGAAAGGGAACAAAACGGAGAGATCATATGAGAATGAAAATAGATGAAAATAAAAGAAAGTTTGTAATCTATCCGATTAGAGTTCCGATCCTACGTGGTGAATGGTTTGGAATAGTTGAGTTACTATAATCTGTGTTTTCGATTGGATGAATTTCGATTGGATTTTTGAATTATTCGCTATCAGGTAATCGGACATCATTATAATCTGTGTTTTCAATTTATTTGGTTGAATTGAATAATTGAATTGAGTATTGGATTATGATTCATATTTAATGGGACAGCGGGTCTAAGGTTCGAATTTGATTTGAGAAATTATATGATTGTGTATTCTGAGAATTTGAGAAATGATATGATTGTGTGGAATGAAATGATACGGATATTGTGTGACTTGTTTTATTGATAACCTAGACCCAGATGCTATTGTCGGTTAAATATACAAATATAAATGAATTTGAATTTGTGTGGATTAATCCAGTATGTTTGAATGGTTGATTAAATAAGCCAATTTTAGAAAAGCGCGTCATTAAATAACCGATTACTGAACTTTGTAGCTAACTCCATTTTTTTTTTTGCGACGTAGGTTGAAGGGACAATGAATGGATGCGAGAGTGCCTCTCTTGTCGCAACTCCCGATCCAGCAGCGGGTTCGTGACAAAGCATAAATAATAATGATTCAAAATTTTCGGGATGTTACATTCTTTCCTTCTTCAAAAAGAATTTTTCCCTCAAAATTCAAATATAAAATCGTATATATGTGCACCACGCTTCTGTTGCACAATTCTGATTAAATTATATAATTTTAATTTTATTTAAAAAATAAATGAAATTATATGCTGACAACAGCTTTAATGAGAATAACATTAAATAAATACTTACAAGATCAAATTATATATAAATTTATTTGGTGACAGTCAAGGGGGACCACTTACTATTTGGTGACAGTCAAATATTTAAAAAAATTTACAACTGACACGCACAAGTATTTATATATAAAACATCAATAATTCATATATACCACATCAAGTATTGATATCTAAGATATCAAGTATTTTTTTTTTAATATACTAGACACATCACTCACCATCTTCTTTATGTTGAGTAAATCATTAATCACAGAAGCTAATTTCTGAATGGGCCCAAATATGGCCTATATTTAGTAAACTTCAAATTAGGTTTTCAGAATTTTAATTTTTCTTCTCTATCTAGTTAAAACTCATTATTAATTAGAGACTTAAGGAAGCGTTCTGTTAAAACCAATTTGTGCCAATTTGCAAAAAAAAAAAAAAAATGCTTATTTAAGTGCCAAGAGATTCTGTTAAATCTAGACTAGAAAACAAGAAAATAATTTCTTCTTCTTCATGTTTAGTAAATCATTAATCGTTAAAGAAACTAATTTCCGAATTGGCCCAAATATGTCCTAAACTCTATTTTTCCGTCAAATAAATAGACATATCGATTGGTTAAAAAGACGTACTTTAAGGAATATTCAATTATTTTATTTTGGTCAAGTCCAGTATAATTAACATGCACGTTATATATATATGCTCCTATTTGAAGGGACTATATATATAATATCATTCATTGTTAGAACATTAATTATATAATGAAAACTTTTGGAAAATATGAACTTACTATATTTACATGCTTCTCATCTTCCCGGCTCATAATATTTATCAAAATTTCCTCCAGATATATATAGTGCTGTGAAACTATCTTACAAGGGGCTTTACTAGTGGGATTTTGGGCCTTGAAACTATCTTACATGGGGCTACACTAGTGGGTTTTTGGGCCTTGAAATTATCTACCTCTGTCAGCTACCAAAGAAGAGGCCCATGAGCCCGATGCGGCACAATAATGCAGTTTACACACGAATTCGCTATTAAAAAAAAAAAAGGCTATTCTGGGAACGTCCTAAAATAAACTATGCAATATATAGATTTCTGATAAATATATAATTATGGTCTCTATTGGACAATCACAATACTTTACAAATTCCAATTAAACTATTTTGGGCTGCTACTTTAATTAAATATTGCGATATATATATACAGATTTATTAAAGCTGGAGTGGAGCGGGCCTTACTGCTGCTACATTTCTATTCTTGGCAAGAGTTAAATCTGACAGTTCAATTATAAGATGTCAATGAATATTTTTATTTAATTTAGTATATATAATAAATCATGGGAGGGTTCAAATTCGGAACGCTTCTTAATTTCAGTACCAAATAATATAAAAAGGCTAGCTATTCAGGGACCATCCAAGAATACAAGTCTATTAATTTCTCAAATTTCTCTCCACCAATTAAAATATTAATTACATATGATGAAATCTATGCTATATATAGATATATTTCTGATGAAAAGTTGAGGTTTCTATTAATTAAACCTGGAGGGGGCCTTCCAAAGCCTAGCTTGTGTTGCATTGGCACGTTCACTTAGTAATTTCGTGCTATAATTAATTATAACATACAATATTATAACTTGTCATGTAATATTTTATTAATATGCAACAACAACACTTTTTTAATCAGAAACTGGAGGGTTCAATTTTATAACTTAATTTTTACATTACTAAATTTAATTTATAACTTGTCATGTAATAATTTAATTTTTGCATTACTAAATTTATAAGTTAGTATAATAAATTCCTGGAGGGTTCAAATGCCCTCCATCGTATATATTTTTATTAGAGGGCTCAAATGCCATCATGAATAACAACATCCTATTTATTTTCATGAAAATATAATAAGGAATGACTTGAAATACAGAAATCATGATGTGAAATAATTTTATATTTGGAATATTGATTAATATTTGATTGGTCATGTAGGTATATTTGACGAAACTCATGCTAAGGATGGTACATATAATAGCAAACATACTATCAACAGTATGAAGGATCTAACAAATTGATTAATTCCAAACCAAAAATGTAAATCTAGTAAATTGATTGTACATATCTTGACAATCAAGAGGTGAAGGCAGAGGATGCCTTGCTTGCAGTGTTATCAGAACCGGACCGGACCGGCGGTTCAATCGGAAAAAACCGGACCCGGTCACTTGTCCGCTTCGGTTCTTTAAAAGGATCGTTTATGCTCTCAGACCGGTCAAAACCGGTTAATTGGTCGGGTTTTATAAAAAAAAAACAATGAACCAGACCAACAAAAAACCGGTTCAAAACAATTTTCTTTTGCGGTTCAAGATTTTTCGTATATTTATCTTTCTCCTTCAACCATCTCACCTTTTCTTTGCTCGTAAAACAACAAGATTCTCTGTATTATCCAACAGAAGTACAAAAGATGTGTGATTTCTTACTATATTCTCAATTCTCGATTCCTCAATGCCAAGTTTTGCACAGCTCAACCTCACACCTCAAGGATGCATATTTTCAAGGCATAGTTTGATAGGAAATCACAAAAGTAGCTGTGAAGATCAAATACTCAAAGTAATCTCATGTAATCACATTGATAGAACACTTGAAAGGTTATTATTTGAGTTGATTTTATTGAATAAATCTATGCATTTAAGGTGTTTGATGAAATGCTCAAACGAAAATGAATTTCTGAACATGGATTGACTTTTGTATTTACAATGCATTTCTAAACGTCATCACTTTTTGCTTGATAAACATGGGTTTAATCATGGGTTTAATCTGTATATCTTTAATCATGGGTTCATGTGGTGTGTTTGCTGCATTTTGTTCTTGTACTTTGATTTCCTCTCTAAACCGACTCAAGGTTTTGTTGTTCCTAGTTTTTGATGGATAATGGTCTTTGATAATCTGTTAATGGATAATGGTGGCCTGAGTTTAATGGTTGTTGCCGAAAAGAGTGAGAAAAGATTTTCAATAGTCAGTATTACTGAATCTCTTGTATATGTCAATTTCTCCTTAATCCTTAACGGGTTTAAACCCAACTTTAGTTACCCTTCATCTTTTCCTTTCCTTACTTTTCTGGTTCGAGTTGTATAATCATGTAAAGAAAACTTGCATATGAAAATAAATTCAAAATATAATGTATCAGTACTACTTTGCCTATGTTTAGGCATCAATGCTTTCATTTACACTTTCGGATTACAAATTATAACTTATTTAAAAAACCTACAATTGAACCGGTTGACCCATCGGTTCGACCAGTGAACCGTTAACCCGGAGCTTGACCGGGTCAATGTCCGGTCCGGTTCTGATAACATTGCTTGCTTGCTTCTTCTTATCTTAAGTTCCAAGCCACCATGTATTCAATAAGATCCACCTAGGATTTAATTAAAGATCTTGAATTTCTCCAAGCACCCCACAAGACCAGTCCATAAATCAAGGTAAATTTTTCTCAACTCATAAGACGAGATGAAAGAGAGAACAGAAATATATTCAACCAATTATGTGGCGTACCATGATATTTTTATTTAAAGTAATAGATCAAGGTAGCGGTGAAATAGGTATTACCTAATTCTCCTTACCTCTATTTAAGGTAATATGTGAAGTCCAAACAATATTATCTATTTATCTATATCTATTTGAAGGCAAGAGATCAAGGCTTTATTCAAAGATATGTTATCTATTTTTTTAGGGAGTTGATAATAGTACCCGTGCTATAGTACCCGCACTGTACCCGCAGGGGGACCACCGAAAATTAAATATTAAAATATAACTTCTTGTGGGGATTGCAAAAACTGCACAATTTGAATTTTTTTCCTAAAGTATTAATACCTATGAACGGAAGTATTTATACCTATGTACAGAAGTATTTATACTTATGATGTGAACAATTATTTATTGTGTGGATTATGTAGCGCCAAGATAACAATACCCGCGCTACAGTACCCGCGCTACAATACCCGCACAGTGCTCGTGCTACAGTACCCGAGGACCACCGAAAATTAAATGTATAAATATAACTTCCTATGGGAACCACAAAAACTCCACAATTTGATTTTTTTTTTTTAAAGTATTAATATTTATGCAATTTTCTCTTTCAAATGAGATCCATGATGACGTACTTTCAGGCTCGTCGTCACGCAAGTGTTTATACCTCGCCATACAAGTATCTATACCTACACTTGCAAGTATTTTTTACATATGACACTGAAAGTATTAATATCTAAATATTGAAAGTATTTATACTTATACACTGAAGTATTTATACCTATGAGGTAAACTATGTTTATTAGAGGAAAGTTGACGCGTGAATAATTGGGGAACTTGAAAAGAGATTATCATAACAAGTTACACATCAAAGTATTAACATCTTACTTTTTTAAGTGCTAATAACTTATCTTCTAAATATTTATATCTACGAAGGTATAAATATATAAGTATTTTTTACATATGACACAGAAAGTATTAATATTTAGACACAGAAAGTATTTATATCTATGCACTGAAGTATTTATTTTTATGAGATCAACTATTTTTGTTAGAGAAATGTTGACGCGGAATTAGTGTCGGGACTTTGAAAGGGGAACCATATAATTAGTGGAGACCATAGAGAAAGGGTACTGCTGGGATTTTAGAATAATAATTAGTTGAGACTATATAATATATTTTTAGAATAATAATTAGTGGACACAATATAATTAGTGGGGATCATAACACATTATTTTTTTAAGCCCGGGTACTGTAGTGCGGGTACAAAAATAATTATTCATTTTTTTATGAATAATTATATGAAACCCCCCACTCTCATCCCCCCCATTTTCCCCGCACTCTCTCTCTTCCTTAACTGCCATATATCCCCCCACTAATTTCGCTAAAGATTTCCTTTTATCCCCGCATTAAATTAGACTGTCATTTAATACCAATTCCCGCATTAATTATGCCTTCCTCTAATAACAATTTCCACATTAATTATTCCTTTAAAAACAATATCCGCATTAATTATACTGTTATCTAATAACAATCCCCGTTAATAAATGCTTATCTGTTAATTGATGTTCAAAAAAATATTTATCATTATTTCTGAGAAGTATTTACACTTGTAACATAGAATATTTATCCATGTAATATAAAGTATTTATCATTATGTCTGAGAGTATTTATCATTGATGTTTTACTGTAAGTTGCAATTATGTCTAAGAAGTATTTATCATTATGCATGAGAGTATTTATCATTGATGTTTTACTGAAAATTGCAAGTATGCATGAGAAGTATTTATCCATGTAACATAAAGTATTTATCCATGTAACATAAAGTATTTATCCATATAATGTAAAGTATTTACCCATGTAACATAAAATATTTATCATTATGTCTCAGAGTATTTATTATTGGGTGAGGGGATTGTTTATTTAATGGTGTCCAGTTGTGCGAGGACGATTAAAGAAAAAAAGAAATTTTGTGCAGGGACAATTAATGGATTGATTTATTCTGTCATAAATAGAGATCATTGCATATGGTTTAATACCTGACAAATTCAAGTTAAATACTAATAATTTTTTAAACGCTCATTAATGATTGAGCGGCCTCTCCATGTTTAATGGTCCCCAGTAGTGCGGGGACAATTCAAAAAAAAAAAAAAATTTGTGCGGGGAGAATTAATGGATTTATTTTTTCTTTCATAAATAGAGATCATTGCAGAGGGTTTAATACCTGACAAATTCAAGGTAAATACTTTGATGCTTCAAGTTAAATACCTGCAGTTTTTTAAATGATCATTAATGATTGAGCGGTCCCCCATATTTTTTTGGCAGTATCTGCGGAGATAAATGCAGGGTGGAAGCTGCGGGGATTGTTATCAGCGTCCTTTTTTTATTTCTCTTTTTTTTTAAATGTTGGCAGTAGCTGCCAAACAATTTGATTAAAGAAATAATAATGTTTTACATATTACATCACTCTCCAAAAACTACAGCCTCTTAACTGAAAAAATAAAAAGTAAAAACACACAGCTAGCTACCTGCATGTACGACCTATTTAGGGAAATTAAAATTACATTCTCACTGCACCTAGTTTGCCTTCGTTGTAACCTAATTCGAATCAGGAAGTAGGTTTGTACCCATGAGCCTTCTTCTGCCCTTGTTACAGAATTTTAACCATAGTGTCGCATCCATCATAATCATTTCTGCCAATCGATTGGAAGCAACAGTCCCTCCCGAAAAAACACGTTCATTTCTCCTTTTCCATAAATGTCAGCATGTACAGGCAAAATAAACTCCCCTAACCCTAAACCCTAAACCCCCCCCCCCCCCCCCGACCCCCGTCTGATTGCTTGTTCTCTTGAATGCATGTAGATATCTTCCACTATCATATATGGCACCATCAATCTATACCCTAATCTAGCCCTCATTTCATACCATACTTCAGTAGCATTAGGGCATAGAAAAATTAAGTGAAGCGTTGATTCTACCGGGCAGTTTAAACACATTATACAACCCAAGTTGATTCCCATATTTCTTCAATGTATTACATTCTGCGTTAAAATTTTCTCACTCAGTAGTAGATAGATAAAAACACTTACTGTTGGTGGTATACATAACCCCCAAGTGTGATGCAGCAATGCTTTGATCTTCCCCATTCCTGCCATGACTCGGTAAATAGAACTTGCCGAATAAATCCCTAGATTGGTCAATCTCCATGCCATTGTATCCCTTTGCCCAATGAAAGTTATTTGTTCCCCGGGTTGTAGATCATCATGTAGGGTTTCCCTAATCGGTATCACATCCCTTAGGAAAATTCTGGGGTGTCTGGGTCTCTCTCCCTCTTCTAACTCATTTACCAATGGATAACCTTACCATGGGTCATACCAATAAGAGGTACTTGCACCATCTCCAACTATCCATATAATGCTTCTCAAGAACAGAGGCAATAATTGAATCAAGTTCTTCCAAAAGAAAGTACCCAAAACTGACCAGAAAACCGGTCCCTTTTCATACACTCCTGTCCATCTAATTTTCGTGATAATTACCATCCACAAACAATCCGGATTATTGTATGCTCTCCACCACCAACGTATGAGCAACGCCATGTTTTGTTGTATATCTTGCACACCCATGCCTCCCCACTCAATAGTGTAGACAAACTGCTTCCTAGTTAATTAAAGAAACCCCTCTCTTATCAATTCCATTTCTTCCCGACAAAAAATCTCTTCTGACACTATCAATCCTTTGTAGCACCCATTTTGGCAATTTGAAACAAGACATGAAATAAATAGGGATTGTAGATAGGACTGATTTCATTAACTGCAGCCTACCTCCCCTTGAAATCAATTTACCTGCATTGTTGGCTCCACCAAAATCAACATTCATGCCACCTTTGGATGCCATCTAGCAGTACATAGCAACAACAAATGATTCATGAGGTATCTATTTTCATATTGACTTGAATTCACTGAAGAAGAGAGAAATTATTAGCATTCATACATAGCAACAACAAATGATTTCTAGCAGTACCTGATTGAAGAAAATCAATTACAAGTCTAGCCCCTGATTTCTAACAGAATTGTAGCATATGTTTATTAGCAAACACCTTACCAACAAGTTTTTGTCCGTTGGTAATTTGTCTACCGAGCTATTTTCATCTTGAAATCTAGGCTTTGAGCAAATTGACAGATATTAAACTTCATGATTGTACCAATGAGAAATCAAATTGGAATCATGCATGATTTCACAAGAAGGTACAGATACTTGCTGGTACCAGACCTGAACCAATGGAAATTCTCTTTTGAGCAAGTCTTTTAAAATAAATTGAATAATTATGCAAAATCGATACTATAACGAAATCTGAGATATAGTTTCATGATACCTGGAGAATACCAAAGCAGCGTATTTTCTTAAGGTCGGGGTCTGAGGCAAGAGAGTGAGAGACCGAGAGAGATGAGTATGAGGAGGAGATTAGGGTTTTTTTTCTTTTTTTATTTGGAAGAAGGCATCGGGGAGGGACTGAGGCGAGAGAGATGGTGCGAGAGACGGTGTCGGAGAGGGGTGCCGCGGCTCAAAGGTGGCGTGGCTCAGAGGAAGCGATTAGGGTTTTTTTATTTTTTTTTCTTTGGAAGAAGGGATCGGGGAGGGATTGAGGGAGACGGGGAAAAAAGTAATTTGCTGAAGAGAGGCGCAGCGATCGAGCGTTTCAGCGAAAAAATCTTAGATAATCTGCACTATTTTTGTCACACCCCGCGGCCACGGGTAGTAACAGTCCCCCGCCGTAAGCATACAACGCCGTGTATGCTTACAAGGCTAATCAAAATTTAAACCAACAACACGCAATTCAAAATAAGTTTCTAATATATATAATCAGAGTACACAGTCTGGACAGTAAATAATACAATATAAGTATCTCATCCGGATACCAACCACGAGGCCTACCCTAAATCTATACAACAAAACATATCTAGGGTCGTATACTGGTAAGCTACTAAGGCCTACTACTCTCGTGCCTCTCCGGAATCCATCGCACCAATACCTGTAAAATAACGGGGAAGGTGGGGGTGAGAATAAATTCTCAGTGCGAATTTTGCCACATATGAATTATTGGACTTGCAATCAAACTCTATATTCAATAATGAAACCCAAACAATAACAATGCAACAGTATATAAGAAAACATAAATAACAGAATGCCACTACTCGACAACAGTTAATCAACCTGAAACACAGTTTACGGAATTTCCAAGATGGATTTCAAAACACAACATCTATTTTGGCTTAACTCGATTCCTAACTCAGTTCATTAGGGCTGGTAGCAATTACAGATGTTCTTTCGAGCTGAACCGTTATCAAACCCACATCTGTAGGGTTACAAGCGCCTACAGATGGCCAACCAAGCTGAACCTTTATCGGACACCCATCTGCAATTGCTGTTTGGCTTAACCATTTCCTAAGGTTCGGTTACAAGTCACCAATACAGGTCAACTTGACACAAATGCAACACACGGAATCAAAGTTACCTATACAGGTCAACTTTGCTAAATCTCAAGCAAATATATCTCAAAGCCACACATACAGGTTAGTCTCACAAAATCATAACACATGGTCAACGGATAGCTCACCGTCACCTTATCCAGCCACCTTAACAGGTCGGTCTGGCAAATCCATAACAGGTTAAACGCATAAGTCAGCAGCGTCACCCTATCCAGCCACCTAAACAGGTCGGTCTGGCAAATTCTAACAGGTCAAACGCATAAGTCAGCAGCGTCACCCTATCCAGCCACCTAAACAGGTCGGCCTGGCAAATTCGTAAACACGGGTCAACGGATAGGCCACCGTTACCTTAACCAGCCACCTAAACAGGTCGGCCTGGCAGATTCATTCACAACAAGAACAATTCATAGAACTAAACAATTAATAACCGTACCAACATGCCAATCAACCTTAACTAAAACCATTCAATCCTTCTCATTTATTCAAGAATCAATATGCAGTATGAATTCCAAAATATGCAACAATTAATCATTCAACATGACAAACGAATAAACAGTTTAATTCCTGAAAATAAAGTATCAAACAAGTCCAAGAATCCCGCACCTTTTTGACGAGCGTACCGCTTAAGCTAAGGATCGGACGTCTCGTATGGTCTCGCAAGTTCTTGCTCGACCGAGCCTACACCTATATCATACGTATACTAGGTTTAACATTGGTTCAGGGTCGAGAGGTTTACTCGAGTTACTTCTAGGGCTTATACCTTCCCTAATCAATTTCGATGTTTTTGGTATCAATTCGTTCGGTTCATTATTTCTTACCAAAATCCTCTAAAACCACACAAAATTCATCTAGGTCCTCGGGACCATACAAACTCCATTTGGTGACCATCAATCACCGTTTCACTACTTTGGTTCTCGGTTCAATTCAATCCACCGTTTGGTTAACCCTAATTTGGTCAAAACCTCAAATCGGCCGTTAAATGTTCTAAAAATTCACGATCAGGAGGCAACCCTACCGATTACAAGTCTAATTGGTCGGGTTAGGCAAATCAAATCACGATTATGCCAACTTTCAATTTTGGCACGAAACTCTAGAAATCAGATTTCATAAATCGGAAGAAATCGGGAAAAAGAATGACAAACAAACTAGTAAGAAGTGTAGAGGAACTAGTCCTCGAGCAATTCGAGCACAAATCTCGGGTTTAAAACGAGAATCCGAGAAATCGAGAAAATTCGAGGTTTCGAAAGTAAAAAGGAGAGAAAGAAATACCAAATAGAAGGGTTCTGAGAGATCCTCGGCTGCTTTCTCGGTTCCAAACTCGATTTCTCGCAACAATCGGGAGTCTGGAAGAAACGGAAACTCACGGGATCTTTTCCTTCTCTCTTAACCGAAAATAACTTAGAAATGAGGATAATGGTGAAGTGAGAGAGAGAGAAGGTTTAATTTGGGTTTTAGGGTTAAAATTACCCTGAATGCGGATTAGCCAATCCGCACTGCGGGTTACCTAATCCGCACTCGAGACTTAGTCGGTTGTCAGCCGAATCCAGGAAAAGTCCGAGCCTACTGCGGATGAACCTGATCCGCACTGCGGTTCACCCTCATCCGCACTCACTACTTAGCCGATTTCAGGAAAATTCAGTGCAATACAGAAATTCATGAGTGCGGCTAAACTCATCCGCACTGCGGATCCCTCACCCGCACTCACTACTTAGTCATTTTTTTGGCAAAATTTCAGAAAAAGCCTGAGCCACTGCGGATGGCTTCCACCCGCACTGCGGTCAACCTAATCCGCACTGGGGCTATAAAATTCCGAAATCTCAAAATTTCGACGCGGTTTCAATTCACAATTAACTTACTTATTTAGGGGAACCTTAATTAAGGTTTAAACTTCCATTTTATTAACATGATTTATCGATTCTTTCTTTTAAATCATTCGAATTTAATTGTAAAAATTTCATAACGTAACAATTTTTTATTCAAATCCAACGGTGCAGAGCGAAAATAAGTGTAGTAATACGTATGGCTATGCATGTGGCGGGTTCAATTTGAACTAAATATAGACTTCTACACATATAAATGATGTATTTAATCAAAGGTAGGCAAATTATTTAACTGGAGGGTTCAGATTCAATCTAAATTTATATAAATCAATCCCTGCCATCGGAGTTTCAGGACAGCCTACTCAATTTAAGATGCATAATATAGAGGAGATATGTGTGTGTGTTTGTATATACATGTATATGTATATATGTATATATTTATATATATATATATATATATATAGAGAGAGAGAGAGAGAGAGAGAGAGAGAGAGAGAGAGAATGGCTAAGCTCAAATCGTTTGTTCCTGGGCTCATGAACAAACGATTGGGTTCTCCAATTTTCAAAGTTCAAACGGCCGATCCAAACCGTTAGATGTTTAATCTATATTAAAATGTGCTTGGAGACAAAATTTCATATTTTTTGGAATTTTTTTACTATTTATTAAGAGGGTTTGAAAGTTGCTGTTTTTATTAAAATTCTGCACCATAAAAAAACAGCAACTTTCAAACCCTCTTAATAAATAGTAAAAAAATTCCAAAAAATATAAAATTTTGTCTCCAAGCACATTTTAATATAGATTAAACATCTAACGGTTTGGATCGGCCGTTTGAACTTCGGAAATTGGAGAACCCAATCGTTTGTTCCTGAGCCCAGGAACAAACGATTTGAGCTTAGCCACTCTCTCTCTCTCTCTCTATATATATATATATATAGAGTAAGGCTTGGGTGCTATAGATAGCATAGAGGCCTCTATGCTACGGCTCAATATTCGAGTTTTCAAAATCCAAACGGTCGATCCGAACCGTTCATCTTATTCTCCATATTAATATCTGCTTGGAGACCAAATTTTACATTTTTCTGAATTTTTTTACTATTTATTAAGTATTTTACAAAATTGTTGATCCAACGGTGGCTGCACAAAACAGTAAACCGTTGGATTAGCGATTTTCAAAGTGGCTTAATAAATAGTAAAAAAATTCAGAAAATTATAAAATTTGGTCTCCAAGCAAATATTAATATGGAGAATAAGATGAACGGTTCGGATCGACCGTTTGGATTTTGAAAACTCGAATATTGAGCCGTAGCATAGAGGCCACTATGCTATCCATAGCACCCCAGCCTAACTCTATATATATAGAGAGAGAGAGAGAGAGAGATGGGCTATGGTGCATTGCAATGCATAGGCCATGGTGTGCATTGGATCATAAATCACCGATTCAAAGTTCAAATGACCGATCCAAACCGTTCATCTTGTTCTCCATATTAATATGTGCTTGGAGACCAAATTTTATATTTTTTGGAATTTTTTTACTATTTATTAAGCCACTTTGAAAATCGCTGATCCAACGGTGACTGTTTGGAACAGTAAAATCAGAAGCCACCGTTGGATCAGCGATTTTCAAAGTGGCTTCATAAATAGTAAAAAAATTCCAAAAAATATAAAATTTGGTCTCCAAGTACATATTAATATGGAGAACAAGATGAACGGTTTGGATCGGTCATTTGGACTTTGAATCGGTGATTTATGGTCTAATGCACACCATGGTCTATGCATTGCAATGCACCATAGCCCATCTCTATATATATATATATATGTATATGTAGAGTAAGGCTACCATGCTTTGCAAATTAAAGTAGGCGTTTAATTTGCGCTCATATCTTTAGATTCAAAGTTTAAATAGTCAATCCGAACTTCTCAACATGTTCTTCATATTGAAATGTGCTTGGAGACCAAATTTTACAATATTTGGAATTTTTTTACTATTTTTTTTAGAATTTTTCAAAATCACTATTTTTGATGGTTCAGAATTTTCTGAAAAACACTGATTTTGAAAAATTCTAAAAAAATAGTAAATTTTTTTCAAAAAATATATAATTTGGTCTCCAATCACAATTTAATATGACTATTAACTTGAACGGTTCGGATCGATGTTTTGAACTTCGAAACTAGAAATATGAGCACAAATTAAAACACCAACTTTAATTTGCAAAGCATGGTAGCCTTACTCATATATATAAAGGCTACCATGCTTTGCAAATCAAAGTGGGTGTTTTAATTTGCGCTCATATCTCTAGTTTTAAAGTTCAAAACGTCGATCCCAACCGTTCAAGTTGATATCCATATTAAATTGTGCTTGGATGCCAAATTTTATATTTTTTGGAAATTTTATACTATTTTTTTAGAAATTTTTTTAAATCACTATTTTTAATGATCCATAATTTTTTGAAAAACACTGACTTTGAAAAATTCTAAAAAAATAATAAAAAATTTCCAAAAAAATATAAAATTTAGTCTCCAAGCATAATTTAATATGGATATCAACTTGAACGGTTCGGATCGGCGTTTTGAATTTTGAAAGTAGATATATGAGCGAAAATTAAAACATCCACTTTAATTTGTAAAGTATGGTAGCCTTACTCTGTATATGTATATGTATATGTATGTATATGTATATATGTATATGTAGAGTAAGGCTACGCTACTTCGCGAATTAAACGAGCTGTTTTAATTCGCGCTCATATCTCTAGTTTAATATGGAGATCAATTTGAACAGTTCGAATCGATGTTTTGAACTTTGAAATTGAAAATATAGATGTGAAGTAAAACACTCTCCTTCGCAAAGTACTGTAGTCCGAATATATATATATATATATATATGAGTAAGGCTACTATACATTGCAATGCATCAGCAGTGCACAAGAAACTGGAGATAGATGAAAATGAAGCAGAAAATTATAGGTTTTGGGCTCAAATCAAATTCTATATTTTCTTTAAATTCCAATTTGTGGTGTATAATTAACTTCTGGAATGGTGATTCCCAAGAGTCTCCATGATAATAATTAAAAAGGCTTATATATATAGAGAGAGAGAGAGATGAGCTACGGTGAGTTGCGAAATAAAGCGACCATTTTAGTTCACACTTATATTTTGCGATTTTAAAGTTCAAAATGTTGATCCCAACTGTTCATCTTGTTCTCCATATTGAAATGTGCTTGGAGACCAAATTTTACATTTTTTTTGAATTTTTTTACTATTTATTAAGCCACTTTGAAAATTGCCGATCCGGTGGTCCAGAAATTTTTACTGTTTTACTGTTCATCCGGATTTTCATATTTTCAAAGTGGCTTAATAAATTAATAGTAAAAAAAAATTCAGAAAATATAAAATTTAGTTTCCAAGCATATTTCAATATGGAGATCACATCTAACAGTTCGGATCGACGTTTTGAACTTTGAAAATGAAGATATTGCGTGAAATAGAAACGCGTTTTACTTCGCAACTCACCGTAACCCATCTCTCTCTCTATATATATACACGCATGTGTTTGCACGGTGTTGTACTGTGGTGTGTGTTTCATGTACATCATTATTAACTTTATGGTCCAGTTATACATTAGATGCTTCCTTGAATGTATATAATATATGTATAAAAAATATTAATACATATCTAAAAAGAGAGCCTACAACAACCATATATCATATTGGAGTAGCTAATTATGTAGTAACGTACCAAACTTCATGGCATAGACCTATGCCATGACTTTTACATCCTATTGCACATGCATGGTCCGAAGACTACTAGATATATATAAAGATATGAAATATCTTGCTAGGTATTTAGGAAGGTCTCAGTTACCGAATTTGAATTTAGTGGTGTACGTATCATGGATCATTTTTACTTAAACTCCAATCACAATTCGAATTAAGAGAAAAGAGATATATATATTGGTAGTTGACACTAAAAACCCTAAACTGGAAATTTAACATTACAATGCTGAGGGAAGCCAAACCTAAAACCCTAAACTGGAAATTAAACAATAAAAATCAACACCTATACTATAAACTTCAAAAATCTAATTCCTAATTAAATTACATATATCATGTACTTTGATATTGAGTTGACTTCGGAGTTGTCTCTTAGGGCTAGATATTTTCCATTTTTACAAGGTATTTACAGCATTGTTTATTGTTTCTTGTTCAGGTCATATGTTTACAATTCTAAGTTTTGATATTCTAAAAGAAACATATTAACTGATAACTTGTGGAGACTAACTGAATTGAAACCCACTACGTAGCGCCAACAAATAATGGTCAGTGTGAATTTGGCAAAATATATTTCTATTTTTAGGCTCAATATCATAAATTATTATATGTACAACTAGAATCACCCTCAAGCTATATATATCAGCGGTTTTAATTCATTGTTTTATGCCGATCTGATAATTTTTAAATTTAAGTTTCTTGGCATCCTTAACGAAATTGTACAAAAACGAGTTCAATGAAATATATATGGTTGTAACTATTTAAAATTGAGGTTTTCAATCTTTCAGAAAACAAATAGCTAGCCTGATAAACAATGCTGTAATTAATGCCTTCTATAATCACAAAATCGAAGCAGACAACTCCCAATTAATTAAGCAAACTCAATCTATGTACATTGTCTATATAATTTTTTTGTTAGCTTATCGGGTATGGGCGTGGGTAAGTATTTTTTTTTTCATTACGTAAACGGGTAAGGATATGGGTAAAGGCTATTTCACACCCGTTACCCTGTAGAGTAATTATATAAAACAAAATTATATAATAATATTTGAGTAATTATTAGTGATCAACTTTTGATTTTCAGTATATGTTTTTTGTTATAAAAAATTATTAAACATAGTACTTTTATTTGTATATTTTACTATTTAGTTCAATAATTGAATTTGTCCGGAGAGATATTTGTGTTTTTAAATTCTCTTGCTTTATAAAAAGATAATTTAGATGGAATTGGTTACATATTTATTTTTGCTTATTTTTATTAGTAATGTAATTTCGTATGTGTGAAAATAATGAGGTTTGATGTATTATATGTAAAAATGTAATAGAACTAATTATTATATTAGTATTATTCGTTATTCACCCACTAATGTTTTGTTACCCGATAATTTTAACGGGTATGGGTAGGCTAAGGGTAGAGTATGAGTGAGATCAATTTTTAGTGGGTATGGATATGAAAATATTTCCACCCTATTCGTATTGTATCCTTTGACACCCCTAGGAATGAAACAAATATGGAAAATAACCATAATTGGTAATTCAGCATATATCAATGGTGTGCTCCACATAATTCCGTAACAAATTAATTAAGAGTCATACTTTATTCCTTATTATTTTGAGTGTAATTAGATGGCATTTCTTAAAGCATGATATGTAAAAAATCACAAGAAAGGAAATATGAATATTGTAAGACAAATTTAAATCACAAAAGTAAATTATTACATAATACATAGTACATAAGCATGGGGCTACAATACTATACATTGCACAGATCGGTTCGCATTTGCTTTCACCCTCACGGAAAAACAGATTTTTAAGTTATTCAGTATATTATAATATGTGGGTTAATTATATGAAGAACGATCGTATTTCACAACATGACAAACAATGAATACATTTCAAACAGAAATAAAATAAAATTATAGATACTTTTTGTACAATTTAAATTGGTAAAGTGACAAATTTAATTAGGAGCAATATATACGTACATATACACATATATACAAATACATATACATACATATACATATATATATATGTGTCTATATATATATATAGAGTTAGGCTGGGGTGCTATGGATAGCATAGTGGCCTCTATGCTACGGCTCAATATTTCAGTTTTTAAAATCCAAACGGTCGATCCGAACCGTTCATCTTATTCTCCATATTAATATCTGCTTGGAGACCAAATTTTATAATTTTCTGAATTTGTTTACTATTTATTAAGCCACTTTGAAAATCGCTAATCCAATGGTTTTACTGTTTTGTGCAGCCACCGTTGGATCAACAATTTTGTAAAATACTTAATAAATAGTAAAAAAATTCAGAAAAATGTAAAATTTGGTCTCCAAGCAGATATTAATATGGAGAATAAGATGAACGGTTCGGATCGACCGTTTGAATTTTGAAAACTGGAATATTGAGCCGTAGCATAGAGGCCACTATGCTATCCATAGCACCCCAGCCTAACTCATATATATATAAGCATTTTACAAAATTGTTGATCCAACGGTGGCTGCACAAAACAGTAAAACCGTTGGATTAGCGATTTTCAAAGTGGCTTAATAAATAGTAAAAAAATTCAGAAAATTATAAAATTTGGTCTCCAAGCAGATATTAATATGGAGAATAAGATGAACGGTTCGGATCGACCGTTTGGATTTTGAAAACTCGAATATTGAGCCGTAGCATAGAGGCCTCTATGCTATCCATAGCACCCCAGCCTAACTCTATATATATATATATATATATATATATATATATGTGTGTGTGTGTGTGTGTGTGTGTGTATATTTATATGTATATGTATATGTATATGTATAATATGCGTAACTTAAATTAAACGAACAAAATGAGATATAGAAGGTAATAAACTTCGAATCATTGCAAACAAGATAATATATTTTAAATTGTAGAGAATATACCTCGGGCTGGAGATGGGACATCAAGAATTCAAAAGTTGGGTGTTGATGCATATATTTCCTTTTTCTTTGGAGTTTTAGACTGTCTATATAAGTAGTAGTACCAATGCCATCATCTTCATCTCCACCTCACCCCCACATCAATCCATCCCACATAACAACAGTGAAAACAAAAACAATATTCATTATTCATATATAGTTTTTCAATGATGAAGGTAGTAGTCTTTTGGTTATTTCTACTATTTGCATCAGCTAGTCTGACAAAATTACAATCCCGAATAACAATCGGGAAGGTTGCGGATGGCGCCGATATAGCTGGCAATGTTGTTACTGCTGTTTGCATTGTTTTGTCGATGTTTGGAGCATGTAATACACCCTTGAGTCGCAGTTCCGTTCATGGGGACCAATCGGCACTGGTCGATATAAGCTCCAGTGTTATCCTAATGAATGTCTCTGTTGGAAATACTAATCAAAAGGTTTCACTGATAGTCGATACGACTCTTGATTTTACATTCATATTATGTAAACCCTATCAGGATTCTTCTGCAACAACAAACATTGATGTTTACAACAGCAATTTCTCAGATACTTTTAAGAAGTACTCTTGCGAGGGCTCATCAACCGAGTGCTTCAGTTCCCGCTACACCTCATGCAAGAATGAATCCTGTACCTACCACTACAACGACTACCCTGCTGTAACCTCGCAAGGCATCCTCTCTACAGATACCTTTTTCTCCACCAATGATGATGCACCTGCAGCATCCATTGTTTTTGGTTGTGGAACAACCAATACCGGTTACTACGGTAATTCGGTGGGCTACGTCGGTCTAGGTTTGGGGAATCTCTCAATTGTTTCCCAACTTAATTTCAGTATATTCTCTTATTGTTTTAGTTTTGATCACTCTGACAACAGATTCTTTTTGGGCCCTGATGTTCGGTTGCATACCTCCTCTTCTAGTTCAATTAAACTGCTCCCAAATGTGCGTGATCCCGCGTTATATTATGTGAATATGACGGGGATAACAGTTGGGGGAAAACGCATTGATATTCCGTCCACAGCTTATCTTCCCCAGCCAGATGGATGCGGAGGAATGATCATAGACTCAGCCTCTAGGTTGACACTCTTGGAGGAGTCAGCTTTTCGCGCAATGAAAAACGAGTTCATAACGCAAATCCAGTTCCTGCAAGCAGATGCCTCTGCCTATGATCTCGACCTCTGCTTCGCAATCTCCCCCAAAGAGGATGATGACATGGTCATCCCCGATTTAACACTTCATTTTGATGGCGCAGACATGAATCCCGACAATTATTTCATGAAAGATTCAGCTGGAAAAGCACTTTGCCTGATGGTGGTTCCTGCCGAGGGGATATCTATCCTCGGTAATCTGATGCAGATGGAGATGAAAATGGTGTTTGATATTGCCAATTCTGTGCTCACATTCGAGTCCGTGAACTGCCGCAACCTCTGAAATTTTAATTTAATTATATATCTATGAGTTAAATCTGAATCGGAGTGCTATCTAGCTGAATGTAATGTTGTGATTTTGTTTGTTTTGCCTTGTTCGTGTATGTTTTATGAGTGTGCATGCATGCGCATGTACGTTGTTGTGTGTTTGTTTCCTGTGCTTGGCTGATTGATAGAGCAAGCATGAGATCTGTACCCGTTTTATTATAGATTTGTATGTTATATATATTCTGTGTGTACTCATTAATGTATGTATTATGACAAGAATATATCAGATGTTGCAGCTAAGTTCATCCTGTAAAATTTATTGCTTCAATATATATATATAGTCCAACTTAATTCTTAACATACCTGTCTCGCATACGAAACACTAATGTTATATATATAAATACATTCGATTGAAATATTGTGAACGGACCAGTGACGCAATGGATTGATGGTCATTATATATCTTAAATCTGTATATTCTCTCACTCTTAGATAATATTTACCAACTCAGCGTCAGCAATTAAAGTCATCAATGGCCCAAATGAAATTAATTAAGGACCTCCAGTACTGACAAATATATATAATTTAAACAAGTTTTTCAGCAGTGCACAAGGAACTGGCTGGCTATATATGATGGAACCAATATCAAATGGGACATTGAATGTTGCCATGATAACTACAAGGAAGAGCAAATAGGAAATTAAGAATGCTTGAAAAGTAGGTTGATATCTAAACGAACACTGGGGACCAATGAACAAGCGACCCTCCAGCTCTCTAGCCTCGCCCACACTTGTCTTGTCTGGAGATAGAAGAAAATGAAGCAGAAAATTAGAGGTTTTGGGCTCAAATCAAATTCTATATTTTCCTTAAATTCCTATTTGTGGTGTGTAATTAACATCTGGCATGGTGCTTCCCAAGAGTCTCCATGATAATAATTAAAAAGGCCTATATATATGCATGTGTTTGCATGGTGTTGTACTGTGCTGTGTGTTTCATGTACATCATTCTTAACTTTTTGGTCTAGTTATACATTAGATGCTTCCTTGAATGTATATTATATATGTATCAAAAATATTAATACATATCTAAAAAGAAAGCCTACAACAACCATATATCATATTGGAGTAGCTAATTATGTAGTAACGTACCAAACTTCATGACCTATGCCAGTATGCCATTACTTTTACATCCATGGCCTATTGCACATGCATGTTCCCATAATTGAAATGGTGATTTTGATAGAATTCTAGTACAACTTGTGGTCCGAAGACTACTAGATATAAAGATATGAAATATCTTGCTAGGTATTTAGGAAGGTCTCAGTTACCGAATTTGAATTTAGTGGTGTACGTATCATGGATCATTTTTACTTAAACTCCAATCACAATTCGAATTTAGTGGTGTACGTATCATGGATCATTTTTGAATTCATTTGGTATCAAGTCAAGCGGTCAAATTTTAATACATTTATTTTTCAATATTTTTACCGCTTCATTTGATATAAAAATAACTCGAAAATTTTAAAAAAAAATTGTATGTAAACGCATCACTCATAAAGTAAATTGGTTTGAACGGTTTGGATTAATTATTTGAAATCTATTTATTTGATTTTGAAGTTAGTGTTATATGACACCGATGTTATACTAGCCGGGCTCGTGTATATATATATAGAGAGAGAGAGAGAGAGTGACTAATATGAATTTGTATGCATATGGGCCAAAATACATACGGTCCAAATTTGAAATTTCAAAATTCAAAAAGTCGATATGAACCGTTCATCTTGTTCTCCATATTAATATGTGCTTGTTGACCAAATTTTACATTTTTCTGATTTTTTTTTTTTACTATTTATTAAGTTACTTTGAAAATTATTGATCCAACGGTGGCTGCTGATTTTACTGTTTTGTTAAGCCACCGTTGGATCAATAATTTTCAAAGTAACTTAATAAATAGTAAAAAAATTCAGAAAAATATAAAATTTGGTCTCCAAGTACATATTAATATGGAAAACAAGATGAACGGTTCATATCGACTTTTTGAATTTTAAAATTTCAAATTTAAACCGTATGTATTTCGACCCATATGCATACGAATGCATATTAGACACGCGAGGACCTGAATTTTTTTCTTATAACTTTCCAAGTCTTCGGACCCTGGCGTAGAACTTAGCCCAATAATTGAAATGACATTAAATTGGGCCAAACCCAGTTCGTATTTATTGTATCCTATTCCTACATCTGCAAATGTTATCGGACATCCATATTATTTTTTTTAATACAGATCAAAATATGAGTGAGTCTATGGTACTATACATATCACGGGTTGTTACCGTGCTACGGCTCTATATTCGAGTTTTCAAATCCTAACGGTCGATCCGAACCGTTCATCTTGTTCTCCATATTAATATGTGTTTGAAGACTAAATTTTACATTTTTTTTAATTTTTTTACTATTTTTTTAGATATTTAGAAAATCACTTGATCTGAAAATTCTGGACCATCCAAAAACAGTAAAAAAATTTCAAAAAATGTAAAATTTGGTCTCCAAACACATATTAATATGGAGAACAAGATGAACGGTTCGGATCGACCGTTAGGATTTGAAAACTCAAATATAGAGCCGTAGCACGGTGCCAAATCGTAATATGCATAGTACCATAGACTCACTCTCAAAATATTATCCACTCCGTTTTCACTCCTACTCGCATTACTTCAAAAAAAACTCTGTTGAACCTCGATTGAATAAAAAATGTGGTACATATATTGTGGACCAAAATGAAAAAAGTGTTTATTACAAGTGTATCTTTGAACTTTATTAACAAACGGAGATAATCAATCGTAACCGCTTACCTCATGTCCGATCCAACGGTTTGTATACACCGATGATCAAAGATCCAACGGTGGATATATCGTCTCAGGCGCGGTAATAAATGGTCTCACCTCTCTGTAAAAAATAAGGTAAACCTTTGTACATGGTCTTCATTAAATGTGAACACCGATGTCTATTTGATATTAATTTGAAATTTATGTGACTTCTTGAATAATAGTTTTTGCTAAAAACAAACATGTGTAATAGTTAATTATACCAAAATAACATTACGAATTGATTTCCATTATTTAATCTCAATTTTAAATTGGACTAGAAATTATATTGTTATCCATGTCTGTTTATTATATTAATAATACTAGTTCTTGAATTAAATCTTCTTTAACACTTATCAATGTAATTTACATAATCGAAACAATGTATATGATCTACTTGTGAAATTATTGTTACAGTTTCTAAAAAGAGATCATAATTAAATGAGAAATAATAGACATAATTTTATGAGAAAATTTAATTGTGTCTTTTTACTTCGTATTACATAAAATACAAATAATATATAACAACATAAAATTTCTAAAACTAGAAACCTATAAATACCTCCTCCTAAAAATATCCTACATACTAAATACTAAAAACTTTATTCTTAAAATCATATTAAACCAAGCATGATGTAAATAAATGGTGAGAGGAGAGACATATACAACAGTGAAATTATATATATGTACTCTATATGTAAGAATAATAAGATAATAAATTTATGTATTATTTCCAAATTTTAGTGTAATTAAAATTAGGGGTGTATATCGATTCGACTTGGCCATATAACTGGAATAAAATAAGCAAATTAAAATTTTATTTTGTTTTCAAAAATACAACCGAACTGACCGAAATAAATTTATCAACCGAATTAAAAATAAACATTTTTTGTTAATATTTTGAATTTTTTGTAGGCTCTAACCAATTATTTATTTCAATATATAGAATTGAATTCAGATTTAGTATTTTTCATACTCAACAAGAAAGAAAACATTCATAATTATTTTCTATAGGCTCATAAATATTATATTCTTTTTTTCGGTTGATTAGTCCAAAACCTATTCGAACCAAACAATTAAACGGGTTTTAAAAATGAACCAAACCAATCCATTTAATAAAAAAAAACGAACCTTTAATCCAAACTCCCTAGTTCAATTAAAACCAATTAAACCAGACCCAATAAATAAATATCACTCGTATTACATTGATACTAACAAATCAAACTAACAAATTGACAAGAGAGTCAAATTTAATGTTCTGACCAGTGTTGTAAATAACGGCATGCAATCGTCAGACAAACAAGATACTGTCAAACAATTAATAGAGAATAATCATAAATAATCGGCTATATTCGGAAACAATCATCTGATTAGTCGGAAAACTCTATGACAATTTGGTCACCGCCGACGACTAATCGACCGATTAATCGGCCTAATGGACGTTTTTTACAACACTGGTACTGACAAGTGGGTTCCACCATACAATAACTATCGATGGATGTATTATTTACTTGTGCACCGAGTCCATGGAAAAAAATAGTAAGAGAAGGGAGGAGAGGGATAAAGCCTCGTTAGGGTTAGAAGGAGAGCCGCGGTGCAGTTGCTGCCTCCCTGCCTCTTTCTTTCGTCTCTCCTCTTTACCCCTTTTACAAAAACAAAAAAATCCAAAAAAATCTGAAAAATCCCAAAAATCCCCAAAAATTCTCAATCGAAAAACCCAACAAAAATCGAGAAGACCAACAATTTATCTCTCTATCTATTACTATCTCGTAGGGATTAGGAAGAAAAAGGACAAGTTACAATCTTTTTAGAAAACCCAAAAAAAAGAGAGAGCGAGAGAGGGAGATGGCGCAGGTTCAGGTGGTGCCAAACGGTGTTGCGTCGGCGGCGGGTGGTCCTGTTGTGGGTCCCGCGAATGGAGGTGGCGCCGGAGCTCCTCCTCAGGCGGCGGCGACCGGTGGCCAGTTCGCCGCAACTTCGCTCTACGTAGGAGATCTGGACCCGAATGTGATGGATTCGCAACTGTACGACATGTTCAGCCAAGTGGGCCCCGTCGTGTCAGTTAGGGTTTGCCGTGACGTCAGCACTAGGAGGTCTCTTGGTTATGCATATGTTAACTACAGCAGTCCCATTGATGGTGCATTTTCTTTTTGTTTCTTTACCAGTAAATCAGTATATCAGTATATTTACAAGTAGACAATATAGTTTATGAAATTCCCAGTTTAACAGTTGCTTCTGGTACATATTTACCAGTAGACAATATAGTTTATGAAATTACCAGTATAACAGTTGCTTCTGGTACATATTTCAGTATACAATATAGTTTATGAAATTCCCAGTTTAACAGTTGCTTCTGGTACATATTTACCAGTAGACAATATAGTTTATGAAATTCCCAGTTTAACAGTTGCTTCTGGTACATTTCATGAAAATTGGTAAACTGGTAAAGTTCTCAGTTTACCAATGGACAATATAGTTAGTGATATCAATGTTGGTAATAGTACATGGATATCCAATCAAAGAAGACTTTTCTCATGCAAAAGGAGAAGATAACATATTTGTACTGTTTCAATTTAATTTTTTTGCAGCTGCAAGAGCACTGGAGTTGCTGAACTTCACACTGGTGAACAACAAGCCGATTCGTGTGATGTATTCTAATCGTGACCCCAGCACGCGCAAGAGTGGCACTGCTAACATTTTCATTAAGGTTTATTAACTTTTTTATTCAAATTTTGTTTCATTTTCTAGACTACCTTTTTTTATATATTGTTGGAACTCCTTTTTATTACATTGTCAATTTCTTAAACATCAAAACAAAACAATGGGTGGTATAATTTGTTAATAATGCTCGTATTTTTTTTTCTGTGTTTTTCTAAGGTTATTGAACATTTCTGGTAACAGATGCAATTCCACAGTATTTTAATTCGCTACACAATAAGACCATGATATGGTAAAAAAGAAAAGCAATTTTACAATGTATATTTTATTTCTTTTCAGAATCTTGACAAGACGATTGACAACAAGGCCTTGTACGAAACATTCTCGGTTTTCGGCAACATTCTCTCATGCAAGGTGGCAACTGACCCATCGGGTCAATCCAAGGGATACGGTTTTGTTCAATTCGACAATGAGGAATCCGCTATGACGGCCATTAACAAACTGAACGGCATGTTAATCAATGACAAGCCGGTTTTTGTGGGCCCGTTCGTGCGCAAGCAAGATCGTGACAACTCCTCCATGCAAACCAAATTCAACAATGTTTTCGTGAAAAACCTCGATGAATCAACAACTAAGGACGAACTACTTGAGGTTTTCGGCCAGTATGGTACCATCACAAGTGCTGTAGTGATGTCTGATGAGGAGGGGAAGAGTCGTTGTTTTGGATTTGTCAATTTTGAAAACCCGGAGGATGCAATGCAAGCCGTGGAAGCGCTCAACGGGAAGAAAGTTGGGGAGAAGGAGTGGTATGTCGGGAAGGCCCAGAAGAAAACCGAGAGGGAGATGGAGTTGAAGGAGAGATTCGAACAGACTGTTAAGGAGTCGGTTGATAAGAATCAGGGCTTGAATTTGTACTTGAAGAATCTAGATGATTCCATTTCTGATGAGAAGCTCCGAGAGATCTTTTCTGAATACGGTACCATAACCTCTTGCAAGGTATGTGTATGGTGCCATTGTTGGTTTTGCTGCTTGTGTTGATAATTATATGTGGCTTCTTTTTTCACAGGTTAAGATTCCAGGAAATTGTATTACTGGATGGGAAACCTAGACCTTAATTAGTATGGTATTAATATAGCTAGTTGACTAGTTGGGTTATTCCTGTGAATAGCTGTGTGTATGTATTTGCACTGTTAGTGGTACATTGTTGATATATTTTGTGCTGTTTTCGAGGTTTTCATTTCTTTTTTTATGATTTCAGGTGATGAGGGACCAGAATGGAATTAGCAAGGGATCTGGATTTGTTGCCTTTTCGACTCCTGAGGAAGCTGCCAAAGCGGTAATGCTATCCTATTTGGGATTCTTTGTTCAACTCTGTTAAAACTCAAACAACAGGAGATGTATGTTGTTACCTGATAACTAATTTATTTTTGTGTACTGTTTATACAGCTTAATGAGATGAATGGGAAGTTGGTTTCTGGGAAACCACTCTATGTTGCTGTTGCACAACGCAAGGATGAGAGAAGGGCCCGCCTACAGGTTCTCCCTCTCTCTCTCAGCCTTTTCTCATTGTTTAACAGACTAGTAGTTTCACATATTCATTTTGTCATTCCTTATAACAGTCTTAGTGTCATGAAGTGCTTGGAGTTGTTGAAAGGCATCAGTTATTTCTTAGAATTAATGAATCTCATTTCGAGAGTTGTTCTGACAACTGTACTTTGTAACTAGCCAAGTTATAGTATGAATCATAAAAGTGTTACAGCACAGTTTTACTGTCGTAAGCAAAGCAAGGGATATGTACTTCACTGAATATATTGTGATATGCAGTATTGCAAACATCTGAAATACTTATTTCACTGAGTGTTCAATTTTATCAGGCACAATTTTCACAAATGAGGCCAGTAGCAATGGGTCCTGCAATGGCTCCACGTGTCCCGATGTATCCTCCCGGGGCCCCTATGGGACAGCAGCTCTTCTATGGCCAGCCGCCTCCTGCTCTCATGCCACCTCAGGTTTTTTTTTTTCAATTTTACTTTCCCAAACTCCTTTCCGTAATCACTATTGGAGAACTGCAACAGTAAATGCAGTAGTGCCTCTTTAACTTTTTTAAAATTAAATGGAGTGCAATTCAGTGAATGAAAAAAAAAAAAAACTTTTTAGTGGGGATTTCATGTATACCCCTCATAAACTTTGAAATTACACTTGTATACCCCTTCTATGAGGAGTGGATTTGCTCACATTTTTTTGTTTTTTGTAATAGCCTGGATTTGGGTTCCAGCAGCAGATGGTACCTGGGATGAGGCCGGGAGGGGGACCGATGCCCAACTTTGTAGTACCAATGGTGCAGCAAGGACAGCAGGCACCTCGTCCAGGTGGCGGTCGTCGTGGTCCTGGTGCTGGTGGGCCCGTCCAGCAGCCACAGCAATCCATGCCTCTTGTTCGCCAACAGGTGACTCCCTATTTACATTCTTTTATGGTTGATTGTTCCTCGTATCCTATTTCTCCGTTTTCAAAGTTTAAACTGTCGATCCGAACTACTCAAGATGATATCCATATTAAAATACGCTAGGATACCAAATTTTATACATGTTTTTAAATTTTTTACTATTTTTCCAGAGGTACAAAATCACTGTTGTTGGATGATCTAGAAACAGTGATTTTGTACCTATCTGAAAAAGTAGTTAACAAATTTCAAAAAGTATAAAATTTGAGATCCATGTTGAGCGGGTCAGATCGATAGTTTAATCTTTGAAAACGGAGATATAGGATATGAGGCATGAAAGGCACAATGCATTTGAACTTTCTTCATAATTATAATGAACTTAAATAATATGTCCAAGTGTGCTTGGATTTTCTTTTCTTGATTTGTTGTTTATTTAAAATTGAGAGAGGAAAACATAGAATGTCTTCAAACATAGGCCTGTTTAGCATCAGAAACTCTTTAAATATCATCTAAATAAATCAAATGGAATACTTGGTGGTTTGTGTATTTTTTTTTAATTTAGTATCATTCTATTTGGGTTTGTAGATGTTCCCAAGGGGTCGTATGTACCGCTACCCACCAGGCCGCAACATGGGACCCGAGGGTCCGATGCCTGGTGTTGCTGGTGGCATGATGCCTCCTTATGACATGGGGGCCCCACCCATGCGTGAGATGCCTGGGATGATGCAGCCCATGCCTATCGGCACCCTTGCCACTGCTCTTGCCAATGCCAATCCTGAGCAACAGAGAACGGTATTGTTTCTCCTATTTAAGAACTATTTATATATGCATATGTTTATAAGTTGTATATCCATTTTCATAGTCCAAACGACAAATCCAAACCGTTCAAACCAATCTCCTTCCTCAAAGCTTTGTTTACATATAAATTTTTTTGAAGTTCCAAATTTATTTAGTTTCAAGTCAAACAAGCAAGAAAATGAGATTATTTTACTTAAATCTGGTGCATTCTTTTTCTAAAAAGATCTTGGTGCACATTCTAATCTGGATATCATGTTGAACTGTTCGGAGTTGTCGTTGGTACTATAAAAATTGATATATGAATTATAAGCATATACCCTGATATGGTTATAAGCATAAACTTGAAAGGAAGATGTCTATATTTTTGAAGTTGACCATTGGCTACATCTGATAAGCCTGGTTACATCTGATAAGTTAAACAGACTAATTAACTAACCTAACTGCAATTTTGTGTGCCCATTTTCTTTACGAGTAAAATATACAAAGGAATTACAAGTATCATTTTCTTAAAAAAAGTTTCATTTTTTATTTATGATATCAGTAATTACTAAAAATATAATATTTTTTCTTGTAATGTGTAGATGCTGGGAGAAAACCTGTACCCGTTGGTGGAACAACTGGAGCACGACCACGCAGCGAAGGTGACAGGGATGTTGCTTGAGATGGATCAGACAGAGGTGCTGCACCTTTTGGAATCACCCGACGCACTCAAGTCGAAGGTTGCCGAGGCCATGGAGGTGCTTCGCAATGTGGCTGCCGCTCAGCAGCAACAGCAGCAGCAGGCCTCCAACGCCCCTGCCACTGCCGATCAGCTCGCCAACTTGTCTCTCGAGTGATCCCATTACTACTGCCTTGTCAGTTTTGTGTTGTTTGTATGTGGGCATGACATACAGATACACTGTTTGTTTGTTAATTAGGTCTATCTATCTATGTTGTGACTTGTGTTTCCTTGTTGTTTTGTTTGACTTGAAGTGCTGCTTTATGTTGTTTGTTGGCTACTTGAATCTGTTTGTTTGGATTTGTTAGTCATCCATCACTTGTTACCTACTAATGAGTCATGTTTTGTGTTTAACTTTGCTTTCAATCTTTTTATTTTTATTTCTGAGGGTTCATGGCGGATGCTGCCAGAAACTTTTTATTAAAAAACACCAGTCTGCATGTTACAAAGAACAGCCATTCACTCAAACATCTGCTTCTAGCGTACCAGTAAGAAAATAAAATCAATGAAAAAACCATAAGAACTAAAATTTCATTAGCAGAACTTGAGCCATAGCTGAACCTCTCTGACAATGTGTTCTATCTGCAGCCACGATGGAATTTTTGTATATCTGCATATAGCAAACCAGCAAAACCAGGTGGATTCCTTCATCCTGCGCTCTGATTTCACTGCTTCCCTTTATGAAAACCAGTTTTTTTTTTTTTTGTTTATCTGCATCTACCAGCAGATAGGAAACCCGAAACCTACTGCATAAGGGCATCAGAACAGTAGATGTTTCCCTGTTTCAACAGCCCCCCTCGACTGCACATCACACATCTCATCTGACATGGAATATGTGGCTTCACCATTACATCTTGTGTTTAAAAAAATCATTCAGAACCAAATAAAAGAAATTTTCATCGTGCGGGGGACATTTTGCTTTTCAAACCGATTTGAATGGCCATTCAATCCTTCCTCCACTCACTAACATGGCATAAGCTGTTTTCTCCCAGGGCCAAATCAGTGTGTCCCTTTCCTCGTTTAGGATCGGTACAGTGACTTGTATGTTGTACCGAGTTAGATACTTAGATACAAGTTCATTCAGTCTAGGAATTGCCTCAGCCAATGAGATGGTCTTGATTGACCATAAACAAGATCCACTTCTCATGCCACCATCAACTGTGCTTGTGCTTTCTATCTTTCATTATTTCTCGGTCTATTGACACGTTCGCTGTGTCTAGATACGATATACGGGACCATATATGAAGTATTTTGGATATTCCCCAAAATGAGGTAAAAAAAAGGTTTTGGATCATGCAAGGTTTAATCAGTTTTTGGATATTTCTGGCACAAATATTCAAATATTTCCTGAGTCAATTTGTAGCCTTTGCTTTGCAAGCTCCAGTATCTGAACATGAATGATTGCTTATATATTACATGTTTTAATGAAGGATTTAAACAATTTGGTTAATTTACTTCTTCCCAGATACCTGACACAAGAAAATACAAAGAGTTGTTGTTTTGCAATTTTTTACAAAGATCGGGATCAACGATTCCGATTCCAATTCAAAGATTTGAATCGGACTCGAATGTTCCCGATCTAAAGTATATATTAAAACTTCATATCAGAACCATGAATCTCAATATTTCTATTAATGTTACAAATCAAACCCTTTTTTTCATTTTGTATTTTTTTTATTTTATTAATTTCTATGGATAAAAATTTTGCTTTCTATTACGTCCTTCAAGATCCCCGACATTTTTATTTTTACCCAATTAAAAAAATAATTTAATAATAATAACCATGATCCAAGAACATTATTAAAACTACCTAACCCGTGGAATTTTTCCACGATTCCAAATGTCGTATTGGAACCGTGAAAAAATTTCACGGATTGGGTACTTTTAATAATGTTCTTAGATCATGGTTATTATTATTAAATTATTTTTTTAATTGAATAAAAATAAAAATGTCGGTCAAGATCCAAACTTGGCAAATTCCTTTCTTTAGAAAATATAATAATTGTAAAGAAATGTAAAGAAATGTGGCAAATTATTGTCTGGTCACTTTTCAAATGGTCTCCTTTTTACTTTTACTTTTACTTTTACTTTTACTGATGGGGAAACTTCAGTGAAATTATCATAACCCATGTCAGTCATGTGGTCCCCACTTCCCCTCCCAGTAAAAGATCAAAATTTGGTGACAGCTCCAAAATCTGTGCCAAAATAAATTAATATTAAATAACAAAAATCTCCACATCAATTATCAAAGCCAACCAATTCTTTATAAGAGCAAAGCTTGAGTGTGATGTGCTCACTAAGAGAATTTGGTGAGCACAACTTCAAAAATATATTGGATCGATTTCAAACGCTGAATTCAAACCGTTGAAATTCTTGTACTTCATGAGTGATGCATGTACATAAATTTTTTTGAAAGTTTCGAGTTTATTTTTACAAAGTCAAGTGATCAAAGAAAGAAACTTTTTATAACTTAATTTATAAGTTGTTTTATATATTCAATTTTTATCATTTCTTTGACCGCTTGACCGCATAGCAAATAAACTCGAAACTTTCAAAATTTTATATGTACATACATCACTCATGAAGTACATAGATTTCAACAGTTTAGATTTGAAGTTTAAAGTAGATCTTAATATATTTTTGAAGTTGTGCTTAGCAAATAAACCTTCTTAGTAACAATTGGTTTGATTTTATTAATGAATCTAACAAATTTGATCAAACCAATTGTTATTTCAAATTTTAAATCTATAATAAAATCCAATTTCTCTAGTAAACAATCATCTTTGTATCATGTTGTCCATAGGAGTGTTCATTGAACCCGGTTTAATCATATTTTTTAAAACTAGTCTAATAGTTTGGTTTAGTTTAAAATTTTTAAAACCGGTTAGACTAAACCAATCGAAATTTTTAAAGTCATCCCTCATTTGAACCATACAACTAAAAAAGAATCTAAAAATTGAGGCATAATGTATATTGCTTAGTTCGGTCTAAAATCAAATCAAACAAAAATTTAAAATTCATCTTAAAAATAAACAAAAAAATTTGATTAATATCCTACTTCAGTTTAACCTAACATATCAAAGTAAATTTCAGTTTGTTCAGTTCGTTTTGATTTTTGAAAACCAAATAAATTTTTAATTTTGTCTATTTTAATTCAGTTTGAATCGGACCGAACCGATAAATATCTCCAGTTGTTGAACTGGGGTTTCTTTTTTGTTCAAAATAAACTTAGACAGTTTATTAAATTCAATCTTTACTAATTAAAAATGTTGGTCATGCATTCAATATTTCATGACCTTAAAAGAAATATTCCCAAATATGTATTGACAATATGTCAATATATATATCATGTCAGAATTTGGCTAGTATAACATCAGTGTCATTTTAATCTATATAATACCAGCTCTAAAATCTATTAAATCAACTTCAAACAGTGAATCCAAACCGTTCAAACTCATTTACTTCATTAGTTGTGCATTTACATACAAAATTTATAACTTTTTGAATTTATTTAGTATCAAGTCAAGCGGTCAAATATGTGAGTTAATTTTAATACATTAATTTTTCAATATTTTTACTGCTTGATTTGATATTAAAATAACTCAAAAATATAAAAAAAAAATTGCATGTAAATGCATCATTCGTAAAGTAAATCGGTTTGAACAGTTTGAATTAGTCATTCGAAGTTGATTTAATAGATTTTAGAGTTGTTGTGCGTTTGGATGAATCAAGGAATAGCTCGGAATAGCAACTATTCCTGAGTTCAGAATAGCTGTTAACCCAACATTTTATAGGAATAGCGGAATAGCAGCTAACCCAAGCTATTCCTTTATTGAGAATAATATTTTTTTTCATCCAAACGTGCTATGTTGAGAATAACTCGCTAGAAATAGCAGCTATTCCTGAGTTAGTGCTGTTCCTCTGTCATCCAAACTTATAGTGAATTTGAAAAGGGAAGCATTTCTTTCTCTACAGGAACTGGTACCTGGACCATAAGCAAACGACAGCTGTCAGTGCTACCTATTTATATCGAGTACAATTATGAGGCGACAAGATTAGGCGACAGTGAACTCTGTAACGGGTTATTGGATCTTCTATGCCAATCACATGCGCAATCTATAATGCACAGTTTATAGTAATAAATAAATAATTCGGAAAAGATTCGGCAGAATTAAAAATTCACGATTCGGTAATAATTAGAATATAATTAAGAAATAATTCAGATTTATACATTAGTCCGGACCAGATTTTAGTTCCACAAGGTATAATTCGCGAATAATTCCGAAAAAATCGTAAAATACACAAATAATTCGAAAAAAATTCAGAAAATCAAATAATACGTGAATTGCTTCGGAAAGCATTCAAATCTGAATTAGTCGCGAATCTAATCACTATTCTACCTCCCATTAACTGTTTGTGTGTTTTACAGCCGCATGGTTTGCTGCAGGAATTTGACACATAAAAACATGATCCTTCTGTGTAAGTTTCTTATGGAGAGATTTTACTTTCACACTTATAACTAAATTTCAGTAGATAAATAAACACAAAAGGGATCCAATGCTTGTCCTTTATTTATTTTTTAATAAATAATTCAAAATTATATTTCAAACAACACATGTAAATCGTTGAACATGTTTTAAAAGTTGTAAATTTTGAGTTTGTTTCATAGAAGATATAAAATAAAATTAAAAGAAAAATCAATTTTGCAACTGGACATAATGAACTGTTTATTTTTTAAGAATGATTACTGCAAAAATTTAAAAATATAAAAAATATATATTACCTTGTATTATATTTTCATAATGATATTTAGCACCCTCTTAATCAAATTTTGAGTTTAGATTTAAACCATCTAATCAAAATTCAAGTCAATCCGGTCCAAGGTGAAATGTACCATAACCCTTTATCATTCATGCTAGATCAGATTGGACGGTCCGGATCCAAACTCAAAATATTAGTTACTTCAGGTGATTTCAACTAGTGTTGTAAATAACAATATGCTCTCATCGAACAGATAAGGTACCGCCAAACGATAATCGACAATGATAAAAAAATAATAGACCACAATAAGAAATAATCAGCCAACTAATCAAAAAATCAGTCACGATTTGATCTATCGTCGCGAACAATAAATCAATCAATTAATCAAAAAATCGGTCACGGTTTTTACAACACTGACCTGAACTACACCTCTTCACCTACTATCTCAATAAAAAAAAAAAAAAAAAAAAAAGAAGTAGGTTGTTAATTAAATTTGTTTTTAATACAATCTATTACAGTAGTTTCAGATAACTTATTTTACATTGGATGCCACTATAACCTTCACGTCAAGCCAAGCCAGATGCCAATAAAGCAAGTGTTCTACTGTGGCACTATCCATTGTTGCTCTCCATGTTCCCTTGTGTGTTTTATCAAATCTACTTCTGATTCTGACCAATGATAAGTTCAGCAAGAAAAAAAAAAGTACACAAGATAAGATATAATCATATAAGCTAATTAATTCCATAAGAATCAATATATATCTAGAAGCACTAAATGCAAGATATTGGCAACATGCGCATAAATAATAATTAAATATCCTTTCTTTTTCATAAAATTGTTTGTCAGGAAATGGTACCATTTATTTATTTCTCAGGGTAATAATATTAATTAGTGTTTCCTATATTTGTTTATTGAGAAGATGCATGTAAGTGCATTTACTGCAAGTAGGAAACCAAGGACCGCAAAACCTGGTTGCTAGTCATTCTATCTCTAGGCTATTGTCTCCTCCACTACTTCTCACAATTCCATTTATTAATGAGTTGCTATTACTAGTAGTAGTCAATTAGTGATGAGGGAGTGGGAAAGAGGAAACAAAATAAAAAGGGGAAATTCCATGTAAAGCCTTCAAAAATTTCAAAATTACCTATTTTCTCTCTAAAATTCTCAAGGTTATAAATAGCGCGCTATAGCGTTTCCAGACCATAAAAGCTATGGCGCTATTTGGGTATAGCACTGTTTTTTTAACCAGTCTGCTATGACGCGATAAACGCTATTTAAATCTTTGAAAATTCTTCATACCCTACTTTATGAATTTGAAAACCTCGCGAATTTATCCAATATATTAATTTTTCTATTCAAAATCCTTTTAAATTTATTAAATATCCATTTATTCTTTGTTAACAAAAGTAGCATGTTTAAGAGAAATAATGTTCGGTTTTCTAATTAATTGGTTGTAAGGATAAAGGATTATTTTTCTGAGAACCAACATTTGGTCTAGTAACAAAGATAATGCCTTCTTGTGGAAGTCACATGTTCAAAATCCGAATAGAGAATCATTTATAAATATTAAATATATAGTTAGGTGGCTTTACCTCCAACTTTTATTCAAATGATTATTTTCTTACTTGTGACACATACACAAAAACATACGTCTGAATCTTAGACACGTCAAAAGTAGAGAAATAAACTATTTTTCTTTAAAAATAGATCAATTAAAAAAACTCAAGATTTTTATTACACATACTACATATTTTATTTTATTAATAAAAGATAAAATACAAACTATATAAATGTAAATTGAGTTGTAATAGAAATGTAATAATTGGATAAATATGCGAGTTATTAAATTTAAAAAGAGAGGAGCAAATACAAAATTTAGAAATTTAGAAGGGTATACATGAAATTCTCCAAATATAAATAATCATGACCGTTTATTTTTTTTATTAGATGAACCGTGGGCGTCAACCATGCACATGACACGCGTGTCATGGTAAAGATTTTTTAAATTTTTAATATTTTGAACTTAACCAAAAGAGTACCAGCTGTACATAAGAAATTTCCTTGAAAGCACGCCAGCTGGCGTTAAAAAATACAAACACCATCTCTTGATTGATTCTTTTTTGGTTATCAAAGTATCAAACATGCATTAATAAAACAAAAGTTACAATCCTAATTAAGTCATTAGATATTAACATACTTATCCCTTGAGTTCATGCTTTTCCAATTAATATTTTTGTAATAATAATAATAAGAAACAGGGAGAGAAGTAAGAACCCGAGATTTTTATTTTTACCCAAAAAATAAATAATTTTATTATAAATAACCACGTTTTTTGAAAATTTTTATTTCTACTCAAACCGCATATATTCTGTGCGGCCCGAATTAAAAATTCGGACCGTATAGAATATATGCGGTCCGAAAATTTTTTTTTTTTTTTTTTTTGGATTTAAAAATTCGGACCGCCTAGAATATTTGCGGTCCGAAAATTTAATTTTTTTTTTTTTTTTTTTTGCTTTTTTCAAATGGCCTAGGCAATTTTTGAGTGATAATATCTCACGATCTGTTTAGAGATTTTGGATGAAACTTCACAGTCTTGTTCTACGATGTCAAGACTACATGTCGGTCAATTTTCATGAATTTTGAAGATGTTTTCCTATGTTAACCAGGGATGCAAAGTTGGACTCAGAAGCACTCCTTTAGCAGTTCGGGCAATTTTTGAGTGATGATATCTCACGATCTGTTCAGAGATTTTAAATAAAATTTCACAGACTTGTTCTACGATGTCAAGAATACATGTAGGTCAATTTTCATGAATTTTGAAAATGGTTTCCTATGTTAACCAGAGATGTAAAGTTGGACTCAGAAGCACTCCTTTAGCAGTTCGGGCAATTTTTGAGTGATGATATCTCACGATCTGTTGACCGACATGTATTCTTGACCGATATGTATGTCAATTTTTGGCCGACATGTATTCTCACGATCTGTTGACCGACATGTCGGGCAATTTTTGAGATGCAAAGTAGGTCAATTTTTAAATAAAACTTCACAGACTTGTATTCTTGAAAATTGACCGACATGTATTCTTGACATCGTAGAACAAGTCTGTGAAGTTTTATTTAAAATATCTGAACAGATCGTGAAATATCATTACTCAAAAATTGCCCGAACTGCTAAAGGAGTGCTTCTGAGTCCAACTTTACATCTCTGGTTAACATAGGAAACCATTTTCAAAATTCATGAAAATTGACCTACATGTATTCTTGACATCGTAGAACAAGTGTGTGAAATTTTATTTAAAATCTCTGAACAGATCGTGAGATATCATCACTCAAAAATTGCCCGAACTGCTAAAGGAGTGCTTCTGAGTCCAACTTTGCATCCCTGGTTAACATAGGAAAACATCTTCAAAATTCATGAAAATTGACCGACATGTAGTCTTGATATCGTAGAACAAGACTGTGAAGTTTCATCCAAAATCTCTAAACAGATCGTGAAATATCATTACTCAAAAATTGCCCGAACTGCTAAAGGAGTGTTTCTGAGTCCAACTTTGCATCCCTGGATAACATAGGAAACCATCTTCAAAATTCATGAAAATTGACCGACATGTAGTCTTGACATCGTAGAACAAGTCTGTGAAGTTTTATTTAAAATCTCTGAACAGATCGTGAGACATCATCACTCAAAAATTGCCCGAATTGCTAAAGGAGTGCTTCTGAGTCCAACTTTGCATCTCTGGTTAACATAGGAAACCATTTTCAAAATTCATGAAAATTGACCTACATGTATTCTTGACATCGTAGAACAAGTTTGTGAAATTTTATTTAAAATATCTGAACAGATCGTGAGATATCATCACTCAAAAATTGTCCGAACTGCTAAAGGAGTGCTTCTGAGTCCAACTTTGCATCCCTGGTTAACATAGGAAAACATCTTCAAAATTCATGAAAATTGACCGACATGTAGTCTTGACATCGTAGAACAAGACTGTGAAGTTTCATCCAAAATCTCCAAACAGATCGTGAGATATTATCACTCAAAAATTGCCTAGGCCATTTGAAAAAAAAAAAAAAATTAAAATTTCGGACCTCAAATATTCTAGGCGGTCTGAATTTTTAAATCCAAAAAAAAAAAAAAATAATTTCGGAACGCATATATTCTATACGGTCCGAATTTTTAATTCGGGCCGCACAGAATATATGCGGTTTGGGTAGAAATAAAATTTTTCGAAAAACGTGGTTATTTATAATAAAATTATTTATTTTTTGGATAAAAATAAAAATCTCGGAGTAAGAACAGAGTTAGACTTTGAAGGTATGATATCAAATTTAAATATGATTAATTATATAAATTTTTTATACTTCGAATTGGAGTTAATTTTATAATACCCATAGCACTTTATACTAAACTATATAACAAATTATATATAAACACACACAAAGTTGAAAATGAATGGGACCAATTTGGCCTCTGCACTCTTATTGGATCTGAATTTAAAATAAAATGTTTATATATGAGTGAAAGTGGGTGTTCTTAATATCACACGATTCTTTAATCAGATGAGTTTTAACTTTAAAATCTATCTATTGGAAAGATTTCAAATAACAAATGTAAATAGTTAAAACCGATCTATTTTCACGAGTGATGCATATAAATGTGAAATTTATAAATTTTCAACATAATTTAGTATAAAGTAAAGATGTCAAAAAAAATATTTATTAGTTAATTTTAATGTGTTTATTTTTTATTATATTTGGATCAATTATTTTCACATTAATTAATTAAAAAATTTAAAGCATTCCTTGTAAAGTAGATCAGTTTTAATGATTTAAAATTATTTTTTAATAAATTTTGATGTTAAGCTCACCAAAAATCTTAATCTCATAAGCATGCATAGGTGTGACATCTAAATATGAATTACTAGAATTCTGTCATGTTGGTACAATTATTGTTAGTATTAGATATAGTTGGAAAATAAAAATAAAAATGGAGGAAAAAGACAGTTTCATTGTGTCATATAATGTCAAAAATTGTACATGCATCCAACCTTTGCAACTAGATCTGGTCGGATCCACATCCAATCTCGTACTAGAAATTGTACGTTAGTTTCTACCCATTTCCAGCTTTCTTTTCTTCTCTCTATTCCTTTTTTTTTCTTTTATTGGGGGGGGGGGGGGGGGGGGGGGGGGGGGGGGGGGGGGGGGGTTTGGGTTGATAGGATTAGGGGTATTCATTGGTCCGGTTTAATCGGTTTTGAACTAAACCGAATTAGTTTGGATCAAACGGTTCGTTTTTTTGGTTTAGTGGTTCGGTTCGATTCGGTTTGCTTTTTAAATGAAATTATAACTTCGGCTCGGCTCAGTTTGAAATTTTCAAAACCGAATCGATTGAACTGATTATATATTATGAATTTGGTCTGGACCGTCCCGGTTTATTTGTTAATACCTCAATTTATTTCTTAATCAATTGCTTTAAATACTTCGATTTATTTCTTAATATCTCAATTTATTTCTTTATACCCCGATTTATTTCTTAATATATACTTCGATTTATTATAAATCAATTGCTTTAAATAAAAAAAATATATTTCGATTTGAACCGAACAAAGCAAACAAACCGAAATAAAACTTTGGTTCAGTTCGGTTGCAATGTTAAATCGGTTTGATTCGATTCTATTTTTGATACTGAATTATAACTTTAGTTTGAAACCGAACCGAACCGAACCTATGAACACCCCTTGATAAAAATATGATTAGAGTGGACAAATGACACAACAGAGTCGACTCTATTATGGAATGGTACGTGTATCGGTTACGCACTATGATTATCTTTTGAAAATTTAGCACGATATAGTATGTTACATGAAAGATCTGGTCACATCACGATATGTGATCACACGAGTCACGTGTAATTAGGTTTGTTAGATCTTGATCGAACGTTTAATCTTGAATAAACTGACCTAAAATTTGAAAAATTAATTAAACGTGACCAATCACATTTTAATACGGCACGTTTGGATACGACATAACTTATGTGGCATGACCATTCACGTGCTATGACTATCTCTCGACATTTTGGTCACATCACAGCACAACACGTGAAAAATTAACTTAGTCAGTCACAACACAACACGGAACTAAAATCAAAATATATTAGTCACAATACGATACGACACGCTTTTTTCACCATTCCACAATAGATATGATTCATGAAACTTATGAATAATTAATTTGACACGTTGAATAATTAAATTTGACAATCTTAATACGTAAAATTTTTTCTTCTAGTCTGGAAAATAAAGCATAATAAAAAATATACACACATTATTTACATAAAAAATAAAGATGAATTACTAGAATTCTGTCAAGCTGGTACAATTATTAATTGTTAGTATTAGCTAGATGTAGTTGGAAAATAAAAAATAAAAATGGAGGAAAAAGACAATTACATTCTGTCATATAATGTCAAAATTGAACACGCATCCAACCTTTTCAACTAGATCTGGTCGGATCCACATCCAATCTCGTACTATACAAATTATACTCTCCTACCCATTTCCAGCTTTCATTTTTATTTTTGGTGGGGTGGAAGGTAGAGTGGGGAAAACGTGTATGATTAAAACGTTGTGATTTGAATCTCGTGTTGTACTGTATCGTAATTAAGTTAATTTTTTATATGTCGTACTGTGATTAAAATATGGTGTAGTCACGACACACGAATAGAGTATAATAAAATATATACACGCATCATATACATATAAAATAATGAATTCTAATGTAAGTATTTGACGAGATTAATTTTATTAAGATGTGTACGAAATTATTAGTTTTAGATAATTTTAGATTATTGAAAAATAACAATTTTTAAATTATGAATAAATAGTAAAAAATTATCAAAAAATATAAAATTTGGTCTCCAAGTATATTTTTATATGAAGATCATGTTAAACGGTTATAATCGATAATTTGGATTTTGAAATCACAAAAAGGATTTATAGATATATGGTGTCAATATATATCACTATAAAATGGTGTCAAAATTTGTCACCATAAAACGGTGTAATTGGATCTTCGGAAAAAATAGCATGTTTATAGCTTTTTCTATTTTATTTTTTAAATAAATTGACAAAAGAAACACTGTAAAAAAAATTTAAATAACAAATTCAACTGAACCGATTCATTTAGACCGAAAAACCGATCCTTTTAAGCTGAATTACTTTGGTTCGGTTGAAAACAAACCAAACCAAACCAAACCATAAGGAACATTCCTAGTCATAACATAAACATGCCAATTTTACATGCGATAAAAATAGATAATTTTATATGTCAATGCTACATAATACCTAGTTAGTACAGAGCATAATAAATATATAGAATAGAGTATGGTGCACGCTATGTAACATTAATTGGGACCCCACTAAAGATTGTGCACAGTACTCAAGTGCTTGTGTTGCTATATCAGAGTAGAACTAGGGTGTTCTTAAGCTCACCAAAGTGTTTGGTGAGCTTGATTTCAAAACCCGTCAAATCGGTTTCAAATGACGAATCCGAACCGTTGGAACCCTCCTATTTTACGCGTGATGCATCTATATGTGAAATTTTTAAACTTTTGAATTAGTTTAGTATAAAGTCAATTGGTCAAAATTAGAAGGTTAATAAATTAATTTTAGTGCATTCATTTTTTGAACATTTTTTGACCGCTTGACTTTATACTAAACTAATCGAAAGTTTAAAAATTTCACATGTAGACGCATCACACGTAAAATAGGCGGGTTCCAACGGTTCGGATTCGTCATTTGAAACCGATTTGACGGGTTTTGGAGTCAAGCTCACCAAACACTTTGGTGAGCTTAAGAACACCCTAGTTCTACTCGCTATATCATATACCAACTTATCATAAAAGAATATAAATAGCATGAAATAAAGCAACAACGCACAATCAACTTGGTTTATATTACACCCATTATAATTAGTTTTTTTTTTTTTAATTTAACATCTACCAAGTTTGGTTTGGTGTATGGTATTGGTATCATTGGTTGTATTAAAAAAGTTCATTAAAAATTAAAGCACTTTATTCCGTTAATCATATGGATGCTCTAATTATATGTATCTTAGCCATTGCCAATTTTTTTTTTTTTTTGGAGAATTATTTATTCCCATTTTTAATTTAACATTTCATGGCATATCCAAATTCCAAATATAATAAGATTTGATCATCTAATAAAACACAATCTTCCATTGGTTTAATTTTATCTTGTAATATGTTATACATGCAAGCAAAGGTTTTCAAATTATTTAGCAAAAAAATAGATAATTAAGGCTGCTAATTTTTTTAATATCAAGCAACTACTAATATTAAACAGTTGCTTGATATTACCTTTGTTGACACTGCTTTGAGCAAATATTGTATATTTTTCTTATTCTCTCTGATTAGAGAGAGTAATCTCAACTATATAAAATTTCAAATCAAAACAACATATCCATCTAAAACCATTATATGAAATGAAATTTCAACTATACCAAAACAATACATCTAAAAATTATATTATATTAACTTTATTTTTTACAATCATTTTAGATCAGCTCCAACTGATTCAAGAGAGTAATCTCTGTAACACTATGTTAAAAGAACACAACCGTTGAATTTATAGAGTAAACAACTACATTGTAAAAAAACAAATAAAAATATATTATATCAAATCAAATATCAACTGTACATTCTTTATTTTTTAGTGTGTATATTATCTAAACTCTACTTTTTCTAAACATTTTATTCTGCTTCACCTCCAATATAAACTTTAAAGGGACAAAGGTAAAATGAGCTCAATTAAAATCAGTTTTTCAGACAACTTCATCCTTATGGTGATCCACCATGATAATTAGCTGGAGTGCGAAATATTTTAGCACAACAATAAATGCACTGTTTTTTTATGAACCTAGACACCGAACAAACGTAAGAGTTATACTTGCCACGATACCAATGTGTTATTTTCTAAAAAGTTAGATCAAACTGAAATTAAACAAAACAATAACATTAATATATCAAACATTAAATCAAAAACAAAACAATAAAATATTTACCAACAGTCAGTGAATCAATAATTTGATTAATTATTGAATCTGAATTTTTTCAATCTTATAAGTATCTCTTAGATGATATTTTTGAAAATTGAACCTGTATTTTTTTTTGTAAAGTACGAAAATTCGTGTCATTATACTAAACCCATTATTCAAACTCTTTTTATTCTAACTATCTCTATTATTTATATGTAAATGTGAAATATTTTTTGTCTTTTGAAAATATTTATCTCTGTTAGTTTCTTCATATGCACTATATATATATATCTGAAGTATTTTACAAAATAAAATTAAAAAAATAGCGACAAGGTCTTACAATAGTTTGACAAATTAGTGATATAAAATGTTATATCATAAATAACTTTACATTGTTGGTTTACTTCAATATCTTAATTAAATTAAGGGTTGTGATTAATTCATTGCCTTTTATAGATATATATAACTAAATTAAAATTATAGTTGCTATAAAGACAGATAAGGGAAACACCAAATATGTATATATGCTAAAAGTTGTGTTTGTTCACAATAATCGAATGTTTGAGACGCATACTTATCGCATGTTTTAAATGCAAGAAGAACCTTAAATAAAAAAAATAAAAAAACTAATATGCAAGAAGAATGCTGTGATTGATTAAATGAAAACGTTCTTTAATTAAATTTGTATGACCAATTCAATGGCCACATGTTCCATGTCAATTAAAAATTTCAGAATAAAATATAATTGTATAATTATTTTAGACAAGAATGTTTTCTTAAAAAAAAATTGTGGAAAAAACATGAAAAAAAGCATAATTTAATTTTTTTTTCTTTAGATGCCAAGTTAATTAAAAAGCATAAAATAATTTGTTACATGTTCAGGGCTGGTTAACAAGACAAGTTAATTAAAATTTGTGGGTTTTCATAATTTTGACCGGATTTAATAATGTGTAAATACTACCTGAATATGAACAAACAAAAACAATATCAAGGCATTCATGCATTCATGTAAATAAATTGGTAGAGGATGAGATGAGGTGATAAGAGAAATGAAGAAAGGAAATGTGGTCCGGTTGTAGCTGGAGTAAAAAAAACAGGCTTTTGTTTGTCTTATCACCAGCAACTGTAAGTGGTTTTGCAGAAATCACAATTGCATGTTTGTAACCTCAACCCCAACACCAGCACCAGAACTTTGCCTCTGCTCTGCTCTGCTCTGTGCATTTCCTTTTCTAAGTCTCTCTCAATTCATTTTTTATTTTTTATTTTGCAGGTTGACACTAGTCACTAACAGTATTATGATTGTATACACATAACACAGCTAGCTATTAATTTTATTAACAAAATAATTGTTATATTTTGATATGTTTTACTACCTTCAGTGCTTAATTATCTCATGAATTCACATCCCCTCAGGTAACTGGACTGGGGAAAGTATCCTCTGCGGAGTTTTTCCGTGCGGAGCTTTTAATTTGGTCCGTTCATTTCGAATCGGATGGACCAGATTAGATCTTGCCCGAATTTTAAAAAAACTCAAAATTTGGTGAACCCTTAATCCAGTCCGTCCGATCCGAAACGAACGGACCAGATTAAAAGCTCCGCACGGAAAAACTCCGCAGAGGATAGCGTTCCTACTGGACTGAGTACAATTGAATTGAACGGTCTCAAATTGTTCTTTTTAACTTGACACGAATCTCAAAGCACAAATAATACTGCTCCTGCGCCATCCCAAGAAAACACTGGGTGAGAGTAAATCTGGGCCGTCCGTTTCAATTGTGTTGAATCAGGCACCTGGGAGGATACATATCCTTATCTCATGCAGTGCCACAAGAGATAGAATAAGTTATATATACATGCTATTGATTTATGAATTTATATCATCTAAGATAACATAATATTTATGCTTAGATTCAAACTGTCTGATCAGAATCTACATAAATATTAAAAGAGGTCCGTGTATTTTATCTCAGACTGAATTGATTTGAATTTTGATTCGATTATCCTGATCAAAACACAAATATTATGTTATGTCAGAGAATATGAACTCTAAATACAGTGACGGATCCAAGTAAGATGGAGGGGCAAGTGCTCACTGATTTTGAAATTTTGTGAAAGATATACATCTCTAAAGTTTTAATTTCCTTGAATCATTATGATTGTATGTACAAATTAAGTAAGTTAATTCTTTTTTTTTTTTTTCAAATTTGTTAATTAGAGTATTAATTAAAATTAACTAATAAATTTGAATCCGATTAGATATTTAAATCTGATTCGCTATAATTCTTGCTCCCACAAAGATGAATCCACCCTATCCTATCTAGTTGCACTCATAGTGACAAATGAATAATCCGGGTTCGGTTTGGCGGAGTCAGAAATTTGTGTTTCGGGAATAATTCATATATAATTCGGAAATGATTCGGTACCACAAGGAAGAAAAAATACCCAAAAAAAATAAATTTTTTTTACGTTTTTTTCGTGAATAATTCATGATTTGCGTTTTATTCAGAATTCGATTCGAAAATGTAAAAAAAATGAATAAAATGCGAATTATTTATAAATTTATTGCGTATCGTGTTACTATGGCTGCACTCTTTTAAGATTTGTGTAAGATTAAAACAGTATGGTTTGGATCTAACTCAGGTTAGCACCTTGGATCCGATTCTATATGCAATTTTGCATGTTACTCCCACTTGTTATATTATATTATGTGCTAAATCAATTTTAGGCCGCTGTCAGAACTTAAAAAGCTTTATAGGTAATAACAATCTTATGATATTATATTAATTATATTATTAAATTTCACCTTGTGAGTTGTGATGCTTGATCAGAAATGCAAGTAGCTGTTCTTCTAGAAAGTTTCATTTTTTTTTTTTTTGGTTATATAATTGCTGCATGGCTGAACAATTGTATTGTATTGTACAGCCACACAGTCATGCGCCACAGAGAATCCATAGATCCGTTTCCATACATAGCGCCGACAGTTTGGCTCTCTTTAACTGAGCCTCGTTTTCTGTTGAATATGTTCTCTTTCATTTTTATATTTTCAGATTATATAAAATATTTATATTCCAAGGAAAAGAAAAAACTTTTTCTTTGTGTTTCCAACTTTGAAAACTGTTTGTTCTTTAGTTTTTTTTTTTGTTCTTTTTGAATAATTTTTTTTTATCCCCCCAGACGAATCAGTGCCAAATTAGTTCGTTTCCTCTCCATTGATTAGCAAATGGTTCCTCCAGTGAAAGCATTATTATTTAATGGAATTTATTTATTTATCTATTTGCTCTATTAACTTCAACTACTATTGGCATTACATACAATTAGGAAATTAGAGACACTGATTTTCTTATTAATTGCATTTTTTTGATAGAAATTTTCATAAAAAATTAATATAGTAATAAATATGCCTAATTGAGCATTGCAATAACCAACTAGGAAATTTCGTTGAAAATAAGAAAAATATTTGTTAATTATTTAGGACAACAACTAAATTTCAATTATCAACTCAACACAATGAAACATTATACATTAGATAATGCTAAATAATGATATAATATCATTTTAAAAAATAAAAAAGAAGAAGCACAAGTGGTGCAAATGGATAAAATATTTTTGTCTCTATCCAGATTCATATCTGAAAATTAAATACAGATATCCGATATCTGAATATCCATACAAATACGAATACAAATGTGCTTTTAAATGTTAATTATCTGTATATAAATAGTAAATATATACCATATAGTTTAATATATTAATAGGAGTCAACTTATATATTATAATAAAATTATGTATATATCTAATTTATATCCATCTAAAATCTAATCCGTTTACACACCTACTGCACAAGTCTATTGGTATCACTGGAGAGTGCCAGTACTTTTTGAAGAAGAGGTAACCTAAAAAGGACAAGATACCCCACAAAAAGCGGAAAAAAAAGAAAAAAAAAAGAAAGAAAGGAGGAGAAACAAAAAGACACCATTGCTTTGCTGCTTTTCCTCTGTTCTCATTAAACCCACTTTTTTCTGTCTCAGTTTCTCTCTCTACAAAGAAAAAAAATGCTTGCTCTCCCGCTATCTTTCTACTCATGAGCAACGCTTTATCATCTCCATTCTCTAAAATCCTCTTTGTTGCATAGTCAGAGAGAAAGAGAAAGGTGTTCAGCTCAAACAGAACCAGGTTAGTCAGATGCAAATGTCTCTCTTCTTAGTTCTCATCTCTTTTCATTGTGATTCTTCTCATATGTTTTTTTTTTCTCTTGACATTATTATATACATATTTTTAAAAGTTCTTAATGGAAAACTTGGTACTTCGTGTAACTTCTTCTTGTTTGATTGAGAGAGAGAGAGAGAGAAACACCATAGCTGAAGTAGAGTCAGGTGGAGCATTAAATTTCTTGGCTGTTTTTTTTGTTTTTGTTTTTTTAGGCATTTCAGGTCCTATTTATGTCAGAAAATAAATGTACCTCTTTTTTTGGTAGAATTGGGGTTCTGGGTTTGGTGAAAATCACACTAGTTCCCTTTCTTATCTTTAATTAATTAATACTGTTTTGCTTTCTGTTTTTCACCCTCCTTTATTTCGCTTTCTTTGCTTTAATGCTGTCAATTTCATGTATACCCCTGAAAAACTTGGAAATTACTTATTCCCCTTCAAAATGTAGCATATTTTAGAAAAATATTAGTCTTCTAAGTAGACAATTGTTGAGAACAAATTGATCATTTCTCTACTTTTAACGCTTACCCGGTGCCATTTAGAGATATAATTGTATAAGCGTCAGAAGTAGAAAAAAAACACAATTGTCCTAAAAAAACCAACAAATTAAAAGACTGATTTTTTTCGGAATCATGATATTGAGTTTTTATTTTTTTAATGAAGGATAAAATGAGTACTTTATAAATTTTAAAATGAATTTTAATAAAAATTGAATACATTTGTGAGTTTTTGAAATTTAGAAAGGTAAATATGATATTATAAATTTTAGAAGACAAAATACATAATTTCTAAATTTTTGAGGGGTATACATGAAATTCCCCTTGCTTTAATGCTGTCAACATTTGCATGCGTGGATACACACGCACACAAAAACACACACGAGAAGAGAGAGAGACAGAGAGATAGGGATATATATAGAGAGAGAGGTGATTTAGTCTTCTCTCTAAGGTTTAGTCTTTTCTGAGTTAACTGTGTTTCTTTGTTTATGTACTTCAAAAGTATAGTTGACAAAGTACTTTGAACAGTTTAGTTGATAGGAGGATATGATTCCAATAATTGAGATTTAATGCATTAAATTGATTTGTAATAAATATTAACCTATATTTGCACCTACTTTTGCTAAATGTAAAGTTTTGTTCCATTTCCTTTCTCTCATCTTGTCTGAGGTATTGTAAAATTTACCATGGTAAATTTGTAATTCTTATTTGCTGTACAAGTGAGAATTGTTGTGGGGAAGGGCATAGGATTCTTTTTTAGTTGCATGCATCTTTACTTGGAATTTTTTTCTTAAAACCATAAATAAAAAAAAAATTATCAAACCTACTTGATTGCTTTGATTTTTGCAACAACCATAAGAACCGAGATGTCATTTCGGTCCTAATTTTTTTTTTTTGGGATCGAGATGCCATTGTCACATATTTCGATCAAAAAATGATGACTATTGGGTAAAACTTGTGAAAATACCTCGGACCGAAATGACATCTCGGTCTCGGAAAAAAATGGAAAAAAAAAAAAAAATTTCGGACCGAAATGACATCTCAGTTGTTATGATTTTTTTGTAAAAATCAAAACAATCAAGTTAGTTTGGTAAATATATATATTTTTTTATTTATGGTTTCTAAAAAAGTTCCTTTACTTGCCCACAAGTAGGATTGCATGTAATGTAGCTTCATGTTGCATGAATTTGGGCTTGCACACAAGTATGATAAAAGTAATTTGACTTGCATGCAACTTAGTTGCTTATGAGTCTAATCAATCTATGGTTGTCAATTTTATGTCTAAAGTGACAAAGATATGAAAATCAATATATTGTTTATGAAAAAGATAACCTTTTCTAGTTATTCTCTTGTCTTGACAAGGCCACTAAGCTTCTTTAGCATTTGATTGAGACTAGTGACCAACTTAGTTAGTGGAATCTATAGTGTAATCTAGTTGTCATTTATATTCTACTTATTTTCTATTCAAAACATGACAAACATATAACTAAAACCCAAATTAGAGTATGATTATATATAATTAGGAATGCTCCAAGTGGTTAAAAGTTGAGTGCCTTGTTGTATTGGGCAATTAGATATTTCAATACAAGCAACTTTTTTATTCAGACTATATGTAGTGATTGATATTATTTCTTGGTTGCCTATTCAGCATTTTTTGAAAGAGAAGAAATGGATCAGAAGACTTGGGGTTGGAAGCGAAAACCTTCAGAGAAGTTCCTTCTTGTAAGTTCATTTCAAATATGAAAAAGGAGAATTGCAAAAAAGAAATTGTTTCTTAAATTGCTATTTATACTCATTTATACTCTAGGAATTCAAATTTGTGATATCTTCTTTAACAGTATTATATCATGCTCGAGAGTACAAATTTTACATTAGTCCATGATTAATTTCACAAAAAAAGGACTAGTTGACATTTTTTTCTTAACCATGTGGGGAAACAAGGTAAATATCGGCTTTTAATGAGTTTGGTCATGTAAATTACAGAGGCAAAGGGCAGGAGAGCTAGAGAAGTCGATACAAGACTTGAACGAACAACTATCAACCTGTCATGATGAGTTAAAAGCAAAGGATCTACGCATAGCAAAACAAGCTAAGGTGGCTGAAGAAGCCATTTCAGGTAACTGAAACTTTCGAATTTTGGTCCAGCAAAAGTATGAAATAATATGTACCAGCCATTTGGGTACCAAATGTGCTTCTCTTTAGCCACCCGATAATTGACTTGACGGGAGTTAAAAGGGTAATTGAGGATTTATATCCACTAAAATTTTCAAATTAACTGAAAAACTCCGGATTATCAGAGGCTAAATGTGTTAAATTTTTGCTTGATTTGCATTATTCAAACTAGGACTAGAGTGAATATTTACTGGTAACCTTATGTTATTTTAATGTTTTTTTAATTACTAAAGTTGTCTAGTATATATATCAGGCTGGGAGAAAACGGAAGCAGAAGCAGAATATTTTAAAAATCAACTCAACAATACACTAACCGAAAAGGAAACCCTAGAAGAAACCATAAGGAATTTGGAGGGAACCCTAAATGATTTCATGCAAAAACTAGAAGTGTCGAAGAAAGATTATGAACAGGCAGTATTAGAAGGGGCAAGAAAAATAACCATTGAGCAAGGCAAAATTCGGGCCATGCAAGAAACCATATCTGAGAAGAATAACAAGATTGCCACTCTTGCTGCTGAGATCAACCGCCTTCTTAAAACCCTAGAGGAAGTAAACGAATCGAGAATGCACTTCGAGTCGAGCTTGAATGAAGCCAAGGCAAAAATCGATTCACTTGAGAGATCCAACTCATCTCTCCAGTATGAACTTTGCATGGTTCAAAAGGAGGTTGAAATTAGAACTCAAGAGAGAGAGTTTGATCATAAATCAGCAAATGCAGCTCAAAAGCAAAACCTAGAGAGTGTCAAAAAGATCGCTAAATTAGAAGCCGAATGTCAGAGATTACGTGTCTTGGTTAAGAAACGGCTTCCCGGGCCTGCCGCTCTGGCAAAAATGAAAACCGAGGTTGAAACATTAGGGTTCCAAAGTAACAATAGTACCAATAACAAAACTAATCATACTAATAGGTTACTTCTTGAGAGGTTAAATGCAATAGAAGAAGAGAACAAGGTTTTGAAGGAGACTCTTGCACGTGCAAGGAATCCTCGTGCACGTGCAAACTCTAGGGCTTCAAGCATGGATGTGAAGGTTGAAGAAGACAACATGAGTTGTGCCGAGTCGGGCTCATGGGCCTCTGCTTTGGTAGCAGAGTTAGATAATTTCAAGGCCCAAAAGCCCAATAGTGTTGCATCTTGTAAGAGCCCCACAGTCATGTCAGAACTAAGCTTGATGGATGATTTTGTTGAAATGGAAAAATTAGCACTAGAGGATACCAAATCATGTGTAACAACAAAAGAAGTGGAAACCAAACCCGATAAAGGAATTGTCGATAAGGCACTTACGCAAGTTGTTGAATTTCTCGAAGGGATAATTGAAAAGTCAGTTGAACAGAAGTACATTGCACGTGCTTTTCTATGGGAAAGCAAGGGGTTGAAGGGTGTTTTGCTAAATTTTATCCTTGTTTGTAATGATTTTATTAATGGGAGGGCCAAAGTGGAAAATTTTGTTAGTGAGTTTGGGGTTAGTTTGGATTGGGTTGTAAATCATTGTTTCTCTCTACAAGATGTGTCGGAGATGAGAGAGGCCATTGTAAAGGATTTTGGGGTAACCGAACCAAATAGTTGGAATGGTCTTGAAAATTTACTAAACAGCCCCTGTAAAATGACAAATCACAATAGGGTCTTCTCTGAAAATGATGTGGAGAAATGTGAGTTAACAAATGAAAACCCTGTTGAGAAAGAGTTGGAGGAAAAGGAGAAAATTGATACTGACGGTGAATTAATTGAAAGTGCTTCTAATTCAAAAGAAAATGTGAAAGAGTCGCGGGAATTAAAGGTGTTATTAGAAGAAGAAAAGGTTTTAAATGGAGTTGAAATTCAAAAGGAGGCAAAGTCTACAGAAGCAACTTCATCTTTAGAATGGTAATTTTTAATTAGTCTTGGAGTTAAAATATTTTTAATTAGTCTTGGAGTTGAAATTCAAAAGGTTTTAATTATGATTGTTATTATTAAACTGTTACAGTCACAGCACTCTGGAGGAAAATTTGAAAGATATCATGAGCCGAGAAGATGAGAAGCATGTAAATATAGTAAGTTGATCTGACCAAAATAAAATTTAGGACATTTGGGCCAATTTTGAATGCTTTTTTAAGTGTCAAATTGATTGAGTTATTGTCAGAAAACCTCAAGCTAAAACCATTAATAGCCTAGAGAATTTTTTTTAAAATATTCTGAGACCTGGCTTATCCTTTGCTGGTGGTAATGTTTCAATATTCATTGGCAGTTTGGCACTGTGCAAATGTTGTCTTTCAAAGCCTTTTTAAGTTTACGAATTGTATATTCAGGATTGGGAGATTTCTTCGGCATCAGAGAAACTTGCCGAGTGCCAGGAGACCATCGTCAGTATCGGTCAACAATTGAAACTCCTCACATCACCTAAAGAGGCAGGAATTGATACTCCTGTTAGCAATGAAGAAATAATACCAGAAACTGGTAATAATCCGAAACAAGCAGCAGTTCGCAGGAACTTAGAAGCAGAATTCAATTCAGTTGACCCGCCACATAAAGCACAACTGGGAACACTTGCACTTGTTCCGAAGAGGCAACCGGAGGGAACGAATTTGCTTAGAAAGCTGCTCATGAGGAGGAAGAGAGAGAGCTTTAAGAAATTGGCTATGCCTGTTGGTGCTTAATTAGTTGTTTTGCTTAATTTAGTATGTTGGGTTTTTTCATAAATGATAGAGTGGATGTATTAATTAGTTAGAGTTGGGTTGCTTGTGAATAGTTTGAATAATGTGGCCAATGCTTGTTACTGGATACTTTTCTCTGTTAATGAATTTCAACTTGTGTGAATTTTTATTTAAAAAAAGAAGTAAAATCACATTTTTCAACAAGTATGTAATTCAACTGAGTAGAATAGATCAAATTTTTTTTTTTTTTACGTAATCATAATTAAGTGTCAATATACAAACTAGAAAGAAGTAACACTATATTAATATGTTTAATTATTAGTTGGCCCAAATATAAGTTGGAATTGTTAGATTATATGTTGAAATATTGCCAATAATGTTAATTAGTAACTATAAAATATTATTACATAATGAAATTTCGTTCATTTCTATAAAATGAACTAGCAATTAAGATATCTGAATTAAATATAAATACGGAGGCCTTAAATAAATTTTAATTTGTTATGTACATTTAATTTATCTGTCAAAATGTCAAAGCCCAGATCCTATTCAGTCCAATTTAGGCCCATATCAAATTCAATTCAGAAAAAGCCCGATCTTTCAAACTGAGCTTTGACGTGTTCGTTCCATTGTATGCATTTTGTTTGTTGCATTGAAAAATAAATGACACTCAATATATTTTGACATTGTAATATTGTATGCATTTTGTTCTCTTTTCGAATTATTATTAATCTTTTTTCATTCTCAACTCGGGTACACAATTTAATGAAGTTATCAAAAACTTTGTTCTAAAAACAATATCTAAGTAAAGCGACTATAGTTATATACAATAATATAAGTATATATATATTTTTTTTTACCAAAACTAGGTACAATAATTGGTTCAAACAAATTCATGTGAATTAATTCTAATGGTTGATCGGTTGATACCATATTTTTGGACTTAAACAATTCTTGGCGTGTTTATCTTGGACACATACATCACATGAACCCTCAATTTCTAATCTATGTGTTGGTAAATCACGAACTAAGTCTAATTTTTACCTACTTCAATAGAATTAATGGATACATGACCTAGTCCGTGATGCCATAACTAAGTATTGATTGTTATAGCACTCAAGCAGATATCACCAGAGTCAAAGTGAGTGAGATGTAAATAATATACATTTTGTTTTCTCCTACCCATGTATACTAAGGCTGTGATCCACAAACATAGCGCATAGAGGAAGGGGAAGGAATTGAAGAGGAAGAAAGAGTTCGAGCGCGGTTCCTCTCGCTACAGTGAAACCTACACTCCGATTTGGGGTTAAGAATTTTGGAACTTTGTACCGCACCTTTCCCTTGTCACAGTAGTGCGTTCCTCTCCTTCCCTCTCCGATTACCTTCTTCTGGAGCGGGTGAGTGACATAAACAGTCTATGTTCCTCTTCTCGTCCCATTCGTTTTCGTTCCTTCCCTTTAATGAAAGGATTTCTATTCCTCTCAGGAGCACAACCTAAAGATGTTATCTCAGGCTTTCAAAGTGAGTAAGATCGGTTCTTTTTGTATTATTATCAGACCTGTAGATCAACATGTGTGGAATGTGGTGCAAGGAGAGGGGGAAGCTCCTGAGAGCTCAAGGGGTCAAACAAGGACTGTCAAATCTTATTTGAGAAAAAAAAAAAAAAATCTCAGGTGAAGAAGTGCGAGGAAGTGTGTAAAAGGAAGAAATATCTTTTGGCAATCAAGAATGTCTAAAAAGGTACAGTAAGGGGCAAAGTGGTCAATACCTGGTTGGTTACGGCCAGGAATTAAGGTCGGTGATCCGGTTGGTATGGGCAAAGACTGACAGGTGGACCCCAGCTTGGGTTTTGAAGGCCTGAAGTATCTGCCCATTTGCTTGCAGCCTTGCCTTGTAGGCCTATTTCCAAGAAAAAAACTTAACTAGTGTTAGTAGAAAGTCACATGTAGATCAACATGCATTGACTTCCTGTTTAATCACCTATTTAATCATTTTGTTTAATGTCATTAATTAGCTAGTTCAATTTAATTCAAATCACTCAGTATTCATGTTTGAATAATATCACATTTGAGGGCTATTGTCAATTTTTTATTCCTCCTGTGTTTGAAATTAATTTAATCAGACAACATAGAAAGCATGAGAAAAGTCCTTTTAACATCTTCCATTCTTGTTTATAATCTCGGTTTAATATCTATTATATACACAATTTTTTATTTATTTATACAATTTTCCGTGTTTTCAGCACTAATTTTTTAATTTTCAAAATTTTTGGTACTCACCATTGCACCTTTATAAGAAAATTTCTGAATTTTGAATTTTTGTATCCTTCTGTGTTGGCAGAAATCTGCATTAGTCACTACAGTTGGAATTTATATAATTAACATATGAAGCCTTGAGTTCAACTGGAATCGAACTTGTATGAAGCTAAGAGTAATTGGTACCAGCTATCTTGACTTGTAATTAAAATTGGTACCAGTCATCTTGAGTTCAGATTTGAATGCCATAACTCATGTACCAGTGTCAAATATTTTCAACAAATATAAGCAAATACTAGATATATGAAAGCATATTATAACACCCAGTAAATTTTTATATTAATTTTGAGCCGTTCCGCTATAACGCGTTGTTTCGCTGTTAACAAAAAACATTTTAGAATTTGTGTGGTCATCACTGTTAAATATGCATGCACAATCTCTCATACCATATCTTATTTTTGTTCTTTTTCTTTGCCTCTTTCTAAAATGTTAATTATCTAACAAGGTTGAGAGATTGTAAGCAATAATGCAATTTGGTTATCAAAATTGTGTAGCAAGAGGAATATGAACCCACTTAAATTACAATTAAACAGTGAACCACTTAGGGCTGTAAATGAGTCGAGTTTGAACGAGTTACCTCTAATTCGTGCTTAGCTCATTTAGTTAATGAGCGAGTCAACTCGAGTTGGGATAGTAATAACGAGCTGTAAGGCCAACTCGAGTTCAGTTCATTACCAATTCGAGTTGGCTCACAACTCGTTTATAATTTGTTTGACCGGTTAATTTTCTTAGTTATAGTTATATACTAGTAAAGTTTATTCAAACACAAACAATTCAAATGGATTAGTAAGAGTTTATCTAAATATAAATAGTTCACTCTAGGAGTTGTGTAATTGATTGAATAAGTTTGAGATTAATTGTGAGTATTGAAGTTTAAGCACACAAGCAACAATGGCTTTCTCTAAATCTGAAAATACAAAATATTGAAGTTGGGGGCAGCTAGAGTGTCAATCCAAACCTTGGAATACCTTCTATTTATAGAGAGCTACTAAAAAGAAAGTAAGTGATCCCGACTGTTGCAACGGTTCATGGACAGTTACAACGGTAGGGTAGTTCGAACAGGTTTGGCTATGCAACGGTAGATGACTGTTGCAACGGTCCCCACAACGTTAATCCTCTATCTTATTTTCCGGTTGGAACCATGTGATTTGATTTAATGCAGTGCAGTCATTTCTGTGACTTGATTTATTTTGTTGCAATGATTCATGGACCATTGCAATGGTAGACCTCACTTAGTTCAGTCTCAAGTTTATTTTACCAAATTTACAGATTATTTGTCCTTAATCTTGAGTTATGCTTTTGTCATCCATACTCTTATGCTTCATGACCATATCGTTGATGTTATATTGTAGTTCATCAATTCATCCTCGATGTGTATTCATTGTATCTCCAGTTGTCATGAACCTGCACATGTCTCAAGAAGGAAAACTGTAAAATGCAATTATTTATGTTTTGCAAATCCAGTTAAACGAGTAAGTCGAGGGCTCCAAAAGCCAACAATCTCCTCCTTTTGACGATTTGCAAAACATGCATATTAAGTGAGTGCATAAATTGGTTATTCCCACAAAGTTCGAAATATTTAAAAGCCAACCTAACCGATCTAATGAACCGAAATAAATGAACCGAAATAAATGAACCGTTTGAACTGAACTAATTCAGTTTGGTCCAAAACCGATTAAACCGGACCCAATGAATACCCCTAGTTGTGTCCCATTATAAGGGCTTATTTGTAAATTTATTATTTCTTGTAATTAATTTGCTTGTTATATTTGGCCCTCTTTATAATTTGTGTAACTCAAATAAACTCTTTGGAATTTACTATTGAAGTAAGAGAGAAATCAACTCGAGTCGACTCGTGATTCATAGATAGTGCATAGTTTATCAAATTAAAAATTATCAAACAAAGTTTAACAAAATAAATAGTACATAGTTTATCAAACTAGTACACACTTTAAAACTTTATATGATGAAATAGTGGCAAATACAAAATTTAGTACAAAGTTTACCAAATTACTAAGGGGGGAATTTCACGTATACCCTTCAAAAACTTGGAAATTACATTTTTTCACCTCTAAACTTTGAAATTACGTCTTTCCCCCTCTAAACTTTAAAAACTCACATATTTACCTATTTTATTGTCTTTTATATTAAAACTCATTCTATATTTATAAGATGTCCATTTTATCCTTTATTAAAAGCATATAAAGTCCATCAAACTCAAATTTAATCTAAATGGTTCCTCAACCGTTCGATCTGTGTGCATCGCATTAAAATTTGTGTATAGCAATTCAATATTTGTGCTGATCTAGCGTGCACGAATCTTAAAGCAATACTGATCCACAACATCTCATTAAGATCTGTTCACATCGCTTCAATATGCGTGCGTGTTCACATCAAGATTCATACTAATCTTGCGTGCACATATCTAAAAGCAGTTTGGACAGTAGAGGAACTGTTCAGATTCAAATTTGAGTTTGATGGGCTTTGTATGCTTTTAATAAAAGTTAAAATGGGTATTTGATAAATATAGAATGAGTTTAATATAAAAGACAATAAAATGGGTAAATTTTTGAGTATTTGATGATTAGAGGGGGGAATACGTAATTTTAAACTTCAGAGGGAAAATATGTAATTTTAAAGATTTTCAGGGGTATATGTGAAATTTCCCTAATTACTAAATAGTATAAAGTCTAACAAAACATTACATAGTTTATCAAGTCAATGAGTCAACCAAGTTAATTCCGAATCGAGTTGAGGACAACTTGGATTCAACTCGTGAGACAACCGGGTCAATGAACTCAAGTAAGTTTTGACTCGAGTCAGTTTCAATTTGAGTTGTTGGCGAGTTAAATTTGAATTATTCTGAACGAATTATAAGTCATTTGTTTTTTGTGCACTCCAACTTGGGAAGCTCTGTGTGCTTAATTAATTCACGGTGGACTGCCCAACTGCCCATTTGCATTTGACGCAGTAGTCAAATTCATTGGCAGATCTCGAGATCTACTCACTTCATTTATTTAATTCAGTTGATTTAATCGAGCTCAGATCACATATCTGCACCCAAGTTGTTAATATACTAAACAAGGGGAGCAGATCACCTGCCCTCCGGGGTGCAGGATTTTCCTGCCCCCTCAGTCACTGTGGGGTGGGGTCGGGTTTAGGATGGGTGGGGCCGGGTTTAGGGTTTGGGGCGGGTGGGGCCCACTAACAGTAACTCATGAGTTGTTCGATGCAGTGGCGAAGGGAAGAAGAGAGACTGGGGTCAATTGACTCTCATTTCTTTTTTAGATTTTTTATATTTACATATGATTTTCTATATAATTTAAAATAAAATAATTTGGTATTGTCAAATTGACTCTCATTTTCTTTGAAAAATATTTTGATAATTCTCATAATTCGAAAATTTGACTCTACCCTGATTCAATGAATAAAAAAATGTTCCTCATCTTACAAAAGAAACCTACTTCATAATAAAGTTCCCTTAAGCCTTGCGAAAGATTTCATAATCCACATACACATGGGTTTCATGCAAGATGCTTTCAAATTAATGGTTATCGCTTTCCCACTTCTTATTTAAGTTATGACCATTGTTATCATGTATTAAGTTTAAACTAGAGGCTATTTACTAAAAATAATTTTTAACTTTTTTTTTTTTTTTTTTGGCTTTGCTGTTCTCTTACAATGAATATAAAAAATAATGAGTACTGTATATAGTATTTACTATATATGCTATGTATTTAAAAGGTAAATAAGGTGTTTTCATTAATTTTGTAATTTGATAATAATGTCATAGTAACAACTATTTAATAATTGATAAACATTGTACTACTTAATTATTATGTATTTGTCACTTTTTTATTATGTACTATTGTGTACTATTTTGATAAACATTGTGTACTATTTTGATAAACTATGTACTATTTATTTTATTAAATTTTGTTTTGATAATTTTTAATTTGATAAATTATGTACTATTTACGAGTCACGAGTCGATTCGAATTGACTCGAGTTGTTCACGAGTTAAATCCAAGTTAGAGTTTCTGTCTCGAAACTGAATAACAACTCAGACTCAACTCAGCTCATGAGTTCACGAGTTGAATTCAATTGCCTTCAACTCGGATTCAACTTGGCTCATTTATTCTTGTATCAATTCCAACTAATAATTGAAGATTTTTATTGTAAAGTGTCCAAAACACAAATTTCATATAATAAATTATAGAATTTTGTACCTTTGTTAGAACTCTTGATTCTCCATTACTTATTGCCTTGAAAGATATCATTTTTTCCACATGTTTAGAAAGCTAACAGTTTTGTTATAATTAGTACAATCAGTCCCGTGAAAGCTAATCTCCCATTAATATATATATACCTCCACCCGCTTATATTATCCAACCAACAAGGCAACAACCTTCTGCTTGTAATTATATATTTTTTTCCTTGATCATAGGTCAAGGGGTCAACGAATGATAAATAACATAAGTTATAAACAAATTTTTCCTTGGTAATCTTCTGTTTGTATGATGGGTACAGCTAGCGTGAAAACGTGTGTGACGTTGCATTAGCACCCTACAATTATGTCTTGTTGATGCAGGAGCATTCCACTAAAAAAATAATTTCAGCAAGTAAAATATTTACTAGTTTAGTTTTATAGTAATATTTTATATTTAGATTTTTATTTCTGAATTTAATCTCTGAACGCATATGTAGCTCTCTATTGTCTACTTTCTGTTTTAGCAATTTAAATTATTTCTAGTATATATTACCAAATATTAGTAGTATTCCTAACTATTTTCTGAAATGAGTAATAGCTATATAACTCGGTTTGTAGATGAGAAAAGAAAATATATTTTTTTCTGGATATTTTTTGATAAAAACAAAGAGATGCGTCTCTCCCTTTTAATTTTGGTGTTCAATACGCCTATAGAAAAATCGTCTGTCTGCACGGGGTCACTTATATGGAGATCAATTCCCATATTATGGCGACTAATTCGTTTACCAATCAAATTTTTACTATGCTTATTATTTAATATATTTATATATATATATATATATATATATATATATTAAAAAAGTGATGTCAAAATTCTAAAAAAATAATGAAAAGTTTAATAGACTATTTGAATGGAGATTATGTTGAAAAATATAAATAGACTATTTGAATTTTAAAAATAAAGATAGTGAGAAAGAAGTAAACAACCTCTTTACTTCCCCAAGCACTGTATGTAGGTCCGTAGCCCACTTCATATCATATGTACGTATCCTACAAAATATAAAATTACATGTATATATTTTCAATTCAAATTTAAAAAAAAAATACACACTACATATCTCAGTGGATATCTAAACTGGAAATCTCATGATAATAAAAATCGGCGCTTGAGCGGTGCGACCTGTTAGGTGAAAAGAGGCGACACCAACAGAGAAAAAAAACATGGCATCTCTTTCTGAGCTCATCTCATCGTACTAAGTGTCAAAGTGAAGTAACGACTCAGTCACGGATGTCTTCTCCTCTTCCGTGACGGAAGGTGAGTGATCTCCCATTTGTGTACAATAGGTATACTTTCTTTTTTAGTTTGTATGTTTGTGTGATGTTTTGTTCTGCTTTCTACCTCCTCTTCTTCGGCCTCTCATCTTCTCTCTCTATTTAGAGGTGAGTGTCTTGGACTAGTTGATTCAGTTCCTGGTCCAGTTTTATTTAGTACTTTGTTGGCTAATTGGTATCTGTCCTGTTCCGATTGATTCAGTTTCCGATCTGGTTTGGATTTAGTGCCTTCTCGACTATGATATGCGTACAGAGGCAATAATCACTAGGCTCGTATCACTTAATCAAGTAAGGATAATCAGATTATGTGTCCACAAGATGCACATACCCCTGTGCTTTATTATTTATTTATAGTTGTATATTTTCACAGACACTCGTTGTCTAATTTTGTATAACAGCTAGTTTGTAACTATTTTCGATCAATGCAATCACCTATGGACTTTAAAAAAAAAAATCTCATGATTATGTGAATTCAATTGGAAGCTTAGGTGTTGCGCAGCTCAGTGTGCTATATATTCATGGTGAACAAAATTTGGAAGTCACATATTTTTCCACTTTAAATTCAAAAATATTCGAACTAGAAATATCATGATTATGTGAGATGCAATTTAAAGCTTGGGTGTTGGGCAGCTCCGGGTGCTTTAAAAGTTCATGCTGCGCAAATTTTTGAAAATCTCATTTATATGTCCACCAATCCAAACATTAGAACTCCGTCTTTGACTCTTTGTGAAAGAAACCAAGCGTTCGCATGCAGGGAATAATTCTAGTAAATTGTAAAGCAAACTCAAGGCAGACCACGAGATCAATTCAGTTGCTCACTTGATATAGTCTACTAATTTAAACTTCATATGGTGCACTGCCCAAAGCTGCTCATTTTTATTTAATTCATCTCAATGACAGATCTCAAGATCTACTCACTTCATTTCTTTAATCAGTTGATTTAATCGAGTTCAGATCGCAAATCTGCAGAAAGATAGCTAGCTGTTAATTTGTATCCAACAAACAAGGCGACAACCTTTTTCTGTAATATTATAATTTTTCCTTGATAATAGGACAACGAATAATAAACAACATAAATTATATATTTTTTCCTTGTCATATGTTTGTAACATGTGTACAGCTAGCGTGAGAGCGTGAACGAATTTTCTGACGAACTTGCCGAGTTATTTATTTTTTGTAATTAATCCTAATTACTTCTTCTTATGTCTAATAACTTGTTATTATCTAAATAAGTAGAATAGCCTTGATGTATATAGAAGGGAAAATTAGGAGAGAGCTCATGAGAGAACCCATGTATGAGAGCTTCGAGCTATGATTTTTTTCCTTTATATGTTTAATTGTCCACAAAACTGCAATTGCTTATTGTTCCCTCAAACAATTTCAATGAGTCTATCTTTTGTTGAATAGTATAATTTTAGTGTTATATTTGTTTTTATTTATATTTTTATTCTTTAACTCTATATTAAATTTTATTGTTTTACTCTATATTAAATTGCCTATTGTACAAAGTCGTATAATTAATCATCAGAATTTTATTGTTAAATTAATTATACCAAGTTTTGTTGTCCCAATTAAATTGAGTTCGGATGAGTAAATCCGGAATTTACAAAAATTAATTTGATATCAATTCATCCTTAATTTATACCAACTTGTTCTCAATAATTCAAATTAATTTTTGGTGATATATACGTATTCCAAAAACATTTTTTTTTTGTTAACAAATCTAGCAACATTTCTCAATCCCCTAAATTTTATTTTATATATATCTTGATTTGATTGGATCCAAAGTTTCTATCTTCAAAATCAAACAGCATTTATATATGAACTTTCACATTACATGTGACCCTACTTAGCATTATATGTATAGTTTGGGCCGGGCTTTTCATAACTTGCTGAACTATACATATCAAATAAAACCAGAGCTAATTAAAGATCTTATTTTTGAACCCAAATTATAAATAGTACATCTTCATATGGTGCACTGCCTAAAGCTGCTCATTTGTATTTAATTCATTAGTCAAGCTCAATGGCAGATCTCGAGATCTACTCCCTTCATTTGTTTAACTCAGTTAATTTAATCGAGTTCAAATCACAACTCTGCACCAAGCTAGCTGTTAATGTATAAATATTAATCTTATGAATTAACCAACTTTATAATTCTCTTAACTCTTGAAACAGATTAATTTTCATAATGCCGAAGAACTATTAACTTTGCCACATCTAGATCCCATAATTGCGCTGCCCGTATTTGAATTTTTTTTTTTTTAAATATTCACGTACACTTGGGTTACATGCATGACGTTTTCAATTGGTTATTGCATTCCCACGTCTTATTTAAGTTTTGATATCATGCATTTAAGTTTAAACTAGATGCACATTTACTAAAAATAACTTCTAAAAAAAATTCTATGGTGTCTCTTATAATAAATATAAAACCTAATGAATACTGCATGTCGAAATATAAATCTTTGCATCCACAACACTTTGGTAATAAGGTTAATTGTAACAACTCAAAGAGAATTTGTTCTGCATTTTGACTATTTTATCATTTAACGAATCAATAGTTTGATTTTATATATATATAAATTAAATATTATATTTTTTTTTTGAAAATTTTCGCAGAGGCTGCAAAGTTGTGAGGCGGAATCAAAATCTCGATTTTTGAATAACCAATATTCTTCAGATTTGTTTTTTAACCAACCGTGTTATACCTCCCCTTTTAAAATTAAATGTAATAAAAAATTTAAAAAGCGAAATCCCACAACAAGACTCTAAATATAAAAGTCAGACAAAAGTATGTCCTTATCTTTGGGCAAATGATATATCTTTTATATGAATCATTGGTGTATATGAAAATTAATTAAAAGACCAAAATATGATTTGCTCAGTTTTGAGTGGTATTTTTCCTCAGTCTAAGTGATATTTTTCCTCAGTTTTTGAGCTAAATTTGAAACTTTTTTCAAAACTTGTCAAAATCACTAAAAAGGCGGAACTGCAGAAATACGATGTCATTCAAATAGTCCCGTAATGTGAAACATAATCCAAAATTAGACAACCTGAAATCCGTTCCGATAGAATCCGATTGGTTTGAGTGGCACCTTCACTGAATTAGAATAAATAGCATAGTAGGAATTATCGGCCGATACGAATCGGTATCGGCCTACCCCGATCCGATCCTGAGCCGTTCCTCACGTAGCAAATCATAAAGAAAAAAAAATACCCTGATCCTGAGCCGATCCTGAGCAGATACCAATCCGATACTCCAATCCGATATCCCGATCCCGTATCGATATCGGCCAGGACCGATCCCAATCCCGATACCAATAATTCCTATTATGATAAATAGTTAGTATATAGCGAGTCTTGTGATATAGATCAGATCCGTGGAGTGGCACCTGTGTTCCAAATGTTAGCAGCACAGATGTAGGTTTCATGATGTAAAACCATATTATTTATTAGATATCTCCTACACATAGTTCAAAAAATCAGCCGATTCAACTCGGAATCGGATGGGACCAGGTCGATTTTTGCCCGATTCTCGGATTTGTGTGATTTTTTCAAAAAAATCAGATGAACAGTGACGGAATCGGCCGATTTTCGGATTTTCCTGCCGAGTTACACCGATTCAAGCCGATTTAAAGAACAATCTCACTCACCTCTGCCGATTCAAGGCGGAGGAGAAAGAGAAAATCGGGTCTATGCGATTCTCGGGTCTTCGCCCCTGTGTTTGCGCGGACGGGAGAGAAGGGTGACAGAAGAGAGAAAGGGGCTTCACCCCTGTGTTTGCACGAACGGGAGAGAAGGGAACACTAGTGGAGAACTTGGAATTAGTATCAGTTGTTTATGGGTATTAGTGTCTGACTTTAGGCAACAGTAATGGAGCTGATACTAATATTTTGTAAATAGCCGACACTAAAAATAAGGCATTAGTGTCGGCTCTTTATAAATAGCCGACACTAATAAGTATTAGTGTCAGACTTTTAATAAATAGCCGACACTAATAAGTATTAGTGTCAGACTTTTAATAAATAGCCGACACTAATAAGTATTAGTATCAGACTTTTAATAAATAGCCGACACTAATACTTATTAGTGTCGGCTATTTATAAAGAGCCGACACTAATGCCTTACTTTTAGTGTCAGCTATTTAATAAATAGCCTACACTAAATGTTTTTTTTTTTAAATTAAATTTCAAAAATTCACTATAAATCATAGAAAATTCCAAAAATGGAAATTTTTGTTCTGAGATGTTCATTGGAGTGTTGTCTATATGCATGTGCAATGGCTTGGCTTAGTTCAACTTGGAACCATAATTTCTATCTCAAAAAAGTTTACAACTTACAAATAAGCTTCACTTTATTCCAACTTAGAAATTTTACACTAAGTCACTTTACCCCAACTTACAAATTTCTATCCCACGGCAGCTGATAACAGAACAATGAAAAAAAAAATATAAAAAAACAATATAGTCTCACTACTGAAAACTGTTTACCCCAATCTAAAATTCAGTCCACGAAAGCAATCGAGCGATTAACTAATTCAATCCTCATTTATAGGGACCTAGTAATTCAATTTACACTCTTTGAAGTCTAAAGTAAGAACTAGAGATATGAAGCATAGACAATTTTTATTTCTTTACCACTTCTAGTAGATCCTTCTCGAAGCCCTTGTATCTCTAAACCAAAGCACCTGACAAAAGGAATGGTTGTTGAGTCAAGATTTTTTCTTTCTTTTGTAATAAGACCCTACGAGGAAAAATAGTAATATCAATACATTTTTTTGGCTGAAGAAAAAAAAACCTGAAATTGGTACCATACATAATCTAATTGTTGCATGCACTGACAAGATGGCCTCTGTTGGTGGGTCTAACTTTTTGATTGAATATTTGGCAAAAACTATATATTGCAAAATGACAGGCAATATGTATGTACACCTCTTGCCTGGAAAGGTGATCCAAATCTTTCAAAGAACAAGGCCAAAGATCTAGAAAACTGTATCGAGACACCATGTCATATATATTATTCCCTAGAGCTGACCTGTGCACCTAATAGGCTGGTCCAGATTGGTTTCCAGATTGCTTTCTGGTACACCTTGCACATAGAAGTCATGCATTGTGACTCTTCCTGAGGGGATGCGGCCTAAAGAGAAAAAAGTAATACTAATTACAAAAGAGGCTACAAGAATTAAAAAAATTCATCAATTAGCAAAAGAACCCTGCATTTATTGGACAAATTCAAATTTGCATGTACTGAGTATTAAATAAATACAGTAACATATCTTTTCACAAAGGGCACCGGCTTAGACTTCAAGAATGTGATGTATGACATCCAAACAAGACTGGAAGCAATATCACTTCCTACTTCCTCTCAAGTTGGCATCTGTAACCTCTTTGCATTTAGCAGCCATGGCAATCTGTTGAAATAATTTCGCAAGGAGAATATTTGCCAAAGAAGGGAAAACCAAATGAGATTGGGAGTGAAGTAATTAGTTAACAAATAGTATCAACAATTGCTAAAAGGAAAAGAAGAACAATGATTAAAATTGTAAAACCTTTCTCATCTAAATTTCTGCCTCCTTTCACTCTGCAACTGCCGAAAATGGTCTCTTACTTTCACCTTTTTCTTGTATGCATCATCTTTAGCTGCGTACTCATACAAGTATTAATAGAAAAAACATTGGCCTGGCATAGTGGATACTTGCTCATTAAGCAGGAAACAAATAGTGTTGCAAGGAGGAATTTGTAATTTTTAATTACCTAAAAAAATAAAGCACTAAATAGTTGAAGAAATTTCTGCCCACGGATCATGAACTTGCTTCCAGTTAACACATTGGCACTATCAGTTACTACTTACGAACCTAACCACTGCCGAAATTCTGTTACAGAAACAAACTCAAAATGAATTGAATTATGCTCTAATCAATAAAAGCTCATGTTTACACAAATCAAAAATAAAATGTCAGATTATAGCTTGATTTTTGGCTGATTTGATATACTGCATCAATATGACCCAATATGACCGTGGACACAAATTTATGATAGTCAGGTATAATAATTGATACCTGAGGTATATAAAAGGCTATATATAACATAACTTGCCAGAAGAAGGCCTGTTCCAAGCAATTCTATATTTCTCACACCAAGCTTTGTTGCAAGAGTTGATATTTGAAACCTACGCTACAAAACTAATTGGGTTGGTAGAACTCGAGAATAACATTGAACTAAAACAAAAAAAATTGAAGCCTTAATCCTATACCAGAAATAACATTGAACTAATTTCACAAAATTTCAAACCCTTAATTCAAACCTAATTTCACAAATTTCAAATTGAAACGCTCAATCCTAGCCCTTATTTCACAAATTTCAGATTTTTTTATTATTTTACAAATTTCACATGATAAAAATCTAGTAACTATTGAACCAAAATAACATACCTAGAGAGAGAGTGGTTTGTGCTCGGGCTTAGAGAGAGAGAGAGAGTGACATCAGGGAGGACGGTTGGTTTGTGCTCGGTGCTCGGGCTTAGAGAGAGAGACAGCGGGAGAGGGTTTGTGCTCGGTAGAGAGAAAGAGGGTGAACACAGAGAGATGGCGAGGCGGAGATGAAGCGAAGAGGGAGAGGCAGAGAGGAAAGGCCCCATGTAGGGTTTGGGTTGGGAGACGAACTTTTTACAGCTTGCGTAATTTCTGTTGTAGTGAAGAGAGGGAGAAGAGAAGTGAAAGAGATTGGTGGCGGAAAGGGAGAGAGAATGGGTAATTAGGGAGCGGCTGAGGGAGAAGAGAAGTGAAAGAGATTGGTGCGGACGGAGGGAGTGGCGGGACTTATGCGCGAAATATTTGATAAACCTAAAGAAAACGTGTATTGATAGGAACGAAAGGGTGGGTGCGCGGGCCTAAAAGAAAGAGCCGACACTAATAACTGAGAATTAGTGTCGGCTGTTATAAATAGCTGATACTAATACTATTAGTATCAGCTATTTCAAAAGAACTGACACTAATACTTAGATATTAGTGTCGGCTGTTTCTAAAGAGCCGACACTAATAGCTAAGTATTATTGTCGGTTGTTTATAAACAGCCAACACTAATTGTATTAGTGTCGGTTTTTTGTAATCGATCGATACTAAAGTATTAGTGTCAGTTTTTTGAGACGACACTAATTGTACATTCTCCACTAGTGGAAGAGAGAAAGATAGGATCTGGGGGGGGGGGGTCGATTGTCAGTGAGGGGGATAAAAGAGAGGAACGGAGGAAATTTGAAATGGATCCGAAATTTTTGTATTCATTTGAGTTAAATCCCTTTTGTCATTCAATCCAAATCAAGTGATTAGATGATTTCAAGATTCGTGCTATCTATGATCCAATGGTTCAAACAATTCAGAATTTATATGAACTCACTTAATTTGTTTTATAATTCATTATGGTTATAAAAATTTCGATCCAAACTCTTATAAAAATTTACCATTAATTTGCACGAATAATTCACATTTTTATCTTTCAAATTTTAAAATTCAATTTAATATACATGATAATTAGAATAATTATATTCCAAATAATCTAACAAAACTTGTAAATAAATTTTCAGATTTCGAATTTTCTCAAAATCCAGATAATACAATATCAATTAGTATATATGTATATATACATATAATCATCAACTCACATTTTTATAATTCCTAAATAAATAAAATTTACAATTTATATATAAAATTATTCATACAAAACTTGTATATTTATTCTACTAATTACAAACTTATTTATTTATTTCTTTACACGAATCATTTTATTTTAATTTCAAATTCTCATTTTATTTATATAATTTCATAAATTATTTATATCTCAAAATTTTCAATTTATATTTTAAATTAATAATATAAGTTCTAAACAATCATTGGATTAATTAGTAAAAGTTTTATTTGAGTGAAAAATTTTAAATTTATCATGATTAATATTTATTTAAAATTTTGGGATATAACAATTTGAGTGTAATATTGTCTTAATTAACATAGTTTTTTTTAGAAATTATTTTTATCAATTTTTTCTTACTTTTTGGCTACAAAACAAGGCTTCTGCCAAAAATACCTGAGTTACTGATCTGATTCTTCCGATTCCGGCCGATTCATCCGATTCTGACTCAGCAGTCAAAAATCCAATTCCGATTCCGATTCCGATTTTTTGAACCATGCTCCTACATATATAATTTGTACCATATGTTCGGAAATAATGTATTCAAGGACCAGAATTGATTTCTACCTGACATATATAATTACGGATTTTTACTGAACATAAGCGTAATTTTATAACATGTCTCTATGTAGTGATATTTTCTTCAACCAATTTCAACAAATAAATGAAGATTTTTACTGTAAAGTGTCTAAAAGACAAAAATGTCATTTAATAAATTGCAGAATTATGGGCCTAGCTACGATTCCTAAAAATCTAGATTCCCCACACCTGATTGCTTTGGAATAAGTATTTATTTATTATTATTATTATTATTTTTTACTTTCTTCTTGCTTAGAAAGGTGTCTCTTTTAATAACGAAAATGAGTATTCTCCCGGTAACCTATTTCTCCTCCCGCTCAGATTATCCAACTTCTTCAATGAAAAGAGGACAACGAATCATATATGACATGAATAATATTTTTTTCCTGAATAAATGATTATCTTTTGTTTGTAAGTTGTGTACAGCTAGATAACGTGTGAGAACGTGCGAGAAAGTTTGTTAACTTGCGAGATATATAAATCCATTTTATCTTCTCAAGATCAATACACAAATTAAGGCTGCCAACCAAGCAAGAAAGAAATCATGAGCAATTCAGCTCGCTCTACTTCCTCTTCACCTAGCTCAGCTTCCCCTTCCAGCCCACCTGTTATCCCAGTGGACACTCAACTACCACAAAGCATGAGCAATTCATCTCTATCAGCTTTCTGTTCAGCTAGCTTAGCTTCCTCTTCCAGCCCACCTATTATCCCAATGGACCCACGACTACGACAGTTCCTCAACGCATGCAACAAAGGTGATTTCGGCCTCTGCAACCACTTGGTTATTGCTGACCCTGATATCCTGCTCTCTACCACTCCTCACAATAACAACTGCCTTCACATTACCGCAATGCTTGGACATGACGAGTTTGCAAGGGAGGCCTGGTCCCGAGCCCCTTCCCTCTTCTCCGGCACCAACATTGATGGAGAGACCCCACTGATAGCTGCTCTGATGGCAGCTAACCTTTCGTTGGCTTCTGATATCATCACTGCTGCATCACAGTATATGCAGCATGACGATTTGGAGGAAGGAAGCCCATTCAACCACATGCTCTTGAAGGCCGATAGGCGCAAAGAAAACGCATTGCATCATGCCATGCACAATGGCTTCCAAGATTTAGCACTACAGCTCCTGGACGTAGAGCCAGAACTGTCAGAGCAAGTTACCAATACCGGGGAATCGCCCATGTATATGGCGGCCCGCAGAGGATATTCTAGAGTTATAGAGCGATTGCTACAGATCCCATCTTCGGCAGTTTTTGGCCCGCATAATGAATCGGCTATGCATGCTGCTGTGAGATTCGATCACCCAGGTTCATTACTTATATACCCAATTCTGTGAATTTTATTTTTCATAGTAATTAGATACTTCATATGCAACCTTACATTCTGTTGTGGTTAGTCTTATGTATGTATTTCAGTTGAGGAAACATATTTTTTTTGGCTTTTGACTGGCAAATTTGACTCGGAATATTTGTTCTAATTATCTCAAGTCTATAGTCACAAGTCAAAACTAAAAAGTACTCATTTCGTTTTGTGAAATTAACATAGAAGGCAAATTCGGCTGAGTCAGACCGGAATCGGACCATTCGGAGAGGAATTGGACCAGACCGAGCCGAATTTTGTATGAATTTATGGTGAGAGTGAATTTTAGAGGAATACCGAGTAGGAAGACAGGTATCAGAGAGACTTCGATTGGGGAAAGAAGAAAGACAAAAAATAAATAAGAAACTGGGTTGGGGAAATGGGGAGAAGAAAGAAAGAAGAAGGGAACTTTTTAACTAAAACGTTTGAGTGAACTTGGTGCATAAGCCTATCCATTTTCTTTTGTTTAGATATACTATCGGTTATTGGCTCACCGTGAACTCTGATATAATATTTGTTTAGATATTTTACAAATTTACTTTTTCTTTCAAATAGTAAATTTTATTTTTTTGCCGAATTATTTAAATGTCAGTATTTCTTAAATATTTTGTGTTTTCTATGTTACATTTAATTTAAAATTAACTCTACGATGTATTTGCATTTTTGTATTATATTATATTAGTGGATTATTTGAATGTAGTTTTTTTCTCAATATAAATTATTGACAAATTTTTTTTTTTATCATTTTTTTTCTATTTTTCTTTAAGACAAACAATTTTTTGGCAAAATAAATCTGATTTAGTCGATTCTGATTGTAAGGTCGAATAATCCATTCTGATTTTTACTTCTATGTCGCTCTTGCCATCCTAGAAAGTTTTGCATCCGTTATTGTTGCTCCATGCATTTGAACCACTTACATCTCATAGATTTTAGGCAGTCTTAGTAAATGTTCTAATTTTATCGTGACATGTATTGTCAGGTATAGTTCAGCAACTGTTGGTAGGACAGTCCCAACTAGCATACCATAAAGACAAAAATGGAGCCAATCCGATGGGCAGAGCTGTACTTGAAAACAAACTCATGTTGGTCAAGATATTCTTGGAATATGATCCTAATTTGGCATATATTAAGCATGAACCAACCGGAAATACTCCATTTCTTAAGGCAGTGGTAAACGGCTATCTGCCAATTGCGAAAGAGATCATGAGCACTTGCCCTGATTCTGTGTATACTCCCGACAAAAATGGATTCAATGCACTCCATGACGCTATTTATTTTGAGAATCCACATTTAGTTGACTACATACTCACAACACCCCAGCTTCATAGGTTTATTAACCAAGCCAACATTGATGGCGAGCTTCCCCTGCATGAAGCTGCTCGCAAGTGCGACCCGAAGATCCTTCGTTCTTTACTAACCCATGCAGGACAGGATTATACTGCTGTTAATGTTTACAACAATCATGCTGTCAATGAAGTCTATGCGAAGACCTCCTTATGGAAGACTTTGAAGTGGGTAAGTTATTTAATTTTCATTGCTCTTACACACAACACTTATTTAATTTTATACAATTCATTAATTCCATACAGTTTTAGTAGAACTTGGGTGTTCCTAAGTTCACCAAGTCCTTTTGTGGACTCAATTCTAAAATCTATTGTATTGGTTTCAAATGACGAATTCAAATCATTGAAATCTTTCTATCTTATGAGTTATGCATCTACATGTAAAAGGTTTTAAATTTTAAAATAATTTTGTATAGAATAAAGTGGTCAAAAGATGTCCAAAAAATGAATGCATTAAAATTAATTTATAAATCTTCTAATCTTGACCACTTGACTTTATATTAAAATAATTTGAAACTTTAAAATTTTCACATATAGATGAATCACTTGTACGGTAGAAGGATTTTAATGATTTGGATTTGTCGTTTGAAGTCAATTCCCTTGGTTTTAGAGTTGAGTTCACAAAGGGCTTTGTGAACTTAGAAACACCCTAGTTCTACTCAAATTTTTTTTATATAAGGTCAAGAGAGATCATGTATATATTTTACCTATTTTTATTTGCTGTCACAGAATGAGTCGTTCACATTGTTATCAAATGTAATTCCCTCCGCATGGAATTACGAAATAAGAGATAATGCAAAAAAGACGATCCAGAAGCAAGCAAGAGAGAAGGTCCAGAAACTTACAACAAAGTACACTTCCAACACATCTTTGGTCGCTGCACTCCTTGCTACTATCACTTTTGCTGCTGCTTTTACATTACCAGGAGGATTCAGTTCTGATTCCTCTGATGCCGGACAACCCCTTTTTGCAAGGAAAGCAGCTTTTCAGGTGTTCCTCATCTCTGACACCGTAGCCATGTGTTCTTCTCTTGCCGTCGCATTTCTCTGCATTTTAGCGACATGGGAGGACTTGGATTTCCTACTCAATTACAGGAAAACAACAAGGGCACTAATGTGGTGTGCCTATGGGGCTACTGCAATTGCTTTTGGTACCGGTTTGTTCACAGTGATAGCCCCCAAAAACTTGTGGCTTGCAATTCTTATATTAGTACTCTGCACGATCCTTCCACTCATCTCCAAGATCATCAGTGAATGGCCTCTATTAATGCTCCGCTACAGGCTTCGTGGTAATTTTCGAAAAGAACTCGTTCCAAATATTTAGAAAGGTGCAAAATACTAGGAACTTTGTTTTTTTTTGTACCGCATCTTTGAACTTTGAATTCCAATGCTATGGTTTCAATTTGAATTTAGTAATTATTTTTCCTGACAAAGGTTGTTTCTCCTTCTCTTCTCCTACTCCCTCTCATCTCATAATTTATCTCTTCCCTGTAATCTCCACTTCTGTGCTCCATTTGTAATCTCTCTTTTTTATTACAAATACTAATTTTCATTTTTCTCTTCTATCTCCTTCTTAATACTGATTTCATTTTTAATACTCATAATTTTGTACTTAATTTTTAGAATCGAGTAGAAAATAAGTAAATTGATTATTGAAAGGTTAATTACTTATCATCTGTACATGTACAATAACGACTACAGTTCATATAAAACAGAGCACAGTTAAGTAAGCGATATAGTTTTTCAAAAGCATCACCTTTGACTAATGCCTTGCACAGTTAAGTACTAAAAGTCTCCAAAAGCGTGGAAAATATAATCAAGGCCCAATCAAGTTATTACTAATTCAAGAAAGCGACTCCATTAGGGGTGTTCAAATGGTTTGGTTTATTTAGTTTTGAACCGAAGCGGAGAATTTTGGTTTAAATGGTTCAGTTGTTCAGTTTAAATGGTTCGGTTCGATTGATTTTATGAAGTAATTCGGTTTAAATGGTTCGGTTCGGTTTTAATTTCGCAAAACCGAAAAAACCGAACCGACCGGTTATATAATAATTCAAATATTATTTTGGTTCTTTTATTTATTTTGGGGTTAAAAATCAAGAATAAATATTGATCTAGAACTTTGGATATTTTAGAACATCAATATATTTGTATAAAATTGAACCATGTGTGTAATGGTATCTTAATTTTCATTTCTATGAAATTATGAATGTATTGGCTGCTGTAATGAGTTTTGATTTTCTGAGATTGAATTCCTCTACTCGGTTCAACCGAACAAACCGAAGTTTAGTTTGGTTTTATCGGTTTGGTTTGGCATTTTAATTCGGTTGGTTCGGTTAGGTTTTAATCAGTTCGGTTTTAATTCGGTTTGACAAATTTAGTTTGGTTTAAATCGAACCGACCGTTTGAACACCCCTAGACTCCATATATCATATGTTTGGATTACCAAGCCTACATTTAATTTCTCAGAGCCCATGAACTCAAGTTACCTGGGCTATTCATTGGATATGGCTTACTCGTGAAAAGTTTATTCCAAGGTTTATTTTATGGTGTTTCTTTTTTGAAAAAAAATATATAAAACTAATCAATATTAAATGTACAATCAATTATTGTCATTTTTCTTTTATTATTGTAAATGCACTATCAAAGGATATATATATATATATATATGATGGTGGGGATTTTCAAAAAATAAAAAAAAATACAAAGGGAGCAACATAAAAGGCAATAATTTAGATTAATACTTAATTTTGTTGTGTATCACACTATAATGTTCATTGGGTCACTAGTTTAATCAGGGGACGGTTTAATTAGTCAGATTATATCGCTGATTGTTTTATCATTTAAAAAAAATGATCCAAGTTATTTGGATAAGTACGATACAATCAATTTATAAAAAAAATGCAATATCGTTGTTATTTCTGGAAAGACTAGCAATGTGTACCATTGTAACAAATTCGAATTTGTTATTAATTTTATAAGATTTAAAAGGTCAGGTTTAGGATATAATTTATGACTAGCTGCGTGATTCAAACCGAGGACCCCTTGAATAAGGACTAAGACAACTACCACCACACCATGTTACATTTAATTTGTTGCTATAGTACATAACTAAATATAAATATAAGTGTTTAAACAATTATATATTGAAGAGGAATAATGCTTGTATTACATTGTATTACATTGTATTAATGGATTATTTGATTGTAATCATTTGTTTAAATAGAAATTGTTGATAAATTATATTTTTTTTAGTATAAAACAAGTTTCTAACAGAAAAAGTCCGAGTTTCTGATTCGATTTGGCCAATTTCGATCGATTTACTCAATTCTGATTCCAATTTTTCCTTTATGGGTGATATAATTTCAATATTAAAAAGAGGAAAGTTGGTCTTAGAGCTCGGTTGAGGAAACAAAAACATAAAAGGTTCAAAGATAAAATAATATTTTATTGTGCCTATTAAAATCACCTTTTTCATATTGTTTTCAAATTAGAAAGGTAGGTATTCCACCATTTATTTTTATTTTTTTTCTCTCTTATCACTTGTGGTAGTTCGTGTGGCTGGTGTAGTAGTTGTCAAAAATGGTGCAACTGCATCAATGTTGCGGTCCGACTAAGCTATCCTTATTGGACTGCACAAATGATGCGGTTTCATCTGTTTGTCGAACAACCACAGGTACCCTTCCGTTTCAAGCAATAGATGATTTTTTTTAATTTAAAAAAAATCCTGGATTAAATTGATTTGAATTTTAATCGGACAGTAGAACAAGTTAATATGTTTGGAAAAACCCAATCATTCATATCTTTCTCTAATTGATTTTCTTAAGCACACCTTATAATTCAGATTGATAGATACAATTCATACTTAATCATATTATAATTTATAATCCATACATAACTTTGATATACTCCATAATGCTACTAGACAATTATTTTGTACCCATTAAATCTATTTTTTTTTAAATTTAAATCAAATTTACATAAAAGTATGATTTTACGAACTTTTATGATTAACCTCAACATATTCTAACTGTCCAATTAATTTAGTTCTATTTATGATGATGTCAATCCTAACACATTCAGGGGCGAATGCAATATTTCTGCTAGAGGGAGGGGAGGGAGGTAAAGAATCGAGTTCAAACTCATTAACTAATTGAGTAGATAAAAAAATAAAAATAATATACTCTTACATAATAAAAAATAACAAAATAATAATTATACGTATTAAAAAAAAAATGTTGGTCCGGACCTGTAAATTTCTATAAAATTTCTATAAAAACAACAAAATTTCTCATTAACAATGCTTTTGAATTGATATGGCGGGTTTTCAATCTAGAGAGGAGCAAAGTGGTATCAGACCCGTATTTTTCTGCTGAATTTCAAAATTCAAGAGAAAAGAGAGAGGCAAGTGAGCAACTATCTCCGTGGTTGGTCCTCTTTGGATCCGCCCCTGAACACAAATACGTTGTCCTTGGTCATAATACTTAGAGGAATGTAACTATCATTTTGAAAATTTCGTCCATTAAAGCCCAATATATATGGCCTTAATTCTAGGTGCCACCAATGAAAAAAAACATATCAAACGGGGTGTCGAGGCCAATGCCAACCATGTTATACTATTTCAACATGTCTAGTATCTGTATCATGCTGAAATTGTTATTATCTTTTGTTTGAAAATAATGATTTTTCTTTCTCCAGATTCCATTTGCATAATAACCCAAACAAAATGCACAATCATAGGTTGCAATTACATATCATAGGGTAGACTGCATGAAATCCGTACCAGTCCCTAAACACTTCTGGACCGACGCATATTAAAAAAAAAAAGACGGAGAATTATTTTTTACATAAATTAATAAAATGGAAAAGAGAAAATGGAAAAAAATACATCAAATTTTTAATTAGTATAAAAATCGGTAGGAATTCTACCGATCCTAATAATTCAAAAATTTGAATCAGTATAATTCCTACCTGATGTGCTCTTTTTATTTTTGTCTCTTCCATTTTATTAATTTCTATAGAAAATAATTCTGAAAAGAAAAAAACATTCAAAATCCCTAAACACTCCTGGGTCCACACATATTAAAACAAAAAAGAAAAAGCACTCAAAGGCCTCAGCTTAACCTATTCAATTAAAAAATAAAAAATAAATAAAAAAAAACATTCAAAGACCTCAGCTTAACCTAAACAAAAGGGAAATAATGATCGAGCCCACTGTCAATCTCATTCAAGTTCAATATTCTTAACTTGTCGAGATTTATAAATATTTTTTTATATCTTTCAAGAGTTATAAAAGTGTAAAAAGCACAAAAGCAAAAAGAACAAAAGAAGCAACAAAGCAACAAGATCCAAGTTGAATGGAACCGCTAACGTGATGACCTTCCATCTTTTACCGAGTTATTGATAAATAGTATCTAGTTTTGCACTACTGATGCATAAAAAAACTGAAATGTAGCTAGATTCGGATAAAGAAAACAACCAACTTTGTACAAAGGATAATTACACCCTCAGATCTTTTCTCATAGGTTTGTACAAACCGTTGGATCAGACATGAAGTAAGTTGTCACAATCGGATTATCTAGGGGGAAGCCGACAACACAGCACGTGCGATAATGTCGATCCCCTGTTGGATCAGACATTAAAGATATGATATCTATATGCTCATATCAACTGCCTACATTCCTTGTTGCACTAAATTAACGCTATTTTTCATTTTAGCCCGCAATATATTTATTACATTTTGGTTTAATCCAAATTCAACAGTCACTATTTTGAGTAATATATACGAGGGACAAAGTATCCACTCTACAATTGAGCAAATTCACTTTTAAGAAATATTCAAGAAATAAAAATTTCAAAAGATAGTGATTTTAAGTCTTAATATGAGTTAGCTAGTCTCGTTATTTCATATATTATATAACACCATAAAAAGCACAATTCCAATCAAAATCAGCAAAATTTAATTAGAATATGTAAAACTTATTGAGAAATTCGTAAAGATTGTTGACGTATTCATGACAATTAGAATCAAAATAGTTAAAATAACATGTCATCCTCAGCTATTTATAGAGCTATTAGATCTAAACACACTAGTCTATCTATCTCGCTCGTAGAACAAACCTTTGAGTTTTTTTATTGCTATATTTTATATATTTTATGTTTGTTCGGTTGAACTCATATAGAATATTAATCATAAAAATAACCATGTTTTGTTAATTTTTTTAGTTTTTTAAAGATGAATTTAAAAATTTTGTTTGGTCCAATTTAAATGGTTTTGAACTGAACAAAGCTATATACATTATGAAGTAATTTTTAAATTTTTAAAAAAATTTGATTTGGACTGAGGTTTAAAAAATTTAGTCAATTCAGTCTAATCAGGTTTAAAATATCTAAACTGAATCCAACTGAACTATTAAACTGGTTTTAAAAAATAAACCGAACCGATCCATTTTACTGGAAAAACCGTACCCTTTTAAACCAAACTCTCTCAGTTTGATTTAATTAAACCGGACCTGATGAAATGAACACCCCTACATTGACTTCTTTTTATCTGTAGCATTTTAAAAAATATTGTCATCTATGATATCATTTCTGAAATGCTGACAATGACATCAATCATTTTTTATATGATTTACATTAAGAAAAAAATGTGACTTCAATTTATCATATCACTCTTGGGTTAATGTTATTAAATATGGATGCTTTAAACAATGTAGCATTTTTTTTTATAATTTAAAATCGTGCTGACAAAATAACAACAACAATGTACACAATATAGATATCAATTATTTAAATTATTATTTATGTAGACTACAATTCTACAAATATCCATATATTGTAGCGTGATCTTATCTTTGTAGTATTAATGTTCCTACAAATTAATTATCTATTACAAAGTAAAAAATATTAAAGAATAAGCATGTGTGGGCACGCACTTCACTCTAAAATTAAAGTTACAATCAAACCTCAATAAATGATATATTGTCACTATCATTAGACTCTAGTCTTCATAACATAAAAGGAAATGTTTAAATAAATTGTAAAATTTTATGAAAATCTTTAGATCTCGACCAACTTTGTTTTTCATCTCTAGATTTTAAATTTTAATGAACAAATTAGCTGCGGATATTAACTATTGAGCATGGTTATGATTTCAATCATATTTAATGAAGATTTATAGATTCCGACCAACTTTGCCCCACCTCTGTAATTCTCCGGACCAACTTTGTCCTTCTCTAAAATTCTCTGGATCAACTTTGCCTCCATCTGGAATTCGAATTTGTAAATATATAGAGTTAAAATTAGGGGTAAAAATTAAAATAAATTCGAAGGAACTCGGCAAAATGACCCCGTAACTTCGGGAGAAAGGGTGCTCTCCTATCTTCTTTTGATTAGGTATTGAATTCTTATTGATAATTAATTAGAATTAGAAGTTAAAGCATTTTAAATTATAAGTTAGAATATTTTTTTTATATTTAGTACCCTATTAGCTAATTAATTTACATTCGGCTAGCTATTTAAATCTGATTTTTGATTGGTAGAAAGATCGGTAGGAATTTTACTAATCCAAATAATTCAAAAGTTTGAATCATTATAATTCCTACCTGATGTGCTCTTTCTATTTCTGTCTATTCCATTTTATTAATTTCTATAGAAAATAATTCTCAAAAGAAAAAAACATTCAAAAGCCCTAAACACTCCTGGCTCCACACATATTAAAACAAAAAAGAAAAAGCACTCAAAGGCCTCAGCTTAACCTAAACTATTAAAAAGAAAAAAGCGTTCAAAGACCTCACCTTAACCTAAACAAAAAGGAAGTAATGATCGAGCCTACTGTCAATCTCATCCAAGAGTTCAATATTCTTAACTTGTCGAGTTGTATAAATCTTTTTTTTTTATATCTTTAAGAGTTATAGAAGTGTAAAAAGCACAAAAGTAAAAAAGAAAAAAAGAAACAACAAAGCAACAAGATCCAAGTTGAACGGACCCGCTAACGTGATGACCTTCCATAGAAATTAATTGATAAATAGTATCTAGTTTTGTACTACTGATTCGGATAAAGATAACAACCAACTTTGTACAGACGATAAATACACCGTCGGATCTTTTCTCATAGGTTTGTACAAACCGTTGGATCAGACTTTTCTCATAGGTTTTTCACAGGTTTGTACAATCAAGCACGTGCCAACAACACAGCATGTGCGATAATGTTGATTCCCTGTTGGATCAGACTTTAAAAATACTGCCATTTTCTATATATGCTCATATCAACTGCCTACATTCCTTGTTGCACTAAATTAAATCTATATTTCATTTTAGCCCACAATATATTTATTACTTTTTGTTTAATCCAAATTCAACAGTGACTATTTTGAGTAATATATACAAGGGGCAAAGTATCAACTCTACAATTGAGCAAATTCACTTTTAAGAAGTATTCAAGAAAAAAAAATTCAAAATATAGTGATTTATAGTCTTAATATGAGTTAGTCTCGTTATTTCATTATATAACATGTTAGAAAGCGCATTTCCAATCAAAATCAGCAAAATTTAATCAGAATATGTTAAATTTCTTGAAAAATTCGCAACGATTGTTGGAATATTCATGACAATTAGAATCAAAATATTTAAAATAACATGTCATTCTCAGCTATTTATAGAGCTATTAAAGATCTAAACACACTACCCGATCTATCTCGTTCTTAGCTAGAAAAGGCCGTTGAGTCTATATATGATTGCTATATTTTATTATTTAGTTTCACATAATTAATTACACCGTGCCGCCTAGTGTGAGTTGTGTATCATCAAGCTGTGCATAGATTGAGAGAAGTATGATGGATAAAATTTTTGTGAGTTTTTTTCATCACCATGGCCGTTGCTTATTTGACGTATAAGATCACTAATTCTAAATTATTTAGTGGGGAAGATTCTTAATCATCTTTCAAATATTGAAGTCTATGCAGGAAGCAAATTAATTATATTTGTGTAGTAATATTATAGAGAAGAAATTGTCAAATAACTTTGGTTCAATAAATTATTATTTTGAATGTCAAAATTGTTAATATATTATTTTTTTGTTATTCTAATTTTTAAATTCGTATCCAATTGCAGTGCCATCTCAACATTATCCTGATGATAATATATAGTTTTATCAGCAATACAGATAGAATTGATACTATCATAATTATTTATGGCATCAAGTATTCATAAAAATAGATGTCAGAACTTTCGTAGTATGAGTTTGATGAAAATTATTATAATAATTTTAAATGTATTCCTCGATTTGTCGTCTTATGATATCTTTGTCGTACTTTCTAACTGAGACGAAAAATGAGTTTAGAAAATTTGAATAAACTTTTGATTTAGTTAAATTAGGGGTCAACTTTTGAATTAAATTAAATAAGGAAATCTTTTGGAAGTTAAAAAAAAAAAAACATGGTTGAATTCCTCCTGCTGCAAAAATTTGAAGTTTGAATTCCAATGTTGTGGTTTGAATTTGAAATGTGAATTCTTAAAATTTCAAGCAAAGAACAAACATGGTTGAATAAATTAATACAAATAGTTACTATTTAGTTGTCGTTGTTGTTATTTTTTTATGTGGTGGGCAAACAGCCATTACATACAGACCGGCACATATATCAGCATAATTGTATACTTAATGCTTAGATTTGAGCGGAAAATAAGTAAATTGATTGGTGAAAGGTTTAAGTACTTATTGGTGACATTTAAAAGTTATTGATAGTTTTTCAGTGCAAACTTTTAGTTGTGCTATGTATTAAGAATTTGTGGTTTCTTTTAGTATTCATAATAATTATATTTTATATCATGTTAAAAATATATATCGAGATAATCATTATGCGAAATGGCTTTTGCCATAAAAATCCTATTTATAGCTCTTTTTATTAAACAGTGAACCGCCATAATTTGGAAGTGGGATTAAATATTGTACCCGACTTAAAATTGAAATATCAATGGATGAACTATGACCAGGGTTTACCATCTTTGCAAGGGAATATGAGAGCACATGCAGAAAGCATCACATCACCTAATGCCTTCAACTACAAGTCTCCAAAAGAGTGAACAAAAAATAATTAAAGCCAAATATGCCTTCAATTAATGTCGCCTCCACCCATGAAAAGAAGTCTCAGCCGGGGTGTGGAGACCCAGCTATGTTATTATCTCTTTTTTTTATTTTGGTAAAGGTTGATCATGCCTAAATTGTTATTATCTTTTTTTCTTTTTTCTTTTTTTAAAGATTGGAGGTCAAGCTACCGAACTATTTAATATCCATAAATGATTGCTTCTTTTGAATTTCAAGCCTGCAACAACCACACGGAGAACATTGCCTTTGCCATTAGATCAAAACCTGGTTCTCAATCATTATTATCTTTTGTTTGAAAATAATGATTTTTCATTCCTCGAGATTCGATTTGCATGATAACCCAAACAAAATGCACATTCTTGCATGGGTTGCAATTACATATCAAAGGGTAGACTGCATGGAATCCGTACCAGTCTCTAAACACTCCTGGACCCACATATTTTTTTGGGCTAAAAGCCCGTAGGAACTGGACCGACACATATTGAACCAATTTAAAAAAGCAAAAGTATTCAAACACCTCAGCTTTACCTAAACAAAAAGGAAGTAACGATTGAGCCCATTGGCAATCTCATTATAGTTCAATATTCTTAACTTGTCGAGTTGTATAAATCTTTATTGAGTGAGTCTATGGTACTATGCATATCACGGGTTGTTGCTGTGCTACAGCTCTATATTCGAGTTTTCAAATCCTAACGGTCGATCCAAACCGTTCATCTTGTTCTCCATATTAATATGTGTTTGGAAACCAAATTTTACATTTTTTGAAATTTTTTTACTATTTTTTTAGATATTTAGAAAATCAGTTGATCTGAAAATTCTGGACCATCCAAAAACAGTGATTTTCAATAAATCTAAAAAAATAGTAACAAAATTTCAAAAAATGTAAAATTTGGTCTCCAAATACATATTAATATGGAGAACAAGATGAACGGTTTGGATCGACCGTTAGGATTTGAAAACTCGAATATAGAGCCGTAGCACGGTGCCAAATCGTAATATGCATAGTACCATAGACTCACTCATCTTTATTTTATATCTTTCACTGGGAAGTATCCTATTTAAGGCAACTAATATAAGCAAACAAGCAAGCAACCATCAGCTATTCAGCCCAACGTGGTTTCTTAACTTGTCGAGATAATTATATAAATCCATCTTATTTTCTCAAAATCAATACCCAAATTAAGGCGACTAACTAAGCAAGAAAGAAAGCATGAGCAATTCAGGTACCTTAGCTTCCTCTTCCAGCCCACCTGTTATCCCAATGGCCCCACGACTACGACAGTTCTTTAAGGCATGCAACAAAGGTGATTTTGGCCTCTGCCGCCACTTGATTATCGCCGACCCAGATACCCTGCTTTCTACCACTCCTCACAAAAACAACTGCCTTCACATTGCCGCAATGCTCGGCCATGACGAGTTTGCAAAGGAGGTCTGGTCCAGAGCCCCTTCCCTCTTCTCTGGCACCAACGATGATGGCGACACCCCACTGATAGCTGCTCTGATGGCAGGTAACCTTTCGTTGGCTTCTGACATCATCACTGCTGCATCACAGTATATGCAGCATAATGATTTAGAGGAAGGAAGGCCGTTCAACCGCATGCTCTTGAAGGTCGATAGGCGCAACGAAAATGTGTTGCATCATGCCATGAGGAATGGCTTTGAAAATTTGGCACTGCAGCTATTGGAGATAGAGCCACGATTGTCCGAGCAAGTTACCAATACTGGCGAATCGCCCATGTATATGGCAGCCCGCAGAGGATATTCTAGAGTTATAGAGCGATTGCTACAAATCCCATCTTCGGCAGTTTCTGGCCCAGAAAATGGATCAGCTATGCATGCTGCAGTGGAATACGATCACCCAGGTTCATTACTTATAAGCCCAATCTGTGCATGTTGTTTTTCACATTCTGTTGTAGTACTTAGTCTTATGAATGTATTTCAGTTGAGAAAACTATTATTTCGGATTTTAAACTAACCCAATTTTAATCGAAATATTTGTTCAAATTATCTCAAGTCTACAGTCATAAGTCAAACCTAAAAAGTAATTATTTTGTTTTGTGAAATTAACATAGAAGGCAAATTCGACCAAGCCGATTTTGTACCAATTTATGTTGAGAGTGAATTGCAAGAGAAAACCGAGTTGAACAGTAGTGACTCGGCCGAATCAAAGGAGTCTTAACCTATATAAGACCGAATTTTCTACTTTTAGACTGATTCTCTTATAGCTAGGATTGGAGAGTAGGAAGACAGGTATCAGAAAGACAAAAAATAAATAAGAAACTGGGTCGGGGAAATGGGGAGAAGAAAGAAAGCAGAAGGGAAATTTATAACTAAAACGTTTGGGTGGACTTGGTGCATAAGCCTATACATTTTCTTTTGTTTAGATATACTATCGGTTATTGGCTCACCGTGAACTCTGATGTAATATTTGTTTAGATATTTTTTAAATTACTTTTTCTTTGATATAGTGAAATTTATGTTTGTGTCGAATTATTTCAATGTCACTATTTCTTTAATATTTTGTGTTTTCTATGGTTCTTTTAATTTAAAATTAACTCTATGATGTTTGCATTTTTGTATTATATTATATTAGTGGATTATTTGAATGTAGTTATTTGTCTCAAAATAAATTATTGATAAATTTTTTTTTTATTTTTCTTTAAGACAAACAAGTTTTTGGCAAAATAAATCTGATTTAGTCGATTTCAATTGTAAGGTCAAATAATCAATTCTGATTTTTACTTCTATGGAAATTAAGAAATTTGTGAACCAACTCTTTATGTCGCTCTTGCCTGTACTTTAGAGTCCTAAATCCACTTCACCCGTTGTCTTACCTCATCTCCTATCCACTGCTCAAGCCTTGGAGCTAGCCAATATTTGCCATCGCCCCAGAAAGTTTTGCATCCGTCATCATTGCTCCATGCATTTGAACCACTTACATCTCATTATTTTAGGCGGTCTTAGTAAATGTTCTAATTTTATCGTGACATGTATTGTCAGGTATAGTTAAGCAACTGTTGGAAGGACAGTTCCAACTAGCATACCATAAAGACGAAGTTGGAAACAATCCGCTGCACATAGCTGTACGTGATAACAAACTCATGTTGGTGAGAATATTCTTAGAATATGACCCTAATTTGGCATATACTAAGATCGGTATAAACGGATTTACTCCATTTCTTGCGGCAATGGCATACGGCTTTGTGTCGATTGCAAAGGAGATAATGAACACTTGCCCTGACTCTATTTATACTCCTGATAATCTTGGGCATAGTGCACTCCATTTGGCAATTTATCTAGAAAACCCGGATTCAGTCGACTACATACTAAGCACACCCCAGCTTCATAGGATTATTAGCCAAGCCAACAATAATGGTACGGTTCCCCTTCATCTAGCTGCTGACAAGTGCGACCCGAAGCTCCTTCGTTCTTTACTAACCCAAGCAGGACAGGATTATACTGCTGTTGATGTTTCGAACAATAATGCAGTTAACTTGGTTATTCAACAGACCGACTTATGGAAGACTTTGAAGTGGGTAAGTTATTTAATTTTCATTTTTCTTATACAAAACACTTACTTAAATTTAGTGTTAATTTTATGCAATTTGTTAATTCCAATCATGATGTAGCTAGTTTTTTTTTTTTAATATAAGGTCAAGAAAGATCATGCATACATTTTACCTATCTTTTATTTGCTATCACAGAATGAGTCGTTCACATTGTTGTCAAGTGTAATTCCCTCCTCATGGAATTATGTAATAAAAAATAGAGTAGAACAAAAGATCAAGCAGCAAGCAATTAAGGAGGTCAAAAACCTTACCCAAAAGTACACTTCTAACACATCTTTGGTCGCTGCCCTTCTCGCTACTATCACTTTTGCTGCTGCTTTTACATTGCCAGGAGGATTCAGCTCTGATTCCTCTGATGCCGGACAACCCCTTTTTGCAAGGAAAGCAGCTTTTCAGGTGTTCCTTATCTCTGACACCATAGCCATGTGTTCCTCCCTTGCAGTCGCATTTCTCTGCATTTTGGCGATATGGGAGGACTTGGATTTCCTGCTCAATTATCGGAAAACAACGAGGGCACTAATGTGGTGTGCCTATGGGGCTACTGCAATTGCTTTTGGTACCGGTTTGTTCACAGTGATAGCCCCCAAAAACTTGTGGCTTGCAATTCTTATATTAGTTCTCTGCACGATCCTTCCATTCATCTCCAAGATCATCGGTGAATGGCCTCTATTAATGCTTCGCTACAGGCTTCGTGGTAATTTTCGAAAAGAACTCGTTCCAAATATTTAAAAAGGTGCAAAATATGAGGAACTTTGTTTTTTTCTACCGCATTTTTGAACTTTGAATTCCAATGCTATGGTTTCAATTTGAATTTAGTAATTATTTTTCCTGACAAAGGTTGTTTCTCCTTCTCTTCTCCTACTTTGTCTAATAATTTCTCTGTCGTTTCGAATCCCCAGTTGTACGCTGCACTTGTAATATATCTGTTTTATTTTTAATACTAATTTCATTTTTCTCTTCTACATCCTTTTGAATAGTACTTATTTTATTTTTTTAATAAACATAATTTTCTACTTAATGCTTAGATTCGGCATAAAATAAATAAATTGATGAGTCAAATGTTACGTACTAATCATCTTGTGTACAATAACAACTACAGTTCATATAAAATAGAACATAATTAAGTGAGCGATAGTTTTGAAGTGCAATTTTTTGTTTAGCTATTTCTACCTTATAGTTTATTTGCATAAAAATAAAAATAAAAACATCACCTTGCCTAATGCCTTGACTTGAACAAGAAGTCTCCAAAAGCATACAAAATATAAATCAAGGCCCAATATGACCACAATTGTGGCCTCCACCAATTGTGGAGGCCCAACTAGTTATTACTATATCAAGAAAGCAGCTCGATCACTTGTAAATACGCAGAGTATTCGGTACACAGATGCCAATTATATTTGTCGCTTACATCAATGGTTGCATCAACTTCAATGAAAGAGAGAGAGAGAGAGAGAGAGAATATGATATGAAGCTAGATTGACATGCATCGACCTCAATGAATGCTACCGAGTCAAATTGATGTGTATATCGTTGCTAAAAACGTATACCATATCACCTTGCATCAACCTCAATGAAACACAAATATCAGATCACCTTGCTTATACCAACCTCAATTAATCAGAATATATATATATATATATATATATATATATATATAGGACTTGGCTACGGTGCTATGGGTAGCTAAGAGGCCTCCCGTGCTACGGCTCAATATTCGACTTTTCAAAATCCTAACGGTCGATCCGAACCGTTCATCTTGTTTTTCATATTAATATGTGCTTGGAGACCAAATTTTACATTTTTTGGAAATTGTTTACTATTTTTTTAGATTTATTGAATATCGCTGTTTTTTATGGTTCAGATTTGTCTGAAAAACAGCGATTTTCAATAAATCTAAAAAAATAGTAAACAATTTTCAAAAAATGTAAAATTTGGTCTCCAAGCACATATTAATATGAAGAACAAGATGAACGGTTCGGATCGACCGTTAGAATTTTGAAAAGTCGAATATTGAGCCGTAGCACGGGAGGCCTCTTAGCTACCCATAGCACCGTAGCCAAGTCCATATATATATATATATATATATATGTATATGTATGGGATTTGGCTAATATGCTATGGGTAGCTAAGAGGCCTCCCGTGCTACGGCTCAATATTCGACTTTTCAAAATCCTAACGGTCGATCCGAACCGTTCAGCTTGTTCTCCATATTAATATGTGTTTTGAGACCAAATTTTACATTTTTTTGAAATTTTTTACTATTTTTTTAGATTTATTGAATATCGCTGTTTTTTATGGTCCAGATTTGTCTGAAAAACAGCGATTTTCAATAAATCTAAAAAAATAGTAAAAAATTTCCAAAAAATGTAAAATTTGGTTTCCAAGCACATATTAATATGGAGAACAAGATGAATGGTTCGGATCAACCGTTAGAATTTTGAAAAGTCGAATATTGAGCCGTAGCACGGGAGGCCTCTTAGCTACCCATAGCACCGTAGACAAGTCCTATATGTATGTATGTATATATATATATCATTGCTAAAAACGTGTCTCACACCTATTTTTTTTCTTTTTTAAAGAAAATATGGAGGTTTAGCATTTAAAAATTGGGAAAATTTCCAGTGTACCCATGTAAAAACTTAAAATAGCCAATATCCCCATCATAATAGCATAATATCCAGAATCTCCATCAAAACTTTACATTATTTCTTTTATCCCCTTTCATCTATTTAACTATTTATTTAATTATTTTAAATATTTGATTGACAAATATACCCCTTTCTCCCACAGCTGCTACTCTCAGTCTCTCCTGCCCTCACCTCCCAGTACTTCTCCCGCCCTCTCTTCTCAGTCTCTCATTTAACCCTTAATGCACTAAGCCCCTCTCCTCTATCTATGAGTACCATTAATCACTAAGCCCCTCTCCTCTTGCTATCAGCACCATGCATGAAATATATCAACGCCCTCTCATATCAGCATCAATTCTCTCCCTGTTCCTTTTATCTCTGGCGAGAATAACTGTATACGCAGTAACGCAAATGCAAATATCTTATTGGCAAGTACCTTAATCTGAAGATAACTCCTATTTATTAACTTGTTTCTCAATTTCTCATTTGCAACTCTTCTAATTCTAAGGTATAACGCAATAAAAATAAAAATTTCCTTTCACATAGATTTGACATGGGCTTGTGCTTCTAGTTTTTTGATAGCATGATCGATCTCTCACATGCACAAGATTATTCTATACAACACCTTATACTGTTACAGACATTTAATTCACCTTGTTTCGAAATCAATATGAACTCATTGTACAAATCAACAATTAAGCATAAAAAATTCAGATTACGGCAAGCAATTATGTAAAACCAATTTTTTTTTAGTAAAAGTAAGAGTCATGCCCTATTTGATTGCATATAGGATTCAAGTTATAGAGTGTAGTAACTTACATGGATAAAAAATAAAATAAAATAAAATAAAAAATAAATAAATAAAGGCTCACAACAATTGAGCTAGTTACCAGTATACATAAATGACAACTATTCTACTGGTAACTAATCAAAAGAAGTCCAAACAAATAATGAAAAAAGAAAAGAAAAGTATATCTGGGATGCCTACGGCACATTGTTGTGTGCTTGGTTGATGTATCTCATTTGTGAGTGAACTTCTTCTATAATTTCCTCCAACTGTTTGTCAGTATCTTTGAAAATCAATTGAACTCGTTGTAAAATATACACAGACATTAGTAACAAATATGTAGCAAATACAGATGGATAAGATAATATAATTACGATTAGAATAAATTAATACCTAACTAGAGATAATTGGATATTTTCACACAAATATTAGAACATATTGAATGTGAATCATTGTCACATCCATAAAACAGAATTGTTTTATTCAATGAACTTTAACTCATGGCAACCATGCCATTTTAAGCTAAAACTATACAAAGATAATGTAATTAACTGTCAATAAAACAAAACAACAAATTTAAAAGTCATCCACATTGGATTACAACACTTCTTATCATATAACTTTGCGTGTAAGATTTATATTTAAAACCATGTTATGAGATGCTAGCATTTAGTACTATATTCCTTATTGAACCAAATTCGTTAATGACTGGTACATACCAGTTTCTCATCGAACTAGTTTCTTACCAAGAAGTGCAAGAAGCCTTCCAGCAGTTAACACAAAAATCCAATTCTAAATCCTTTTCAAGTAAATATTTGACCAAAAACTTGTTGAAGAGCTTTAATTATGTAGAAAATCCAGGGCAAATCTTACAAATCAAACTAGAATTTAGACAACAGAAAATAATGAAAGACCCGGTTAACTGTCCAACTGGTAGCAGTTCGATACTGGTAGAATGTTACCAGTTCAGCACTAAGAAAAATATACGTGCACAATTACACCCACACTTCGCATTTCTTAGCACCATCATTGTCATTTGCCACACCAGCTTAATGTTTTTTTTCTTATGATAAGCCCATAAGCGTTTAAATTACTTAAAATAAAAAACATTTGATTACATCAGATCTTACAGCAAAATAATAGAAAACACCTAACATGAAAAGTTCATCTTAAATTACATAATCATCATAAAGAAAACTAATTTAAACTGAAATAAGTGCGGCCAATCTCCATTTCAATATTTAAGCCATCAGTGATGGTATTGGTACAGACCATTATCAGTAAAATCCTTTTGAGCAGCAAGTCCAGATGTTCGTGCCCAATTTGTCAGTCAATGGGGTGTCTGTAGCGCTTCTCGTGGCACATGTCGGATCTTCAGCCGGCTCCGATTGGCTTGGTATATTTACGCACACCTCACCTCTCCATGAAAGTATATCCTCTGGTTGTTGTTTCATTACTTCTTGTTCAGGTACCCTGCCATCAGAGCACAACTCTCTTGTAATCCTTTAAAAATCTTTAATACAAATATTAAATTAAAAAAATAAACATGTACCACAACTCTCTTGCAATCCATCAAAAATCACAAGGAAGAAGTCGGGGGAGAGGAGAGGAGGGAGGGCCTGTCGCTGAGAGGTTGAGGGAGAGGTAAAGGGTGTGACACTTTGACATAGGTTTCACTGGGAGAGGGGGTCCCGAGACGGGTGGGCATGGCAAAAGTTCGATACTTGTGGGAGAAAGTCGTCTTGGAGAGATAGGAGAGATAGGGAAAGGGTAAATTTGTCAATTAAATAATTAAAATAATTAAATAAATAGTTAAATAGATGAAAGGGGATAAAAGAAATAATGTAAAGTTTTGATGGGGATTTTGGATATTATGCTATTATGATGGGGATATTGGCTATTTTAAGTTTTTGTATGGGCACACTGGGAATTTTCCCTTAAAAATTTAATATTTTTAAAAAATATATATATTTAGGTTTCGAACATGTGGTTTTCACGCGGAGAATATTTATCAAATACCAGCTCTTGGAGATGTAAATTTTTATGATATTTATGATTTTATTTTTTGTAATTAATCCTAATTACTTCTTCTTATGTCTAATAACTTGTCATTCTCTAAATAAGTAAAATAGCCTTGATTTATATAGAAGGGGAAATTAGGAGAGTGCTCATGAGAGAACCCATGTATGAGAGCTTCGAGCTATGCTCTTTTTTTTTTCCTTTATATGTTTAATTATCTACAAAACTACAATTGCCTATTGTTCCCTCAAGCAATTCAATGACTCTATCTTTTGTTGGATAGTATAATTTTAGTGTTAGATTTGTTTTTGTTTAATTTTATTCTTTTACTCTATATATTGTACTTTGTACAAAGTTTAACCATCAGATTTTATTGTTAAATTTATATAAAATTATGTTGTCCCAATTAAATTGAGTTCGCATGAATAAGTCCTGAATTTATAAAAAAATGATACCAATTCATGCTTAATTAATTTATGCAAAAAAAATCTGATGCTGTATCGGATTAGCTATTGGTGGATCTAATAAATTTAACAACCATCTCTCAATCCCATAAATTTCATTTTATATATATCTTGATTTGATTGGATTCAAAGTTTCTCTTTTCAAAATTAAGCAGCATTTATGAACTTTCACATTACATGTGACCCTACTTATTTATAGAAATTAATCCGACTTTTAGCATCATGTCTAGTAGGTCGTATAGTTTGGGCCGGGCTTTTCATACCTTGTTGAACTAAACATATATATCAAATACAACCAGAGATAAAGACCTTATCTTTGAACCCAAATTATAAATCGTATATTTCATGGAGTATAATGAGCAAGGTTAAAATGTTTGATTTTTTTTTTTTTTACTTCAATCATACTTCATATTTTTAATTTTATTTTCAAAATTTCAACGGTCAATCAAAACTACTCAACATAATTTTTATATTAAAATGAACATAGAAACCAAAGTTTATATTTTTTTTAGGATTTCTTTACTCATTTTTGTAATATATACAAAATCATTATTTTTGAATAGTCCAGAATCTTCTTATTTCGTACTTATCTGAATAACATAAGGCTCCAAGTATAGTTTTCAAAATACACAAATATACAATAATCAAGTGTGTTTTGTAATTCAAGTCTTGACACTAACCAGACCAATATCTCCATGAATGGTACCTAGAAAACTTCATCCGACATGAATGAAGTTCTGCGCTTACCCCAAATATATGAGCGCATACATGACCATCATTTTTTCAGTTCCAAGTGCTATACATGCAAAGCTTACAAGATTACATAGCTCAAATACAACAATTTCATGATTCGAGTCATGATATGTACCATACATGCAATTTGTGCAATAGGAGGACTTTGTATAAGCTCATAATTTAAGTTGTTTATGCATGACATGCAACTCAAATATATCAGTCTCTCTCATGCAATATAACACGCCACGTATCATGCAATATCAGAACTAAAGAAAGGATTCTTTTAGACAATTTCAAAAGCTCCAATTAATAAATAGCAAGCACACAAAATCAGCAAAAAGCACAAACAAATTGAGTAAATATGACACCCGCACATTACATCATGTGCTACAATTTGTATATTTGTATAATGCTTTCTATTTTGTAGTACTGCACATGGCTAAGTTAAATTAACTACATTATAATGCATGCTTTGAGTGGTTGATTTGGTACATTAAAACTAATAAATTGGTATATTTTCGAATTCCTCTTATGAATTAGTGAGATAGACATTTTAAATCTGTCATATATAAATTTGCACCGATAATCTGTCATATGTAAATAGTGAGCACAATCATGCTCAAAGGAAGTGTTTGAATTTAATGAGTGAAAGACGGAGCATCGAAACAATCATGGTGAGACAAAGTGTTAGCGAAGGGATGAATTATCGAGTGCAGTTAGACGCCTCTGTACATGTTTGTCGATTTCTCGCAAAACAAGGTTTGGCATTCCGCGGACATGACGAGTCTGAAAGCTCTCACCGTAAAGGTAACTTCCTTCATCTTTTGAGGTATACGGGAGATCGTAACCCACAAATTGATAAGGTGATTCTGGAAAATGCTCCCAAAAACCGAAAGTTGACATGTTCTGATACCCAAAAGGAGATAGTTAATTGTGCCGCAGAGGAGACGATATTGGAGATACTTGTAGAGTTGGGCAATGAATTGTTTTCTGTCTTGATTGATGAGTCGAGAGATGTTTCGGTCAAAGAGCAAATGGCAATTGTGATTCAGTTTGTAAACAAAAAAGGTTCCATTGTTGAGCGGTTTCTTGGTATCGTTCATGTTCCTGATACTAGAGCGGTGTCTTTGAAGGATGCACTTCAAGGGTTATTTGTTAAGAATGGTCTAACTTTGTCTAGATTACGTGGTCAGGGTTACGATGGAGCTAGTAATATGAACGGAGAGTTCAATGGTCTCAAAACATTGATCATGAAGGAGAACGAATCCGCTTACTATGTGCATTGTTGGGCTCATCAACTTCAACTAACTCTTGTTCATGTTGCCAAGCATCATCACAAGATTGGCTTGTTTTTTCAAATGATTTCTCAAGTTGTCAATGTTGCGAGTGCATCTTGTAAAAGGCGTGATCATCTCATGAGAGCTTCATTACTCATCACGCATGATCTATCGCAAGCGTTGCAACGAAAAGAGCAAGATTTGGTCAATGCTATGCGATTGGTGAATTTTGCTAAAATTCGCTTGCAAGGTATGAGGGATGGTGGTTGGGAAACATTATTCAAAGAAGTGTGTGTATTTTGTGTGAAGCACGATATAGACATACCAAATATGGAGGATAAGTATGCCGGTAAGCCAAAGAGACAAGCAACGAACACAACTAATTTGCATTATTATCGTGTTGAACTGTTTTATACGGTTATTGATATGCAATTGCAGGAGCTTAATGACAGATTCACAGAAACTAATACCGAGCTACTTATTTGTGTGTCATGCTTAGACCCGAGTAACTCTTTTTCATCATTTAATAAAGATAGGTTGGTTCAATTAGCTCGATTCTATCCCTCTGATTTCAACCAATATGAACTTGTTGTCCTAGATGGTCAATTGGAGAATTATCGCATGGATATGCGAAGTGATGATGATTTTTTGGAGTTAAAGGGCATAGTTGAACTTTCTAAAAAAATGGTGGAAAAGAGGAGGCACAATGTTTATCCATTAGTTTACAAATTAGTGAAATTAGCATAGATATTGCCGGTAGCTACGGCTAGTGTTGAAAGGGTATTTTCGGCGATGAATTATGTGAAAAACCGAGTAAGGAATTCAATGGGAGATCAATTCTTGAATGATTGTTTGGTTACTTACGTTGAGAGTGAGTTATTTGATGAGGTAGTTGATGAACGGATTATGCAACGATGGCAAAATATGAGTAATCGTAGAGGAAAGCTCCCTCCATTGACTTGATTTTGTAGCGTTAATATATTTCATCTTTTTTTGATATGTAAAAGAATATTTGTTATAAACTTTTGACTTAGTTGAAACCTTTGATGTTCATTTATGTTAAATTTTTTTTTTTACAATTATTTTATAGTTTTTCTTGCCTACCTTAGATTGAATTCCTAGACTCGCCACTGGCTACAAATATAGTGTGCTACATGTGTAAACCTTCCCTAATGTACATACCGCTGTGATCGGCTACTATGGGGGTGTTACTTCTATGTTATTTAAATTTCACCACAATTAATTTTTAACAACCTTATATTTTCAGTCACACACACAATTCACTTATATTATAATTAACCATGTTCAATCAAACCTTGATGAACCATACCGAGATCGGGTTTTGGATTGACACTTCAAAATTCATCATTTCTATCACATAATATAATTTCATGTTATCACTGAACACGTCAAATCATGCTATTTCTTAGTATATAAACAATTATGTTCATGCACTCTTTTAATTCACTAGAGGAATATAAATTAATTATAATCCAATTATAACTAATGTTTCAAGACATATGCTTAACATCAAGTCATACTTATTTTCAGAATATATGATCATGCTTCACATGCAACGTTATGCCTTCCTTTTAAAAATATTAAGCATCTTTGAGGTTTCTTTGAGGTTTCTTTTAGTATTTATAATTATTATATTTTATTTCATGTTAAAAATATATATCGAGATATTTATAGCTCTTTTTAATAAACTGTGAACAGACATAATTTAGAAGTGGGATTAAATATTGTACCCGACTTAAAATTGAAATATCAATCGATGAACTATTACCAGGGTTTACCATCTTTGCAAGGGAATATGAGAGCACATGCAGAAAGCATCACATCACCTAATGCCTTCAACTACAAGTCTCCAAAAGAGTGAAAAAACAAAAATTAAAGCCCAATATGCCCTCAATTGTGGCCTCCGCCAATGAAAAAAAAATATTCTCAGACAGGGTGTGGAGGCCCAGATTCACTGGTACCCGTCCCCAAACAATCCTGGACCCACACATATTAAAACAAAAAAGAAAAAGCATTCAAAGGCCTCAGCTTAACCCAAACAATTTAAAAAAGAAAACATTTAAAGGCCTCAGCTTAGCCTATACTATTTAAAAAAGACCTCAGCTTAACCTAAACAATTTAAAAAAGAAAAAGCATTCAAAGACCTCAGCTTTACCTAAACAAAAAGTAAGTAATGATTGATCCCACTGTCAATCTCATGCGAGTTCAAAAAGGAAGTCATGGGGTCGACTTTCGAATTCAATTAATTAAGAAAATTAATCTTTTGGAAGTTAAAAAACTTCTAATTATTTTCGTGATCCAATTAATTCCTCCTGCTGCAAAACATTTGTAGTTTTAATTTCAATGTTGTGGTTTGAATTTAAAGGTTAGAAAAATTCTTATAATTTTCAAGCAACGAACAAATTAATATGGTTCTTAAAATTCTAGCAATCATCTTATTTACTTGTGATACTTGACCTACGCAGCTACAAATTAACAGAAATGTGTAGGTTGAATAAATTACATACATACAAATAGTTACATTTTTTTTTTGTTTTTTTATTATTTTTCTATGTGGTGGCTAAACAGCGCCATTACATATATAATTGTATACTTATCTTTTGTTTGAGAATAATGATTTTTCATTTCTCCAGATTTGATTTGGATGATAACCCAAATAAAATGCACAATCTTGGATGGGTTGCAATTACATATCAAAGGGTACCAGTCTCTAAACACACCTAGACCCACACATATTTTTTTGGCCTAAAAACCCATAGGCACTGGATCGACACATAATAAAACAAAAAAGATAAAGCATTCAAAGGCCTCAGCTTAACCTAAGCAATTTAAAAAAAGAAAAGGCATCCAATTTAAGAAAGAAAAAGTATTCAAAGAGACAGAGACCTCGGTTTAACCTCAACAAATTAAAAAAGAAAAGCATTCAATTTAAAAAAGCAGAAGCATTCATTTGCTTTATGCTCAAATGTTTTGAGCAGAATTGCTTTTCTTACTTAGTTACATATCTTTTGTAACTCCAAAATGATTAATGAAACAAGGGCTAGACCCTTTTTTCTTTGTCAAAAAAAAAAGAAGAAGCAGAAGCTGCATTCAAAGACCTCAGCTTAACCTAAACAAAAAGGGAAGTAATGATTGAGCCCACTGGCAATCTCATGCGAGTTCAATATTCTTAACTTGTCGAGTTGTATAAATCTTTATTTTATATCTTTCACTGGGAAGTACTCTATTTAAGGCAACTAAGCAAACAAGCAACCAACCATCAGCTATTCAGCCCAAAGTGGTTTCTTAACTTGTCGAGATAATTATATAAATCCATCTTATTTTCCCAAAATCAATACCCAAATTAAGGCGACTAACTAAGCAAGAAAGAAAGCATGAGCAATTCAGCTAGCTTAGCTTCCTCTTCCAGCCCACCTGTTATCCCAATGGTCCCACGACTACGACAGCTCTTCAAGGCATGCAACAAAGCTGATTTTGGCCTCTGCAACCACTTGATTATTGCCGATCCTGATATCCTGCTCTCTACCACTCCTCACAAAAACAACTGCCTTCACATTGCCGCAATGCTCGGCCATGACGAGTTTGCAAAGGAGGCCTGGTCCAGAGCCCCTTCCCTCTTCTCTGGCACCAACATTAATGGCGAGACCCCACTGATAGCTGCTCTGATGGCAGCTAACCTTTCATTGGCTTCTGACATGATCACTGCTGCATCACAGTATATGCAGCATGACGATTTGGAGGATGGAAGGCCGTTCAACCATATGCTCTTGAAGGCCGATAGGCGCAAAGAAAATGTACTGCATCATGCCATGCGGAATGGCTTCGAAAATTTTGCACTGCAGCTATTGGAGATAGAGCCACGATTGTCAGAGCAACTTACAAACACTGGAGAGTCGCCCATGTATATGGCGGCCCGCAGAGGATATTCTAGAGTTATTGAGCGATTGCTACAAATCCAATCTTCGGCAGTTTTTGGCCCAGATAATGAATCAGCTATGCATGCTGCAGTGAGATTCGATCACCCAGGTTCATTACTTATAAGCCCAATATGTGCATGTTATTTTTCACATTTTGTTGTAGTTAGTCTTATGTATGTATTTCAGTTGAGAAAACTATTATTTTGGCTTCTGAACTAACGCAATTTTAATCGAAATATTTGTTCAAATTATCTCAAGTCTACAGTTATAAGTCAAAACTAATAAAAAGTACTCATTTCGTTTTGTGAAATTAACATAGAAGGCAAATTCGGCTGAGTTAGACCGGAATCGGACTATTCGGAGAGGAATCGGACCAGACCAAGCCGATTTGTACCAATTTATGCTGAGAGTGAATTTTAGAGAAAAACCGAGTTGAACAGTAGTGACTCGGCCGAATCAAAGGAGTCTTAACCTATATGAGACCAAATTTTCTACTTTCAGACTGATTCTCTCATAGCTAGGATTGGGGAGTAGGAAGACAGGTATCAGAGAGACTTCGATTGGGGAAAGAAGAAAGACCAAAAATAAAGAAGAAACTGGGTCGGGGAAATGGGGAGAAGAAAGACCAAAAATAAATAAGAAGGGCACTTTTTATCTAAAATGGAGCATAAGCCTATACATTTTCTTTTGTCTAGATATACTATCGGTTATTGGCTCACCGTGAACTCTGATATAATATTTGTTTAGATATTTTTTTAAATTACTTTTTCTTTGAAATTGTGAAATTTATTTTTGTGCCGAATTATTTAAAAGTTACTATTTCTTACATATTTTGTGTTTTCTATGTTTCTTTTAATTTAAAATTAACTCTATTTTGTATTTGCATTTTTGTATTATATTATATTAGTGGATTATTTGATTGTAGTTATTTGTCTCAATATAAATTACTGACAAATTATTTTTTTTATCATTTTTTTCTATTTTTCTTTAAGACAAACAATTTTTCGGCAAAATAAATCTGATTTAGTCGATTCCGATTGTAAGGTCAAATAATCGATTCTGATTTTTACTTCTATGTCGCTCTTGCCATCGCCCTAGAAAGTTTTGCATCCGTTATTGTTGCTCCATGAATTTGAACCACTTACATCTCATAGATTTTAGGCAGTCTTAGTAAATGTTCTAATTTTATCGTGACATATATTGTCAGGTATAGTTAAGCAACTGTTGGAAGGACAGTCCCAACTAGCATACCATAAAGACAAAAAAGGAAACAATCCGATGCACAGAGCTGTACTTGAAAACAAACTCATGTTGGTCAAGATATTCTTAGAATATGATCCTAATTTAGCATATATTGAGCATGAACCAACTGGAAATACTCCATTTATTACGGCATTGATAAGCGGCTATCTGCCAATTGCAAAGGAGATCATGAGCACTTGCCCTGATTCTGTGTATACTCCCGACAAAAATGGATACAATGCACTCCATGAAGCTATTTTCTTTGATCAACCACATTTAGTTAACTACATACTCAGAACAACCCAGCTTCATAGGGTTATTAACCAAGCCAAAAATGATGGTGAGCTTCCCCTGCATGTAGCTGCTCGCAAGTGCGACCCGAAGATCCTTCGTTCTTTACTAACCCATGCAGGACAGGATTATACTGCTGTTAATGTCAAGAACAATCATGCAGTTAACATAGTCTATGCAAAGACCGCCTTATGGAAGACTTTGAAGTGGGTAAGTTATTCACTTATTTAATTTTATACAATTCGTTAATTCCACACAATTTTAGTAGAACTTAGGTGTTCCTAAGTTCACCAAGTCTTTTTGTGGATTCAATTCTAAAATCTATCGGATTAGCTTCAAATGACAAATTCAAATTATTGAAATCCTTTTATCTTATGAGTGATGCATCTACATGTAAAAGATTTTAAATTTTAAATTAATTATGTATAGAGTCAAGTGGTCAAAAGATGTCCAAAAAATGAATGCATTAAAATTAATTTATAAACCTTCTAATTTTGACCACTTGACTTTATACTAAAATAATTCAAAACTTTAAAATTTTCACATATAGATGAATCACTTGTACAGTAGAAGGATTTCAATGGTTTGAATTCGTCATATAAAACCAATTCCAGTGGTTTTAGAGTTGAGTTCACAAAGGGCTTGGTGAACTTAGGAACACCCTAGTTCTTCTCAGTTTTATTAAATAAGGTCAAGAAAGATTATGTATATATTTTACCTATTTTTATTTGCTATCACAGAATGAGTCGTTCACATTGTTATCAAATGTAATTCCCTCCGCATGGAATTACGACATAAGAGATAATGCAAAAAGGACGATCCAGAAGGAAGCAATAGAGAAGGTCCAGTCACTTACAAAAAAGTACACTTCCAACACATCTTTGGTCGCTGCCCTCCTTGCTACTATCACTTTTGCTGCTTCTTTTACATTACCAGGAGGATTCAGTTTTGATTCCTCTGATGCCGGACAACCCCTTTTTGCAAGGAAAGCAGCTTTCCAGGTGTTCCTCATCTCTGACACCATAGCAATGTGTTCTTCCCTTGCAGTCGCATTTCTCTGCATTTTGGCGACATGGGAGGACTTGGATTTCCTGCTCAATTATCGGAAAACAACGAGGGCACTAATGTGGTGTGCCTATGGGGCTACTGCAATTGCTTTTGGTACCGGTTTGTTCACAGTGATATCTCCCAAAAACAAGTGGCTTGCAATTCTTATACTAGTACTCTGCACCATTCTTCCACTCCTCTCCAAGATCATCAGTGAATGGCCCCTATTAATGCTTCGCTACAGGCTTGGTGGTCTTTTTAAAAAAGACCTAGTTCCATTTATTTAAAAATGTGCAAAATATTGGGAACTTTGTTTTTTCTATCGCATCTTTGAACTTTGAATTACAATGTTATGGTTTCAATTGAATGTACTAATTATTTGTCCTGACAATGGTTGGTTCACCTTCTCTTCTCATACTCCCTCTCATCTCATAATTTATCTCTTCCTTGTAATCTCCACTTGTGTGCTCCACTCGTAATCTCACTTTTTTATTACTAATACTAATTTCATTTTTCTCTTCTATCTCCTTCTTAATACTGATTTCATTTTTAGTACTCATAATTTTGTACTTAATGCTTAGAATCCAGCAGAAAATAAGTAAATTGATTATATTATTGAAAGGTTAACTACTTATCATCTATACATGTACAATAACGACTACAGTTCATATAAAACAGAGCACAGTTAAGTAAGCGATATAGTTTTTCAGTGCAATTTTTAGTTTGGCTAGCTATGTATTAAGAATTTAAGGCTTATTTTAGTATTTGTGATATCATTATACTTTTATATCATATTAAAAATAAGTATCGAGATAATCATTAGGTGAAATGGTTTTTGCTATAACACTGCAATTTACTTTGCTCTTATATATTTAGAAGAGAAAAGGTTCCCTCCACGAATCTTTGTTCACGGTCTGTCCACAACGTTATCTACTCCCGGTTCAACTGTCTTCGACTACCTCCGGTCCCCACCTATTTAAACATGTCATCGCACGATGGACGAAACTTCCATTTTTTGAATTTCATTTCCATTTTCGATCTGATTTGCTTCGCATCTGGCGATTTCCTTCCGCTTCCGTCACAATTTCTTTCTTCTTTCGGATTTCTCTTCCCTAGTTCGTCGCGAGTTCATTCAAATTATTTAAGCATGATCGCAACGGAACCTTCAGGAGTGGATTTCGATCGGATAGAAGTTGTCAGGGTTGAAGAACATGGCGAAATTTAAGTCTAGTGAGTTATTTCTTTATTTCTGTTGAATTTATTGTTTGATTTGATGCAGTAACGGATCTAGCATTGTTTTGAACTTTTATTTGAATTTGTTGTTTGATTTGATGCAGTAAGGGATCTCGTAATTATTTCTTTATTTCTGTTGAATTTCGATATGGAGGAGATATGAGGAGATGATCTGAGAGAGGCGACATGGATAAGAGATGATAGAGAGGCGATATGGAGTATTGATCTGTTAATTTTACAATATTTCCCCTGTTAATTTTACAGTATTCATCTTGTGATTTTACAGTATTCATCTTGAGAAAATATGGAGGAAATACATAATAGAGAGGCGAAGTGGAGTAGTGATCTTGTCATTTTACAATATTCACCCGTTAATTTTACAGTATTCATCTTGTAATTTTACAGTATTCATCTTGTGAAAATCTGGAGGAAAGAGATGATAGAGAGGCGATATGGAGTATTGATCTTGTCATTTTACAGTATTCACCCTGTTAATTTTACAGTATTCATCTTGTGATTTTATAGTATTCATCTTGTGAACAGTTACTAATGTTTAACAATGTGGTTGTGAATATTTGATGTATTGATGATTTATAGTTTGCATCTATTAGTTTTACTGTTTACATCTTTTAAATTTATATTATTGAATTTTGCAATGCGTTTATCTCAGTTTTATAGTGTTTTATGTTTTAGATTTACAGTTTTATAGTTTGCATTTGTTATTTTTATAATTTACATTTGGAAATTTTACAGTATTGAAATTTTATAGTTTACATTTTTATGTTTTACAGTATGTGTAGTTTTAATTTATAGGATATAGATGCATATAAAAATATTAATAATTGAAGAAAAAAATTATGAATTTTTTTTCAAAAAAATTAAAATTAATTTTAATATCAAAAAATAAAATTTGATTCAAAAAAATTAATTTTGATGCCAAAAATTTAATTTTCTATAATTTCCGGAATTATTTTGAAAAAACTGCAAGTTTGAGATGTGGTTCAATTTTAAAATGTTCTAGAAGGTTTTAAAACTGTCATTAACTGTAAGTTAGAGAAGTATATCAAGAGGTTCTGCATCAAGTACAGTTAGTTTGGCAAGTTGTGCAAGATGTAAGTACACAAAGTGGTCTCGCTGAATGTTAGAAATTTAAAGTGTATTTTTTGTAAGATTTGTTATACAAGTTACAGCATTTAATTAGTAATTTTACAGGATTGGCGTAAGTCAAATGATAGTTTTTCTGTGGATAAACTGTGGACAATTAGACGCTTCCTATTTAGAAACTCGCTGCAATATATTGGGAACCGCCATATTAGAAGTGGTATTAGATATTGTACCTAGTTACACTTGAAAAATCATTTGACAGTTATTACCATTTCTCAGGGTTTCAATATGAGAAATTTATTACACCGGCAAATCTTCCTGTTTCTACCAGATAACATATTTGCATAAAGAATATAAGAGCACAAGGATAAAGGACGATATTTATTTTAATATCCATCATTAAATAAAAAATATCAAATATATTATGCAAAACTGGGTATTTTAAAAATGGGATGTGATATGAGTATCCGCACTCTCATCTCCCCATTATCCCTCCAATTTTATTTGTTCAATTTCATCCACATTTCTCATGATCTATAAGGAATTTTGCAAATCTAAAATCACGAACGTCTTCTACGCAATTTTATCTTTCAAATGAGATCCATGATGACGTACTTTCGAGCTCGTCATCACACAAGTATTTATACCTCGTCATTTAAGTATTTATACCTAGTATTTTTCACATGTGACACTGCTGACATTTAAAAGTATTAATATCAAGTATTACAAGTATTTATACCTATGGACGGAAGTATTTATACCTATGTGGTCAACTATTTTTGTTAGAAAAAAGGTTGATGCAGGGACGATTAGGGAAATGTGATGCGGAGATGCGGGGTCCACGATTAGGGATAAAATACTTACAGGTATAGGTATAAATACTTGCACAATGAGGTATAAATACTTGCACAATGAGGTATAAATATTTGTGTGACGATGAATTCGAAAGTACGTCATTATGGATCTCATTTGAAAGATAAAATTGCGTAGAATACGTTCATGGTTTTAGATTCACAAAATTCCTCATAGAACGTGAGAAATGTGAAAGATATTGAAAAAAACAAAAAAACCCACTTCTAAAAACGTGTATGATTCTTCTCCCATGTAGTTTGAGTAGTCTCTTTATATAGTTATATCAAGTTAGACATACAAGTATTAATATCTTAATTTGCAAGTATTAATTTATTATCTTCCAAGTATTTATACCCATGATTTTAATTAACTTGGAAGATCACAGTGTTGTGAATAAATTTAATTAAACTAGTTAGTTTATGGAAAGTTAAAATCAGTTTAAGAGATGGGGGTACAATGCGGGTACTGGAGTGTGGGATTGAAATAATTATTCTCTAAAAATTCCTAGACCTGCCATTTTTTGGCCGGTCAAGACTTTTTTTTTTTTAAATATTCAACCATATATTATTATTTTTTAAACCTTCAAATAAAACAAGTAATTCTTGATGGTGTGTGTGATTGGAGCTTATGCTTTAATAGAAGAGGTCCTTGGTTCGAATCGTGTGTAGGCAATTTTTTTGTTTTCAAATGAGGACTCTAATACAAATGTCCAAAATTAATTATTGCTAGAAGCGGGACTCAAACCCGGGATATATGGTTCTCAATTTTGCCAACAACTATCCTTTTGTGTTGGAGTATATATCTATTGCTATAATACAAGTGTTGGATTAGATAAACTAAAATAACAACACGATTAGTATAATTACTTTATAATTAGTAATTAATTAGTATATTTTTTTATAAATAGTTATTAATTAATATTTTTTAAATAGTTATTAATTAATATATTTATTTATTAATTAGTAAAATTTGTACCAAAATTAGTATAATTAGTCAATTATTTGGTAGACTTAGTTATAAATTACTATACCAATTTATAACTAAATATACTTTTTTTAGATAACTAAAATAATACTAATTAGTATACTAACTTTTTTAGATAAATATACTAATTAGTATCCTAACATTTTAGTTTATCTTAAAAAATTAGTATATTTACTTATATAACTAATTATACTAAATAATTGACTAATTATACTAATTATACTAATTTTGGTACAAATTATACTAATTAATAACTATTTATAAAAAAAATATAGTAATTAATAAATAATTATAAAATAATTATACTAATCGTGTTGTTATTTTAGTTTATCTAATCCAATACTTGGATTATAGTAATAGATATATATTCTAACACAAAAGGATAGCTAGAGTAGTGGTAGTTGACAAAGTTGAGAACCATATGTTACTCGTTCGAGTCCCGTTTTTAGCAATAATTAATTTTGGACATTTTGTATTGGAGTCATCATTTGAAAACAAAAAAAATTGCACCTGAAAATTCGAATGAGGGACCTCTTTTAGTGAGGCATAAGCTCCAACCATACTCACACCATCAAAAATTACTTGTTCTATTTTAAAGTTTATAAAATAAGAATTTATAATTGAATATTTTAAAAAAAATACTTGACCGGTCATTTTACTTAATGTTCGATATTAAAAGAAATATATATATATATATATATATATATATTGGGCATGAAAGAATCACCTTTGACTAATGCCTTGTACTAGAAGTCTCCAAAAGCGTGGAAAATATAATCAAGGCCCAATATGACCACAATTGTGGGCTCTACCAATGAAAATAACCTCAGATGGGCTTGGAGGCCCAACCAAGTTATTAATAATTCAAGCAAGCGACTCCATATATCATATGTTTCCAAAAGCATTCCCTGTTTCTTGCCCATCCTTGTATTGGGCTTCATTGTCTTAGTCTAGATTTCAAGGATTGGGCATATGTGTTTGGCAAGACTACTGCTGCTTGACCTAGCTCACTGGCAACCGAAAAAGGCCTCGTTGAATGAAGCCCAATACACAAACAAGGCTTATAATTACCAGGCCTACATTTAATTTCTCAGAGCCCATGAACTCAAGTTACCTGGGCTATTCATTGGATAATGTTTACTCGTGAAAAGTTTATTGCAAGGTCTATTTTATGGTGTTTCTTTTTTGAAAAAAATAATAATATATAAAACTAATGAATATTAAATGTACTATCAATTATTGTGATTTTTATTTTATTATTGGAAATGCACTATCAACGACTATATATATATATATGATGGTGGGGATTTTTAAAAAATAAAAGAATTACAAAGGGAGCAACATAAAAGGCAATAAATTAGATTAATATTTAATTTTGTTGTGTATCACACTATAATGTTCATTGGGCCACTAGTTTAATCAGGGGACGGTTTAATTAGTCAGATTATATGGCTGATTCTTTTATCATTTTAAAAAATGATCCAAGTTATTTGGATAAGTATGTTACAATCAATTTATAAAATAAAAATGCAATATCGTTGTTATTTCTGGATAGACTAGCAATGTGTACCATATAGTAACAAATTCGAACTTGTTATTAATTTTATAAGATTTAAAAGGTCGTGTTTAGGATTTAATTTATAAATAGTTAGTTTGTAAAATATAAACAATATTATAAAATACTAATCCTTTTCCAAAGTAAAACAAAAATGTTCATAAATTGTGAGAATAATACGAGTCTAATTTATGTATTATGCGCATAAAATTCTTAAAATTAACGATTAATATAGATGTTATACACAAGCCTGTATAATTAGGAATGGAGGAGGGTTCAAATGCCTCCATCATGCCTCCATTTCTTTAAAATTTAATAATTCAAAATTTCAAACTTAAAAGTCAAAATAAAACCGTTAGATATGATCTACATCATTTTATATATGCACATGTAAAAAATTATGACATTTCAATTTTATTTGGATTGTCATCAAGTGCTTGTAAAAAATGTACTAATGTGGGTAATTTCTAGACGTTGATTTTTGAACTTATTGATTCACATAAAATCAAAATTGAAATGTGATAATTTTTTATAAGCACATAGAGAAAATAATATAGATCACATCTAACAGTTTTATTTTAACTTTTAAGTTTTAAATTTTGAGTTATTAAAGTTTTAAAACATAGAGGTATGGTGGAGGCACAAAAAATAGAGGCATTTGAACCCTCTTTTTTCTTACCTACATACAAAATATATTGAATATTAAACTCATATATTGTAATGAGTAAATGAATATATTCAAAGTAAGTTTAAACCAATACAACATTTACATTAATTATACCATCTATGTATTCTAAAATTAATTCATGGCATCTATATATAGAAGCATTTTAGCGCAAAATTAAAAATACACTTTGCGTACTATTGAAATAGTATGCAAGGAAAACATTGCTTGTTACCAAGGTTTTAAATAGCGTGCTATAGAGCCGCTATAGCATTTTCGAACTATTAAAGCTATGGCGTTATTGGCAACTTGACGCTATAGTGCGCTATAGCGCTATGGCGGTGCTATATGACAATAGCTTCATTTTTTTTAACCATTCTGCTATGACGCAATAAATGTTATTTAAACATTTATAATTTGTAGAAGTTTTACCATGTATTGCTTGCTTAATATTAGTAGGTGGATTATTATTTCGGTGATTATGTAGTGATTATGTAGTGACGCGATAAATTCAACTCTTTTAGAAATTGAAATTTGAAAAAGTAAAACTATTATATATTCTCTTAGAAAGAAATAGTTTCAAGTGAGATATATAGATATAGAACCATACTCTCAAGTAGGGGTGGCAAAATATCTCGTTGTCCGTGGCTCAATCTTGACTCGTATTTGACTCATTCGATAACAGCTTGTTTGTTACTGCATCGAGCTGTTAATGAGTCAGTTCGTCACTAGCTCAGTCCAGAATTAACGAGTTCAAACTGAAGCCTAGCTCGTGAGCTAGCTCTGTTAGGGATTAATTTGTGTACATTTTATACTGTCTAGTTCGATCCAACTTGGTCTAAAAAGTTTGTAGAATTTATTTTCTTCTTAAAACAAGGTCCAGTCAGACCCAGCGAGCTAGCTCAGTCCAACTCGTGATGATTTCAAACTGAGATTTAAGTTTGGATCCCTAAAGTTAGCTTGCTCATAACATAGACGAGCTACCTCGTGATGAGTTCAAGCTGAGCCTAGCTTGTGACAAGCCAGCTCGTTGCAACCCCCTACTCTTATAGGATAAATTTCTATGGAGTGGAAAGTTCATTTCATGTTGGGCAGCACAAACGATGCCAGAGAACATCACCAAAATAAAGCAACATGCATTTGTCCATTAAGGTATGTGAAAGGGTGAGAATGAGGGATATCATGTCCATTTGACAACAAGGGTTGCATCAACCTCAATGAAAGAGAGAGAGAGAGATCGAATATGATATGAAGCTATAGATTGACTTGCATCAACCTCAATGAATGCTACCAAGTCAAATTGATGTGTATATCGTTGCTAAAAAACGTGTCCCATATCACCTTGCATCAACCTTGCATCATATCACCTTGCTTATATCAACCTCAATTAATCAGAATATATATCATTGCTAAAAACGTGTTTCCCGTCTATTTTGTTTTCTTTTTTAAAATAAATATGGAGGTTTAGCTTTTAAAATTTTAATATTTATAAAAAATTATATATATATTCAGGTTTCCGGCCAACATGTGATCTTCACACGGAGAATATATATTTATCAAATATTGTTTCTTCTAGATACAAATTTTGATGTATGTTTATTATTTATTTTTTGCAATTAATCCTAATTACTTCTTCTTATGTGTAATAACTTGTCATTCTCTAAATAAGTAGAATAGCCTTGATTAATATAGAAGGGAAAATTAGGAGAGAGCTCATCATGAGAAACCCCATGTATGAGAGCTTCTAGCTATGTTTTTTTTTTTTTTTTTCCTTTTTAATTATGTTTAATTTGGTACAAAACTACATTTGCTGATTGTTCCCTGAAGCAATTTCAATGAGTGTATCATTTGACGAATAGTATAATTAATTTTAGTGTTAGATTTGTTTTTATTTGTTATTATTCTTTTACTCTATATTAAATTTTGTACAAAGTCTAACCATCAGATTTTGTTGTCCCAATTAAAGTGAGTTGGGATGAGTAAATTCATAATTTACAAAAATGAATTTGATACCAATTCATCCTTAATTTAATTATATCAACTTGTTCTCAATAATTCAAATTAATTTTTGGTGATATACGTATTCCATAAACATTTTGTTATTAAGAAATTTAACAACTATAAGCTGCCCAATACAAATTTAAAATCAATTTCTCAATCCCCTAGATTTCATTTTATATATATCTTGATTTGATTGGATCTGAAGTTTCTCTCTTCAAAATCAAACAACATTTATGAACTTTCACATTACATGTGACCCTACTTTCACATTTCTCTCTTGATTTGATTGAGCCGGGGTTTTCATACCTTGTTGAACTAAACATATCAAATATAACCAGAGCTAAAGACCTTATCTTTGATCCCAAATTATAAATAGTATATTTCGTGGACTATAATGAGTAAGGTTAAAATGATTTATTTCTTTTTGTTTCAATCATACTTTATATTTCTAATTTTATTTATGAAATTTCAACAGTCAATTCGAACTTGTCAATACAATTTTTATATTAAAATATACATAAGAATCAAATTTTATGTTTTTATTACAATATCTTTACGGAGTTTTGGAATATATACAAAATTTCTTATTTTGTACTTATCTGAAAAAAAAATTAAAAGAATTATAACATACATTTATAACATAAGGCTCCAAGTATAGTTTTCAAATACACAAATATACAATAATCAAGTGTGTTTTGTAATTCAAGTTTTGACACTAAACAGACCAACATGCAATATCTCCATGTCCGTTAAAAATAATGAAAAAAAATGACTTCCCATAAACAGGGAACAAGTTCACACTCCACTGGAGATCTCCCGCAATTTAAAATGGAGAAACAATATTCCAGGTAAAGGGGGGATTTCATGTATACCCTTCAAAAAGTTATGTAGAAGTTAAATGATAAATAAGATAAATTTAAGTTTTTGGAGGTAAATAAAAAAAAACGAAGATGTTTTATTGTTATGTAGAAAATTATGAAAAAAATTGTTTAGGACGGGAAACTAATTGCTTCTTTTAATTTTGTAAAAATAACCCTACTTAAAATATGCAAATATAAGTTATGTTCGTCATTAGTGTAGATAAATTTATGGATCAGATCATTCATCACTTATTAAAAAAATATTATATGAGCGTGGCGGCCGATTGTGGAATTCCAGAACACAAGCATTATTCTAAAATTGTTCTAACAACCTCCAATTATATTGCAAATGGATGTATCCATTACTTTTTGAAGTGCATGAATCTAGGGGGGGGCAACGAATCAAACCGAATCGAACTTATCCTAGTTTGAGTTTGATTTGAATAAGATTGGAACCGAACTGGGCTTGATTTGTTTCGAATCTAATTAATTGCGAACTACACATTTTTCGAATTGAAATCAAATCGAATTACGAACTAAAATTGTTTTTAGCAGCCCTTATTATACTGGTAGTTTATACTTTAATTTTCTTCTTGCCCGACAAAATTCACACGACTTCCTTTTACCTTTCATGAATTCACACTAATAGATTATGGGCTAGTTCAATATTTCCTTACCTTTTACGCTACTTGATTGATTAAAATCACGGAATGGACCTAGTCAAATGAAACTTATTTCATTGTTAATTTGTTATGCTGCTGAAATATTTTTCCTATTATAAGTTACCGTTATATTAACAATTTAATTTGAGCTGTGATATAAGTTTGGTTCCAGCATTATTAAAATTAATGGTTGAATCCATTAGTTGTATTATTTGAGATTCGAACCTAAATAGTTCGTAAATCAATTTCGAACAAATTATACTCAGTTTGAGTATGATTTGAATACGATTCGAACCGAACTAGGTTTGATTTGTTTCAATATGAACTAATATCGAATCGAACCAAACTCAAATCAAACTCAAACCACTCAAATCGAATCACGAACTACGAAATTTTTTGCCACCCCTACATGAATCATCTATTAAATAGAGTGGAAAAAATTGTGTCATGTCATGACTAGCATGCTGTCATTTTTGTTATGTGTGTTACCGTGATCAAGTTAATTTTTCACGGATTGTGTAGTGATCAAAATAATGAAGGATGGTCACAACACATAAATAGTCATGCCACGTTATTCACGTTGTGACCAAGGTGTGTTTTAATTTGCCACGTTAGTTATCTTCAATCATATTTAACTATTTTTTTCATAATGTAAAATTGTTTATTGAGAAAATTTCAGAAAATTTTCTTAAAAAAATATGAAACCATTCTTCGCAATTTTAAAATGAAGAACTAATGTTGAAAAATACATGCCATGCAGTATCTCTCGTGTCTCAGTGTTGTCTTGTTTCGTTTTCTATGTCATTCTATGTCCTAATTCGTATTGTATCGTGTCTTTTTGTATGCTGATTCGTATTGTTTCGTTTTCTATGTCATTCTATGTTGAAAAATACATGCGATTGCTAGAAATCCCCTCTTCTGCGGACTGTGGCCCAACAGATGAATCTGCTTTGTATGCTGCTGTGAGATTCGAACACAAAGGTTCAATCAACCCAATTCTGTGCATCTTATTTCATCCTAATTAATTAGTGATGGCTTATACAATTGCTTTGTAGTTAAGTTCTAAATTCTAATGTAGTACATCAGATGTGAAAACTAGTACTTTGCGCTTCAAAACTTACCTAATTTGACTCCAAATATTTGTTCAAATTATCTTATAGTCCACCAGATCAGAGTCAGAGGACAAAAAAGTACTCAATTTGTTATGTGAAATTAAGAACTCTATGAAGCACAACACCAACCCCACCACTCACTTCACCTCTTAACTCCCTCACCAACTATATATGTCGCTATTGCCTCAAATCCACGTCTGCCCGTTGTCTCATCTTGTCTCCCAGCCTCTGCTCAGCCACTATTTCCATTGCTACAGATAGTCTTGGAGCCATTATCATTGCTCCCGCCATGCATTTTAACCACTCGCTTCTCATAGATTTTAGGTGGTCTTACTAAATGTTGTAATTTTATCGTGACATTTATTTCAGGTATAGTTAAACAACTGTTGGAAGGACGACCCCAACTAGCATACCATACACAAAAAGATGGATTCAATCCACTACATAGAGCTGTGCTAAACAACAATCTCGAGATGGTGAAGATATTATTAGAATATGATCCTAATTTGGCATATATTAAGAACAAAAAAATTGGTCAAACTCCATTTTTATAGCAATTAACAACAACCATGTGTTGGTTTCAAAAGAGATCATGAGCACTTGCCCTGACTCTATTTATACTCCCGACAATGATGGGAGTAATGCACTCATTAACGCCATCATTCGTGAGAAACAAGATTCCATTGACTACATACTCACAACACCCCAGATGCATAGGTTCATTAACGAACGCAACAAGACGGGCAATCTTCCCCTGCATAAGGCTGCCTTCAAGTGCAACCCGAAGGTCCTTCGTTCTTTACTAACCCATGCAGAACAGGATTATACAGCTGTTAATGTTGACGGGAGTCATGCTGTCAATGAAATCTATAATAAGACATCCTTATGGAAGACATTGAAATGGGTAAGTTAATTCATTTTCCTTTCTCTTATCCACAACACTTATTTAAATTTATTATTAAATTTGTACATATAGCTACTGTTTTTTAATATAATGTCAAGAAAGGTAATGCATATATATATTTTTTTTTATTTGGTGCCACAGAATGAGTCGTTCACATTGTTGTCAAATGTAATTCCATCCGCATGGAAATACGTAATAAAAGATGTGGCAAAACAGACGATCCAGAACCAAGCAACAAAGGAGGTCAAGTCCCTTACAGCAAAGTACATTTCCAACACATCTTTGGTCGCTGTCCTTCTCGCTACTATCACTTTTGCTGCTGCTTTTACATTGCCAGGAGGATTCAGTTCCGATCCCACCGATGCTGGACTACCCATTTTTGCAAGGAAAGCATCTTTTCAGGTGTTCCTCATCTCTGACACCATAGCCATGTGTTCTTCCCTTTCTGTCGCATTTCTCTGCATTTTGGCGACATGGGAGGACTTGGATTTCCTACTCAATTACAAAAAAACAACGAGTGCACTAATGTGGTGTGCCTATGGGGCTACTGCAATTGCTTTTGGTACTGGTTTGTTCACAGTGATAGCCCCCAAAAACTTGTGGCTTGCAATTCTTATACTAGTACTCTGCACCATTCTTCCACTCCTCTCCAAGATCATCGGTGAATGGCCCCTATTAATGCTTCGCTACAGGCTTCGTGGTCTTTTTAGAAAAGACCTAGTTCCAAATATTTAAAAAAGTGCAAAATATTGGGAACTTTGTTTTTTCTATCGCATCTTTGAACTTTGAATTACAATGCTATGGTTTCAATTGAATGTACTAATTATTTTTCCTCACAAGGGCCGGTTCACCTTCTCTTCTCCTAATCCATCTCATCTCATAATTTATCTCTTCCTTGTGATCTCCACTTGTAATCTGTCTTTTTATTTTTTAATTACTAATACTAATTTCATTTTTCTCTTCTATCTCCTTCTTAGAATCGAGCAGAAAATAAGTAAATTGATTAGTGAAAGGTTAACTACTTATCATCTGTGCATGTACAATAATGACTACAGTTCATGTAAAACAAAACACAGTTGAGTAAGCGATATAGTTTTTCAGTACAATTTTTAGTTTTTCTAGCTATGTATTCAGAATTTAAGGCTTATTTTAGTATTTGTTATATGATTATATTTTATGTCATATTAAAAATAAGTATGGAGATAATCATTAGGTGAAATGGTTATTGCTATAACACTGCAATTTACTTAGCTCTTATATATATTTAGAAACTCGCTGCAATATATTGGGAACCGCCATATTAGAAGTAGTATTAGATATTGTACCTAGTTACACTTGAAAAATCAATTGACAACTATTTCCATTTACCCGGCTTTCAATATGAGAAATTTATTACACCGACAACTCTTCCTATTTCTACCAGATAACATCTTTTGCATAATTAAAGAATATAAGAGCACAAGGATAAAAGCCGATATTTATTTTAATGTCCAACATTAAATAAAAAATATCAAATATATATTCAGCAAAACTGGGTTTAAAAATGCAAGTGTTGGATTAGATAAACTAAAATAACAACACGATTAGTATAATTATTTTATAATTAGTTATTAATTAGTATATTTTTATAAGAGGAGGGTTCAAATGCACCTTAACTTCAAAATCTTTTTTCTCCGTTTTCAAAGTCCAAATAGTCAATCCGAACCGTTAGATGCGATCTATATATTAAGATGTGCTTGGAAACCAAATTTTACATTTACTATTTATTAAACTACTTTGAAAATCGCTGATCCAATGGTCCAGAAAATGTAAAATCAGCGATTTTCAAAGTGATTTAATAAATAGTTAAAAAATTCCAAAAAATATAAATTTGGTCTCCAAGCACATATTAATATATAGATCACATCTAACGGTTCGGATTGACTATTCAAATTTTCAAAACGGAGAAAAAAAATTTGAAAGATAAGGTGCATTTGAACCCTACTCTTTTTATAAATAGTTATCAATTAGTATAATTTGTACCAAAATTATAATAATTAGTCAATTATTTGGTATAGTTAGTTATAAATTAGTATACCAATTTATAACTAAATATACTAAGTTTTTTTAGATAACTAACATAATACTAATTAGCTAGTATACTAATTAGTCTACACTAATTACTATACTAATTTTTTTAGATAAATATACTAATTAGTATACGAATATTTTAGTTTATCTTAACAAATTAGTACATTTAGTTTTATAACTAATTATACTAATTTTGGTACAAATTATAAAATAATTATACTAATCGTGTTGTTATTTTAGTTTATCTAATCCAATACTTGTATTATAGCAATAGATATATATTCTAACACAAAAGGATAGCTAGTGTAGTGGTAGTTGACAAAGTTGAGAACCATATATTATGGGTTGGAGTCCCGCAATAATTAATTTTGGATTATCTGTATTGGAGTCATCATTTGAAAACCAAAAAATAAAAAAAATTGCATGCACCAGAATTAGAATCAGGAACCTCTTCTAGTGAGGCATAAGCTCCAACCATACACCATCCAGAATTACTTGTTCTATTTGAAGGTTTATAAAATAAGAATATATAGTTGAATATTTAAAAAAAAAAAAACAATTACTTGACCTGTCATTTCATTTAATGTTGGATATTAAAAACAATATCGGAGATAAAAGCACCACCTTTGACTAATGCCTTGTTCCAGAAGTCTCCAAAAGCGTGGGAAATATAATCAAGGCCCAATATGACCACAATTGTGAACTCCACCAATGAAAATAATCTCAGATGGGCTTGGAGGCCCAACCCAGTTATTACTAATTCAAGAAAGCAAATGCACCCTATCATTTTTCTCCGTTTTCAAAGTCCTAATAGTCAATCCGAACCGTTAGATGCGATCTATATATTAAGATGTGCTTGGAGACCAAATTTTACATTTTTTTGAATTTTTTTACTATTTATTAAGCCACTTTGAAAATCGCTGATCCAATGGTCCAGAAAATGTAAAATCAGCGATTTTCAAAGTGGCTTAATAAATAATAATAAGAATTCCAAAAAATGTAAAATTTGGTCTTCAAGCACATCTTAATATATAGATCGCAACTAACGGTTCGGATTGACTATTCGGACTTTGTAAACGGAGAAAAAAAATTTGAAAGATAGAATGCATTTGGATGCACAAAAATTTGGGTGCATTTGAACCCTCCTCATATATCATATATGTTTACTATGATTTGTGAGGAGGGTTCCAATGCCTCATTTTTTTTATACCTCATCATACCTCATATTTTATATCTTCATTTTCTTTATATTTAAAGTCTAAATTGTCGATCCGAACCGTTCAACATGATATCCATACTAAAATATGGTTAGGGATGAAATTTTATAATTTTTGAAATTTTTTTACTATTTTTTAAGATGGGTAGAAAATCATTGTTTTTTCAACGGTTCAAAAACAGTGATTTTGTACCTATCTTAAAAAATAGCAAAAAAATTTCAAAAAATATAAAATTTCATCTTCATGCATATTTTAGTATAAATATTTTGTTGAACGGTTCGGATCGACAATTTGGACTTTGAAAATGAAAATATAAAATATGAGGTATGATGAGGTATGAAAAAAATGAGGCATTGGAATCGTCCTCATGATTTGTGGAGCCTTATCATATGTTTCCAAAAACATTCCATGTTTCTTTCCCATCTTTGTATTCGGCTTCATTGCCTTAGTCTGGATTTCAAGGATTGGGCATATGTAATTAATTGGCAAGATTTATTCCTAGAGGATGGGCAGTTTGTAAAATTCCCCCTTTTTATTATTTTGGTGTTCAATTACACGCCTATAGAACAATTGTCTATCTGCGCGCCGTCACTTATATGGAGATCAATTCCCATATTATGGTGACTAATTAGTTTACCAATCAAATTTTTACGACTATTATTATTTTACCATATATATTAAAACAGTGATTTCAAAATTCTAAAAAAATAATGCAAAGTTTCAAGGAAAATGTAAAGTTTGGTCTTCAAACGCATTTTGAATGGAGATTATGTTGAAAGGTATAAATAGACTGTTTGAATTTTAACAATAAAAATTGTGAGAAAGAAGTAAACGACCTCTTTACTTCCCAAGCACCATATGTAGGTCCGTAGCCCACTTCATATCACATGTATGTATCCTACTAAATATAAAGTTACATGTATATATTTTCAATTAAAATTTTAAAAAAAATACACACTACATATCTCACTGGATATATATAAACTGGAAATCTCATGATATATAATAAAAATCGGCACTTGAGCGGTGTGACCTGTTAGATGAAAAGAGGCGATACCAACAGAGAAAAAAAAGCATGGCGTCTCTTTCTAAGCTCGTCTCATCGTACTAAGTGATCGAATTCAATTGAAAGCAATTGCCTATGGACTTTCAAAAAAAAAAAAAAAAAAAATCTCATGATTATGTGATCGAGTTCAATTGAAAGCTTGGGTGTTGCGCAGCTGAGTGTTTTATGTATTAATGCTGAACAAAATTTTGAAGTTACATATTTTTTCCACTTTAAATTATTCAAACTAGAAATATCATGATTATGTGAGATGCAATTTAAAGCTTGGGTGTTGGGCAGCTCCGGGTGCTTTAAAAATTCATGCTGCACAAATTTTTGAAAATCCCATTTATATGTCCACCAATCCAAAGATTAGAACTCCGTCTTTGACTCTTTATGAAAGAACCCAAGCATTCACATGCAGGAAACAATTCTAGTAAATTGTAAAGTAAACTCAAGGCAGATCTCGAGATCAATTCAGTTGCTTACTTGATATAGTCTACTATTTTATACTTCATATGGTGCACTGCCCAAAGCTGCTCATTTTATTTAATTCATTAGTCAAACCCAATGGCAGATCTCGAGATCTATTCACTGCATTTGTTTAATTCAGTTGATTTAATCGAGTTTAGATCGCAAATATGCACCAAGTTAGCTGATAATGTGTACTAAACAATAATAGGAAATAATTAACTGAGTTGTTCGATGGATAAATAACCTTCTCCATCTTATGATCGAATTAACCTACTTTATAAATTCTCTTAACTATTGAAACAGGTTAATTTTCCCAATGCGGAAGAACTATTGACTTTGTCACATCTAGGCAGGGGCGGACCCACATAATTCTAGGGAGCAGCTCCTGCATTTTGAGTTTTAGTAGTGATCTATTAGTTTCGATTAACTTTGTCCTCTTTGAAAAAAAATTTGCCTCCCTGGATGTTTGATTTGTAATTCAGATTAAATTTAAGGTTAAAATTAAAATCTTTTTTTGAATTATAATTGCTAATTAGAATTATAAAGTCAAGAATCAGAAATTATAATTTAGAACATTAAAAAGTATAAGTCAAACCATTGTTTTTTTATAGAGTACCCAATTAATTAAGAGAAAAGGTAATGTCCTCCGGGCTACAGTCCCCCAAAAATCCCCGTGTATAAAAGTCTTCCCTTTTTAGCTTAATTCTGACGCGTTTTTAACTGCCACAACTGTCATAATTTCAACTGCTATAATTTCAAGTACACTATGTATGTTTACAGAATTATATGAGTATGTTTATAGGATAATATGTGTATGTTTACAGGATAATATGTGTATGTTTACAGAATATTATGTGTATGTTCACCTGCTATAATTTCAAGTACACTATGTATGTTTATAGAATTATATGTGTATGTTTATAAGATAATATGTGTATGTTTACAGGATAATATGTGTATGTTTACAGGATATTATGTGTATATTCAAAGAAGGTGGTCCCCAACAGCTGTCACGCGTTTTCAACAGCTTTCACGCGTTTTTATGTTTACAGGATTTGTTGAATTAGTTTATAGAATTTAGTATTGATGTTTACAGGATTTAGTATTGATATTTACAGAATTAGTTGAAAATCTCCGGGGATTTTTGGGGGACTGTAGTTGGGGGAGTGTTAGCTGCTTCCATTAGTTAATGGGTTTAAAGCTGATTCCATACTTTTTTTGACCCCCCCCCCCCTTCCCCGACAAAAATCCTAAATTCGCTCCATCTAAGCTGCCCCAGTTTGATTTTTTTATTTTTTAAATATTCACGTACACTTGGGTTTCATGCATGATCCTTTCAAATGGTTATTGCATTCCCAAGTCTTATTTAAGTTATGATATCATGCACTAAGTCTAAACTAGATGCATATTTACTAAAAATAACTTCTAAATAAAATCCTATTGTGTTCTCTTATAAGAAATATAAAGCCAAATGAATACTGCATGTAGTATTTAAAAGATAAATTAGTATTTATAGGGTAACCAAATGAATGCTGAATGTTTGAGAGCTAGACTTTGTAGGAGGTCCAGCGAGGCAGCGACTGTCCTTTTAACTCATGAACTGCGGAACTATAACAGGTTTATGATCTGATATATATGACCACAATTAATCCGTAATGTGAAACATAATCCAAAATTAGACAACCTCAAATCCGATCCAATAGAATTCAATTCCGTTTTTCTGTAAGTGTATTTTTTCACATGTATCTATATATTTAGTGATATTTTCTTCTACCAATTTCAACAATTAATGAAGAATTTTACTGTAAAAGTGTCTAAAAGACAAAAATCTCATTTAATAAATTACAGAATTATATATGTGCCAACGTTTCCTAAAAATCTAGATTCGTCACTCTTGATTGCTCTGGAACAAGTCAATATTTTCCATTTTTTATATTTTCTTCTTGTTTAGAAAGGTAATCTATTTCTCCTCCGGCTCAGATTATCCAACTTCTTCCATCAATAAATAATATTTTTTTTTCCTTAATAAATGTTAATCTTTTGTTTGTAAGTTGTGTACAGCTAGCTAATGTGTGAGAACGTGCGTGAAAGAACGTGAACGAAGTTCCTTAACTTGCGAGATATAGAAATCCATTATATCTTCTCAATATCAATACATAAATTAAGGCGACACACGGAGCAAGTAAGAAAGAAAAATTCAGCTACGTTAGCTTCCTCTTCTAGCCCTCCTGATATTTCAATGGACCTTCAATTACGACAAAGCATGAGCAATTCAGCTCGCTCAGCTTCGTCTTCTAGCTCACCTGTTATCCCAATGGACCCACGACTACGACAGCTCCTCAAGGCATGCTCCGAAGGTGATGTCACCCTCTGCATCAACTTGATTGATGCCAAACCTGATATCCTTCTCTTTACCACTCCTCACAAAAACAACTGCCTTCACATTGCCGCCATGCTTGGCCATCACGAGTTTGCAAGGGAGGTCTGGTCCAGAGCACCTTCCCTATTCTCGAGCACCAATGTTGATGGCGAGACCCCACTGATAGCTGCTCTGATGGCAGCTAACCTTTCGTTGGCTTCTGACATCATCACTGCTGCATCACAGTATATGCAGCATAATGATTTAGAGGAAGGAAGTCCATTCAACTGCATGCTCTTGAAGGTCGATAGGCGCAACGAAAATGCGTTGCATCATGCCATGAGGAATGGCTTTGAAAATTTGGCAGTGCAGCTATTGGAGATAGAGCCACGATTGTCCGAGCAAGTTACCAATACTGGCGAATCACCCATGTATATGGCAGCCCGCATAGGATATTCTAGAGTTATAGAGCGATTGCTGCAAATCCTATCTTCGGCAAATTCTCACACAAGAACAGAATCAGCTTTGCCTGCTGCAGTGAGATTAGACCACACAGGTTCATTACTTGTAAGTTGTAACCTTAATTCTGTGCATGTTATTTTTCATCCTAATTGAGACTCCTTTGCAGGATATTCTGAAGTTGTAGAGCAATTGCAAGAAATCCCATCTTTGGCGGTTTTTGGCCCAGAAGATGAATCAGCTATGCATGCTGCAGTGAGATTCGAGCACCCAGGTTCATTACTTCTAAGTCCAATCTATGTATGTTGTTTTTCGTATTCTGTGGTAGTTAGTCTTATGTATGTATTTCAGTTGAGAAAACTATTATTTTCGCTTTTGAACTAACCCAATTTTAACCGAAATATTTGTTCAAATTAACATAGAAGAAAAATTCGGCTAAATCAGATCAGAATCGGACCAGATCGAGCTGATTTTGTACCAATTTATGTTGAGAATGAATTTTGGGGAAAAATCGAGTTGAACAGTAGTGACTCGGCCGAATCAAAGGAGTCTTAACATATATGAGACCGAATTTTTTACTTTTAGACTGATTCTCTCGTAGCTGGGATTAGGGGGTAGCAACTAGGTAGAAGTTGAGATCCAGTGAAGTAACTCAATCTTTGGATTTTGGATCGGGATCATCCGATTCAAATCCGTGATAATTTATTTGAATTGGAGCGCACACATCCTGAGAGATGAATTCGAATCGTGAAGCAATTTCGAGCGATAGATTCGAATCGGACGGTCTTGATCCAAAACCCAAAAATTTTATTACTTTAGGGGATCCGGATCCAGTAGGAAGACAGATCAGAGAGACTTCGATTGAGGAAAGAAAGACAAAAAATAAGTAAGAAACTGGGTTGGGGAAATGGGGAGAAGAAAGAAAGAAGAAGGGAACTTTTTAACTAAAACGTTTGAGTGAACTTGGTGCATAAGCACTATACATTTTCTCTTGTTTAGATATACTATCAGTTATTGGCTCACCATGAACTTTGATATAATATTTGTTTAGATATTTTATAAATTACATTTTCTTTGAAATAGTGAAATTTATTTTTGTGCCGAATTATTTAAAGTTGCTATTTCTTAAATATTTTGTGTTTTATATGTTTCTTTTAATTTAAAATTAACTCTATGATGTATTTGAATTTTTGTATTATATTATATTAGTGGATTATTTGATTGTAGTTATTTGTCTCAATATAAATTATTGACAAATTATTTTTTTTTATCATTTTTTTTCTATTTTTTCTATTTTTCTTTAAGACAAACAAGTTTCTGGCAAAAAAAAAAATCTGATTTAGTCAATTGCGATTGTAAGGTCAAATAGCCGATTCTAATTTTTACTAATATAGAAATTAAGAACTTGGTGAACCAATCTGATTTAGTCAATTCCACTTCGCCCGTTGTCTCACCTCATCTCCCATGTATTAGGCGGTCTTAGTAAATGTTCTAATTTTGTCGTGACATGTATTGTCAGGTATAGTTAAGCAACTGTTGGAAGGACGGTCCCAACTAGCATACCATAAAGACAAAAATGGAAACATTCCGTTGCACAGAGCTGTACTTGATAACAAACTCATGATGGTCAAGATATTCTTAGAATATGATCCTAATTTGGCATATATTAATCACGAACCAACCGGAAAGACTCTATTTATTTTGGCTGTGGAAAACGGCTATGTGTTGATTGCAAAAGAGATAATGAACACTTGCCCTGACTCTATCTGCACTTCCTCCAGTATGGGGAGTAGTGCGCTCCATTTAGCTATTTTTCATGAAAAACCAGATGCAGTCGACTACATACTAAGCACACCCCAGCTTCATAGGTTTATTAACCAAGCCAACAATTATGGCGAGCTTCCCCTACATTCTGCTGCTCGCAAGTGCAACCCGAAGCTCCTTCGTTCTTTACTAACCCATGCAGGACAGGATTATACTGCTGTTAATGTTTATAACAGTGCTGCAATTAGCCTAGTCTATGGACAGACCGACTTATGGAAGACTTTGAAGTGGGTAAGTTATTTAATTTTCACTTTTCTTACACACAACACTTACTTAAATTTAGTATTAATTTTATGTCATTCTTTAATTCCAATCATGATGTAGCTATTTATTTTTTATATAAGGTCAAGAAAGATCATGCATAGATTTTACCTATTTTTTATTTGCTATCACAGAATGAGTCGTTCACATTGTTGTCAAATGTAATTCCCTCCGCATGGAATTACCAAATAAGAGATAAAGTAAAACAGACGATCAACCAACAAGCAATTAAGGAGGTCAAATCACTTACCCAAAACTACACTTCCAACACATCTTTGGTCGCTGCTCTTCTCGCTACTATCACTTTTGCTGCTGCTTTTACATTGCCAGGAGGGTTCAGTTCTGATTCCTCTGATGCCGGACAACCCCTTTTTTCAAGGAAAGCAGCTTTCCAGGTGTTCCTCATCTCTGACACCATAGCAATGTGTTCTTCCCTTGCGGTCGCATTTCTCTGCATTTTGGCGACATGGGAGGACTTGGATTTCCTGCTCAATTACAGGAAAACAACGAGGGCACTAATGTGGTGTGCCTATGGGGCTACTGCAATTGCTTTTGGTACTGGTTTGTTCACAGTGGTAGCCCCCAAAAACTTGTGGCTTGCAATTCTCATACTGGTACTCTGCACCATCCTCCCGGTCTTCTCCAAGATCATCGGTGAATGGCCTCTACTAATGCTTCGTTACAGGCTTCGTGGTCTTTTTCGGAAAGAACTCGTTCCAAATATTTAAAAAACTGCAAAATACTAGGAACTTTGTTTTTTCCTACCGCATCCTTGAATTCTGAATTCCAATGCTATGGTTTCAATTTGAATTTTGTAATTATTTTTCCTGACAAAGGTCGTTTCTCCTTCTCTTCTCCTACTTTGTCTAATAATATTTTCTCTCTCCTTTTGTAATCTCCACTTGTAATCTCTCTGTTTTATTTTAATACTAATTTCATTTTTCTTTTGTACCTCCTTTTGAATAGTATTTATTTTATTGTTTAATACACATAATTTTCTACTTAATACTTAGATTCGGCATAAAATAAATAAATTGATGAGTAAAAGGTTATGTACTAATCATCTTGTGTACAATAACGACTACAGTTCATATAAAATAGAACACATTTAACTGGGCGATAGTTTTTAAGTGCAATTTTTTGTTTAGCTATTTCTACCTTATAGTATATTTGCATAAAAATAAAAATAAAAACATCACCCTGCCTAATGCCTTAACTTGAACAAGAAGTCTCCAAAAGCGTACAAAATATAAATCAAGGTCCAATATGACCACAATTGTGGCCTCCACCAATTGTGGAGGCCCAACTAGTTATTACTATACCAAGAGAGCAGCTCGATCACTTGTAAATACGCAGAGTATTCGGTACAAAGATGCCAATTATATTTGTCGCTTACAACAATGGTTGCATCAACTTCAATGAAAGAGAGAGAGAGAGAGAATATGATATGAAGCTAGATTGACTTGCATCAACCTCAATGAATGCTACCAAGTCAAATTGATGTGTATATCGTTGCTAAAAAACGTGTCCCATATCACCTTGCATCAACCTCAATTAAACACAAATATCATATCACCTTGCTTATATCAACCTCAATTAATCAGAATATATATATATATATAGAGTAAGGCTACGCTACTTCGCGAATTAAACGAGTTGTTTTAATTCGCGCTCATATCTCTAGTTTCGAAGTCCAAATAGACAATCTAAACCGTTAGATGTTTGATCTATATTAAAATGTGCTTGGAGACCAAATTTTATATTTTTTGAAATTTTTTTACTATTTATTAAGATGGTTTGAAAATCGCTGTATTTTAATGGTGCAAAATTTTAATAAAAACAACAATTTTCAAACCATCTTAATAAATAGTAAAAAAATTCCAACAAATGTAAAATTTGGTCTCCAAGCACATTTTAATATAGATTAAACATCTAACGGTTTGGATTGGCTATTTGGCTTTCGAAACTAGAGATATGAGCGTGAATTAAAACATATCGTTTAATTCGCGAAGTAGCGTAGCATTACTCTATATATATATATATATATATATATATATATATATATATATATATATATATATATAGGTAGGCTAATATACAATCGATTGTTCCTAGCCTCCCGTACAACCAAGTCGTTTTTCAATTTTTAAAGTCCAAATGATCGATCCAAACCATTAGATGTGATCTCCATATTAAAATGTGCTAGGAGACCAAATTTTACATTTTTTGGAATTTTTTTACTATTTATTAAGCCACTTTGAAAATCACTGATCCAACGGTAGCTTCTAATTTTACTGTTTGGTTAAGCCACCGTTGGATCAGCGATATTCAAAGTAGCTTAATAAATAGTAAAAAAATTCCAAAAAATATAAAATTTGGTCTCCTAGCACATTTTAATATGAAGATCACATCTAACGGTTTGGATGGATCATTTGGACTTTAAAAATCAGAAAACGACTTGGTTGCACGGGAGGCTAGGAACAATCGATTGTATATTAGCCTACCTCTATATATATATATATATACTAGTATCGTGCTCGTGCGTTGCGACGGGGCCATATTATATAATTGAATAGAATATGAAAAGATTTTGTTATTGATATTCGCACAAAATTAAGAAAAAAACAGAGATCCAAATAATAAATAACAGTAAAAGAAACAACAATAAATGAAAAAAAAAATATAACATGAAATTTTTTTGAAGTATTATTGCCATTGATCTCTTCGATATAGTCCAACATTTTTGAAAATAAAATATAAAAAATGTATTATAATTGTCCAAATTGAAAAAATATAATAAAATACTATTTTTAGTTTTGACAAATTAACAATAGATTGATGAAAACACACAGCATTAACTTGTTGACAGTGCAAGCTGCTGAAACCCAAGATGTTGCTAAGTTGCCTGAAAAACCAATACATGATAGACTCCTTTATAGAATAATTAAGAAACAGGACAGACAAAAACACTTTCACCAAATTAAATGTTCAAAGGGGACATGAACCAACGTAGGATGATATTGAGAAAGTAAAACAAAATAAATTTATTGAATAAGCAAACTAAAATATGTAATTTTATTTTTATAGATGCGCTAGATCTGTAATTGCTCCACCTAATAGCATGGGTAAATGTTAATTTTTTTTAGTACTTCGGGCATTTATGAAAAAAATTGTCATCGCACGAAGGATCGACAAAGCATTATTTATCAGCTAGTGGGACCCACTTGTTTTATTAAATCGTGCCACAATGTCAGACATTTAACACCAGCCGAACTGTTTCCTTCAGGATCATGACACATGTTCCATCTAACGGCGCCAATATGTCGTGTTGATTTCACAAGATCGAATGCGAACCGCTCAACCGTGCACTACCGAAAGCACCAAAAACATAATCAAGCCACATGTGAACCGTCTGATCAAATAATAATTACATCTGGACCGTTAGTTTCTAGGGTTTTTTTTTCTTTTTTGGAAGAAGGCATCGGGAAGGGAGGGGTGGGATCGGGGAGGGAGGCGCGCCTAGCGAATTTTTTTTACAGATCTTAAAATCGAAGTGATGTGCAGTAAGTATGGCATTACGTGTAGCGGGTAAATATTTAACTAAATATAGACTTTTACATATAAGAAAAAAAAATTAATAAAAAAAAGATAAGTTATGTGATTGAAGAGTTGATATTCAATCCGAAAATTCTACTTTTAATCACAACCCTTGCAGAATCTAGACATTAAGCTCCTTAATAAGGAGGAGAGATATATATATATATCATTGCTAACAACGTGTCTCACGCCTATTTTTTTTTCTTTTTTTAAAGAAAATATGGATGTTTAGCATTTAAAATTTTAATATTTTTAAAAAATATATATATTTAGGTTTCGAACATGTGGTCTTCACACGGAGAATATTTATCAAATACCAGCTCTTGGAGATGTAAATTTTTATGATATTTATGATTTTATTTTTTGTAATTAATCCTAATTACTTCTTCTTATGTCTAATAACTTGTCATTCTCTAAATAAGTAAACTAGCCTTGATTTATATAGAAGGGAAAATTAGGAGAGTGCTCATGAGAGAACCCATGTATGAGAGCTTCGAGCTATGCTCTCTTTTTTTTTCCTTTATATGTTTAGTTATCTACAAAACTACAATTGCCTATTGTTCCCTCAAGCAATTCAATGAGTCTATCTTTTGTTGGATAGTATAATTTTAGTGTTAGATTTGTTTTTGTTTAATTTTATTCTTTTAATCTATATATTGTACTTTGTACAAAGTTTAACCATCAGATTTTATTGTTAAATTTATATAAAATTATGTTGTCCCAATTAAATTGAGTTCACATGAATAAGTCCTGAATTTATAAAAAAATGATACCAATTCATGCTTAATTAATTTATGCAAAAAACAATATGATGCTGTATCGGATTAGCTATTGGTGGATCTAATAAATTTAACAACCATTTCTCAATCCCATAAATTTCATTTTATATATATCTTGATTTGATTGGATTCAAAGTTTCTCTTTTCAAAATTAAACAGCATTTATGAACTTTCACATTACATGTGACCCTACTTATTTATAGAAATTAATCCGACTTTTAGCATCATGTCTAGTAGGTCGTATAGTTTGGGCCGGGCTTTTCATACCTTGTTGAACTAAACATATATATCAAATACAACCAGAGATAAAGACCTTATCTTTGAACCCAAATTATAAATCGTATAATTCATGGAGTATAATGAGCAAGGTTAAAATGTTTTATTTTTTTTTTTTTTACTTCAGTCATACTTCATATTTTTAATTTTATTTTCAAAATTTCAACGATCAATTAGAACTACTCAACATAATTTTAATATTAAAATGTACATAGAAACCAAAGTTTATATTTTTTTAGGATTTCTTTACTGATTTTTGTAATATATACAAAATCATTATTTTTGAATAGTCCAGAATCTTCTTATTTCGTACTTATCTGAATAACATAAGGCTCCGAGTATAGTTTTCAAAATACACAAATATACAATAATCAAGTGTGTTTTGTAATTCAAGTCTTGACACTAACCAGACCAATATCTCCATGAATGAAGTTCTGCGCTTACCCCAAATATATGAGCGCATACGTGACCATCATTTTTTCAGTTCCAAGCTAGTGCTATACATGCAAAGCTTACAAGATTACATAGCTCAAATACAACAATTTCATGATTCAAGTCATGATATGTACCATACATGCAATTTGTGCAATAGGAGGACTTTGTATAAGCTCATAATTTAAGTTGTTTATGCATGACATGCAACTCAAATATATCAGTCTCTCTCATGCAATATAACACGCCACGTATCATGCAATATCAGAACTAAAGAAAGGATTCATTTAGACAATTTCAAAAGCTCCAATTAATAAATAGCAAGCACACAAAATCAGCAAAAAGCACAAACAAATTGAGTAAACATGACACCCGCACATTACATCATGTGCTACAAATATAGTGTGCTACATGTGTAAACCTTCCCTAATGTACATATCGCTGTGATCGGCTACTATGGGGGTGTTACTTCTATGTTATTTAAATTTCACCACAATTAATTTTTAACAACCTTATATTTTCAGTCACACACACAATTCACTTATATTATAATTAACCATGTTCAATCAAACCTTGATGAACCATACCGAGATCGGGTTTTGGATTGACACTTCAAAATTCATCATTTCTATCACATAATATAATTTCATGTTATCACTGAACACGTCAAATCATGCTATTTCTTAGTATATAAGCAATTATGTTCATGCACTCTTTTAATTCACTAGAGGAATATAAATTAATTATAATCCAATTATAACTAATGTTTCAAGACATATGCTTAACATCAAGTCATACTTATTTTCAGAATATATGATCATGCTTCACATGCAACGTTATGCCTTCCTGGTATGCTCTAGCTTTAGAAAATGCAACAAGTGAATATATGCAATTGATGCCATGTATCTCAAAACCACATCAAGAATTTAACTACATGTAACTAGTAATTGAGCAAACCAACAAGCAAATGACAAGTAGACAACAAAATCAGCGGATACAACAAACAATAATATATATGTTGGAAGAATCTAAGAATAACTCGAAACCCACACCTATTAACGACGGCACAACGTGGTTCAAAGTCGAGTCCACTGCTCATAATCAAGCCTGTAGAGTTATTTAAGAGCAGCCATGCATAGAACTGCAAGAAAACAATCGAGAAACTTTCTTCACCTCCATGCCTTTCTCGTCACCCTCGCATAGGACTGCTGATCGACACGTACCCCTCCTTTCTTCTATCTTTTCCTGATTCCTTTGTTCGCCATTTTTCTCATTTTGAGCAGAAAATAAGTAAATTGATTGGTGAAAGGTTTAAGAACTTATCGTTAGTGTGCATGCAATATTAAGCATCTTTGAGGTTTCTTTTAGTATTTATAATTATTATATTCTATTTCATGTTAAAAATATATATCGAGATATTTATAGCTCTTTCTAATAAACTGTGAACAGACATAATTTAGAAGTGGGATTACATATTGCACCCGACTTAAAATTGAAATATCAATCGATGAACTATTACCAAGGTTTACCATCTTTGCAAGGGAATATGAGAGCACATGCAGAAAGCATCACATAACCTAATGCCTTGAACTACATGTCTCCAAAAGAATGAAAAAACAAAAATTAAAGCCCAATATGCCCTCAATTGTGGCCTCCACCAATGAAAAAAAATATTCTCAAGACAGGGTGTGGAGGCCCAGATATCTTTTGTTTGAAAATAATGATATTTCCTTCCTCCAGATTCGATTTGAATGATAACCCAAACAAAATGCACATTCTTGCATGGGTTGCAATTACATATCAAAGGGTAGACTGCATGGAATCCGTACCAGATTCACTGGTACCCGTCCCCAAACAATCCTGGACCCACACATATTAAAACAAAAACAAAAAAGCATTCAAAGGCCTCAGCTTAACCCAAACAATTTAAAAAAGAAAAAGCATTTAAAGAACTCAGCTTAGCCTATACTATTTAAAAAAGACCTCAGCTTAACCTAAACAATTTAAAAAAGAAGAAGCATTCAAAGACCTCAGCTTTACCTAAACAATTTAAAAAAGAAAAAGCATTTAAAGACCTCACCTTAACCTAAACAAAAAGGAAGTAATGATCGAGCCCACTGTCAATCTCATGCAAGTTCAATATTCTTAACTTGTCGAGTTGTATAAATCTTTTTTTTTATATCTTTCAAGATATATAAAAGTGTAAAAAGCACAAAAGTAAAAAAGAAAAAAAGAAGCAACAAGATCCAAGTTGAATGGACCCGCTAACGTGATGACCTTCCATCTTTTACCCAGTTATTGATAATAGTATCTAGTTTTGCACTACTGATGCATAAAAAAACTGAAATGTAGCTAGATTCTGATAAAGAAAACAGCCAATTTTGTACAGACGATAAATACACCGTCGGATATTTTCTCATAGGTTTGTACAAACCATTATATCAGACTTTTCTCATAGGTTTCTCATAGGTTTGTACAATCAAGCACGTGCCGACAACACAACATGTGCGATAATGTTGATTTGCCATTGGATCAGACTTTAAAGATATGATATCTATATGCTCGTATCAACTGCATACATTCCTTGATGCACTAAATTAACTCCATTTTTCATTTTAGCCCACAATATATATATTTATTACATTTTGTTTAATCCAAGTTCAACCGTGACTATTTTGAGTAATATATACAAGGGGCAAAGTATCCATTCTACAATTGAGCAAATTCACTTTTAATAAGTAATTCAAAAGATAGTGATTTATAGTCTTAATATGAGTTAGTCTCGTTATTTCATTGTATAACATAATAGAAAGCACACTTCCAATCAAAATCAGCAAAATTTAATCAGAATATGATAAATTTCTTTAGAAATTCGCAACGATTGTTGGAATTATATTCATGACGATTAGAATCAAAATATTTAAAATAACATGTCACGCCGGTAAAATATGTGTGCATAATTTGATGTATATTTGTGTGGATTAATCTAACCATCTTGAATGATTGTTAAATTAAGCCAATTATAGAGAAGCGCATCGTTAAATAACCGGTTACTTAGCTTTGTAGCTGACTCTGTTTTGTTATTTTATTTTCCTTTTTTTTGCGACGTAGGTTGACGGACCAAGAAAAAGTGCGATGATAATGTTATAATCACACTTTGGATGGTCAAAATCTGGAGTGTGACATATGGTATCAGAGCATTCGTTTCTCGGACTGTGTTTGGATCAAAATTTCATTTGTTATCTATATTCAATCTTAATAGTTTGAGAAATTATGTTTGATTATCCATTTCAAAACATCTATTATTTGTATACCATTTGATTATTATCGGCTTTTTATATTCCCTGTTTATATATGACTCTTGCAGAATAAATATGATATTATGAATTTTAGAGGTGGAAATACGTAATTTTCATGTTTTTGAGGGGAATGTAAATACCCCCTTTGTAAACTAATCTACATTAATGGAATAAACGCAAGTTATTTTCTCATAAATAAAACGCAGTAGTTGTTCACCCTTTTGGTATTATAAGTATTTTTTTGCAAATTTCATTTTGTAATCGAAAAAACACGTGTATTTGAAGAGCGCATTTAATTATTTACTCTCTAAAATTAATCATGTACATAAGATAAAACGTGTTTGGATGTAAATAAAAAACCGAAGATGTTTTATTGTTATGTAGAAAATTATGAAAAAAATTGTTTAGGGCGGGATACTAATTAATTCTTCTTTTAATTTTGCAAAAAGAACCCTACTTAAAGGGTATATATCCAAATATAAGTTATGTTGATCATGTGTAGATAAATTTATGGAACTCCAGATCACAAGCATTATTCTAAAATTGTTCTAACAACCTCCAATTAATTGCAAATGGATGTGTCCATTACTTTTTGAAGTGGATGAATCATATATTTATTATTAAATAGAGTCAAAAAAATTATACCGATTTTACCGATCCAAACTAATTTTGGAGTGAGTCGGTTGCTATACAAAAAAACTCATTGGTTCAAATAATGTGGAATTGATACCTTCCTTGTTGCTTTCAAGTCCATATTTCCCTTTAAGGTATGCATGTAATGATTGAGCCCACTGTCATTGTCATGGTTTCAAAACATTCCGGCTGATGACTTATTCTACGGTTTGGTAAAATTTGCATTAATTTTAAGTTCGGTACTATTTGCCAAATCTTTAGTACAATTTTGACACTTTTTGGATTAATTTCGGTACTATTAACGGACCATTTTGGTAAAATCAGATATTATTTTTTGTCACTTAGTTCACAAAACCGTTAGTACAATTTGGCATTATTTATGTCAAATGTGGTACAATTTTTGCCACTATTTTGGTATATTCTCGAGAATTTTGGCACTTTTGGTACAATTTACGAACCATTATTTATGGTAAAATTAATTTTCCATTATTTTTGGCACATATTTTTCTGAAAACGTTCTGTTCTATTTCTTTTAAAGACGGTAACAAAAAAAAATTCGATTAATTAGATCGAGTAACTCACACAAAACACAAATAATCCTTAGTTCAGGAAATTATTATTTTGATCGTCAATTTTATTAATATAATATTTTTTGTTCTTTTAATTTATTATTTCGTATCCAAATGGTAGTATTTTTGACATTCATTGAGAAAAAATGAATTTCTCACCAATTGCAGTGCTATCTCAACATTATTTCCTGATGATAATATATAGTTGCATCAGCAATACAGATATAAATGATACTATCATAATTATTTATGGCATCAAGTATCCATAAAAAATAGATGTCAGAGCCCTCTATGTATGAATTTTAAGTGATCCTTCTATTTATGGCATCAGCATTCCTTGATTTGTTGTCTTATCATATCTCTTTATTTGTTGTAAGTGAGATGAAAAATAATCTTGGAAAATTTGAATGAATTTTTGAAGTAAATTATTTTTAGTAAAGTTGGGGTCAACTTTCGAATTCAATTAATTAAGAAATTTAATAATTTCGAAATTATTTTCGTGATTCAATTAATTACTCCTGCTGCACAATCTTGAATGGGTTGCGATCACATATCAAAGGGTACCAGTCTCTAATTAAACACTCCTAGATCCACACATATTATTTGGGGCTAAAAGCCCATAGGCCGACACATATTAAAACAAAAAAAGATAAAGCATTCAATTTAAAAAAGCAAAACTATTCAAAGACCTCAGCTTAAACTAAACAAAAAGGAAGTAATGATTGAGCCCACTGGCAATCTCATGCGAGTTCAATATTCTTAACTTGTTGAGTTGTATAAAGCTTTATTTTATATCTTTCACTGGGAACTACTCTATTTAAGGCAACTAAGCAAACAAGCAACCAACCATCAGCTATTCAGCCCAAAGTGGTTTCTTAACTTGTCGAGATAATTATATAAAATCCATCTTATTTTCTCAAAATCAATACCCAAATTAAGGCGACTAACTAAGCAAGAAAGAAAGCATGAGCAATTCAGCTACCTTAGCTTCCTCTTCCAGCCCACCAGTTATCCCAATGGTCCCACGACTTCGACAGCTCTTCAAGGCATGCAACAAAGGTGATTTCAGCCTCTGCAACCACTTGATTATTGCTGACCCAGATATCCTGCTTTCGACGACTCCTCACAAAAACAACTGCCTTCACATTGCCGCCATGCTTGGCCATGACGAGTTTGCAAAGAAGGTCTGGTCCAGAGCCCCTTCCCTCTTCTCTGGCACCAACATTGATGGCGAGACACCATTGATAGCTGCTCTCATGGCAGCTAACCTTTCGTTGGCTTCTGACATCATCACTGCTGCATCACAGTATATACGGCATAATGATTTAGAGGAAGGAAGGCCATTCAACTGCATGCTCTTAAAGGTCGATAGGCGCAAGGAAAATGTGTTGCACCATGCCATGAGGAATGGCTTTGAAAATTTGGCACTGCAGCTATTGGAGATAGAGCCACGATTGTCCGAGCAAGTTACCAATACTGGTGAATCACCCATGTATATGGCGGCCCGCAGAGGATATTCTAGAGTTATAGAGCGATTGCTACAAATCCCATCTTCGGAAAATTCTAGCCCAATAACAGAATCAGATTTGCCTGCTGCAGTGAGATTATACCATGCAGGTTAATTACTTGTAACCTTAATTCTGTGTCTGTTATTTATTCATACTAATCGAGACTCCTTTGCAGGATATTCTTCGGCAGTTTTTGGCCCATTTAATGAATCAGCTATGCATGCTGCAGTGACATACAACCAACCAGGTTCATTACTTATAAGCCCAATTGTTCACTCTGTTCTAGTTAGTCTTATGTATGTATTTCAGTTGAGAAAACTATTATTTTGGCTTTTGAACTAACCCAATTTTAATAGAAATATTTGTTCATATAATCTCAAGTCTACAGTCATAAGTCAAAACTAAAAAGTACTCATTTCGTTTTGTGAAATTAACATAGAAGGTAAATTCGGCCGAGTCAGACCGGAATCGGACTATTCAGAGAGGAATCGGACCAGACCGAGCCGATTTTAGCCGATTTTATACCAACTTATGTTGAGAGTGAATTTTAGGGGAAAACCGAGTTGAACAGTAGTGACTCGGCCGAATCAAAGTAGTCTTAACCTATATGAGACCGAATTTTCTACTTTTAGACTTATTCTCTCATAGCTAGGATTGGGGAGTAGGAAGAAAGGTATCGGAGAGAAGAAAGAAAACAGAAGGGAACTTTTTAACTAAAACGTTTGAGTGAACTTGGTGCATAAGCACTATACATTTTCTTTTGTTGGCTCACTTTGAACTCTGATATAATATTTTTTTAATTACTTTTTCTTTGATATAGTGAAATTTATGTTTGTGCCGAATTATTTAAAAGTTACTATTTCTTAAATATTTTGTTTTTTCTATATTTCTTTTAATTTAAAATTAACTCTACCATGTATTTGAATTTATGTATTATATTATATTAGTGGATTATTTGAGTGCAGTTATATAAATTATTGACAAATTATTTTTTTATTACTTTTTCTATTTTTGTTTAAGACAAACAAGTTTTTGGCAAAGGAAATATGATTTAGTCGATTCCTATTGTATGGTCAAATAATCGATTCTGATTTTTACTTCTATGAAAATTAAGAACTTTGTGAACCAACTCTTTATGCCGCACTTGCCTGTACTTGAAAGTCCTAAATCCACTTCACCCGTTGTCTCACCTCATCTCCCATCCACTAATATTGCCATCAACCCAGAAGGTTTTTCATCCGTTATTATTGGTCCATGCATTTGAACCACTTAAATCTCATAGATTTTAGGCCGTCCTAGTAAATGTTCTAATTTTGTCGTGACATGTATTGTCAGGTGTAGTTAAGCAACTGTTGGAAGGACTGTCCCAACTAGCATACCATCAAGACAAAAATGGATATAATCCGCTGATGAGAGCTGTACTTGAAAACAATCTCATGCTAGTGAAGATATTCTTAGAATATGATCCTAATTTGGCATATATTAAGCACGATCCATCCGGAATTACTCCATTTATTACGGCAGTGGAAAACGACTTTGTGTTGATTGCAAAAGAGATCGTGAACACTTGTCCTGACTCTATTTATACTCCATCCAATAATGGGGACAATGCACTCCATTTTGCTATTTTTTTTGAAAAACCAGATTCAGTCGACTACATACTAAGCACACCTCAGCTTCGTAGGTTTATTAACCAAGCAAACAACTTGGGCAGCCTTCCCCTACATTATGCTGCTAAGAATTGCGACCCAAAGATCCTTCGTTCTTTACTAACCCAAGCAGGACAGGATTATACTGCTGTTAATGTTTCGAACGGTAATGCAATTAACATAGTCTATGGACAGACTGCCTTATGGAAAACTTTGAAGTGGGTAAGTTATTTAATTTTCATTTTTCTTACACACAACACTTATTTAAATTTAGTATTAATTTTATGCCATTCGTTAATTCCAACCATGATGTAGCTAGTTTTTATTTTTTTATTTTTTTTATTTTTTATTATTATTATTTTTTTATTTTATATAAGGTGAATAAAGATCACGCATATATTTTACCTTTTTTTTTTTTTTTGCTATCACAGAATGAGTCATTCACATTGTTGTCAAATATAATTCCCTCCGCATGGAATTACCTAATAAGAGAGAAAGTAAAACATAAGATCAAGCAGCAAGCAATAAAGAAGGTCCACTTACTTACCCAAAACTACACTTCCAGCACATCTTTGGTTGCTGCCCTGCTCGCTACTATCACTTTTGCTGCTGCTTTTACATTGCCCGGAGGGTTCAGCTCTGATTCCTCTGATGCCGGACAACCCCTTTTTGCAAGGAAAGCAGCTTTCCAGGTGTTCCTCATCTCTGACACCATAGCAATGTGTTCTTCCCTTGCAGTCGCATTTCTCTGCATTTTGGCGACATGGGAGGACTTGGATTTCCTGCTCAATTATCGGAAAACAACGAGGGCACTAATGTGGTGTGCCTATGGGGCTACTGCAATTGCTTTTGGTACCGGTTTGTTCACAGTGATAGCCCCCAAAAACTTGTGGCTTGCAATTCTTATACTAGTACTATGCACAATCCTTCCACTCATCTCCAAGATCATCGGTGAATGGCCTCTATTATTGCTTCGGTACAGGCTTCGTGGTACTTTTCGAGAAGAACTCGTTCCAAATATTTAAAAAATTGCAAAATACAAGGAACTTTTTTTTTCTACCGCATCTTTGAACTTTGAATTTCAATGCTATAGTTTCAATTTGAATGTAGTAATTATTTTCTGACAAAGGTTGGTTAACCTCTATTCTTCTACTCCCTCTCGTCTCATAATTTCTCTCTTCCTTGTAATCTCTAGTTGTATGCTCCACTTGTAATCTATCTTTTTATTATAATAATAATTTCATTTTTCCCTCCTATTCTATCTCCTTCTTAATACTGATTTTATTTTTGATACTCATAATTTTGTACTAGTAAACAACATGTGTCGATAGCAAATGAGATCATGAGCACTTGCTCTGACTCTATTTATGCCTTAGAGAGTTGGTCCTGCTGATATAAGGCAGCGTCCTCCATTGGGAAGTGTTTCCAGAGGACTATGCCGAGGACTATGAATGAAATCAAGGAATCAGGAAAATAAAGAATAAAGAATCAAGGAATCAGGAAAATTACAAGCCGAGGACTATGCCGCATGCGGCATAATCATGCCATACGACACAGGAGCAAAAATGAAAGAAACATGCTAAGTCCTAGGAAGCCGTGCAGAATACTATTGGAGCCCATATGCGGTCTAGCTATGCTGTACAATGTGGATCTAAACTCGAATTAAACCCGTTAAGTGCTTCTAGCCCAACGGATGCGACCCTTGGGCGCACCAAATCAAAGATGCCGCACAGATCCTAAGAAATCCATTTATTTCCATTTCTTCCCCTCTCTTCTCTCTCTTCTTTACTCTCTTCCTCTCCCTCTCTCTTTCCTTTCTCTTCCCTCCAACCCGCCGGCTAGACCACCAAGCCTTAGCCCGCCGCTGTATCCACTATTTTCGCCGCCACCGCCACCGATGAGATGGCCTCGGCCTTCTCTTCTCTGATCCAGGGTCGCACACAGCTTGAAGGGCACCCTTCTTCCTCTCTTCTCTTCCCCACCGCCACTTCAAGGCTTTTTCTAGCCTTTTCGGTACACAAATTTCTCAAACTTCTTTGTAGACTCGTAGTACTTTGTTTTTGTGTTTAGTGTAGTTTGGTACTCGGATTTCACTACTACAAAAAATATTTTTGCCATCGCCCCTTTACCATCGGATGTGCTTCCATACAGATGGTGTTCGTCACGAGTGGTAGCACTGTAATTATGTTAAACTTTTAACCATCAGTTGGCATTTAAAAAACCGATGGTGCTGATGCCATCCTCTTTTCCATCAGTTAAATTTTAATCAACCGTTGGTTTTGATTGACTCTTTCACATCGGTTGGGATATTAAACTGATGGTGTAGATGTGGTAATCTTTACCATCCGTGATGTAGATGAGCCGTCAGCATAGTTTGATCAATACCAACTCTATTCTTTTTTTGACTCGATGGGGATGTTCAAAAGGGTAATATGTACACTTGTTGTTGGTACCTAGAGCTAATTATTAACTATATATATATAGCTAGACCAAAAAGTAAAAAAAAAACTTCTTCTCCATGTATTCAAGTACTGATGGTTATGTGTTGTGTGTTATGTGTATCGTGCTATTAAGTTAATTCAGAGATATATAATATATGGTGCAATTATAAATAATGAGATAATTATTTAATACATGTTGAATAGAAAATTAACTTGCTCCTAATTAATATCTTTTGTGTTGTAATCGTTAACAGAACAATAATAACACACATTAATTGCATGCAAAAATGCATGTAATTAATTCATATTCATCATCATTCAACATTAATTGCTATAATTTCAAAAATACTAGAACATATATCTATATATACATGTACCCATCCAAACTTCAAGAAAATATTAGTTGTACATAACATTCATGAACATATATATATAGGCTGGAAACATTTAATGTTCATGCATGCAACATATATATATTCATGCATTCATACACAAAATACAACATCCATGCACAAATTAAATACATGTACATGCAACATGTGTAATCCATTCAAAATATATTAATTAGATCCTGAACATATCTAGCTACCTAGTATAACAGCAAGATTTTCTTGACATGTACAGTGTCGAGTCCTGTACATTCAAACTGTACAACTCCCCAATCCCACGCACTATAACTTTCCTTTCCTCCGACACACGTCTTATATGGATGATCGTAATAACAATTCGTTACATGATAGTTCCTAAAATTTTCCAATTCTCTTGTACCAAGCATCAGATTTTGCATCACTCACCACACCATGGAATCAAACCTCCAGTACTTGACCTCAACCATCTCCATATTTGTTCTTGGAGATGCTTGAACCCTCCCTGGAATTGTTGCTAGTAAATGTACAACTCTATCCTCAAGTGGCAGTGTTGCCTCACAGTACTACAACAATTTAATAATTAATCAATAGATAAGTAGATCTTAATTTACTTTAACTTACAGCAATTAATTAATTGATACATGGAATAGAAGCTATATATTATACAAGTTGGAAAAATATACATGTACTTACACAATTCTCATGTTGTACTATTGTGAGCTTTGCCAAGTTTGGACAGCTCTTTATAATTCAAGTTTTCCATTGTAAAAAAAGAATACGTACAAATGAAAACAGTGAAAACCTTCAAGTTATGAAATTGTGGGAGTCTTGCTGACAAAACTGCTGTTGGCAGTTCCTATATAGACACACACACACACACACACACACTAGTTAGTATACTAATTTTTTTATAAATATACTAATTAGTATACTAATATTTTAGTTTATCTTAAACAATTAGTATAATTAGTTATATAACTAATTATACTCAATAATTGACTAATTATACTAATTTTGGTACAAATTATACTAATTAATAACTAATTATAAGAATTAATAACTATTCTAAAAAAATATACTAATTAATAACTAATTATATTAATTAATAACTATTATAAAAATATACTAATTAATAACTAATTATATTAATTAATAACTATTATAAAAAATATACTAATGAATAACTAATTATAAAATAATTATACTATTCGTGTTTTTATTTTAGTTTATCTAATCCAATACTTGTATTATCTCAATAGATATATATTCTAACACAAAAGGATAACTAGTGTAGTGGTAGTTGACACATTGTTGAGAACTATATATTCTGCGTTTGAGTCCCGCTGCTAGGAACAATTAATTTTGGACATTTGTATTGGAGTCATCATTTGAAAAAAAAAAAAAAAAATTGCTTGCACCAGAATTCGAATCTGGGACCTCTTTTAGTGAGGGATAAGCTCCAACTATACTCACATCATCAAGAATTACTTGTTCTATTTGAAGGTTTATAAAATAATAATATATAGTTGAATATTTAAAAAAAAATACTTGACCGGTCATTTTATTTAATGTTGGATATTAAAAAAAGAAATCGGGGATAAAAGCATCACCTTTGAATCGTCTTCAAACGGTGAATCCGAACAGTTCAAACCGATGTACTTAATTCATTAGTTATACGCTACATGCAAAAATTTTAATTTTACAAATTTACTTAGTATCAAGTCAAACAGTCAAATGTGTGAGTTTTTAAATTAACACATTCATTTTTCAACATTTTACCGTTTGATTTGATACTAAAATAACTAAAAAATATACAAAAATTGCATGTAAATGCATAACTTATAAAGTAAATCGGTATGAACAATTTGAATTAGTCGTTTAAAGTATATTCAATCAATTTTAAAATTAGTATCATATGACACTGATGTCATATTAGCCGGACTCTTGAATAATGCCTTAGCGTGAAAAATATAATCAAGGCCCAATATAACCACAATTGTGGGCTCCACCAATAAAAAGAATCTCAGATGGGCTTGGAGGCCCAATCAAGTTATTACTAATTCAAAAAAGGGACGACTCCATATATCATATGTTTCCAAAAACATTCCCTGTTTCTTGCCCACCCTTGTGGGCAAATCCTTGTATTCGGCTTCATTGTCTTAATCTGGATTTCAAGGATTGGGCATATGTGTTTGCAAGACTACTGCTGCTTGACCTAGCTCCATAGCAGCTAATTAAGAAATATATATGTTAAAAAAAGGCCTCGTTGAATGAAGCCCAATACACAAACAAGGCTTATAATTACCAAGCCTACACTGAATTTCTCTGAGCCCATGAACTCAAGTTATTCGGCTAAGTATGATACAATCTATTTATAAAAATAAATTGCAATATCGTTGTTATTTCTGGATAGACTAGCAATTTGTACCATAGTTACAAATTTGAATTTGTTATTAATGAGTCTGGCTAGAATGACATCGGTGTCACATGACACTAACTTCAAAATTGACGGAATAGACTGCAAACGACTAATTCAAACCGTTCAAACCGATTAACTTTATGAGTGATGCATTTACATGCAAACTTTTTATATGTCTTAGTTATTTTAGTATCAAATCAAACGGTAAAAAAATTGAAAAATGAATGTATCAAAATTAACTCAAAAACTCAAACATTTGACCGCTTGACTTGATACCAAATAAATTCAAAATGTTATAAATTTTACATGTAAACGCACAACTAATGAAGTAGATCGGTTTAAACGTACAGTTTGGATTCACCGTTTGAAGTTGATTCAATAGGTTTTGGAATTGGTTATGTAGACTGAAATGACACTGATGTTATACTAGCCATACTCGTTATTAATTTTATAAGATTTAAAAGGTTAAGTTGTGTTTAGGATATAATTTATAAATAATTATTTTGTAAAATGTAAACTATATTATAAAATAGTAATCCTTTTACAAAGTAAAACAAAATAGTTCATAAATTGTGTGAATAATACGAATCTAATTTGTGTATTATGCATAAAATTCAAACGAGCCAAGTCGTTTATTTATGTATTATTCACACAATTTATGTATTATGCATAGAATAATACGAGTCTAATTTATGTATTATGAATAATACGAGTCTAATTTATGTAAACTATATTATAAAATACTAATCCTTTTACAAAGTAAAACTATTATTCTCATAGAAAATAGGTGCAAGTGAGATATATAGATATAGAACCATACTCTCAAGTAGGGGTGGAAAAATATCTGCTAGTCTGTTGTTCGATTGTGATTCGTATCTGACTCGCTCGCTAACAGCTTGTTCGTTTTTGAATCAAGGTACCAACGAGCCAAGTCGTCACTAGCTCGATCCAGAATTAATGAGTTTAAGCTGGAGCCTAGCTCGGTTAAGGATCAATTTGTAAATTTGTATAAATTTGTGTATATTTTATAATGTCTAATTCAGTCCAACTCGGTCAAAAAAGTTTGTAGAATTTAATTTCTTCTTAAAACAAGATCTAGTCAGATTCAGCGAGTTAGCTCGGTCCAGCTCATGACGATTTCAGCTCGCTCATGACTTGAACGAGCCAGCTCGTGACAAGGCAGCTCATTGCGATCCCTACTCTTAAAGGATAAATTTCTGTGGAGTGGAAAGTTCATTTCATGTTGGGCAGCACAAACGATGCCAGAGAGCATCACCAAATTAAAGCAAAATGCATTTGTCCATTGAGGTATGTGACAGGGTGAGAGTGAGGGATATCACGTCCATTTGTCCCTTACAACAAGGGTTGCATCAACCTCAATAAAAGAGAGAGAATATGATATGAAGCTAGATTGACTTGCAACGACCTCAAGGAATGCTACCAAGTCAAATTGATGTGTTTATGAGTATATCGTTGTTAAAAAGCGTGTCCCATATCACCTTGCATCAACCTCAATCAAACACAAATATCATATAACCTTGCTTATATCAACCTTAATTAATCAGAATATATATTATTGCTAAAAACGTGTTTCCCGCCTATTTTGTTTTCTTTTTTAAAATAAATATGGAGGTTTAGCTTTTAAATTTTTTATATTTATAAACAAATAATATATTCAGGTTTTCAACATGTGATCTTCACACGGACAATATTTATCAAATATTGTTTCTTGGAGATGAGTAAATTCAGAATTTACAAAAATTAATTTGAGTTGGGATGAGTAAATTCAGAATTTACAAAAAATAATTTGATACTAATTCATCCTTAATTTAACTATACCAACTTGTTCTCAATAATTCAAATTATTTTTTGGTGATATACGTATTCCATAAACATGTTTTCATTAACAAATTTAACAACTATAAGCTGGCCAATACAAATTTAAAATCAATTTCTCAATCCCCCTAGATTTCATTTTATATATATCTTCTTATTTTGTAGCTATCTGAAAAATAATAAAAAGTTTATAATTAACATACATTTATAACACAAGGCCCCCAAGTATAGTTTTCTCAGACCCGCCTAGTTTACTTTTGCAGCATTAATTAACAAATTTCGAACGATCATTTTTTAAGTTTTCTTTTTTGTCCTTTCTTGAAATATTGTATTTACCTTCCAAACTCTCAACCTATTTTTTTATTTATTATTAAAACCTCTAGACAAGCATACAACACCCACAACACACACTCTGCTCCTACAATCTGCAGAATTCGAATCTAATTTTTAACATACTTAAAAAATAAATAGGTAAATGTAAATTACAAAATACACAAGTACACAATAAAGTGTGTTTTGTAATTCGATCAAGTCTTTACACTAACCAGACCAATATATATCTCCATGTCCGTTAAAAATAATGAAAAAATGACTTCCAACAAACAGGGAACAAGTTCACACTCCACTGGAGATCTCCCGTAATTTGAAATGGAGAAATAATATTCCAGGTAAAGGGGGAATTTCATGTATACCTTTCAAAAACTTGGAAATTGCATAGTTCTCGCGCGCTCTAAATTTCATAATATCATATTCATCCGTATAACCATCAAAAACTCACAAATTTGTCCATTTTATTGTCTTTCTTTATTAAAACTTATTTTAAATTTATAAAGTACCCATTTTATTCTTCACTAAAATAATATAAGATATGTAAAATATTACAGAAAAAGTCAGTCTTCTAATTGATCGATTTCCTAGAACAAATGGGACATTTCTCTACTTTAGACGCTTACACAAGTATATACTTAAATGTCACTATATAAGCGTTAGAACTCGAGAAATGATCAATTTGCCCTAGGAAACCGTTCAATTAGAAGAGTCGTTCACATTGTTAGCAAATGCATTTCATTTCAACGTGGGTTTAATTATTCCGTCGCGCTTAAAACTGGAATCAAACTTGCTTGAAGATAAGAGAAATTGGTACCAGCCATCTTGACTTATAATTAAAATTGGTACCAGTCATCTTGAGTTCAGATTTTAGTGCCATAACTCATGTACCAGTGTAGAATATTTTCAACAAATATAAGCAAATATTAGATATATCAAAGCGTATATATACAACATCTAGTGTGAAGAACAAGGATCCATTTCAATGACTTCTTTTAACCCTAATTTTTTATCTTGTATCCCTGGCAAACATTTTCAAAATCCCAACATCTTATTTTTGTTCTTTTCTTTGCCACTTTCTAAAATGTGACCTAATTAACAAGGTTGAGAGATTGTAAGCATTAATGCAATTTGGTTATCAATATTGTGCAGCAAGAGAAATATAAAGCCACTTAAATTACAGTTAAACAATGAACCACTGATAGGAAGAACAAAAATATTGAGGCTAAATTAGTAAATTAAAAAAACAAAGTGAGAGTAAATGGGGGGCCAGGGCAATAAGAACAAAGTGAGAAATGAGAAAACGAGCAGCTAGCACATGGGACTATGGGAGAGAGAACCTATATGAATAATGAAGCACATTTATACATGATTATTTATTAAAAACCGTGTTTAAAATGTTGGAGTTCATTTTCAGACGCGCGCTTTCTTACTTTGGACACATAATTAATGTAAATTTTGAGAAAACATGTATGATATACGGTGTATGATTTACGTTTTTGTAATAGTGAAACATCAGTGAATTGTAGGTTTGAAGGAACCAAGTTATTTTATTTTTTGAAATTGTCAATATATAGTAAGATATTTATTTAAATAAACTTTTTTATAAATACAATTGTTGGCGTTCTCGTCAACTATAAAAAAAAAATGAATTGTAGGAATGTAGGTTGAATAAATTACATACATACAGTTACTATTTAGTTGTCGCTGTGTTATTACATTTTTGTTTCTTATTTATATCTATGTGATGGCCAAACAGCCATTACATCAATCATCATAATTGTATACTTCATGCTTAGATTTGAGCAAAAAATAAGTAAATTGATTGGTGAAAGGTTTAAGTACTTATCGTAAGTGTACGTACAATAGCGACTACAGTTGATATAAAATATAACACATTTAAGTTAGCGATAGTTTTTCAGTGCAAACTTTAGTTATGCTATGAATTAAGAAATTGAGCTTTCTTTTAGTATTTATAATAGAGGAGGGGTTCAATTACATCATTTTCTGGTGATACATCTTGACATTATATGTTTAAAAGTTATTTTTGCAATTTCAAAATTCAAACAGTCAACCCAAATTATTCAACATGATCTCCATATTACAAATGTGCTTGGAGACCAAATTTGACATCTAAAAAAAAAAAACTATTTATTTAAAATTTTAAATATCGTTGTTTTTCAGTAGTCTATAATTGTCTAAAAACAAAAATTTTGTACACATAATAAATACTAATTTTTTTTAAATGTAAAATTTAGTCTCCAAACAAATTTTAATATTTAGATCATGTTGAACAGTTCAAAGACTTTAAAATCTCAAAAATAACTTATAAACATATGATGTCAAGGTGTGTCACCAAAAAATAGTGTAATTGGATACCACCAATTTATAATAATTATATTTTATATCATGTTCAAATATATATTGAGATAATAATTATGTGCAATGGCTTTTGCGATAATACTCCTATTTATAGCTATTTTCAATAAACTGTGAACCATGAATCAAGGTTTAAAAAACTGTGAACCACCACAATTTTTTTTTTTTTTAAATCAGGAGTTAGTTCAAGCCACCCAACAAATTTTCAAACCTCTATGTATAATTTAGAAGATTTCTCCACTTTGTGAGTTCAAACCATTTACCTCTATATGTGAGCCACATATGTACATCTGCCATTAGACTAAAGGCAGGTTGGTTGTTGTGAACCACCATAATTTAGAAGTGGGATTAAATATTTGTACCCGACTTACAACTGAAATATCAATCGATGAACTATTAATTACCAGGGTTTACCATCTTTGCAAGGGAATATGAGAGCACATGCAGAAAGCATCACATCACCTAATGCCTTCAACTACAAGTCTCCAAAAAGAGTGAAAAACAAAAACAAAAATTAAAGCCCAATATTCCCTCAATTGTGGCCCCCACCAATGAAAAAAAAAAAATTCTCAGACAGGGTGTGGAGGCCCAGTTATGTTATGATTTCAAGATGCCTAATATTTGTGTCATGCTTAAATTGTTACTATCTTTTGTTTGAAAATAATGATTTTTCATTCCCCCAGATTCCATTTGCATGATAGCCCAAACAAAAGGCACATTCATGGGATGCAATTACGTATCAAAGGATGGAATCCGTACCAGATTCACTGGTACCAGTCCCCAAACACTCCTGGACCCACACACATTAAAACAAAAAAGAAAAAGCATTCAAAGGCCTCAGCTTAACCCAAACAATTTAAAAAAGAAAAAGCATTCAAAGGCCTCAGCTTAACCCAAACAATTTAAAAAAGAAAAAGCATTCAAAGGCCTCAGCTTAACCCAAACAATTTAAAAAAGAAAAAGCATTCAAAGGCCTCAGCTTAACCCAAACAATTTAAAAAAAAAAAAAAAGCATTCAAATTAAGGCCTCATCTTAGCCTATACTATTTAAAAAGGACCTCAGAATTCATAGACCTCAGCTTTACCTAAACAATTTAAAATAGAAAAAGCATTTGAAGGCCTCAGCTTAACCTAAACAAATTAAAAAAGAAAAGCATTCAATTTAAAAAAGCAAAAGTATTCAAAGACCTCAGCTTAACCTAAACAATTTAAAAAAGAAAAAGCATTCAAAGACCTCATCTTTACCTAACAAAAAGGTAGTAATGATTGTGCCCACTGTCAATCTCATGCGAGTTCAATATTCTTAACTTGTTGAGTTGTATAAATCTTTTGTCTATCTTTCACTGGGAAGGTACCCTATTTAAGGCAACTAAGCAAACAAACAAGCAACCATCAGCTATTAAGCCAATCTATTATATATATCCTCAACTTAAACATCAACGCCAAAGTGGTTTCTTTACCATTTTATTTTCTCAAGATAAATACCCAAATTAGGGCGACTAAATAAGCAATCAAGAAAGCATGAGCAATTCAGCTAGTTTAGCTTCCTCTTCCTGCCCACCTATTATCCCGATGGACCCACAACTACGACAGCTACTCAAGGCATGCAGAAAAGGTGATATCAGCCTCTTCATCGACTTGATTGATGCCAACCCTGATATCCTGCTCTCTACCACTCCTTACAAAAACAACTGCCTTCACATTGCCGCCATGCTCGGCCACAATGAGTTCGCACAGGAGGTCTGGTTCAGAGCTCCTTCCCTTATCTCCGGCACCAACATTGATGGCGAGACCCCACTGATAGCAGCTCTGATGGCGGATAACCTTTCGTTGGCTTCTGACATCATAACTGCTGCTACACAGTTTATGCAGCATGACAATTTGGAGGAAGGGAGGCTGTTGAACTGCATGCTCTTGAAGGCTGATAGGCGCAAAGAAAACGCATTACATCATGCCATGCGCAATGGCTTTGAAGATTTTGCACTACAGCTCTTGAACATAGAGCCAGAACTGTCAGAGCAAGTTACCAATGCTAGAGAGTCACCCATATATATGGCGGCCCGCAGAGGATATTCTAGAGTTATAGAGCGATTGCTACAAATCCCAACTTCGGAAAATTCTCGCCCAAGAACAGAATCAGCTTTGCCTGCTGTAGTGAGATTAGACCACACAGGTTCATTACTTGTAACCTTAATTCTGTGCATGTTATTTTTCATACTAATTGAGACTCCTTTGCAGGTCATTCTGAAGTTTTTGGCCCAAATGATGACTCAGCTATGCATGCTGCAGTGAGATTCGACCACCCGGGTTCATTACTTATAAGCCCAATCTGTGCATGTTGTTTTTCGCATTCTGTTGTAGTTGGTTTTATGTATGTATTTCAGTTAAGAAAAATATTTTTTTGAAGAAATGGTTGAGAAAACTATTATTTTGGCTTTTGAACTAACCCAATTTTAATCAAAATATTTGTTCAAAAATACTCATTTTGTTTTGTGAAATTAAAATAGAAGGCAAATTCGGCTGAGTCAGACCAGAATCGGACTATTCGGATAGGAATCGGAAGTTCGGAACAGACCGAGCCGATTTTGTACCAGTTTATATTGGGAGTGAATTTTAGGGGAAAACCGAGTTGAACAGTAGTGACTCAGTCGAATCAAAGGAGGCTTAACCTATATGAGACCGAATTTTCAACTTTTAGACTGATCCTCTCATAGCTAGGATTGGGGAGTAGGAAGAAAGGTATCGGAGAGACTTCGATTGGGGAAAGAAGAAAGACAAAATATAAATAAGAGACTGGGTCTGGGAAATGGGGAGAGGGAAGAAAGCAGAAGGGAACTTTTTAACTAAAACGTTTGAGTGAACTTGGTGCATACATTTTCTTACATTTTCTTTTGTTTAGATAATTAAACTGGCTGGCATTCTGGTACTTTTTAAAAATATCTTGTCTGGTTCCCCGCTCGTCAAAAACTATAGGACCAGGTCTAAGTCCTCACATAGGTGGAACTTTTATCCCTTTTTTTATCATTTTTTCTATTTTTCATTAAGACAAACAAGTTTCTGGCAAAAGAAATCTGATTTAGTCGATTCCGATTGTAAGGTCAAATAATCGATTCTGATTTTTACTTCTATGAAAATTAAGAACTTTGTGAACCAACACTTTAATTATGTTGCTCTTGTCTGTACTTGAGAGTCCTAAATCCACGTCACCCGTTGTCTCACCTCATCTCCCATCCACTGCTCAAGCCTTGGAGCGAGCCAATATTGCCATCGCCCCAGAAAGTTTTGAACCACTTACATCTCATAGATTTTAGGCAGTCTTAGTAAATGTTATAATTTTATCGTGACATGTATTGTCAGGTGTAGTTAAGCAGCTGTTGGAAGGACAGTCTCAACTAGCATACCATAAAGACAAAAATGGAAACAATCCAATGCACAGAGCTGTACTTGATAACAAACTCATGTTGATCAAGATATTCTTAGAATATGATCCTAATTTGGCATATATTAAGAACAAAGAAACCGGACAAACTCCATTTATTATGGCAGTAGCAAACGGCTTTGTGTTGATTGCAAAAGAGATAATGAACACTTGCCCTGACTCTATTTATACTCCGATCAGTACTGGGGACAGTGCACTCCATTTGGCTATCTATTATGAAAAACCAGATTCAGTCGACTACATACTAAGCACACCCCAGCTTCATAGGTTTATTAACCAAGCCAACAATAATGGCGAACTTCCCCTACATTCTGCTGCTCGCAAGTGCGACCCGAAGCTCCTTCGTTCTTTACTAACCCAAGTAGGACAGGATTATACTGCTATTAATTTGGGGAACAGTACTGCAATTGGCCTAGTCTATCTGCAGACCGCCTTATGGAAGACTTTGAAATGGGTAAGTTATTTAATTTTCATTGCTCTTACACACAACACTTACTTAAATTTAGTATTAATTTTATGCAATTCGTTAATTCCAATCATGATGTAGCTATTTATTTTTATATATAAGGTCAAGAAAGATCATGCATATATTTTACCTATTTTTTATTTGCTATCACAGAATGAGTCATTCACATTGTTGTCAAATGTAATTCCCACCGCATGGAATTACCTAATAAGAGATAGAGTAAAACAGACGATCAAGAAACAAGCAATAGAGAAGGTCCAGTCACTTACAACAAAGTACATTTCCAACACATCTTTGGTCGCTGCCCTGCTCGCTACTATCACTTTTGCAGCTGCTTTTACATTGCCAGGAGGATTCAGTTCTGATTCCTCTGATGCCGGACAACCCCTTTTTGCAAGGAAATCAGCTTTTCAGGTGTTCCTTATCTCTGACACCATAGCAATGTGTTCTTCCCTTGCTGTCGCATTTCTCTGCATTTTGGCGACATGGGAGGACTTGGATTTCCTACTCAATTACAGGAAAACAACGAGGGCACTAATGTGGTGTGCCTATGGGGCTACTGCAATTGCTTTTGGTACCGGTTTGTTCACAGTGATAGCCCCAAAAAACTTATGGCTTGCAATTCTTATACTAGTATTTTGCACCATTCTTCCACTCCTCTCCAAGATCATCGGTGAATGGCCCCTATTAATGCTTCGCTACAGGCTTGGTGGTCTTTTTCAAAAAGATCTAGTTCCAAATATTTAAAAAAGTGCAAAATATTGGGAACTTTTTTTTTTTTCTACAGTATCTTTGAACTTTGAATTACAATGCTATTGGTTTCAATTGAATGTACTAATTGTTTGTCCTGACAATGGTTGGTTCACCTTCTCTTCACCTACTGCCTCTCATCTCATAATTTATCTCTTCCTTGTAATCTCCACTAGTGTGCTCCATTTGTAATCTCTCTTTTTTATTACAAATACTAATTTTCATTTTTATCTTCTATCTCCTTCTGAATACTGATTGCATTTTTAATACTCATAATTGTTTTACTTAATGCTTAGAATCGAGCAGAAAATAAATAAATTGATTTGTGAAAGGTTAATTACTTATCATATGTACATGTACAATAACGACTACAGTTCATATAAAACAGAGCACAGTTAAGCGATATAGTTTTTCAGTGCAATTTTTAGTTTAACTAGCTATGTATTAAGAATTTATGGCTTATTTTAGTATTTCTGATGTGATTATATTTTTATATCATATTAAAAATAAGTATCAAGATAATCATTAGGTGAAATGGTTTTTGCTATAACACTGCAATTTACTTAGCTCTTATATATTTAGAAACTCGCTGCAATATATTGGTAACCGCCATATTACAATTGGTATTAGATATTGTACCTAGTTACACTTGAAAAATCAATTGACAACTATTACCATTTACCAGGGTTTCAATATGAGAAATTTATTACACCGACAACTCTTGCTATTTCTACCAGATAACATCTTTGCATAAAGAATATAATAGCACAAGGATAAAAGCCGATATTTATTTTCATATCCAACATTAAATAAAAAATACTGGACATTTTTAAAAATGACCAGACTCACAATTGTGGGCTACATCAATGAAAAGAATCTCAGATGGGCTTGGAGGCCTAACCAAGTTATTACTAATTTAAGAAAGCGACTCCATATATCATATGTTTACTATTATTTGTGGAGCCTTATCATATGTATTCAAGGATTGGCATATATATGTGTTTGGCAAGACAACTGCTGCTTGACCTAGCTCACTGGCAGCTAAGAAATATATATGTTAAAAAAATGCCTCGTTGAATGAAGCCCAATACACAAACAATCTTATAATTATCAAGCCTACATTTAATTTCTCACAGCCCATGAACTCAAGTTACCTGGTCTTTTCTATTATAACAATCTCCCCATGCTATAGCCTGGATATGTGCTTTCCCATTGGATAAGGTTTTCTCTTGAAAAGTTTATTGCAAGGGTTATTTTATATGGTGTTTCTTTTTTGAAAAAGAGAAAAGGTAACGTCCCCTGGGCTACAGTCTTCCGAAAATCTCCATGTATAAAAGCCTTTTCTTTTTAGCTTAGTTCTGACGCGCTTTCAACTGCCACAATTGCCATAATTTCAAGTACAATATGTATGTTTACATGATAATATGTGTATGTTTATAGGATAATATGTGTATGTTTACAGGATAATATGTGTATGTTCACATGATACTATGTGTATGTTCACAGAAGGTGGTCCCCAACAGCTGTCACACATTTTCAATAGCTGTCACGCGTTTTTAACAGCTTTCACGCGTTTTTAACAGCTGTCACGCATTTTTAACAGCTTTCACGCGTTTTTATGTTGACAGAATTTGTTGAATTAGTTTACAGGATTTAGTATTGATGTTTACAGAATTTAGTAGTGATGTTTACAGAATTAGTTGAAAATATTCGGAAATTTTTGGGGGACTGGAGTTGGGGGACTGTTAGCTGCTTCCTTTGAAAAGTTGGGGGACTTTGGCTTTTAATGAGTTTGGTCATCTAAATTACAGAGGCAAAGGGCAGGGGAGCTAGAGAAGTCGATACAAGACTTGAACGAACAACTATCAACCTGTCATGATGAGTTACAAGACTTAAATGTTAATGCTTGCTGAGGTTCTGTCTTCATTGCACATTATACACTCCTCCTTATTTAGTCCTTTGTGTTTCACCTTCCATAATGTTCTATAATATTTATGATATGGGCTCCATCCATCAATTAACCATATGACAATGACGTGGACCCACGGTGTTTTCTATACACCACCAAACATGGAATTGAACGACCCATCCAACTTTTTAGGTCCAAAATAAAGGTCCAGCACTTCAATTTGACAGATTAAACAAGTAAAACAAAATTAGATTTAAATTAATAAGGGATTGCAACATCCGTGATGGTAGTCAAACATATGGTAGAACAATATAAAAGGAACGAAGGGTCCAGACGTTGATGTCCCATCCAACATCCCTCAAGAAAACAAAACAAAACATCAAATTAATTAGTAATTGATTAGACAACTGTCCAAGCTAGAATGTGAATGGATTCGAGGAACGTCTAAAATATTAAGCAATAATAAAAAAAGAATTTAGGTCATGATGGAACAATAATAATTAATAATAAAAACAAAATAGTTCGGGTCGTCCTTGTGTGCTACTTGTAGTGATTAGCTAGATAATTGATGGCTAGTAGGATTGCCTTCTAATCAAATCATAATAAGCAAAATAATACGAAAAGGAAGACGGAAACTCATAAAAAAAATTGAGAAGTGCCCATTTTACCCATCATAAAAAATAAAAATTATGTAACGTTTTAGAAAAATACCAGTCTTCTAATTTGACTGTTTTCGAGGACAAATGGGTTATTGTAATAGATTATTTAGCAAATCAACAGGTCAACAGTTATCTTTCATCATATTTAATATTTTTTTTGTAATTTTAATTTTTTTATTGTAATAGATTCAGAAAAGTTCCTAAAAAATATGAAACGATTATTGCCAAATTTAGATTGAAGAACTAATGTTGGAAAAACAACGTGACCATGCAGTATCTTGAGCGTTTCTTCGTGTCATTTTGTGCCTGTTTCATGTTGTGTTGTGTCTATTTTTACTGAGAACTTGTCACGACATGTGACACACAAGTCACGACACATAATTAGCACACGTACCGCTACGTGCCACAGCTAACTCGAAGGATTGTTAATTAATTGCAAATGTTGTTTTGATCGTATGTCAACATAGAATGAAGAGTAAGGCTTGGGTGCTATGGATAGCATAAGGCCATCCGTGCTACGGCTTCAAAAATCTATCGTATGAACTTGAAACTTCAATTTAAATATCTCAATAATAAATTGGTTATATAATGAGCTTGTAGAATACCGAATTTTTACTATTTTTGAGATATTTTTACAATTTTTATGATTTATGAAAGATGGCAAAACATGACTTAAAAATAAAAGAAAATTGTCAATATTTTTAGGCTATTGTTTTCCATTTCTTTTTATAAATAATAAAAAATAGTATAAATTGGTATTCTACAAGTTTATTATATCACTAATTTACTGAGCTACATAAATCGAAATTTAAAATGTATACAATAAGTTTTTAAAACCGTAGCATAGATGACCTTATACTATTCATAGCATCTAAGCCTTACTCTAGAATGAAGGATTGGCCTCAACAACTACTTATAAGTTGAGAGACCAACGACTCACCACATCCACTCGTCAAAAAGAGAAAAAATAAAAGGGTAGAAGCTAGGTGAAACAAACATTGATTAATGTACAGTCAGAGTCTAATATGCACTCGTCAAGTACTCCCATTGCAATTTCGTCCCCAGAGTAAAACAAAATTATATTTAAATTAATTAATAAGGGGTTGCAACTAGGGGTGATTAATGAGCGAGTATGAGCGAGTTAGGGTATACTCATGCTCGCTCATTAAGTAAATGAGCGAGTTATTAATGAGCGAGTTTAAATGAGCGGATAAATGAGCGAGTTGTAGATGAGCGAGCTTTTAATGAGCGAGTTATGAGCGGCTCACGAGTTATGACTTATGACTCATAACATAATTATATAATGTGCTCACGCATAACAAAATTTGTTAAAAGTCATCATAACAAAATCCAACAAATTTTCATAATTCATTTAAATGAGCGAGTTGTTATGACTATTACTTGTTTTGGACTTTAGGTGGAGGTTTTGGTTCTGCTGATTTACAAAAAAAAATGAATATGAAACTATGAATATTAGTATATTACACATGATTAAATGTTACATTATGCTCATTATATTACACAAGATTAAATATGAAACTATGCTCACTATCTATCAATCTTAATGAGGCAAGCTTGATGTTACACATAATTACATAGGATTAAATGTGGCAGGGATTAGATGTGGCAAATTCTTAATGAGCGAGTTGTGACATGCTCATGCTCGCTCATTAAGTAAATGAGCGAGTTGTTAATGAGCGAGTTTAAATGAGCGGATAAATGAGCGAATTTAGGCGAGCTTTTAATGAGCGAGTTATGAGCGGCTCACGAGTTATGAGCGATTTACTCACCCCTAGTTGCAACTTCCGGGAAGTAACCATATATATATATATATGTAGAGTAAAGCTAGCGTGTGACATGCTCACCAAGAAAGTTTGGTGAGCATAACTCCAAAAGTATATCAGATCGACGTCAAATGCCAAATCCAAACCGTTGAAATCCATGTACTTCATGAGTGATGCATATACATGCAAAATTTTGAAAGTTTCGAGTTTATTTGCTACACGGTCAAGTGGTCAAAGAAATAATAAAAATTGAATATATAAAATAACTTATAATAAAATGTTCATTTCTTTGACCACTTGACCGTGTAGCAAATAAACTCGAAACTTTCAAAATTTTGCATATATATGCATCACTCATGAAGTACATGGATTTCAACGGTTTGGATTTGGCATTTGACGTCGATCCGATATACTTTTGGAGTTATGCTCACCAAACTTTCTTGGTGAGCATGTCACACGCTAGCTTTACTCTATATATGTATATATATATATAAAGAGGAGTAAGGCTTGGGTGCTATGGATAGCATAGAGGCCTCTATGCTACGGCTCAATATTCGAGTTTTCAAAATCCAAACGGTCGATCCGAACCGTTCATCTTATTCTCCATATTAATATCTGCTTGGAGACCAGCAAAACAAGCTAAGGTGGCTGAAGAAGTCATTTCAGGTATTTGAAACTTTCAATTTGGTCCAGCAAAAGTATGAAATAGTATGTACCGGCCATTTGGGTACCAAATGTGCTTCTCTTTAGCCACTTGATAATTGACTTTATGGGAGTTAACAGGGTAAAACTTTGGATTATCAGTGGTTAAATGTGTTAAATTTTTTACTTGATTTGCATTATTCAAACTAGGACGAGAGAATATTTAGTGGTAACCTTATGTTATTTTAATGCTTTTTTTTAATTACTAAAGTTGTCTTATATAGGCTGGGAGAAAACTGAAGCAGAAGCAGAATATTTTAAAAATCAACTCAACAATACACTAACCGAAAAGGAAACCCTAGAAGAAACCATAAGGAATTTGGAGGGAACCCTAAATGATTTCATGCAAAAACTAGAAGTGTCGAAGAAAGATTATGAACAGGCAGTATTAGAAGGGGCAAGAAAAATAACCATTGAGCAAGGCAAAGTTCGGGCCATGCAAGAAACCATATCTGAGAAGAATAACAAGATTGCCACTCTTGCTGCTGAGATCAACCGCCTTCTTAAAACCATAGTAGGAAAAATCGGTATCGGTATCGGGATCGGTCCCGGCCGATACCGATACGGGATCGGAGGATCGGATCGGAATCGGCTCAGGATCGGCTCAGAATCGGGTTTTTTTTTTTTTTTTTTCTTTATGATTTGCTATGTGAGGATTGGCTCAGGATCGGATCGGGGCCGGCCGATACCGATACGGATCGGCCGTATCGGATCGGTATCGGCCGATTTTGCCTACTATGCTTAAAACCCTAGAGGAAGTAAACGAATCGAGAATGCACTTCGAGTCGAGCTTGAATGAAGCCAAGGCAAAAATCGATTCGCTTGAGAGATCCAACTCATCTCTCCAGTATGAACTTTGCATGGTTCAAAAGGAGGTTGAAATTAGAACTCAATAGAGAGAGTTTGATCATAAATCAGCAAATGCAGCTCAAAAGCAAAACCTAGAGTGTCAAAAAGATCGCTAAATTAGAATCCGAATGTCAGAGATTACATGTCTTGGTTAAGAAACGGCTTCCCGGGCCTGCCGCTCTGGCAAAAATGAAAACCGAGGTCGAAACATTAGGGTTCCAAAGTAACAATAGTACCAATAACAAAACTAATCATACTAATAGGTTACTTCTTGAGAGGTTAAATGCAATAGAAGAAGAGAACAAGGTTTTGAAGGAGACTCTTTCATGTGCAAGGAATCCTCGTGCACATGCAAATTATAGGGCTTCAAGCATGGATGTGAAGGTTGAAGAAGACAACATGAGTTGTGCCGAGTCGGGCTCATGGGCCTCTGCTTTGGTAGCAGAGTTAGATAATTTCAAGGCCCAAAAGCCCAAGAGTGTTGCATCTTGTAAGAGCCCCACAGTCATGTCAGAACTAAGCTTGATGGATGATTTTGTTGAAATGGAAAAATTAGCACTAGAGGATACCAAATCATGTGTAACAACAAAAGAAGTGGAAACCAAACCCGATAAAGAAATTGTCGATAAGGCACTTACGCAAGTTGTTGAATTTCTCGAAGGGATAATTGAAAAGTCAGTTGAACAGAAGTACATTGCCCGTGCTTTTCTATGGGAAAGCAAGGGGTTGAAGGGTGTTTTGCTAAATTTTATCCTTGTTTGTAATGATTTTATTAATGGGAGGGCCAAAGTGGAAAATTTTCTCAACAACTTGTTTTGTAATCTTGTAGTGAGTTTGGGGTTAGTTTGGATTGGGTTGTAAATCATTGTTTCTCTCTACAAGATGTGTCGGAGATGAGAGAGGCCATTGTAAAGGATTTCGGGGTAACCGAACCTAATAGTTGGAATGGTCTTGAAAATTTACTAAACAGCCCCTGTAAAATGACAAATCACAATAGGGTCTTCTCTGAAAATGATGTGGAGAAATGTGAGTTAACAAATGAAAACCCTGTTGAGAAAGAGTTGGAGGAAAAGGAGAAAATTGATACTGATGGTGAATTAATTGAAAGTGCTTCTAATTCAAAAGAAAATGTGAAGGAGTCGCGGGAATTAAAGGTGTTATTTGATGAAGAAAAGGTTTTAAATGGAGTTGAAATTCAAAAGGAGGCAAAGTCTACAGAAGCAACTTCATCTTTAGAATGGTAATTTTTTATTAATCTTGTAGTTACCAAATATTTTATTTTAAGCATTTATCTGTTATTTTCATTCCAAATACATATTTGTCTTTTCTATTATTGATTATGATTGTTATTATTAAACTGTTACAGTGACAGTACTCTGGAGGAAAGTTTGAAAGACATTATGAGCCGAGAAGATGAGAAGCATGTAAATATAGTAAGTTGATCTGACCAAAATAAAATTTAGGACATATTTGGGCCAATTTTGAATGCTTCTTTAAGTCTCAATTTGATTCAGTTCTTGTCAGAAAACCTCAAGCTATAACCATTAATAGCGTAGAGAATTTTTTAAAAATATTCTGAGACCTGGCTTATCCTTTGCTGGTGGTAATGTTTCAATATTCATTGGCAGTTTGGTACTGTGCAAATGCTGTCTTTCAAAGCCTTTTTAAGTTTACGAATTGTATATTCAGGATTGGGAGATTTCTTCAGCATCAGAGAAACTTGCCGAGTGCCAGGAGACCATCGTCAGTATCGGCCAACAATTGAAACTCCTCACATCACCTAACGAGGCAGGAATTGATACTCCTGTTAGCAATGAAGAAATAATACCAGAAACTGGTAATAATCCGAAACAAGCAGCAGTTCGCAGGAACTTAGAAGCAGAATTCAATTCAGTTGACCCACCACATAAAGCACAACTGGGAACACTTGCACTTGTTCCGAAGAGGCAACCGGAGGGAACGAATTTGCTTAGAAAGCTGCTCATGAGGAGGAAGAGAGAGAGCTTTAAGAAATTGGCTATGCCTGTTGGTGCTTAATTAGTTGTTTTACTTAATTTAGTATGTTGGGTTTTTTCATAAATGATAGAGTGGATGTATTAATTAGTTAGAGTTGGGTTGCTTGTGAATAGTTTGAATAATGTGGCCAATGCTTGTTACTGGATACTTTTCTCTGTTAATGAATTTCAACTTGTGTGAATGTTTATTTAAAAAAAAGAGTAAAATCACATTTTTCAACAAGTATGTAATTCAACTGAGTAGAATAGATCAAATGTTTTTTTTTTTTTACGTAATCATAATTAAGTGCCAATATACAAACTAGAAAGAAGTAACACTATATTAATTAATATGTTTAATTATTAGTTGGATCAAATATAAGTTGGAATTGTTAGATGATATGTTGAAATATTACCAATAATGTTAATTAGAAAGGCACAAAGAGAGAAAGGAGTATATTGGTCTTTTTTTATTAATTAATATTGTTTGGTTAATTTAAGTGTCATATTTTATTAGTTTATTGTTTTTGAGTAAATATGTGGGTTTCTATAATTTTGAAGGGTAAATATGATATTTCAAACTTTTGAGGGGGATTAATATTGAAGTTTTTGAGGGGATACATGAAATTCCCTCTAAATATAAAATACTGAGGCCTTAAATAAATTTTAATTTGTTATGTACATTTAATTTATCTGTCAAAATATCAAAGCCCAGATCCTGTTCAGTCCAATTTAGGCCCATATCAAATTCAATTCAGAAAAAGCCCAATCTTTCAAACTGAGCTTCGACCTTTTCGTTACATTGTATGCATTTTGTTTGTTGCATTGAAAAATAAATGACACTCATTATATTTTGACATTGTAATATTGTATGCATTTTGTTCTCTTTTCGAATTATTTTTAATCTTTTTTCATTCTCAACTCAGGTACACAATTTAATTTAATTATCAAAAACTTTATTTTGTGTTCTAGAAACATTATTATCTAAGTAAAGCAATTATAATCATCAACAATCATGCAAGTATATATATATATATAGAGAGAGAGAGAGATGGGCTATGGTGCATTGCAATGCATAGGCCATGGTGTGAATTGGACCATAAATCACCGATTCAAAGTCCAAATGACCGATCCAAACCGTTCATCTTGTTCTCCATATTAATATGTGCTTGGAGACCAAATTTTATATTTTTTGGAATTTTTTTACTATTTATTAAGCCACTTTGAAAATCGCTGATCCAATGGTGGCTTCTGATTTTACTGTTCCAAACAGTCACCGTTGGATCAGCGATTTTCAAAGTGGCTTAATAAATAGTAAAAAAATTCCAAAAAATGTAAAATTTGGTCTCCAAGCACATATTAATATGGAGAACAAGATGAACGGTTTGGATCAGTCATTTGGACTTTGAATCGGTGATTTATGGTCCAATGCACACCATGGCCTATGCATTGCAATGCACCATAGCCCATCTCTCTCTCTCTCTCTCTATATATATATATATATGAGTTAGGCTGGGGTGCTATGGATAGCATAGTGGCCTCTATGCTACGGCTCAATATTCGAGTTTTCAAAATCCAAACGGTCGATCCGAACCGTTCATCTTATTCTCCATATTAATATCTGCTTGGAGACCAAATTTTATAATTTTCTGAATTTTTTTACTATTTATTAAGCCACTTTGAAAATCGCTAATCCAACGGTTTTACTGTTTTGTGCAGCCACCGTTGGATCAACAATTTTGTAAAATACTTAATAAATAGTAAAAAAATTCAGAAAAATGTAAAATTTGGACTCCAAGCAGATATTAATATGGAGAATAAGATGAACGGTTCGGATCAACCGTTTGGATTTTGAAAACTCGAATATTGAGCCGTAGCATAGAGGCCACTATGCTATCCATAGCACCCCAGCCTAACTCTATATATATATATATATATATTTTTACCAAAACTAGATACACTAATTAGTTCAAACAAATTCATGTGAATTAATTGTAATGGTTGATACCATGTTTTTGGACTTAAAACAATTCTTGGTGTGTTTATCTTGAACACATGCATCACATGAACCCTCAGTTTCTAATCTCTGTGTTGGTAAACCACAAACTAGGTCTAATTTTTATCAACTTTAATAGAATCAAATGATACATGACCTAGTCTATGATACCATAACTAAGAACTGATTGTTATAGCACTCAAGCAGATATCACCAGAGTCAAAGTGAGTAAGATATAAATAATACACATTTTGTTTCTCTTCCCCTTACCCGTGTATACTAAGGCGTTGTCCAACGCTTTTAAAGTGAGTAAGATGGGTTCTTTTTGTATTATTATCAGACCGGTAGATCAACATGTGTGGAGTGTGGTCTTCAGAGTAGAGTGGAAAAAATGGCACGGCGGAGCTAGCTCCATCACAGAACGATACGGTTATGGCACGGAACAACACGGTATGTGTGATTGTTCCGTGTCGTGACTCGCATGTCTCGTACCATGACCATTCGCGTGCCATAACCAGCTTTTGAAAATTTGGTACGGCACGACACGTCATGTGAAAGATCCAGGCACGACACGTCATGTGAAAGATCCAGTCACAGCATGTAATCACGGGAGTCACGTGTAATTAGAACCGTTAGGTCTTAATCAAATGATGAATCTTGAATAAACTAACTTAAATTGAATAAACTAATTTAAATTATGAAAAAAATAGTTAAACGTGAAAAACGTAATCAGTTAGGTTTGGACAAAGTACGCGAGCTGTGACCACCTCTCAACATTTTGATTACGGCACGGTACGGCATGAAATCAAAATCACGACGTGTTAATTACGGCACAGCACGACACAACACATTTTTTCCACTCTAGCTGAGAGCTCAAGGGGTCAAACAAGACTGTCAAATCTTATTTGGGATGTCAAATGGGCGGCCAGGCAATAAGAACAAAGTGGGAAATGAGAAAACGACCAGCACATGAGAGAGAGAACCTTCTTATTTGGGCTCGTTGGACCTTTTTGGGCTTAATGGATTTACTTTGATTCATCAATTTTTCTGTTTTTTCTAGACTATAACAAATACCCCAATCCTTTATAAATCTCTCAATCCTGCCTCAATATCTAAATTGTTTGATCTGCTCTACGATCCGTGCGAATGTGAGAGTTGGATCAGAGCCTGTATCACCTCCAGTTTTAGCGATTTACCCCCTCTTGCGCTCTTTCTCTCGTCTCCTCTCGGCCCCGACCACACCAAATTACCTCTCTCGAGCTGCCTCCACACATGCTGCTTAATATATATATATATTTTTTTTGAGACAGACACATGCTGCTTAATATTATTTCTGTATCTTTGCTTATATAAGGTGGCATAATTTCAATATTAAAAGGGGTAAAGTTGGTCTTAGTGCTCGGATGAAGAAACAAAAATATAGAAGACTCAAAATGAATAGCATCAATTCAATAGAGTTAAAGTATGGTATTATGTTGCTGTGCCAATAGAAGGTTTGGTGAGTTATTGAAATCCATCTACTTTATAAGTGAGGCATGTGTATACAAATGTTTTGAAACTTTCGAATTTATTTGGTTTGGTGAGTACAACTCCAAAATTCTATCGCATTGGCTTCAAACGACAAATTCAAACAGTTAAAATTCACCTACTTCATGATTAATGCATGTACATACATATAAATTTAAATAGCTTGAATTTGTTGTCTGAAACTAATCTGATAGAGTTTTCGAGTAATGTTCACCAATTAAACCCTCTTTAATGAGCACAACACACTCTAACTTTGCTCCATAATTACACATATCCATAAAATTACTCATCTTTATTATCTTGAGCAGTTTTTATTTTTTTTGAGAGAAGCTAGCTTAGAGCAGTTAGCTAGTGAAAGGTGTTTACATGAAAGGTTGCGTTTTCATTGGTACGTAACAAGGTTTTAAATAATATTTAGCTAAGAAATATCTTTTGATTTAATTGTATAGAAAATACTCTTCGTTTAAAAAGTAGTTTGTTTGAAATTCAAACGAGGATCAGTCTCCTATGAATATTAATTAGTTGGGTAACTTCATCTCTAACTTTAACTAATATATATTTATATATATAGACACTAGTGGAAAAACTGGAATTAGGATCGGCCTATCTGGATCGGCTATATGAAACAACCAATCCTAATACCAATCTGGATCGGTTTTCTTAAAAAAATTGATTCTAAAAACTATTTAGATCGGGTTTTATGGTCAACCGATCCTAATTTATGAACTACTAGGATCGGTTGTTTGTTAGAACCGATCTGGATACTATCATGATCGGTTTTTATAGACAACCGATCATAATAGTTCATTAATTAGGATCGGTTGTTTCTCAAAACCGATCCTCATAGTATCAGTATTGGTTCTATCAAACAACCGATCCTAATAGTTCATTAATTAGAATCGGTTATTTATAACAACCGATCCTGATACTATTGGAATCAGTGTTTTATAAAAACCGATCCTAATTAATGCTAATTAGGATTGGTTTTTTTATAAATAAGACTTGAATTGCATTGAGAATGTGGGTTGCATGGCATATGCATAGATGACATAAAGACATGAGTTGAACCACAAATTTTCCATGATATACTTGCATGCATGATACATCGTTTTATATGAACCATGCACTTGTTATAAATGCAACATGGTACAAAGCAACTTAGCTAAAGCGTGAGTTTGATTTAAATGAACCTTAGCATGATATGGATGCATAGTAATTTTCACAAATGCATGACATGAATGCATAAATTTGCATGTGAGGCATATTTTATTGTTTGAATCTAAGAATGACTTGATTGAAGTACGTACTTGGCATGCTTGAATTAACTTGTTTGAATTATATTATGCATTATATTTATTAGTTGAGTCAAAATGATGCATGCATGAGCATATTTTTATGAAGCATATTTTGAAACTAAAACATGACATGATTCGGAAAAGAATGATTCGTAACATGATATTGGGAACTGTGTTAAAGAACCAAATGTCTAAAACCTTACGATCATGTAGGCGCTGAACTTGTAGCGCATAACAGAAATTGCATAGGCACCATATTCGGGGTAAGCGTGTAATTTTTGTTATGTAGGCGCTAAACTTGTAGCGCATAACATAAATTGCATAGGCACCATATTCGTGGTAGCGCATGACTCGGTTATGTAGGCGCTGAACTTATAGCGCATAACTTTAGTCATGTAGGCGCCCTATTCGGGGTAAGCGCATAATTTCAGGTTATGGCCATAACAGAAATTGTGTAGGCGCCATATTCGTGGTAGCGCATGATCGGAGTCCTGTATGAGTCTTGACGGTCATGTAGGTGTTGAACTTGTAGCGCATGACCGGGGTCATGTAGGCGCTGTACTTGTAGCGCATGACCGAGTATTGTTAAACCAAAATGGTTACCTAATATAATGATATTTTATTCTATAATGGATATTTGCATGTTTGACATGATACATAAGCATTGCATTTTTGGGAACTAATGTTCATGTTAGAGATTTGAGATAAATGTATGAGTTTAGGTGAGAACACTGGCATGATTAATTGTGAATAAAACATGATTAAGCAATAGGATTACACAACTAAATTAGATTGAACTTTTTAAATCTATTGCACATGAGCGTTGCATGTCATAATATTTATTTTGCTTGATTGTTATTGATATAAATTGTTTCTATAGCTTGTTGATTTTCTTTCACGGTATTTGAGCATTTCTTAAAGTGAGCTTATATCTTTGTTCCTTGATTGTTTGTAGTTGGTAACTTAGATTCTTTGATTTTTTGATTCTTATATTATAATTGTAGCCTATATTTTTGGTGTTCGGTGTTGTTTTTGGTTTCAGTTGGTCGGATCTATGGATAACTCGACTGGAATTGAATACCGCACTGGGAGATTTTCAATCTCTCACATTTTTCCATTTCGGTGGGTTCCAGGTACAAAGCGTAAGACACAAAAATAAGATGTTGAACTAGAACACGTACCGCGGGACATGCCACCAAGTTTTTACAGGTATCGTGGCTCTTGTCTATGTCATTGGTAGTATATGTATATATTTATGAGATTGTGCATGATAATAAAATCGCCTTGCATTGACAGCGCGGCGGGTTGTCAGCCCTGTTGTCGGGGTGTGACAGAATTGTTAGATTATATGTTGAAATATTACCAATAATGTTAATTAGAAAGGCACAAAGAGAGAGAGGAGAGAACGGAGGGGGTATATTGGTCTTTTTTTATTAATTAATATTGTTTGGTTAATTTAAGTGTTAAATTATTTTATTGTTTTTGAGTAAATATGTGGGTTTCTATAATTTTGAAGAGTAAATATGATATTTTAAACTTTTGAGGGAGAATAATATTGAAGTTTTTGAGGGGATACATAAATTCCCTCTAAATATAAAATACGGAGGCCTTAAATAAATTTTAATTTGTTATGTACATTTAATTTATTTGTCAAAATGTCAAAGCCCGGATCCTGTTCAGTCCAATTTAGGTCAATATCAAATTCAATTCAGAAAAAAGCCCAATTTTTCAAACAGAGCTTTGACCCCTTCGTTCCACTGTATGCATTTTGTTTGTTGCATTGAAAAATAAATGTCACTCAATATATTTTGACATTGTAATATTGTATGCATTTTGTTCTCTTGTCGAATTATTTTTAATCTTTTTTCATTCTCAACTCGGGTACACAATTTAATGAGGTTATCAAAAGGTTCATTCTTGTATACTAGAAATATTGCCAAGTAAAACAATTATAATCATCTACAATCATGCTAGTACAAATTTCTTTTTGATTAAAACTAGGTATGCTAATTGATGCAAACAAATCCATGTGAATAAATTATAATGGTTGATCAGTATCATTTGGACTTAAAAACAATTCTTGATGTGTTTATCTTGAACACATGCATGACATGATCTTTCAATTTCTAATCTATGTGTTGGTAAACCACGAACTAGCTAGATCTAACTTTTACCAACTTTAATAGAATCAATAGATACATGACCTAGTCTATGATGCCATAACTAAGAACATGTTGTTATAGCAGATATCATGAGAGTTAATGTGAGTAAGATATAAATAATACACATTTAGTTTTCTCCTACTCGTGTATACTAAGGTTGTGATCCACAAACGCAGCGCAAAGAGGAACGAGAAGGAAGAGCTCGAGCGCGGTTTCTCTCACTACAATGAAACCTACACTCCGTTTTGGGGTTACGAATTTTGAAACTTTGTACCGCACCTTTCTCTCGCCACAGTAGCGCGTTCCTCTCCTTCTCTCTCCGATTACCTTCTTCTGGAGCGGGTGAGTGACATGGGCAGTCCGCGTTCCTCTCCTCATCCCATTCGTTTTCGTTCCTTTCCTTTAATAAAGAGGTTTCTACCCCTCTTTGGAGCACAGCCTAAGGCGTTATCCAAGGCTTTCAAAGTGAGTAAGATGGGTTCTTTTTGTATTATTATCAGACCGGTAGATCAACATGTGTGGAGTGTGATGCAAGGAGAGGTGGAAGCTGCTGAGAGCTCAAGGGGTCAAACAAGGACTGTCGAATCTTATTTGAGAAAAAAAAAAAGGAAAATTAAAATCTCAGGTGAAGAAGTGCGAGGAAGTGTGTAAAAAGATGAAAGATCTATTGGGAATCAAGAATGTCTAAAAAGGTACAGTAAGGGCAAAGTGGTCAATACCTGGTTGGTTACGGCCAGGATCTAAGGTTAGTGATTGAGTTGGTATGGGCAAAGACTGACAGGTGGACCCCAGCTTGGGTTTTGAAGGCTTGAAGTTCCTTCCCATTTGCCTGCAGCCTTGCCTTGTAGGCCTATTTCCAAGAAATAAAATAACTAGTGCTAGTAGAAAGTCACATGTAGATCAACATGCATTAACATCTGTTTAATACCTGTACTAGTTCTGTTAAATTATTTTGTTTAATGTCATTAATTAGCTAGAAATTAGCTAGTTCAATTTAATTAAAATCACTCAGTATTCATGTTTGAATAATATCACATTTGAGGGCTATTGTCAATATATATTCCTTCTCCTGTGTTTGAAATTAATTTAATCAGATAACATACAAAGCATGAGAAAAGTCTTTTTAACATCTTCTATCTTGTTTATAATCTCAGTTTAATATCTATTATATACCCAATTTTATTTATTTATTTATTTATGCAATTTCCGTGTTTTCAGCACTAACTTTTTAATTTTCAAAATGTTTCGTACTCACCATCCCACCTTTATAAGAAAATTTCTGAATTTTGAATTTTTGTGTCCGTCTGTGTTGGCAGAAATCTGCATTAGTCACTACAGTTGGAATTTTTATAATTAACCTATGAAGCCTTGAGTTAAACAGGAATCAAACTTGTTTGAAGCTAACAGAAATTGGTACCAGCCATGCACCTTGACTTATAATAAAAATTTGTACCAGTCATATTGAGTCCAGATTTTAATTCCATAACTCTGTACCAGTGTAGAATATTTTCAACAATTATAAGCAAATATAGATATATCAAAGCATAAAAATACAACATATACTGTGGAGAACAAGAATTCATTTCAATGACTTCCTTTAATCCTATTTTGTATCTTGCATCCTTCGCAACAGTTTCAAAACCCCAACAACATTTCAAGTACCATTACTGCATTGACTGGTATATACCAGAAAGACAGCAAAATAATTATTGTGTTATCTGTGTTATCTATTTTAAATTATTTAATTTTTGAGTTAGAAAATAAAATGTTTTTTTTTTTGGTTTCATTCTCACAACAAATAATGAAAGACATAAGCATCATACAGAACTTTAAAATGTCCATAACAAAATAATGAAAAAGTTGTATACACTCATTAAAATACAGATCAAGCAAACCAATCCAGAAATAGCAAAGCTCATTTAGAAATCATATTAATTGCCTTCTCAATTTCGCCCTATCTTTCAAATCTCCTTTCGAATTTACTTTGTTATTTGGGCTCAATGGGAGAGATCAGAGAGAACATTGTTTTTTGGGTTCGTTGGGCCTTTTTGGGCTTAATGAATTTGCTTTGATTTATCAATTTTGAAGCTGTACCAATGAGTTTAAAGAATAATTAACGAACATGGGCGTAATAAATTTTTTTTTTTGTAACAAAAGTGGATAACCCCCACTTGTTTCATATAAAACAGTATTCATTACAAAATACAATGAGTTAAAGAGACCCATTGCACAAGATAAAACCAAAATACAGATCACCAAAATAGAAAGCTACTACTTAGAAAGTTTAGCAGGGAGCATATTACAAAACAAAGGGGATTAGTACTAAGTTCCAACATATACTAGGATAGTGCAGAATCTGAAGATGCAGAGATACAGTCCATATATGATTCATCAGAAGATGGAGAGACACGGTCTGGATTGATTGGAGAATCAGACTCCATTCTGGATATTAGGTAGTCGGAGAGATCCAGTTCCCTTGACCCATGTTTTGTGTCCCTTGGATCTTGAGAAGTCTACTCTCCTGGATCTTGAGAAGTCTGAAACCAGCAAAATTGTCAGACTGCCTCCCTGATTCAAATTATAAATATCCATTGGCATAATTAAGGTCAATTTGAAGTAAGTTTCATCATTTCTAGCTTTGCACTAGTAAGATGCTAAAGAAATTATAGTAGTGCCTACATTGGTAAGGGGAGGGATTGGTGAATTTTCAAAACAAACTCTATTTCTGACTAGCCAGATAGACCAAAGAGTGGCTGCTCTAACTAATTCAACTAGTAATTTGTCTTTAAGGGAGATACAACTATCTGAAATCCACAAATCATCTAAGTTGTTACAATTAAAAAAAAAACCATTATGTTGGACAATCCAAGACCATATGACATTAGCAAAAGGGCATGTAATAAACAAATGAGTAGTGGATTCTACATCACCGCAGAATAGACAAGCAGTGTCTCCTTGCCAACCTCTATGTGCTAAGTTTATTTTTGTGGGTGTAATAAATTTAATTTGATTCATCAATTTTTTTTGTTTTGTAGACTATAACAAATGCCCGAATCCTGCCTCAATATCTGCACAGTTTGATCCGCATTAAGATCCATGCTAATGTGAGTGTTGAATCAGAAACTGGATCGCCTCCAGTTTTAGTGTTTTATCCCCTCTCTTTCGCTCTTTCTCTCGTCTCCTCTCGGCCCCGACCTCACAAAAATTACCCCTCTCGAGCTATCACCTCTCGCCCCTTCTTTTCTCCCTCACGTGCTACTTAACATAGTTTCTTTATCTTTGCTTAAGGTGGCATATATAACTTTAACATAAAAAGGAGCAAAGTTAGTCTTAGAGCGAGCTAGCTTGGATCAAGAATAAAAAACATAGAAGGTTAAGAGATAGATAGCGTTAATTCAATAGAGTTCAAGTATGATATTATTTTGGCGTGCCATCTCATTTTAATCTGCAAAATTACAAAAGAAAAATGTATTGTTAGATTTAAATTGTTTGAACAAATTTTTTAACGTTGAAATTGTACAAAATAAACAATGTATCAACCTCAAGCATTGCGAGCAGCTCTAGGCTCTAGCCAATCTTTCCAATATTTCTCAGTTGATCATCTGGTGTTCTCTTCTCCTCCCTTCCAGTATGTCCATATATACATTGGGATTCTGTTGTGTCGTCTCATATCCACAATAATTAGCTTATATTCTTGTAGTATATACAAACTACAAATCTAATTGAATATATAAACTAGAAATCTCATGATTATGTGAGTTACAATTTAAAGCTTGGTTGTTCCGCAGCTCTGGGTGCTTTAAAATTCATGCTGCACAAATTCACGAGATGCGGAACAACCAAGCTTTAAATTGCAACTCACATTTAATGTTCTATTTTAACTGGAATTTGTTCTAGTATATTGGAAGTCAATTCAAGGTAGATCTGAGGTGCATTAATTTTTTTTTTTTCTGTTTAATTAAATCAGTTGCCCAACTGCTTGATCATTGTATTAATTTGCGAAAGAAAGCAAGCATTCACATGGTGGGCCCAACTGCTCATTTGTATTTAATTTATTAGTCAAACTCAATTAATGGCAGATCTAGAGATCTACCCAGTTCATTTGTTTAATTATGAGCATTCATATATTATTTGAGTTAAGATCACACATGACTGAGTTGATGTATGGGGAAATAATCTTAGATCCACTTCTTACGAATTAACCTATAGTTATTTTAGATCTTGTAAAATGTTTTTTAATGCAAAAATAAGAACTATTGACTTTGTCACATCTAAAAAAATAAAATTATTCACACATGTATTATGCATGATGCTTTCACAAAGTTATCACTTTCTCACATCGTATTAAGTATGGTTCTAAAAATTAAAATTGGAATCAGATAGTCGACCATAAAATCGGAATCGGATGAATCAATACGAATCGGCTGAATCCAATTGGAAAATCTGATTTAAAAAAAAAAAAAAAATAGGAAAGAAAATATAAAAGGCCTTTGTTGATTGAAAGCAATTAATGGGTGTAAAGTGTGTTGATATATACTTGATAGTATAGAAAAGAGATAATATTAACAAATTGGCAACTACTTGCCAAGTCTTGAATATTTTAGTCTATGCATCAGAGCAGGCCACCCTTGTCTATTTAATAACTTGTATGAACATAGTTCACAATGAATCAAGTTATATTCTCCAAACAAAACAGTACACTTGCTCTACATCATGTCTATTCAATATTTTATATTGTTTAAGCTTATTCTCTTTTCTTCTTTTCGAGTTGCATGACACATCTATGTTTCTGTCCCAAATCCCTTCGATTGGCCATGCAAGAATACAAAATTAGTTCAATTAATTAAATTAACAAAACGGAGTAATTTTTCTCTACAAGCAAGAGACTGAGTAGAACTCATTTTAGAAGATTTCGGCAAAAAAATCGTTAACTTGAGTCTACTCCAAACAAATCAGTTCACATCCGGTCGATTCCGCTACTATTCAGCTTATCACGTTCTTTAGTTTAAACTAGAAGTATATATATGAGACAAGTCACCCAACACACTTTCAAACCTCTATATCTATTACAAATTATTTCTCTACTTTGTGCACTTGGTGAGTTCCAAACTCATAACTTCCTACATGAAAGTCATATGCCTTTGCTACTAGATCAAAAGCACTAGGAAGATAAATTAGTTGTTTCTTTATTTTTGTAAATTACTAAAATTGATAATAGCGACAAATTGAAGAGAATTTGTTCTATATTTTGACTATTTTGCCATTTAACCAAAATCAAGTTTTGATTTTTGAGAAAAAAAATAACAAATATTGAAAGCAAAATGCCACAACAAGACTCCAAAAGCCAGACAAGACTCTCATTCTTGTAGATGACTAACCATAACTCCACAACATAGATCAGATTAATTAAATAAATTGGAAATAGAATGGAAAATGGACAATCAATCAAAATTCGGGAACTCCTGTACGTCTGTCTTTACGGAAGCAACTAAGCAATCACATGGAGGGAATAAACCAAAGTAGATCGATCTGAGGTGCATTCATATATATATATATATATATATAGAGTATGGCTAATTTGCTGCCGGCAGCACTTCAACCGAAGTGCTTACGGGGTCATAAATTAGTATTTGATGTTCAAATAACAAATCCAAACCATTGGTTGTTCAATCTATATTAAAATCTGCTTGGAGACCAAATTTTATATTTTTTAGAATTTTTTTACTATTTATTAAGCTGGTTTGAAACTGTTGTTTTCAATGCTGGAATCGTTTAATAAAAACAACGGTTTTCAAACCAGCTTAATAAATAGTAAAAAATTCCAAAAAAATATAAAATTTGGTCTCCAAGCAGATTTTAATATAGATTGAACATCTAATGGTTTGAATTTGTCGTTTGAATATCAAATACTAAGATATGGTCCCGTAAGCATTTTGTCGAAGTGCTGCCGGTAGCAAATTAGCCATGCTCTATATATATATATATAGATAAATGGGCTATGGTACATTGCAATGCATAGGCATTTTTGTACATTTGACCATAAATGACCGATTCAAAGTCCAAATGACCGATCCAAACCATTTATCTTGTTCTCCGTATTAATTTGTGCTTGGAGACCAAATTTTACATTTTTTGAAATTTTTTTACTATTTATTAAGCCACTTTGAAAATCGCTAATCTAACGGTAACAGTAAAATCAAACCATCTTAATAAATAGTAAAAAAATTCCAAAAAATGTAAAATTTTGTCTCCAAGGACATTTTAATATAGATTAAACATCTAATAGTTTGGATCGACTATTTGGACTTCGAAAATAGAGATATGAGCGCGAATTAAAACATCTCGTTTAATTCGCGAAGTAGCGTAGCCTTACTCATGAGTCTTGCTAGTATGACATTGGTGTCATATGACACTAACTTTAAAATTGATTGAATAGACTTCAAATAATTAATCCAAACCGTTCAAACTGATTTTACTTTATGAGTGATGCATTTACATGCAATTTTTGTATATTTTTGAGTTGTTTTGGTATCAAATCAAGCGGTAAAAATGTTGAAAAATGAATGTATTAAAATTAACTTAAAAACTCACTCATTTGACCGCTTGACTTAATAATAAGTTCAAAAATTTATAAATTTGCATACAAACGCACAACTAATGAAGTAGATTGGTTTGAACGGTTTGGATTCACCGTTTGAAGTTAATTCGATAGGTTTTAAAGTTGGTATTATATAGGCTTAAATGACAGTGATGTTATACTAGCCATACTCCTTACTCATATATATATGAGGAGGGATCGGATTACACCCTTTTTTGGTGACACTGGTTACACCCTATGTTTACAAAGTCCAAACAGTCTATCTAAACCGTTCAACTTGTTGGATATGTTAAAATGTGCTTGCAGATCAAATTTTATATTTTTCTGAATTTTTTTACTATTTATTAAGATGGGTACAAAAATTCAACGGTCTGAATATAGCGATTTTGTTAAATACTTAATAAATAGTAAACAAATTCCAAAAAATATAAAATTTGATCTGCAAGCACATTTTAACATATCCAACAAGTTGAATAGTTTGAATCGACTATGTAGACTTTGAAAATTTTGAAAATAGAGAGTGTAATTCAGTGTCACCAAAAACTGGTGTAATCGGATCCCTCCTCTGTGTGTGTGTATATATATATATATATATATATATATATATATATTGTTTAATTAATTGAGTTGCTCAACTGCTCAATCATTGTATTTGCGGAAGAAACCAAGCACTCACATGGAGGGCCCAACTGCTCATTTGTATTTAATTCATTAGTCAAACTCAATGGCCGATCTGAAGATGTACGAACATCATTTGTTTAATTAAGGATATTAAATAATTAGTCGAGTTCAGATCACACATAACTGTATCAAGCTGTTAATGTGTAGTGAACAAGAATAGAAAATGACTTACTAACAGAGTTGTTTTATGAGGAAATAATCTTCGGCTCCTTCCGAATTAACCTGTAGTTATCTTGTATGTTACATATATACGGTACAAGTATTGTAAGATACAAATATGAAAATATGGTAATTTAAAAAAATATATAATACAATATATCTATTATATATATTATTTTAATTATATTATTAATTCAATAATTATATATACGGCAATTTAAAAAACAACACTTGTATTATTACAAATGTAGCAGGAAAAAAAAATACATAGTTACACACTCATTGGCCCAACCATCATGAATTTACAACTTAACAGATCGACACACCACAGTCCATAACATCTATTATAAATTCTAATCAAATACACGAGAGACTAGTTAAATACAAAATTTAGAGTCTATATATAAAATAGAAATTAAGTCATACTTCACAACAAACTAAACTAATATAAAGATCCTACAAAGATATTAGAATAATCTGGCCATCAGGAGTACAGGACATATCGGAGACACCGTATTGGCCAGTCAATATATTAGAACAATCTCATACGCCACGTAGCATATCAGATATTTATCAGAGGTGTATCGGACGTATATCGATATCCTATAGTCATCTTAAATCTTACAAAATGTTTTTTTACTGTAAAAACAAGAACTATTAACTTTGTCACATCTAAAAGAATAAAAGGTATCCACACATGAATCATGCATAATGCTTTCACAAAGTTATTGCTTTCTCATATCAAATTAACTATGGTTCTAAAAATCGAAATCGGAATCAGAACATAAAATCAGAATCAGATGAATTGACTGAATCGAATCGAAAAATCTATTTTTTTCAAAATGGCAAAATGTATTAAAAAATAGGAAAGACAATATAAAATTCAGGCCTTGATTGAAAATAATCTTAGATCCCCTTTGTTAGGGTTTTCAAAGTAGAGGTCAAACAAAAAAAGAAACAAGAAATGTAATTTTATGAGGAAGCTTAATTGTATTCTTGACTTCATTATGTTATTATAAATAGGAGGAATTTCACGTATACCTCTCCAAAACTTCAAAATTATGTATTTCCCCCTCTAAAGTTTGAAATTACTTATTTTCCCCTCTAAACTTCAAAAACTCACAAATTTACCCATTTTATTGTCTTTTATATTAAAAATTATTCTAAATTTATAAAGCCCATCAAACTCAAATTTGAATCTGAACAGTTCCTCTACCGTCCAATCTGTTTTAAGATATGTGCGAGCAAGATCAGCATGAATCTGGGTGCAAACATGCATGCATATTGAAGCGACATGCACGTATCTTAATGTGATGTGGGCGGATCGGGATTGCTTTAAGATCTGCACACGCTAGATCAGTACGAATATTGAAGTGTTGTGCACAAATTTTAATGTGATGCACGTGGATCAAACATCAGAGGAACGATCCAGATTCAAATTTGAGTTTGATGGGTTTTATATGCTTTTAATAAAGGGTAAAATGGGTATTTTATAAATTTAGAATGAGTTTTAATATAAAAGACAATAAAATGGGTAAATTTGTGAGTTTTTGAAGTTTAGAGGGGGAAATACGTAATTTCAAACTTTAGAGAGAGAAATAGGTAATTTTGAAGTTTTTGAGGGGTATACGTGAAATTCCCCCTTATAAATATATCTCATTTATACTCTAAGTAACATAAATCTTATAATAACATAAATTTTTGGAGTAACATATTAGAGTATAAATGAGATATATTTATAATAACATAAATCTCTAAAAAGAGAAATCTATAAATGACACCTCCTAAAATATTTTATACTAAATACTAAATTTTTCCTCTTATATATTGTGTTGGTGGTTAAAATTCGAAGAGGAGAGGTGTGGGCTAAGTAGATCTAGGTTTGAAATTTTTTATTTTTGTTTCTTCTGCACTATTTTTGAAAAGCCCTTTTAGATGTCCACTCATTCAAAGATTAGAACTCCGTCTTTGTGGAAGAAACCAAGCATCCACATGGAGGGAATAATTATAGTATATTATAAAGTCAACTAAAGGCAGGTCTGAGGTGTATTCATTTTTTTTTTTTTTTAATCAATTCAGTTGCTCTCTTGATATAGTCTACCAGTTAATTTAAACTTCATAGGTGCACTGCCCAAAGCTGCTCATTTGTATTTAATTCATTAGTCCAATTCAATGACAGATCTCGAGATCTACTCACTTTATTTGTTTAATTCAGTTGATTTAATCGAGTTCAGATCTCAAATCTGCACCAAGCTAGCTATTAATGTGTACTAAACAATAGAATAGAAAATGACTAACTGGGTTGTTCGATGAATAAATAATATTTCACATCTTATGAATTAACCAACTTTATAAGTTGACGTATACATGGGTTTCATACATGATGCTTTCAAATGGTTATCGCATTCCCACGTCTTATTCAAATTTTGATATTATGCACTAAGTTTAAACCAGATGCATATTTACTAAAAAAAACTACTAAAAAAATTGCTACGGTGCTCTCTTATAATAAATATAATACCTAATGAATATTGCATGTAGAAATAGAAATTTTTGCATCCACAACACTTTGAGATCTTTGCATCCACATACTTTGATTTATTTCGAAATATTTTAAAAACAATCTATCTTAAAATTATCATTGCAATAATATCCTAAAGTCAATTAATACCTCCTCCATATTCAAAAAAAAGGAAAATTCAACTTTGAAATCTATTTCAAAAAATCACTCAGATCACTCAGGATTTTTTTTTATTTTATTTTATTGACCTTACTATGTGATCAATAATATCATAATCTTGAGTTTCTATTACCGACATAAAATAGTCTCTTTTCTGATCCTTCTATATAACATCTACATATTCACTTGTGTTTTCTGCATATTTCGCTTCCCCGTTTATATTTTGATTTTTTTTCTTCGACCATACATCTAGAGTTTGTGACACATCAACCATATTTCTAAAGTTTGGAGCAAAAACCAATTAACTAAATATGTCAATAAGATATGACTCTACAATAAAACCAAATTTATACAAAAAAATAAAATAAAGCCATCTCAATTAGTCTGATTTTATCCTTCTAGCGCATAGATACAAACGAGAGATTCACTACAGCAAAACTAATTTTCAGCGACCATATCAGAGACCGGTCCATTCGCCGGTCGCTGAAGATCCCAAAAACCCAAAAAACGAAAAAAAAAGAAAATAACATCGGAGACGGACCCCTGAAATATTGCGCGCCTCCACTAAAGGGTCTTCTTCCTCCCGCGTTTTAGGTTTAGCCAAAAAAAAAGAAAAATTCGGCTGATCCGCTCAGAGACGGACCCCATCGCCGCCTCTCTCGTCCTTCCGCCGCCGCCGCCGCCGCCTCCTCCACGTGCACGGCTTCTGTCTCTGTCTCGCCGCGTTTTAGGTTTAACCAAAAAAAAACAGCCGATCCGCTGAAGGGTGCCCCATCGCCGCCTCTCTCGTCCCTCCGTCTCCGCCTCCTCCTCCACGTGCACGGCTTCTCTCTCTCTGTCTCGCCGCCTCCTCCAGGTGAACTCTATCTCTCGTTTTGTCTTTTAAAATTTTGTTTGTTTGATTTGGGTAAAATAGCCATTAGTGCTTACTTAAAGCTTAAAGCTTGAATTCAAGGTTGCATGCCTGGTTCCCTTTTTCTATCTTTACTGATTTGACAATTTTATGAAATTGAAATTTTTTCTTGATGCCTATCTGTTATGAAACACGAATTTTTAGAGACACGAAATCTACTTTGCTGTTATGTCTAAATTGTAGAATTTTACTGATATATGCTTTATCTGTGTCTTTGTTGCTAATTCATTCAGGTACCCTTTATTTTTTCCTATTAGCACCAAGAATGAGGTGCTGTGTAAGGTACTTTTCTGTGTTTGATTTTAATTTCCAAATATTGCTGAGTATGATTTTAATTTCCAAACATTGCTGAGTATGAATAGTTGACTTGCATGATTGATTGTCAGAGATTTGAGTTCTAAAAGTACTGCTAGGTATTATAATGCACTGGATCTCTCTTCACAGCTGCCATCAGGACCGTCCGTTGGATGGTAGATACACTTTTCTATTTTGCTTCTTTTCTTTGTTTTTCTATAAAGATTTTCATCAAATGTGAACAAATTTCAAGTGAATCCTTGTGAAGTTTATTTATTGCCCGTAATGAATAAAAATTCAGTTTCAAAGTAAACATAATATAAGTAAATTACAGGGTACAATGATTGTCAGATAATAGTGATTTTTTCAAATGTATTTTTTTGATCCTTTTACTTGTTTATCATTTTTTATTTCAGATAAGAGGAGTCAGATCGAGAATTGGCAATAACGAGTGTTTGATGTGCTGTATTGACTTTTTGTTTCATCTAGTGGAGACACTTGTTCGTTTTTTTAACAAATATGCATATGTGCTGGTAAATTTCTCTCCCTTCTTGGAAAAATTTCATCTTCTAAATTTTCCTATATCTTATAGGAAAATTTAGAATTGTAATATATATTAATTTTGAGAATTTATATTTGTAACTCTAAATCTTGCTTCTGTTGTTTCCTTGTAACAAATATATACCCAAAATATAGGAAAATGAAAACATTGGCAGTACACTTCGATCAGCAAGAGATGCATGGGAATTATTTCAATCGACAGGCGTAGAAGCACTAGTGGCATATGATTGCTCTGGTGCAGTACTACTCATGACTGTTGTATTAGGAGGTCTGATAGCTGGTACGGGTACTGGTATTTGGGTCTGGTATAAACGAAGCGACAAAGTCATGATGGTCTGTACCACTGCTATGTTAGTTGGCATGATACTGGTATGTTCTCTCTCTCTCACACACACAACAGTGGTACTCATAACAACACTGGTACATAAATGGTAGTACAAGTATGGTTGGCAGTTGTGCTAACAGTTTCTTACTAGGTTTTTTGCGAAGTGTTTCTTACTAATTGCTTGATGCCAGAACAGGAACCTGATTCTGATAAATATTTCTGAGTGAGGCAATATTGACAATATCATGGCATGTTTTACTGTTTTTCACAGTTTTGATGGTTTGTTCGATGAATATGACGGAAACAATGAGAAGATAATTGATGGAGTCGAGCATGGTGAGTAGCAATCACAAGGTGTAAACTAGTGCCGTATTCATACTTGTAACATATTCGTGTCTGTTCCATATCTAAATTGTACTAGATTAGTACTTGTACCATATTTCATACTAGTGCCGTATTCTTTAATGTCTATTTCATCTTTTTTTTCTTTCTTTTATTAGTAACTGGTATATTACATTGCTATGGAACTATGTAACTGTTTTTAAAATAATGTGGTATTATCAATTGTGTTATTTAGTAAAAATTTTATTACTCTGTAATGTGTTAATAGTTAATACCTATATTTTGCAAAAAAAAAAAAAAAACAACAGCGACCGGATTTTGACTATCAGAGACCGGTGTTACGGTCGCAGATACTTTTTTCTGACGTCAGCAAAAAACAACAGCGACAAAATAGATTGGTCGCAAAAAAAGTATCAGTGACCGGATTACGTCATTCAGCGACCGGTGACGTCATCAGAAGTGTATCTGCGACAATGCTTTCAGCGACCGGAGTATCAGCGACCGTAATCAACTTTCAGAGACCGGAATAACTATCAGCGACCGGCGACGTGACTATCAGAGACCGGTTTTCCGGTCTCTGATAGTCTATTCTGTTGTAGTGGTTATACGTTCCGAATGCACCTAAAAATTTCATCGGGCCCAAGATCAAGTCAGGTGGAAGGACTCATATTTTTACGACATTTTATTTGGAAGATCTTTCGAGTCTATTAACAACCAGTATTGTATAGGTGCTCGTACTTATTATTTTATCTCAATCTTTTATGTATATTTTTGTATTTTTCCGATGTTTTGATTTTTTTTTTTTGTATTTTTGAAAAAGTTAAATCAGTCACATCATATTCACATAGTTGGAATCCCATCACACAGGCGATTCTCAACTCTCATAACACACAATTCCTTAAACCGCCAATCCAATGGGAAATTCATCCAACAATGGAAGGCCGCCAATCCACTGGAAAATCCATCCAACAGTGAGAGGCTACAATCACATATCGAATTCCAACCTCAGACCCGCTATCCCATTAAATATGTCATATTCAAATCAATCATACAAAACAAAAACACAGATTATAGAGAAGTCTAGTTACATTATATATAACGAGATGTTCAGAATTTCAAATCGGATTGCAACGACAGTTGAGAATAAGTACGACGTAGTTGGAATTTGAATCAGACATATAATAGGGTTCTTCTTAATCAGTTGTGCAAGGTAAAACTGAGAGAGATAGTGTGGCAGGAAGTTGAATAAAAAGGTTTGTAATCGAATCAAATTATATGATCATATTAATTGATGGAATTATAAGGATAGCGGCAGGGAATTGAAGGGAAGTTTAAGCGGATAAAACGAAACAAATAGGTGGCAGGAAAATGAAATAAATTTAAGGGTGCGGTTCAAATTCAAAACAGAATGGAAGTTAATTTATATAGGCGGTTTAATTTAAGGGGTGCATGGGTGAATTGGAAGGGATGCATAGAGGGGATACGGATATTTATAAAATTGAACTTTCGTAAATACAGTAGATTAGTGTTATTGTCATATTGAAAATTAGCAGAGATACATTATAGTTTGTGACCTTGTTATATTAAAGCTATAAAAGGTGAAGATCTATTAAATTTAAAGTATACTCTATGGTGTAACACAAGTAAGATAGTAGATATATTATGTATTACCGTAATATTTCAAGTATAGTTGTACAATATATTATACTAACATCTAGAATATAATTCAAAGAAACGTGAATATTAATGACTAAATTTATTTTATTCATATTTTTATTTTATTTTTTTACAAATAAAATATGCTATCAGATACCTATAATCTTCATTATATTATGAAAAAGTCTTGTTAGTAATAATAATAATAATTCGTTTTTACGGTATAATCTTCATTATATTATGAAAAAGTCTTGTTAGTAATAATAATAATAATAATTCGTTTTTACGGTATAATCTTCATTATATTATGAAAAACTCTTGTTAGTAATAATAATAATAATTCGTTTTTCCGGTATGTTACAGTATCCATATCCAAAAAATTATAATGGATACGGATATGGTAAGACTTTTAACTATCCGTATCCGACCGTTTATAAATTTAAACCACAACAAATATGATATATATTCTTAAATTGATTTATTATATTGTATATTGTATGAATAATTTATTAAATTACATATAGATATATATATATATATAGGAGTAGAACTAGGGTGCTCTTAAGCTTACCAAAGTTTTGGTGAGCTTAACTCTAAAACTCATAAAATCGATTTTAAATGACGAATCAGAACCGTTGAAACCCGCCTACCTTACGTGTGATGCATCTACATGTGAAATTTTTAAACATTCAAATTAATTTAGTACAAAGTCAAGTGCTCAAAAAAAGTTCAAAAAATGAATGCACTAAAATTAATTTATTAACCTTCTAATTTTGACCGCTTGACTTTATACTAAATTAATTCGAATCTTTAAAAATTTCACATGTAGATGCATCACACGTAAGGTAGGCGGGTTTCAACGGTTCGGATTTGTCATTTAAAATCGATTTTATGAGTTTTAGAGTTAAGCTCACCAAAATTTTGGTAAGATTAAGAGCACCCTAGTTCTACTCTATATATATATATATATATATAGATATATATAGATATATATAGATATATATATAGGAATATGCTAGCATGCTATGCATAGCATAGAGCCCCTCCATGCAACTCCTTGGATTTCGACTTTTCAAAATCCTAACAGTCGATCCGAACCGTTCATCTTGTTCTCCATATTAATATGTGTTTGGGGACCAAATTTTACATTTTTTTGAATTTTGGTACTATTTCTTTAGATTTATTGAAAATCGCTGTTTTCAGCCAATCTGGACCATAAAAAAACAGCGATTTTCAATAAATCTAAAGAAATATTAAAAAAATTCCAAAGAATGTAAAATTTGGTCTCCAAACACATATTAATATGGAGAACAAGATGAACGGTTCATATCGACCGTTAGGATTTTGAAAATTAGAAATCCGAGGCATTGCATGGAGGGGCTCTATGCTATCCATAGCATGTGTATATATATATATATATATATATATATATATATATATATATATTTTATGAATAATATAACATTATGATATAATTAGTGACAAATATTTTAATAATATAATAGATGTTTTGTAACTAACAAGCTAATTATGAAAAATATCCGTATTCGTCTGATATCCAATCCGTATCTGTGACATTTAATATCCGATCCGTATCCGTATCCGAGACTATCCAAATCCATATCCGTATCCAAAAAATTATAACGGATACGGATACAATAAAACTACTATCTGATCCATATCTGACCGTTTACACCCCTGTTCAAGAAATAATTAATTGAGTTGTTCGATGTATAAATAATCTTTTCCTTATGAATTAAACTACTTTATAAGTTCTCTTGAAACATGTTAATTTTTGCAATGCGGAACAACTATTGATTTTGTTACATCTAGGCAGCGGCCTCCCTACATTTTGAGTTTTAGTGGTGATCTATCGGTTCCGATCGATTTTTTTCTCTTTGAAATTTTTTTTGCCTCTTCTAGATGTTTGATTTGTAATTCATATTAAATTTAGGATTAAAATTAAAATATTTTGTTTGAATTATAATTGGTAATTAGAATTATAAATTCAAGAATCAGAAATTACAAGTCAGAGCATTAAAAAGTACAAGTCAAACTATTGTTAATGAGATTAAAGCCGATTCGAAAAATGGTTATCACATTCCCACGTCTTATTTAAGTTATGATATCATGCAATAAGTCTAAACTAGATGCATGTTTACTAAAAATAACTTCTAAATAAAATCCTATGGTGTTCTCTTATAAGAAATATAAAATCAAATGAATACTGCATGTAGTATTTACTATTGTGTATTTAGAAGATAATTTACGTGTTTTCTTGTATTTTGTAATTTGATAATAACGTTAATTGTAACAACTCCAAGAGAATTTGCTCTGCATTTTGACTATTTTATCATTTTACCGAATCAATAGTTTGATTTTTATATAAACAATTAAATATATTTTTTTTATTTTTAAATTTTCGCAGAAGTTGTGAAGTCATGAGGTGGAATCAAAATCTCGACTTTTGAATAACAAATATTCTTCATATTTTTTTTAACCAACCATGCTACTTACCCTTTTAAAATTAAAAGCTATCAAAATTTCAAAAGCGAAATGCCACAACAGGACTCTAAATATAAAAGTCAGACAAAAGTATGGCCTTATATTTGGGCAAAGGACATATCATTTATATGAACCATTAGTGTGTTTGAATATGTAGAAAATTATCTACAAAATAGTCATTTATATAAAAGAATCTTAACCATTAGCCTTGGATGGATCACCTTCATCCCTCCTTAATTCGGCCAATAATGACTTATCCCTCTCTCTAAAGTCTAAACTAACCTAGTCTAAGTGGAACAAGCCTTACTTTTAGTAATACTTGACTAACCCCGTGCAGCATACTGCAGATTTTGCACGGCAAGGCCAATGCCGCACATATTGCGTACTTGGTAGATTTTCAGCATAATGTCTTCATGTCGCATGTTGTTGCTTCATGAGATGTCGAAATTTGAAACTTTTTTCAAAACTTGTCAAAATCACTAGAAAGGCGGAACTGCGGATATATGATTTGATTAAAATAATCCTGTAATGTGAAACATAATCCAAAATTAGACAACCTGAAATCCGTTCCGAAAGAATCCGATTGGTTTGAGTGGCACCTTCACTGAATTAGATTAAATAGTTAATATATGGCGAGTCTTGTGATATAGATCAGATCCGTTCGAGTGGCACCTGTGTTCCAAAAGTTACTGCACAAATGTAGGTTTGATGATGTAAAACCATATTATTTGTTAGATATCTCCTACATATATAATTTCTACCATATGTTCGAAAATAATGTATTCAAGGACCAGAATTCATTTCTACCTGACATATATAATTACGGATTTTTACTGCACATAAGCGTAATTTTAACACGTCTCTATGTAGTGATATTTTCTTCTCCCAATTTTAACAAATAAAGGAAGATTTTTACTATAAAGTGTCTAAACGACAAAAATGTCATTTAATAAATTACAGAATTATGGGCCTAGCTACGATTCCTAAAAATCTAGATTCGCCACACCTGATTGCTTTGGAACAAGTATTTATTTATTATTATTATTATTTTTTACTTTCTTCTTGCTTAGAAAGGTCTCTTTTAATAACGAAAATGAGTATTCTCCCGGTAACCTATTTCTCCTCCCGCTCAGATTATCCAACTTCTTCAATGAAAAGAGGACAACGAATCATATATGACATGAATAATATTTTTTTCCTGAATAAATGATTATCTTTTGTTTGTAAGTTGTGTACAGCTAGATAACATGTGAGAACGTGCGAGAAAGTTTGTTAACTTGCGAGATATATAAATCCATTTTACGTTCTCAAGATCAATACACAAATTAAGGCTACCAACAAAGCAAGCAAGAAAGCATGAGCAATTCAGCTCGCTCAACTTCCTCATCAGCTAGCTTAGCTTCCTCTTCCAGCCCACCTATTATCCCAATGGACCCACGACTACGACAGTTCCTCAACGCATGCAACAAAGGTGATTTCGGCCTCTGCAACCACTTGGTTATTGCTGACCCTGATATCCTGCTCTCTACCACTCCTCACAATAACAACTGCCTTCACATTACCACAATGCTTGGCCATGACGAGTTTGCAAGGGAGGCCTGGTCCCGAGCCCCTTCCCTCTTCTCCGGCACCAACATTGATGGAGAGACCCCACTGATAGCTGCTCTGATGGCAGCTAACCTTTCGTTGGCTTCTGATATCATCACTGCTGCATCACAGTATATGCAGCATGATGATTTGGAGGAAGGAAGCCCATTCAACCACATGCTCTTGAAGGCCGATAGGCGCAAAGAAAACGCATTGCATCATGCCATGCACAATGGCTTCCAAGATTTCGCACTACAGCTCTTGGACATAGAGCCAGAACTGTCAGAGCAAGTTAACAATACTGGGGAATCGCCCATGTATATGGCGGCCCGCAGAGGATATTCTAGAGTTATAGAGCGATTGCTACAGATCCCATCTTCGGCAGTTTTTGGCCCGCATAATGAATCGGCTATGCATGCTGCTGTGAGATTCGATCACCCAGGTTCATTACTTATATACCCAATTCTGTGAATTTTATTTTTCATAGTAATTAGATACTTCATATGCAACCTTACATTCTGTTGTGGTTAGTTTTATGTATGTATTTCAGTTGAGGAAACATTTTTTTTTTGGCTTTTGACTGGCAAATTTGACTCGGAATATTTGTTCTAATTATCTCAAGTCTATAGTCACAAGTCAAAACTAAAAAGTACTCATTTCGTTTTGTGAAATTAACATAGAAGGCAAATTCGGCTGAGTTAGACCGGAATCGGACCATTCGGAGAGGAATTGGACCAGACCGAGCCGAATTTTGTATGAATTTATGGTGAGAGTGAATTTTAGAGGAATACCGAGTGGGAAGACAGGTATCAGAGAGACTTCGATTGGGGAAAGAAGAAAGACAAAAAATAAATAAGAAACTGGGTTGGGGAAATGGGGAGAAGAAAGAAAGAAGAAGGGAACTTTTTAACTAAAACGTTTGAGTGAACTTGGTGCATAAGCCTATACATTTTCTTTTGTTTAGATATACTATCGGTTATTGGCTCACCGTGAAATCTGATATAATATTTGTTTAGATATTTTTTTAAATTACTTTTTCTTTGAAATAGTGAAATTTATTTTTGTGCCGAATTATTTAAATGTTACTATTTCTTAAATATTTTGTGTTTTCTATGTTACATTTAATTTAAAATTAACTCTACGATGTATTTGCATTTTTGTATTATATTATATTAGTGGATTATTTGAATGTAGTTTTTGTCTCAATATAAATTATTGACAAATTATTTTTTTTATCATTTTTTTTCTATTTTTCTTTAAGACAAACAATTTTTTGGCAAAATAAATCTGATTTAGTCGATTCTGATTGTAAGGTCGAATAATCCATTCTGATTTTTACTTCTATGTCGCTCTTGCCATCCTAGAAAGTTTTGCATCCGTTATTGTTGCTCCATGCATTTGAACCACTTACATCTCATAGATTTTAGGCAGTCTTAATAAATGTTCTAATTTTATCGTGACATGTATTGTCAGGTATAGTTCAGCAACTGTTGGTAGGACAGTCCCAACTAGCATACCATAAAGACAAAAATGGAGCCAATCCGATGGGCAGAGCTGTACTTGAAAACAAACTCATGTTGGTCAAGATATTCTTGGAATATGATCCTAATTTGGCATATATTAAGCATGAACCAACCGGAAATACTCCATTTCTTAAGGCAGTGGTAAACGGCTATCTGCCAATTGCGAAAGAGATCATGAGCACTTGCCCTGATTCTGTGTATACTCCCGACAAAAATGGATTCAATGCACTCCATGACGCTATTTATTTTGAGAATCCACATTTAGTTGACTACATACTCACAACACCCCAGCTTCATAGGTTTATTAACCAAGCCAACATTGATGGCGAGCTTCCCCTGCATGAAGCTGCTCGCAAGTGCGACCCGAAGATCCTTCGTTCTTTACTAACCCATGCAGGACAGGATTATACTGCTGTTAATGTTTACAACAATCATGCTGTCAATGAAGTCTATGCGAAGACCTCCTTATGGAAGACTTTGAAGTGGGTAAGTTATTTAATTTTCATTGCTCTTACACACAACACTTATTTAATTTTATACAATTCATTAATTCCATACAGTTTTAGTAGAACTTGGGTGTTCCTAAGTTCACCAAGTCCTTTTGTGGACTCAATTCTAAAATCTATTGTATTGGTTTCAAATGACGAATTCAAATCATTGAAATCTTTCTATCTTATGAGTTATGCATCTACATGTAAAAGGTTTTAAATTTTAAAATAATTTTGTATAGAATAAAGTGGTCAAAAGATGTCCAAAAAATGAATGCATTAAAATTAATTTATAAATCTTCTAATCTTGACCACTTGACTTTATATTAAAATAATTTGAAACTTTAAAATTTTCACATATAGATGAATCACTTGTACGGTAGAAGGATTTTAATGATTTGGATTTGTCGTTTGAAGTCAATTCCCTTGGTTTTAGAGTTGAGTTCACAAAGGGCTTTGTGAACTTAGAAACACCCTAGTTCTACTCAAATTTTTTTTATATAAGGTCAAGAGAGATCATGTATATATTTTACCTATTTTTATTTGCTGTCACAGAATGAGTCGTTCACATTGTTATCAAATGTAATTCCCTCCGCATGGAATTACGAAATAAGAGATAATGCAAAAAAGACGATCCAGAAGCAAGCAAGAGAGAAGGTCCAGAAACTTACAACAAAGTACACTTCCAACACATCTTTGGTCGCTGCACTCCTTGCTACTATCACTTTTGCTGCTGCTTTTACATTACCAGGAGGATTCAGTTCTGATTCCTCTGATGCCGGACAACCCCTTTTTGCAAGGAAAGCAGCTTTTCAGGTGTTCCTCATCTCTGACACCGTAGCCATGTGTTCTTCTCTTGCCGTCGCATTTCTCTGCATTTTAGCGACATGGGAGGACTTGGATTTCCTACTCAATTACAGGAAAACAACAAGGGCACTAATGTGGTGTGCCTATGGGGCTACTGCAATTGCTTTTGGTACCGGTTTGTTCACAGTGATAGCCCCCAAAAACTTGTGGCTTGCAATTCTTATATTAGTACTCTGCACGATCCTTCCACTCATCTCCAAGATCATCAGTGAATGGCCTCTATTAATGCTCCGCTACAGGCTTCGTGGTAATTTTCGAAAAGAACTCGTTCCAAATATTTAGAAAGGTGCAAAATACTAGGAACTTTGTTTTTTTTTGTACCGCATCTTTGAACTTTGAATTCCAATGCTATGGTTTCAATTTGAATTTAGTAATTATTTTTCCTGACAAAGGTTGTTTCTCCTTCTCTTCTCCTACTCCCTCTCATCTCATAATTTATCTCTTCCCTGTAATCTCCACTTCTGTGCTCCATTTGTAATCTCTCTTTTTTATTACAAATACTAATTTTCATTTTTCTCTTCTATCTCCTTCTTAATACTGATTTCATTTTTAATACTCATAATTTTGTACTTAATTTTTAGAATCGAGTAGAAAATAAGTAAATTGATTATTGAAAGGTTAATTACTTATCATCTGTACATGTACAATAACGACTACAGTTCATATAAAACAGAGCACAGTTAAGTAAGCGATATAGTTTTTCAAAAGCATCACCTTTGACTAATGCCTTGCACAGTTAAGTACTAAAAGTCTCCAAAAGCGTGGAAAATATAATCAAGGCCCAATCAAGTTATTACTAATTCAAGAAAGCGACTCCATTAGGGGTGTTCAAATGGTTTGGTTTATTTGGTTTTGAACCGAAGCGGAGAATTTTGGTTTAAATGGTTCAGTTGTTCAGTTTAAATGGTTCGGTTCGATTGATTTTATGAAGTAATTCGGTTTAAATGGTTCGGTTCGGTTTTAATTTCGCAAAACCGAAAAAACCGAACCGACCGGTTATATAATAATTCAAATATTATTTTGGTTCTTTTATTTATTTTTGGGTTAAAAATCAAGAATAAATATTGATCTAGAACTTTGGATATTTTAGAACATCAATATATTTGTATAAAATTGAACCATGTGTGTAATGGTATCTTAATTTTCATTTCTATGAAATTATGAATGTATTGGCTGCTGTAATGAGTTTTGATTTTCTGAGATTGAATTCCTCTACTCGGTTCAACCGAACAAACCGAAGTTTAGTTTGGTTTTATCGGTTTGGTTTGGCATTTTAATTCGGTTGGTTCGGTTAGGTTTTAATCAGTTCGGTTTTAATTCGGTTTGACAAATTTAGTTTGGTTTAAATCGAACCGACCGTTTGAACACCCCTAGACTCCATATATCATATGTTTGGATTACCAAGCCTACATTTAATTTCTCAGAGCCCATGAACTCAAGTTACCTGGGCTATTCATTGGATATGGCTTACTCGTGAAAAGTTTATTCCAAGGTTTATTTTATGGTGTTTCTTTTTTGAAAAAAAAAATATAAAACTAATCAATATTAAATGTACAATCAATTATTGTCATTTTTCTTTTATTATTGTAAATGCACTATCAAAGGATATATATATATATATATATGATGGTGGGGATTTTCAAAAAATAAAAAAAAATACAAAGGGAGCAACATAAAAGGCAATAATTTAGATTAATACTTAATTTTGTTGTGTATCACACTATAATGTTCATTGGGTCACTAGTTTAATCAGGGGACGGTTTAATTAGTCAGATTATATCGCTGATTGTTTTATCATTTAAAAAAAATGATCCAAGTTATTTGGATAAGTACGATACAATCAATTTATAAAAAAAATGCAATATCGTTGTTATTTCTGGAAAGACTAGCAATGTGTACCATTGTAACAAATTCGAATTTGTTATTAATTTTATAAGATTTAAAAGGTCAGGTTTAGGATATAATTTATGACTAGCTGCGTGATTCAAACCGAGGACCCCTTGAATAAGGACTAAGACAACTACCACCACACCATGTTACATTTAATTTGTTGCTATAGTACATAACTAAATATAAATATAAGTGTTTAAACAATTATATATTGAAGAGGAATAATGCTTGTATTACATTGTATTACATTGTATTAATGGATTATTTGATTGTAATCATTTGTTTAAATAGAAATTGTTGATAAATTATATTTTTTTTAGTATAAAACAAGTTTCTAACAGAAAAAGTCCGAGTTTCTGATTCGATTTGGCCAATTTCGATCGATTTACTCAATTCTGATTCCAATTTTTCCTTTATGGGTGATATAATTTCAATATTAAAAAGAGGAAAGTTGGTCTTAGAGCTCGGTTGAGGAAACAAAAACATAAAAGGTTCAAAGATAAAATAATATTTTATTGTGCCTATTAAAATCACCTTTTTCATATTGTTTTCAAATTAGAAAGGTAGGTATTCCACCATTTTTTTTTTTTTTTTTTCTCTCTTATCACTTGTGGTAGTTCGTGTGGCTGGTGTAGTAGTTGTCAAAAATGGTGCAACTGCATCAATGTTGCGGTCCGACTAAGCTATCCTTATTGGACTGCACAAATGATGCGGTTTCATCTGTTTGTCGAACAACCACAGGTACCCTTCCGTTTCAAGCAATAGATGATTTTTTTTAATTTAAAAAAAATCCTGGATTAAATTGATTTGAATTTTAATCGGACAGTAGAACAAGTTAATATGTTTGGAAAAACCCAATCATTCATATCTTTCTCTAATTGATTTTCTTAAGCACACCTTATAATTCAGATTGATAGATACAATTCATACTTAATCATATTATAATTTATAATCCATACATAACTTTGATATACTCCATAATGCTACTAGACAATTATTTTGTACCCATTAAATCTATTTTTTTTTAAATTTAAATCAAATTTACATAAAAGTATGATTTTACGAACTTTTATGATTAACCTCAACATATTCTAACCGTCCAATTAATTTAGTTCTATTTATGATGATGTCAATCCTAACACATTCAGGGGCGAATGCAATATTTCTGCTAGAGGGAGGGGAGGGAGGTAAGAATCGAGTTCAAACTCATTAACTAATTGAGTATATATATAAAAAAAAATTAACGTAACAAAAAAAAAAACAAAAATAATATACTCTTACATAATAAAAAAAATTCAAAATTCAAGAGGGAGCAAAGTGGTATCAGACCCGTATTTTTCTACTGAATTTCAAAATTCAAGAGGAAAGAGAGGAGCAAGTGAGCAACTATTTCCGTGGTCCTCTTTGGATCCGCCCCTGAACACAAATACGTTGTCCTTGGTCATAATACTTAGAGGAATGTAACTACCATTTTGAAAATTTCGTCCATTAAAGCCCAATATGGCCTTAATTCTAGGTGCCACCAATGAAAAAAAAAATATCAAACGGGGTGTGGAGGCCAATGCCAACCATGTTATACTATTTCAACATGTCTAGTATCTGTATCATGCTGAAATTGTTATTATCTTTTGTTTGAAAATAATGATTTTTCATTCTCCAGATTCCATTTGCATAATAACCCAAACAAAATGCACAATCATAGGTTGCAATTACATATCATAGGGTAGACTCCATGAAATCCGTACCAGTCCCTGAACACTTATGGACCGGCACATATTAAAAAAAAAAAAAAAAAAAAACGACAGAGAAAATTATTTTTTACATAAATTAATAAAATGGAAGAGAGAAAATGAAAAAAATAAATCAAATTTTTAATTAGTAGAAAAGTCCGTAGGAATTCTACCAATCCTAATAATTCAAAAATTTGAATCAGTATAATTCCTACCTGATGAGCTCTTTTTATTTTTGTCTCTTCCATTTTATTAATTTCAATAGAAAATAATTCCCAAAAGAAAAAAGCATTCAAAATCCCTAAATACTCCTGGGTCCACACATATTAAAACAAAAAGGAAAAAGTACTCAAAGGCCTCAGCTTAACCTATTCAATTAAAAAAAAAAAAAAGCATTCAAAGAACTCAGCTTAACCTAAACAAAAGGGAAATAATGATCGAGCCCACTGTCAATCTCATTAAAGTTCAATATTCTTTACTTGTCGAGTCCTATAAATCTTTTTTTTTTATATCTTTAAGAGGTATAGACGTGTAAAAGGCACAAAAGTAAAAAAAAAAAAAAAAGCAACAAAGCAACAAGATCCAAGTTGAATGGACCTGCTAATAACGTGATGACCTTCCATCTTTTACCGAGTTATTGATAAATAGTATCTAGTTTTGTACTACTGATTCGGATAAAGAAAACAACCAACTTTGTACAGACGATAAATACACCGTAGGATCTTTTCTCATAGCTTCATAGGTTTGTACAAACCGTTGGATCAGACATAGGGTAAATAGTATCTAGGGGAAGCGAAAGGTCAATCACGTACCGACAGCACAGCATAGGCGATAATGTTGATCCCCCGTTGGATCAGATTTTAAAGATATGATATCTATATATGCTCATATCAACTGCCTACATTCCTTGTTGCACTAAATTAACTCTATTTTTCATTTTAGCCCACAATATATTTATTACATTTTGTTTAATCCAAGTTCAACAGTCACTATTTGTGTAATATATACGAGGGGCAAAGTATCCAATCTAGAATTGAGCAAATTTATCACATTTAAGAAGTATTCAAGAAATAAAAATTTCAAAAGATAGTCATTTAAGTCTTAATATAAGTTAGTCTCGTTATTTCATATATTATATAACATGATAGAAAGAACAATTCCAATCAAAATCCGCAAAATTTAATCAGAATATGTAAAATTTCTTGAGAAATTCGTAAAGATTGTTGACATATTCATATCAATTAGAATCAAAATAGTTAAAATAACATGTCATTCTCAGGTATTTATAGAGCTATTAGATCAGTCTATCTATCTCGCTTTCATAATTCATGACAATTAGAATAAAAATAATTTAAAATATTGCCATCTATGATATTATTTCTGAAACGTTTATAGAGCTATTAGATCTAAAGACACTAGTCTATCTATCTCGCTTTCATTCATGACAATTAGAATAAAAATAATTTAAAATATTGTCATCTATGATATCATTTCTAAAACGCTGACAATGACATCAATAATTTATTACACAATTTACATTAAGAAAAAAATGCGACTTCAATTTATTATATCACTCTTGGGTTAATGTTATTAAATATGGATGCTTCAAAAAATGTAGCATTTTTTTTATAATTTAAAATCGTGCTGACAAAATAACAACAACAATGTACACAATATAGATATCAATTATTTAAATTATTTTTATAAATATAAATATAGATATCAATATAGATATCAATTATTGTTTCTTACCTTATTATTTATGTAGACTATAATTCTACAAATACCCAAATATTGCACATCATAATCTTCGGCCATTTTTATTAATACCCTTAAAAAAAAGAAAGTTTTAAAAATGTCCTCCGATTTGATTTTTTTTTAAATGCCCCGACCACCAGGCCCACAGGCGGCCCAGAAAAATAGCGGACTGCCTGGAACAGGGGCGGGTCACACCCCAAGCGGTGCTCTCTTTTTTTTCTTTTTTTTTAGAGATCTTAGTATTTTGATTTAAATAATTTTGTGAATAAAAAAGTTTTCTTGTTTAGAGATCTTATTATTTAATAAATTAATACTCCAGATAGTTTAGTTTTATGTCACTAAAATATGTCAAGTGTTTTTATTTGTTGAATTAATTATTAATTGTCAAATTTAATCACATGAATGAAAATTATTCAATTTTTTTACTAATAGATGTTCATAAATATGTGGTTTATTAATCAATGCATGAGTATTTTTTTAATTAAATGTACATAACATTTTTATCATTTATTTAATTTTCTGTATGGTTTTTAATATTATATTTATGTTTTTTAATATTATATTTTATCTGATAGTATATTAATTTAAAAGTTAAAACTTTTTTCCAATATGTGTATTTAATTTCAGAATAAATTGCGAAAAATAATTTTATAAAATCTCCCTCATATCAAGCACCCCCAAAAATCCCTTTCATCTTAATGCAGACTCTTATATATTAATCTCAACTGTGTGATTCATCATTCATTTCTATTTAAAAAAAAATCACATTTCGAAAAAACTTTAAATACCCATAACTTTGGCTAGAAAAGTCAGATTTACGCGTATTAGCACTTTTCGGAAAGGGGAAGACGAGACAGATCCGATTTTGCCCGATGGTCCACCAGGCATCGTCACATCGGAAGCATCAGAATTAAAAAAAAATATTGTTTAGTGCCTCAAAAATCCAGTTTAAGTTTTCGTTCGACGGTAGGCATTAAAAAATAGCGATATTCAAACCATCTTAATAAATAGTAAAAAAATTCAAAAAAATGTAAAATTTGGTCTCCAAGCACATTTTAATATAGATTAAACATCTAATGGTTTGGATCGGCTATTTAGAATTCAAAACTAGAGATATGAGCGCGAATTAAAACGCCTCGTTTAATTTACAAAGTAGCGTAGCCTTACTTTACATGTATATATATATGTATATTATATATAGAGTTAGGCTGGGGTGCTATGGATAGCATAGAGGCCTCTATGCTACGGCTCAATATTCGAGTTTTCAAAATCCAAACGGTCGATCCGAACCGTTCATCTTATTCTCCATATTAATATCTGCTTGGAGACCAAATTTTACATTTTTCTGAATTTTTTTACTATTTATTAAGTATTTTACAAAATTGTTGATCCAACGGTGGCTGCACAAAACAGTAAAACCGTTGGATTAGCGATTTTCAAAGTGGCTTAATAAATAGTAAAAAAATTCACAAAATTATAAAATTTGGTCTCCAAGCAGATATTAATATGGAGAATAAGATGAACGGTTCGGATCAACCGTTTGGATTTTGAAAACTCTAATATTGAGCCGTAGCATAGAGGCCACTATGCTATCCATAGCACCCCAGCCTAACTCATTATATATATACATATATACATATATTATAAAAAATTGAGTTTATAAAAAAAATTGTATATATGTATATGTATATATGTATATGTGTATATATTATACATATATGTGTATGTGTATATATTATACATATATGTGTATGTGTATATATTATACATATATGTGTATGTGTATATGTATGTATGTATGTGTATATGTATGTATGTATGTGTATATGTATGTATATATGTATATATGTATCCAAACCGTTAGATGTGATCTCTACAATAAAATGTGCTTGGAGACCAAATTTTACATTTTTTGAAATTTTTTTACTATTTATTAAGATGGGTACAAAATTCAATGGTTTGAATTTGACTAGTTTTTGTACTCATCTTAATAAATAGTAAACAAATTCCAAAAAATGTAAAATTTGGTCTCCAAGCACATTTTATAGTAGAGATCACATCTAATGTTTGGATCGACGATTTGGACTTTGAAAATGTAGAAAATGCTTGTTGTAACTCAAAAATTGTTGTAACTTGATCCCTCCTCATATATGTATATATGTATAGAGATGGGCTATGGTGCATTACAATGCATGGGCACCCTTGTGCATTGGACTATAAATCACCGATTCAAAGTCCAAATGACCGATCCAAACCTTTCATCTTGTTCTCCGTATTAATATGTGCTTGGAGACCAAATTTTATATTTTTTTGAATTTTTTTTACTATTTATTAAGCCACTTTGAAAATCTGTTTGAACAGTAAAAAACAGTAAAAATTTCTGGATCACCGGATCGGCGATTTTCAAAGTGGCTTAATAAATAGTAAAAAAATTCTAAAAAATATAAAATTTGGTCTCCAAGCACATATTAATATAAAAAACAAGATGAATGGTTTGGATCGGTTATTTGGACTTTGAATCTGTGATATATAGTCCAATGCACAAGGGTGCTCATCCAGTGCAATGCACCATAGCCCATCTCTATATGTATATATGTATATATGTATATATGAATATATTATACATATATTATAAAAAAAAGAAAAAAAAAAAAGAAGAAGATCAACAAGTTGTCAAAACTTGAAATTTTTTGAATAAAAATCAAGTCCTTAATTAGTGTTATATTTAGACTTGTGATATCCAACTGAGAAATAAAATCAAAGTTCACCAACAAAAAAAAAATCAAAGTTATAAAGAGTTACGACATCACTTCATAAATATATCAAATGTCTTATTTTTTGGCATACACTCTAAACAAAAAAAAAATTCTTCACAAAATACTAAGATCTCTAAAAAAAAAAAAAAGAAAAAAAAAAAGAGGACCGCCCGTCCCACGAGCGGTCCTCTTGGGGTGTGACCCGCCCCTGTTCCAGGCGGTCCGCTATTTTTCTAGGCCACCCGTGGGCCTGGCGGTCGAGGCATTTAAAATAAAAAATCAAATCGGAGGACATTTGATAAAAATGGCCGCATAATCTTATCTTTGTGGTAGTAATGTTCCTACACTAGTGGAGAACATACAATTAGTGTCGCCTTAAAAAACCGACACTAATACTTTAGTATCGGTCGTTTACAAAAAGCCGACACTAATAATATTAGTGTCGGCTGTTTATAAATAGGCGACACTAATAACTGAGAATTAGTGTCGGCTGTTTATAAAAAGGCGACACTAATGTATTAGTGTCGGCTATTTATAAACAACCGACACTAATACTTAACAATTAGTGTCGACTATTTATAAGCAGCCGACACTAATACATTAGTGTCGCTTTTTTATAAATAGCCGACACTAATTCTCAGTTATTAGTGTCGCATATTTATAAACAGCCGACACTAAAGCTGAAAAAATTTCATTTTAAGTCCCGCGCACCTCTTTCAAACGCACGCCTAAGGTTTAAAACACAGCCTTCACTTCGCTTCACGCTTCTCTCCGATCTGATCTTCTCAAACCTAGCCGCTTCTTCTAGGCGAATACCAGAAGATGGCGCTGTTTCATTTCGTCAACTGTGCTCTTTCGCTACACCACCTCTCTCTCGCGACACCAGGTGTTGCCTAGATGAAGTTGCCTCTGTGGACTCTGCAGCGCTACACCAGGCATCGCTACATCACCTCCATCTATAAGAGTGTTAAAGGTCACGACATCAGGTCTTTACACATCATGTCATGTAAAAAATCCACTGCTGTCTCAATTTCACCATTCTTGTATAATCCATCTATAAGAATGTTATAGGTTACGACATCAGGCTGATGCCCTTTAGAAATCATGTCATGTAGATAATCCATTGCCTTCTCAATTTCAACTTTCTTGCACAAACCATTTATAAGAATAACGATAAATGAGCAATTTGGATGATATTTTATTTAGTGAGTGTTATTTGTAAATTATGATGAATTATTTGATATCTTTGTTTTATATATAGTTCAGCAAAAATATATGAGCATCTCAGAACAAAAATTTTCATTTTTGGAATTTTCTATGATTTATAGTGAATTTTTGAAAATTTTTTTTTTTTAAAAAAACATTAGTGTCGGCTATTTATTAAAAAGCCGACACTAGTAAGTATTAATGTCGGCCATTTATTAAAAAGCCGACACTAATAAGTATTAGTGTCGGCTATTTATTAAATGGCCGACACTAATACTTATTAGTGTTGGTTTTTTAATAAATAACCGACACTAAAAGTTAGTATTAGTGTCGGCTATTTAATAAATAGCCGACACTAATGCCTTACTTTTAGTGTCGGCTTTTTACAAAGTATTAGTATCAGCCCGAGTAGTGTCGTCTAATGTCCGACACTAATACCCATAAACAGCCACTAATTCCAAGTTCTCCACTAGTTCTACTAGGGCTGAAAACGGAGCTGGATAATCCGCTCCGAATCTGGAAATTATCCGAATCCGAATTAAACAGATCCGGATAATTCCGAATAAGGATTTGGATAATTTTTAAAAGATTGCAACAATATTCGAATACGGATACTGATTCGGATAGATATGTATGAACGAATCGGATATCCACATGTATCCGAATCAGTTTTTTAAAAATAAAAATATTAAAATATAGTCAAAATCCGAATCCATAACCCATTAACTGAGTCAGACCCGAATCCAGGACCCATTTTCTAAGTCCCGGACTTGTCCAGTTAAAAGTTCTGCCTTCCCAGCTTCTTTTATAAGGAATTCAGCAGATTGAAAGCTTTCTTTTGAAGTTGTGGGACAAATGAAATACTAACCAGAATTTTTGATTCGGATGAGATGTTGGGCGCTGGACTGGGCCGGCTGTTGCTTAGCCCAAATAAACAAATGAAGAAAATGAAGAAACTTTAAAACAAATGCTGCTGGACTGGATTTACATCTGAACCGTGGAAACTTTAAAATAAATTAATATAAACTTAAATAAACTAAAACTTAACATCTGTTCTAATCTACTTTAAAACAATTATAATTTTTTGTTTTAGTTTGTTTTTTCTATAGATTTCAATTATAAACTTAAATAAATTAATATACATTATTTATTTTCACATTTGAATTTTGTTAATTATTATTTGTATCTTAAAGTTCAATTATCCGACTATTATTCGTTTTATATCCGTATTCGAATCCGTATCCGTGAACTATCTGTTCTTTATCCGTATTCGTTTAGGGCGGATTTGGTTTTGAATTTTGATATCCGTTTACTATCCGTATCCGCTCATTATCCGACGGATGCGGATATGGTGTCAGCATTATCCGCTCCGTATCCACTCCGTTTTCACCCCTAGTTCCTACAAATTAATTCTCCATTACAAAGTAAAAAATATTAAAGAATAAGCATATGTGGGCACGCACTTCACTCTAAAATTAAAGTTAAAATCAAACCTCAATAAATGATATATTGTCACTATCATTAGACTCTAGTCTTCATAACAATAATTATTCATAACATAAAAGGAAATGTTTAAATAAATTGTAAAATTTTATGAAGATCTTTCGGTTTCGATCAACTTTGTTTTTAATCTCTAGATTTTAAATTTTAACAAACAAATTAGCTGAGGATATTAACTATTGAATGGTTATGATTTAAATCATATTTAATGAAGATTTATTGATTCAGACCAACTTTGCCCCCACCTCTGTAATTCTCCGGACCAACTTTGCCTCTGAAATTCTCTGGATCAACTTTGCCCCCGACTGGAATTCTAATTTGTAATTAGAGTTAAAATTAGGGAGTAAAAATTAAAATAATTTCGAAAGGAACTCGGCAAAATGACCCCGTAACTTTAGGAGAAGGGGTGCTCTCCCATCTTCTTTTGATTAGGTATTGAATTCTTATTGATAATTAGTATTAGAAGTTAAAGCATTGGAAATTATAAGTTAGAGCATTGTTTTCTATTTAGTATCCTATTAGCTAATTAGTCTAGATTCGGCTGGCTCTTTAAATCTATTTTTTGATTGGTAGAAAGATCGGTAGAAATTTTACCGATTCTAATAATTCAAAAGTTTGAATCATTATAATTCCTACCAGATGTGCTCTTTCTATTTCTATCTCTTCCATTTTATTAATTTCTATAGAAAATAATTCTCAAAAGAAAAAAAATATTCAAAAGCCCTAAACACTCTTGGGTCCACACATATTAAAACAAAAAAGAAAATGCACTCAAAGGCCTCAGCTTAACCTAAACAATTAAAAAAAAAATTCAAAGACCACTGTCAATCTCATGCAAGTTTAATATTCTTAACGTGTCGAGTTGTATAAATCTTTTTTTTTTATATCTTTCAAGAGTTATAAAAGGGTAAAAAGCACAAAGTAAAAAGAAAAAGAAGAAGCAACATGATCCAAGTTGAATGGAACCGCTAACGTGATGACCGTCCATCTTTTACCGAGTACAACAGTGATTATATATTTTGAGTAATATATACGATTGACAAAGTATCAACTCTACAATTGAGCAAATTCACTTTTAAGAAGTATTCAAGAAATAAAAAATTCAAAATATAGTGATTTAAGTCTTAATATGAGCTAGCTTGTCTTGTTATTTCATATATTATATAACATGATAGAAAGCACAATTCCAATCAAAATCAGCAAAATTTAATCAGAATATGTTAAATTTCTTCAGAAATTCGTAACGATTGTTGACATATTCATGACAATTAGAATCAAAATATTTAAAATACCATGTCATTCTCAGCTATTTGTAGAGCTATTACAAAAATATTTAAATTTTTGTGAGTTTTTTTTTATCACCATGGTCGTTGCTTATTTGTCTTATTAGAGAACACTAATTCTAAATTATTTAGTGTGGGGAAGATATTGAACTCTATGCAGGAAGCAAATTAATTAATTATATTATATTTGTGTAGTAATATTATAGAGAAGAAATTGTCAAATAACTTTGGTTCAATAAATTATTATTTTGAATGTCAAAATTGTTAATATATTATTTTTTGTTATTCTAATTTTTAAATTCGTATCCAAATGATAGTATTTTTCGCATGTATTAAGAAAAATTGAATCATCAATTGCAATGCTATCTAATCATTATTAATTTCCTGATGATAATATATAGTTGCATCAGCAATACAGATATAATTGATACTATCATAATTATTTATGGCATCAAGTATCCATAAAAATAGATGTCAGAGCTTTCGTAGTATGAGTTTTAAATGTATTCCTTGATTTGTCGTCTTATGATATCTGTGTACTTTGTAAATGAGCTTGGAAAATTTGAATAAACTTTTGATTTAGTTAAATTAGGGGTCAACTTTTCAATTAAATTAAATAAGGAAATCTTTTGGAAGTTAAAAAAAAATAAAAAATACTTCCCAAATATTTTTCGTGATCCAATTCCTCCTGCTGCAAAAATTTGAAGTTTGAATTTGAAGGGAGAACAAACATGGTTCTTAAAATTCTACCAACTTATTTACATTTGATACTTGATCACCTACGCAGCTACAAACAGAAATGAATCATAGGTTGAATAAATTACATACAAATATATAGTTAGTATTTAGTTGTCGTTGTGTTATAACATTTTTTTTTTTGTTTATTATTTTCTTATGTGGTGGCCAAACAGCCATTACATATAGACCGGCACATATATCAGCATTATTCTATACTTAATGCTTAGATATTTGTGGTTTCTTTTAGTATTTATAATAATTATGTTTAATATCATGTTAAAAATATATATCGAGATAATCATTATGTGAAATGGTTTTTGCCATAATAATCTTATTTATAGCTCAAACTTTGAACCGCCATACTTTAGAAGTGGGATTAATTAAATATTTATAGCTCTTTTAATAAACTTACAATTGAAATATCAATTGATGAACTATGACCAGGGTCTACCATCTTTGCAAGGGAATATGAGAGCACATGCCGAAAGCATCAGTCTCATCCAAGTTCAATAATATTCTTAACTTGTCGAGTCGTATAAATCTTTTTTTTTTTTTATATATCTTTAAGAGGTATAGACGTGTAAAAAGCACAAAAGTAAAAAGAAAAAAAGAAGCAACAAAGCAACAAGTTCCAATTTGAATGGACCTGATAATAACGTGATGAACTTCCATCTTTTACCGAGTTATTGATAAATATATAGTATCTAGTTTAATTTGTAACGTACTACTGATACATAAAGAACTGAAATGTAGCTAGATTCGGATAAAGAAAACAACCAATTTTGTACAGACGATAAATACACCGTCAGATCTTTTCTCATAGATTTGTACAAACCGTTGGATCAGACTTTTCTCATAGGTTTCTCATAGGTTTGTACAATCAAGCACGTGACGACAACACAGCATGTGCGATAATGTTGATTCCCCGTTGGATCAGACTTTAAAGATATGATATCAATATATGCTCATATATATCAACTTCCTACATTCCTTTGTTGCACTATATTAACTCTATTTTTCATTTTAGCCCACAATATATTTATTATATTTTGTTTAGTCCAAGTTCAACAGTAACTACTTTGAGTAATATATACAAGGGGCAAAGTATCCACTCTAGAATTGAGCAAATTCACTTTTAAAAAGTATTCATGAAATAAAAATTTCAAAATATAGTGATTTATAGTCTTAATATGAGTTAGTCTCGTTATTTCATTATAAAACATGAGAGACAGCACAATTTCAATCAAAATCAGCAAAATTTAATCAGAATATGATAAACTTCTTGAGAAATTCGCAACGATTGTTGGAATATTCATGACGATTAGAATCAAAATATTTAAAATAACATGTCTTTAACAGGATAGCGGGTCTGAGGTTGGAATTTGATAAGAATGTGTGTTCTGGAAGTTGGGAATTGCCTATGTGATGGGATTCCAACTATGTGAATATGGTGTGACTTGTTATATGGATAACCTAGACCGACATGCTATTGTCAGTTAAATATGTGTGCATAATTTGATGTATATTTGTGTGGATTAATCCAACCTGCTTGAATGGTTGTTAAAATAAGCCAATTATAGAGTAGCGCATCGTTAAATAACCGGTTATTGAGCTTTGTAGCTGACTCTGTTTTGTTATTTTATTTTCTTTTCTTTTGCGACGTAGGTTAACAGGTCAAGGAAAATTGCGATGATGATATTATAGTCACACTCTGGATTGTCAAAATTTGAGGTGTGACATATGGTCTCAGAGCATTCGTTCCTCGGACTGTGTTTGGATTCAAAATTTCATTTGTTATTTATATTCAATCTGAATAGTTTGAGAAATTCTGTTTGATTATCCATTTCAAAACATCTATTATTTGTATACCATTTGATTATTATCGGCTTTTTATATTCGTTGTTTATATATGACTCTAGCAGAATAAATATGATATTATAAATATTTTTAGAGGTGGAAATACGTAATTTTCATGTTTTTGCAATTGAGGGGTATATAAATTCCCCCTTGTAAACTAATGTACACTAATGGAATAAGCGCAATTTATTTTCCCATAAATAAAACGCAGTAGTTGTTCACCCTTTTGTTATTATAAGTATTTTTTGCAAATTTCATTTTGTAATTGAAAAAATACATGCCTATTTGAAGAGCGCATTTAATTATTTACACTCTAAAATTAATCATCTACATAAGATAAAACGTGTTTGGAAGTAAATAAAAAACCGAAGATGTTTTATTGCTATGTAGAAAATTATGAAAAAAATTGTTTAGGACGGGATACTAATTAATTCTTCTTTTAATTTTGCAAAAAGAACCCTACTTAAAGGGTATATATCCAAATATAAGTTATGTCGTTGATCATTTGTAGATAAATTTATGGAACTCCAGAACACAAGCATTATTCTAAAATTGTTCTAACAACCTCCAATTAATTGCAAATGGATGTGTCCATTACTTTTTAAGTGGATGAATCATATATTTATTATTAAATAGAGTCAAAAAATTATACCGATTAATTTTACCGATCCAAACTAGTTTTGAATCAGTGAGTCGGTTGCTATACAAAAAAGTCTCATTGGTTCAAATGTCGGTTGCTATACCTTCCTTGTTGCTTTCAAGTCCATATTTCCCTTTAAGGTATGCATGTAATGATTGTGCCCACTGTCAATCTCATGCGAGTCAATATTCTTAACTTGTCAAGTTGTATAAATCTTTATTTTATATCTTTCACTGGGAAGTACTCTATTTAAGGCAACTAAGCAAACAAGCAACCATCAGCTATTCAGCCAAAGTGGTTTCTTAACTTGTCGAGTTAATTATATAAATCTATCTTATTTTCTCAAGATCAATACCCAAATTAAGGCGACTAACTAAGCAATCAAGAAAGCATGAGCGATTCCGATAGCTCAGCTTCCTCTCCCAACCCACCTGTCATCCCAATAGACCCACGACTACTACGACAGCTCCTCAATTCATGCTTTCTCCTCATTAATGCATGCTCTGAAAGAATGATCAATTCAGCTACCATAGCTTCCTCTTCCAGCCCACCTGTTATCCCAATGGACCCACAACGACTACAACAGCTTCTCAATGCATGCTTTCTCCTCATTATTGCATGCTCTCAAAGAATGACCAATTCAGCTACCATAGCTTCCTCTTCCAGCCCACCTGTTATCCCAATAGACCCACAACTACTACGACAGCTCCTCAAGGCATGCTCTGAAGGTGATGTCAGCCTCTGCATCAACCTGTTTGATACCAACCCTGATATCCTTCTCTCTACCACTCCGCACAAAAACAATTGCCTTCACATTTCCGCCATGCTCGGCCATCACGAGTTTGCAAGGGAGGCCTGGTCCCGACACCCTAACCTCTTCTCCGGCACCAACATTGATGGTGAGACCCCACTGATAGCTGCTCTGATGGCACCTAACCCTTCATTGGCTTCTGACATCATCACTGCTGCATCACAGTATATGCCGCATAATGATTTGGAGGAAGGAAGGCCATTCAACCGCATGCTCTTGAAGGCTGATAGGCGCAACGAAAATGCGTTGCATCATGCCATGAGAAATGGCTTTGAAAATTTGGCACTGCAGCTATTGGAGATAGAGCCACGATTGTCCGAGCAAGTTAACAATACTGGCGAATCACCCATGTATATGGCAGCCCGCAGAGGATATTCTAGAGTTATAGAGCGATTGGTACAAATCCCATCTTCCGCAGTTTTTGGCCCAGATAATGAATCAGCTATGCATGCTGCAGTGAGATTCGATCACCCAGGTTCATTACTTATAAGTCCAATCTGTGCATGTTGTTTTTCACATTCTGTTGTAGTACTTAAGTCTTATGTATGTATTTATTTTGGCTTTTGAACTAACCCAATGGGGAAATGGGGAGAAGAAAGAAAGCAGAAGGGAACTTTTTAACTAAAACGTTTGAGTGAACTTGGTTCATAAGCACTATGCACTATACATTTTATTTTGTTTAGATATACTATCGGTTATTGGTTCACCGTGAACTCTGATATAATATTTGTTTAGATATTTTATAAAATTACTTTTTCTTTGAAGGAGTGAAATTTATTTTTAAGCCGAATTATTTAAAAGTTACTATATCTTAAATATTTTGTGTTTTCTATGTCTCTTTTAATTTAAAATTAACTCTATGATGTATTTGAATTTTTTTATTATATTATATTAGTGGATTATTTGAGTACTGCTATTTATTAGAATTTAAATTATTGACAAATTCTTTCTTATCATTTTTTTCTATTTGTCTTTAAGACAAACAAGTTTTGGCAAAAGAAATCTGATTTAGTCGATATCTTTTGAACCACTTACATCTAGGTTAAAAAAAAATGTTCTAATAGATTTTAGTAGTCTTAGTAAATGTTCTAATTTTATCGTGACATGTATTGTCAGATATAGTTAAGCAACTGTTGGAAGGACGGTCCCAACTAGCATACCGTGAAGACAAACATAGAATCAATCCGATGCACAGAGCTGTACTTGAAAACAAACTCATGTCGGTCAAGATATTCTTAGAATATGATCCTAATTTAGCATATATTGAGCATGAACCAACACGAAATACTCCATTTAAGGCGGCACTGGCACATGGCTATCTGCTAATTGCCAAAGAGATTATGAGCACTTGCCCCGATTCTGTGTATACTCCCGACGAAAAAGGGGATAGTGCTCTCCACAATGCTATTTTCTTTGAGAAGCCACATTCAATTGACTACATACTAAGAAAACCCCAGCTGCATAGGTTTATTAACCAAGCCAACAATAATGGCGATCTTCCCCTTCATCAAGCTGCTGACGAGTGCAACCCGAAGCTCCTTCGTTCTTTACTAACCCATGCAGAACAGGATTATACTGCTGTTAATGTTAAGAACAAGCATGCAGTTGACATAGTCAATGGAAAGAAAAACTTATGGAAGACTTTGAAGTGGGTAAGTTATTTAAATTTTCATTGCTCTTACACACAATACTTATTTAATTTTATACAATTCGTTAATTCCATACAGTTTTAGTAGAACTTGGGTGTTCCTAAGTTTACCAAGTTCTTTTGTGGACTCAATTATAAAATCTATCATATTGGCTTCAAACGACAAATCCAAGTCATTGAAATCATTCTATTAGAAGGATTTCAACGGTATGGATTCGTCGTTTGAAGCCAATTCCACTAGCTTTAGAGTTGAGTTCACAAAGGATTGGTGAACTTAGAAACACCTACTCAATTTTTATTTTTATTTTATATAAGGTCAAGAAAGATTATGTATATATTTTATCATATTTTTATTTGCTGTCACAGAATGAGTCGTTCACGTTGTTATCAAATGTAATTCCCTCCGGATGGAATTACGTAATAAGAGATAATACAAAAATGAAGATCCAGATGCAAGCAAGAGAGAAGGTCCAGTCACTTACAAGAAAGTACACTTCTAACACATCTTTGGTGGCTGCCCTCCTTGCTACTATCACTTTTGCTGCTGCTTTTACATTGCCAGGCGGATTCAGTTCTGATTCCTCTAATGCCGGACAACCCCTTTTTGCAAGGAAAGCAGCTTTTCAGGTGTTCCTCATCTCTGACACCATAGCCATGTGTTCTTCCCTTGCAGTCGCATTTCTCTGCATTTTGGCCACATGGGAGGACTTGGATTTCCTACTCAATTACAGGAAAACAACAAGGGCACTAATGTGGTGTGCCTATGGGGCTACTGCAATTGCTTTTGGTACCGGTTTGTTCACAGTGATAGCCCCCAAAAACTTATGGCTTGCAATTCCTATACTAGTACTCTGCACCATTCTTCCACTCCTCTCCAAGATCATCGGTGATTGGCCCCTATTAATGCTTCGCTATAGGCTTGGTGATCTTTTTCAAAAAGACCTAGTTCCAAATATTTAAAAAAGTGCAAAATATTGGGAACTTTGTTTTTTCTATCGCATCTTTGAACTTTGAATTACAATGTTATGGTTTCAATTCAATGTACTAATTATTTTTCCTGATAAGGGTTGGCTCACCTTCTCTTCTCCTACTCCCTCTCATCTCATAATTTATCTCTTCCTTGTAATCTCCACTTGTGTGCTCCACTTGTAATCTCTCTTTTTTATTACTAATACTAATTTCATTTTTCTCTTCTATCTCCTTCTTAATACTGATTTCATTTGTAATATTCATTAGTTATCATCTGTACATGTACAATAGGAACTACAGTTCATATAAAACAGAACACAGTTAAGTTAGCGGTATAGTTTTTCAGTGCAATTTTTAGTTTAGCTAGCTATGTATTAAGAATTTAAGGCTTATTTTAGTATTTGTGATATGATTATATTTTTATATTATATTAAAAATAAGTATCGAGATAATCATTAGGTGAAATCATTTTTGCTATAACACTGCAATTTACTTAGCTCTTATATATTTAGAAACTCGCTGCAATATATTGGGAACCGCCATATTAGAAGTGGTATTAGATATTGTACGTACCTAGTAACACTTGAAAAAGCAATGGACAACTATTACCATTTACCAGGGTTTCAATATGACAAATTTATTACACCGACAACTTTTCCTATTTCTACCAGATAACATCTTTGCATAAAGAATATAAGAGCACAAGGATAAAAGCAGATATTTATTTTAATATCCAACATTAAATAAACAATATGAAATATATTCAGCAAAACTAGGTATTTTTAAAAATACCCAGACTAGTCATTTTTTGGCCGGTCAGGTACTTTATTTTTTGTAAATATTCAACCATATATTCTTATTTTATAATCCTTCAAGTAGAACAAGTAATTATTGATGATGTGGGTGGTTGGAGCTTATCCCTTAATAGAAGAATTCCATGGTTCGAATCGGGGTGTAGGCAATTTTTTTTTTTTTTTTCAAATGAGGACTCCAATACAAATGTCCAAAATTAATTATTGCTAGAAGCGGGACTCAAACCCGAGATATGTGGTTCTCAATTTTGTCAACAACCATCCTTTTGTGTTGGAATATATATCTATTGCTATAATATACAAGTGTTGGATTAGATAAACGAAAATAACAACACGATTAGTATAATTATTTTATAATTAGTATATTTTTTATAAATAGTTATTAATTAGTATAATTTTTTATAAATAGTTATTAATTAATATAATTAGTTATTAATTAGTATAATTTGTACCAAAATTAGTATAATTAGTCAATTATTTGGTATAGTTAGTTATATAACTAAATATACTAATTTTTTTAGATAACTAAAATAATACTAATTACTATACTAATTTATTTAGATAAATATACTAATTAGTATACTAATATTTTAGTTTATCTTAAAAAATTAGTATATATAGTTATATAACTAATTATACTAAATAATTGACTAATTATACTAATTATACTAATTAATAACTAATTATAAAATAATTATACTAATTGTGTTGTTATTTTAGTTTATCAAATCCAATACTTGTATTATAGCAAAAGATATATATTCTAACACAAAAGGATAGCTAGTGTAGTGGTAGTTGACAAAATTGAGAACCATATATTCCAGGTTCGACTCCCGCTTCGAGCAATAATTAATTTTGAACATTTGTATTGGAGTCATCATTTGAAAACCAAAACAAAATTGCCTGCTCTAGAAAATTACCTGCACCAGAATTCGAATCAGGGACCTCTTCTGGTGAGGCATAAGCTCCAACCATACTCACACATCAAAAATTACTTGTTCTTTTTGAAAGTTTATAAAATAAGAATATATAGTTGAATATTTAAAAAAAAAAAATTGACCGGTCATTTTATTTAATGTTGGATATTAAAAAAGTATCGGAGATAAAAGCACCACCTTTGACTATTTTGTGTTTTCTATGTTTTTTTGTGTTTAAAATTAACTCTATATATGTATACTAATTAGTATACTAATATTTTATGTTTTTATTTAATGTTGGATATTAAAAAATTGACCGGTCTTAAATATTTTGTGTTTTCTATGTTTTTTTAATTTAAAATTAACTCTATATATGATGTATTTGAATTTTTGTATTATATTATATTATTGAATTATTTGAGTGTAGTTATTTGTCTCAATATAAATTAGTGAGAAATTATTTTTTCATCATTTTAATATATTTTTCTTTAAGACAAACAAGTTTATGGTAAAAAAAATCTGATTTAGTCGATTCCGATTGTAAGGTCAAATAACCGATTCTAATTTTTACTTCTATGGAAATTAAGAACTTTGTGAACCAACTCTTTATGTCGCTCTTGCCTGTACTTGAGAGTCCTAAATCCACTTCACCCGTTCTCACCTCATCTCCCATCCACTGCTCATCCCTTGGAGCGAGCCAATATTGCCATCGCCCCAGAAAGTTTTGCATCCGTTATCGTTGCTCCATGCATTTGAACCACTTACATCTCATAGATTTTAGGCGGTCTTAGTAAATGTTCTATTTTTATCGTGACATGTATTGTCCGGTATAGTTAAGCAACTGTTGGAAGGACAGTCCCAACTAGCATACCATAAAGACAACTCTGGATACAATCCGATGCACAGAGCTGTACTTGATACCAAACTCAAGTTGGTCAAGATATTCTTAGAATATGATCCTAATTTGGCATATATTAAGCACGAATCAACCGGAAATACTCCATTTACTATGGCAGTGACACACGGCTCTGTGTTGATTGCAAAAGAGATAATGAACACTTGCCCTGACTCTATTTATACTCCGTTAAATAGTGGGGACAGTGCACTCCATATGGCTATTGGTCATGAAAAACCAGATTCAGTCAACTACATACTAAGCACACCCCAGCTTCGTAGGTTTATTAACCAAGCAAATAACAACGGCGAGCTTCCCCTACATTTTACTGCTGATAACTGCGACCCGAAGCTCCTTCGTTCTATACTAAACCAACCAGGACAGGATTATACTGCTCTTACTTTTATAAACCATACTGCAGTTAGCCTAGTCTATGCACAGACCGGCTTATGGAAGACTTTGAATTGGGTAAGTTATTTAATTTTCATTGCTCTTACTGTTGGTATAAATTTTCAGAATATTCGGATAGTTAGAAATTAATTAAAATAAATCAAATTGAAATAGAGTTACCCGGATCGTGTACGAAACACTTTCCTTAAGCGTATTCCGTCTCATCGTGCAAGATGGAACCGCAACCAAGATAATCCGGGGTTGTTGCTTCTTAGGCACGCCATGGAAGCAACTGACGATAACTCCGCAATATCCAGCATAGATCAGAATTTGATAAAATTGAGATAAAATGGAAAGAGGAGAATAAATGATATAAATTCATTTTTCTGGGGGACAAATCAAGAAAGAGATTGTATTTTTGATATCTTCTCACCTACTCAAACAGAGATAAGATGGTACAATATATAATCAAAGAAATGGTGCGAGAGTTTATGAAGTTTAATGATCATAATGAGAATTCAACACACAAACGGAAATGAATCATTATTGAGGAATAAATATGACACTAAATATCAAAACTGTCCATAATTAAGAAAAATATCATTTTCAGTTTAATCCTCAAATATTTTAATATCACATATGGAGATTTGAGCAAATATATTGAACTGCAAATTTTGAGTTTTCAAACTAAGTTCCAACAATCCCCCACAAAACTCAAAATTTAAGAATATAAAATGGTGAATATTATGGAAACAAATTGCTGGATATTAGTATTGTGCATCAATGAAGTAGTTTAGAAACTTTGAACTTCATTTAGTATCGATAGCTTTAATTTGGAGGAAACAGAGTGAACAATGTCTTGAACTCGTTCCTTTTATCCAAAATTCAACCACCATACACACAATATGGAGCTTCTCGTCGCGGTATGCGCATTAATGGCCTTACGCAAGTCTTGGATTTTCATGAGAGTCTTAAAGGCTTACCCATGCCTCGCGCTGCGGCCGTTACAGACACTCTCATATAGGTGAGTTACCTACCAAGGATATGTGTAGATTTATATCCTGCGGAAATTACCGCCTCGGTTCTCATTAAGAGCTAAATTGCTCAACCTATCATCTACATAGAGCACACTCACCATAGGGATGGGATTTGGAGTCAATGCTCCTTAAAAGTGTGCGCTCTTTTGGTCAACTTATCGGCTTGTTATTACCCATTGAATCTCTATCAAGGGATCACCTATCAGAGATTGGGTTGCCACCGCAAGAAGACCTATTAGGGCTAAACCCATCCCCCTCGATAAAATTATTAGGACTTTAATTTTAGTCCATTATATATATAATTTTTTTGTCGATCAATGATCATTCATTGCTTGAGCTTGTAGTTTCTTTTACCTGTCAAAGAAACTTGCAAAACAATATCCTTCGAATAATTGTAATTAGCAATAAACTTCACATATTATTTCAATAATAACATGAGATATATATTTATTTAAATATATTTTGAAAACACAAAATTTATTTAAATATATATAATTATGTTAATATTAACGTTTTAATTTTATGAATTATGGAGCTAATGGTGAATCATTTGATTAATCCAATTTATACATGAAACTTACTATCCACCGCCACAGAAAATCAAATCAAATAGATATGGTATAGTGCAAGCTGTCTCATTGAATTAATTGAATAACTTGAAGCACCTTGCGCAGGAAATGAAATCTTTCCATTTGTGTTTTGGATGTGGATGTGATTAATTACCATTTATTCAAATATACCGTTTCTTTGATTTACATTATACTGTTCAATTTATTTTAAAAGAAACGGTAATATATTGAATATAATTTTTAATAGTCATGAATGCACAAATTGATTGATATCTATGATTTTGCCTATAAATAGCACATACCATTTGGAGATCAATCATCCAATAATTCATATACTCTCTTCTTCCTGTTAGCTCCATATTTCATAAATTCAATTTCTATTCTCCCACAAATAAATATTTTCTATATAGAAAACATATTATTCTGCTATCATTGTTGAAAGAAGCTACATCAACCTCTACCACGGTTGCGCCCGCAGGCAGAGGAATACCGGCGTAACTTGGGGCAATCTTAACCGATTATTCCTGTGCTTAGGACGGGAAGTTGCCTTAGGTCCGCATTTTGCAGCTCCGGGTAATAAAGTTTTAATTATATTCTTGATTATATTTTTAATATAATTTTTATTTATTTTATTGATCAAAATTCAGATTTAAAATTAGTTGGTTAGTTCATTATTATTCCAACACTTACACACAACACTTCCTTAAATTTAGTATTAATTTTATGGAATTCGTTAATTCCAATCATGATGTAGCAAGTTTTTTTTTTTATATAAAGTCAAGAAAGATCATGCATATATTTTACCTATTTTTTATTTGGTATCACAGAATGAGTCGTTCACATTGTTGTCAAATATAATTCCCTCCTCATGGAATTACCTAGTAAGAGATAAAGTAAAACAGACAATCAAGCAACAAGCAATTGAGGAGGTCAAAGAACTTACCCAAAACTACACTTCCAACACATCTTTGGTCGCTGCCCTTCTCGCTACTATCACTTTTGCTGCTGCTTTTACATTGCCAGGAGGATTCAGTTCTGATTCCTCTGATGCCGGACAACCCCTTTTTGCAAGGAAAGCAGCTTTTCAGGTGTTCCTCATCTCTGACACCATAGCCATGTGTTCTTCCCTTGCAGTCGCATTTCTCTGCATTTTGGCGACATGGGAGGACTTGGATTTCCTGCTCAATTATAGGAAAACAACGAGAGCACTAATGTGGTCTGCATATGGGGCTACTACAATTGCTTTTGGTACCGGTTTGTTCACAGTGATAGCCCCCAAAAACTTATGGCTTGCAATTCTTATACTAGTACTCTGCACCATTCTTCCACTCCTCTCCAAGATCATCGGTGAATGGCCCCTATTAAAGCTTCGCTATAGGCTTCGTGGTTTTTTTCAAAAAGACCTAGTTCCAAATATTTAAAAAAGTGCAAAATATTGGGAACTTTGTTTTTTCTATCGCATCTTTGAACTTTGAATTACAATGCTATGGTTTCAATTGAATGTACTAATTATTTTTGCTAACACTGCAATTTACTTAGCTCTTATATATTTTGAAACTCGCTGCAATATATTAGAAGTGGTATTAGATATTGTACATGAATTGACAACTATTACCATTTACCAGGGTTTCAATATGAGAAATTTATTACACCGACAACTCTTGCTATTTCTACCAGATAACATCTTTGCATAAAGAATATAATAGCACAAGGATAAAAGCCGATATTTATTTTCATATCCAACATTAAATAAAAAATACTGGACATTTTTAAAAATGCCCAGACTCACAATTGTGGGCTACATCAATGAAAAGAATCTCAGATGGGCTTCGAGGCCTAACGAAGTTATTACTAATTTAAGAAAGCGACTCCATATATCATATGTTTACTATTATTTGTGGAGCCTTATCATATGTATTCAAGGATTGGCATATATATGTGTTTGGCAAGACAACTGCTGCTTGACCTAGCTCACTGGCAGCTAAGAAATATATTTGTTAAAAATATGCCTCGTTGAATGAAGCCCAATACACAAACAATCTTATAATTATCAAGCCTACATTTAATTTCTCACAGCCCATGAACTCAAGTTACCTGGTCTATTCTATTATAACAATCTCCCCACGCTATAGCCTGGATATGTGCTTTCCCATTGGATAAGGTTTTCTCGTGAAAAGTTTATTGCAAGGGTTATTTTATATGGTGTTTCTTTTTTGAAAAAAATAATATAAAAATTAATGAATATTAAATGTACTATCAATTATTGTGATTGTTCTTTTATTATTGTAAATGCACTATCAACGGCTATATATATATGATGGTGGGGATTTTCAAAAAAATAAAAAAATTACAAAGGGAGCCACATAAAAGGCAATAATTTAGAATAATATTTGATTTTGTTGTGTATCACACTATAATGTTCATTGGGTCACTAGTTTAATCAGGGGACGGTTTAATTAGTCATATTATATGGCTGATTCTTTTATCATTTTATAAAATGATCCAAGTTATTTGGATAAGTATGTTACAATCAATTTATAAAAAATAAATGCAATATCGTTGTTATTTCTGGATAGACTAGCAATGTGTACCATAGTAACAAAGTCGAATTTGTTATTAATTTTATAAGATTTAAAAGGTCGCGTTTAGGATATAATTTACAAATATATAGTTATTTTGTAAAATATAAACAATATTATAAAATACTGAAGCTTTTACAAAGTAAAACAAAAATATTCATAAATTGTGTGAATAATACGATCGAGTCTAATTTATGTATTATGCATAAAATTCTTAAAATTAACGACTAATATAGATGTTATACACAAGCATGTATAATTAGGAAATTTTTTTTTTACCTACATACAAAATATATTCAATATTAAACTCATATATTGTAATGAGTAAATTAATATATTCAAACTAAGTTTAAACCAATACAACATTTACATTATAGCATCTATGTATTCTAAAAATAATTCATGGCATCTATATATAGAAGCTTTTTAGCGCAAAATTAAAAATGCACTTTGCATACTATTAAAATAATATGTAAGGAAAAAATTACTTGTTACCAAGGTTCTAAATAGCGCGTTATAGAGCCACTATAGCGTTTTCGGACCATAAAACTTATGACGCTATTGGCGACTTGACGCTTAGCTTCCACTTCCAGCCCACCTGTTATCCCAATGGACACTCAACTACGAGAAAGCATGAGCAATTCTGCTCGCTCAACTTCCTCATCAGGTAGCTCAGCTTCCTCTTCCAGCCCACCTATTATCCCAATGGACCCACGACTGCGACAGTTCCTCAACGCATGCAACAAAGGTGATTTCGGCCTCTGCAACCACTTGGTTATTGCTGACCCTGATATCCTGCTCTATACCACTCCTCACAAAAACAATTGCCTTCACATTGCCACCATGCTTGGCCATGACGAGTTTGCAAAGAAGGTCTGGTCCAGAGCCCCTTCCCTCTTCTCCGGCACCAACATTGATGGAGAGACCCCACTGATAGCTGCTCTGATGACAGCTAAGCTTTTGTTGGCTTCTAACATCATCACAGCTGCATAATAGTATATGCTGCATAATGATTTGGAGGAAGCAAGGCCATTCAACCGCATGCTCTTGAAGGCCGATAGCCGCAAAGAAAACGCATTGCATCATGCCATGCGCAATGGGTTTGAAGATTTCGCACTACAGCTCTTGGACATAGAGCCAGAACTGTCAGAGCAAGTTACCAATACTGGCGAATCGCCCATGTATATGGCGGCCCGCAGAGCATATTCTATGTTGGAAGTTGATTCAAAATTAACACATCTAATTTAGATGGCTGCCGAAGTTAGTGGGTTTGAATTTCTCCAAAATTAGAAGTCTGTATTTGTCATGTGTTCTAGAGTTAGTATTTCTATGTTTAGTTGAGTTAGTGGAGAATATGGTTTCCTTATTTACACTAGGCAGAAATAGCATGTAGTGGGGTTAGTGGATTCCTTATTTAGAATAATGTTTAGCTATAAATTCAGCATGTTGTAATCGAATTTAATTAAGCAATAGAAGTTAATTTCAGCAGCAAATTTCTTCTCTTTGTTTCATTGTATCCTTCCGAAATTTCCAACAAATTGGTATCAGAGCCAAAGGTTAGAGATCAGGGCAGATCCGACCATGGCAGAAAACATGAGCGTTTCGAATCCGTTGATTCCGCTGTTCAAGGGAGACAACTACGAGTTCTGGAGCATCAAGATACGAACTTTGCTCAAGTCACAAGGTCTATGGGAATTGGTGGAGACGGGAGCATCGACCGCAGATCCCACACCAACAGAAACAGCAAAGCGAGATGCGAAGGCGCTATTCTTCATCCAACAAGCAGTGCATGACACCATCTTCTCGAAAATTGCAGTAGCCACCAACGCAAAGGAGGCGTGGACAACCCTGAAAACAGCATTTCAAGGGAGTACTCGAGTCATGGCAATAAAGCTTCAAGGCCTACGCAGGGACTTCGAAACATTGCAGATGAACAAGGAGGAATCCGTGCAGATTTTCCTATCAAGAGTAGAAGGGGTGGTCAACCAAATTCGAGCATTTGGAGACACCATGGAAGAGAAGACGGTGGTGGCGAAAGTGTTAAGGAGCCTAACACCCAAGTTTGATCATGTAGTTGCAGCAATCGAAGAATCCAAAGATCTAGCAACCTACACCTTTGATGAACTCATGGGATCACTGCAGACTCATGAAGCAAGGATGTCAAAAGCAGAAGATAAAGGCGATGACAAGGCATTCTACATGCAGGGGGAGACGTCAAGAAACAGAGGCAGAGGCAATTTCAGCAGAGGAAGAGGAAGAGGCAGAAGCAACACTGCTGAAAATAGTCAATCATATGATGAATCCAAGAAGGACATCCAGTGCTATTATTGCAACAAGTTTGGGCACTATCAATCTGAGTGCCATGAAGCCAAGAAGAACATCCAATGCTACTACTGCAATAAGTTTGGGCACTACCAATCCGAGTGCTACAAGAAACAAAGGGAGGAGAATCAAGCAAGCTATGCTGTAAAAGAAAATGAGCAACCGGCACTCTTCATGGCATACACCAAGAGCAAGATTGATGCAAGCAACAATGGCACAGTAGCAGTGCACACAAGAGATAATGGTGGCAGCAGTCCAGAAAGTAGCAAAATCATGGTGAGTAGAAATATTTTGTTTGATGAAAAAGCCCTCAAGGTGGAGAATGTAGGGCTCATTCGTCAGAGGCCATTGAAGCTGGTGTACAACCATGATATACGGCTGTTTCAGATTTCAGAAAAATGTAGTTTCAAAGTGTTGAGAGATATTGTGACGAAGATGTTTCCTTCATTAAAATCTGTGCTGATCAAGTACAAGGATTATGATGGGGATCTGGTTACCATTACTGATACACAAGTGTTGAGGATGGCAGAATCATGTTTCGACCAGCCTGTACAGATGGAGGCAGAGAAAGAAGAAAAGAGACTTTCCTTGATGAGACTACATATTGTAGAAGTCAATCCTGAGCAAGAGCCAACAATCACAGAGGAGGAAACTGAAGTACCCAAAGAGGCCACAGCTAGAACAGATGTTAACATGCAAGATTCGAAACCTGAAGCAGAATCTGATGAGAAGCATGTGCAGATGGAAACCGAGACCAAAGTGGAGTCTAAGAAGAAAGTAAAGAAGACCAATGTGTCAGTGCAAGAAATGATATATGGTGCATTGCCAGCTGAGGAGGCAAAGACAAGAAAGAAGGAGAAAGAAAAGGAGAAGCAATTGAAGAAGATGCTAGAGGGCAAGCTTCTAACTAGGAAACAAAAGGAGGAGCAGAAAAATTTGGAAGCTATGAGACTGCAGTTCCTTGCACAAAGTGCTGAGGGTTTGGGCAGTATAAGTTCTGGTACAACTGAGGTTAAAGAGAGGTTGAAATATGAGATAAAGAAGCAAAAGCCCAAGGTGGTTGAAGAGGAGGTCATGGAGGCTGATAATGTTGTGGAAGAATCCACAGTGTTTGATGAATCAGCCGAGTCACAATCTCAAGTAGCTGCTATCAAAGAGGCTAAGGAGCAGATAGAAGAGGTGAAACCGACATGGGAGGATGACAGTTGGGATACGAAGATCTGGAATGATGACTTAGAAGATGAAGATGATGTTGAAGCTTGGAGTAACCTATTTTGAATCAAGGGGGAGTGTTGGAAGTTGATTCAAAATTAACACATCTAATTTAGATGGCTGCCGAAGTTAGTGGGTTTGAATTTCTCCAAAATTAGAAGTCTGTATTTGTCATGTAGTGGAGTTAGTATCTATGTATAAATTCACTTTGCATACTATTAAACCAATACAACATTTACATTATAGCATCTATGTATTCTAAAAATAATTCATGGCATCTATATATAAAAGCATTTTAGCGCAAAATTAAAAATTCACTTTGCATACTATTAAAATAGTATGTAAGGAAAACATTGCTTGTTATGAAGGTTCTAAATAGCGCGTTATAGAACCGCTAGCATTTTTGAACTATAAAAGCTATGGCACTATTGGCGACTTGATGATATAGCTCTATAACAGTGCTATATGACAATAGCGTCATTTTTTTTAACCATTACATTATGACGCGATAAATGCTATTTAAACATTTGCTTGTTACAATTTGTAGAAGTTGTTTTATCATGTATTGCTTGCTAAATATTAGTAGCTGGATTATTATTTCGGTGTTTATGTAAGGTTGTAAGTTCAAAATTCAAATTCAACACTTTTAGAAATTAAAATTTGAAAAAGTAAAACTATTATTCTCTTAGAAAGAATTAGGTGCTAGTGAGATATATAGATATAGAAACAATACTCTCAAATAGGGGTGGAAAAATATCTCGTAGTTTGTGGTTGATTGTGACTCGTATCTAACTCGTTCACTAACACCTTGTTTGTTACTACATCGAGCTGTCAATGAGCCAGTTCGTCACTAGCTCAGTCCAGAATTAACGAGTTCAAGTTGAAGCTTAGCTCATGAGCTAGCTCGGTTAGGGATCAATTTGTGTGCATTTTATACTATCTAGGTCGGTCCAACTCGGTCCAAAAAGTTTATAGAATTTATTTTCTTCTTAAAACATAGTACAGTGAGACCCAACGATCTAGCTCGGTCCAGCTCGTGACGATTTCAAATTGAGATTTTAGTTGGGACCTCTAAAGTCAGCGCTCATGACTTGAACGAGCCAACTCGTGACGAGTTCAAGCTGAGCCCAGCTTGTAACAAGCCAGCTCGTTACCACCCTAACTCTTAAAGGATAAATTTCTATGGAGTGGAAAGTTCATTTCATGTTGGGCAGCACAAACGATGAGCATCACCAAAATAAAGCAACATGCATTTGTCAATTTAGGTATATAAAAGGGTAGTAAGGGATATCATGTCCATTTGTCCCTTACAACAAGGGTTGCATCAACCTCAATGAAAGAGAGAGAATATGATATGAATCTAGATTGACTTGCATCAACCTCAATGAATGCTATCAAGTCAAATTGATGTGTATATTGTTGCTAAAAAACTTGTCCCATATATCACCTTGCATCAACCTCAATCAAACACAAATATCATATCACCTTGCTCATATCAACCTCAATTAATCACAATATATATATATCATTGCTAAAAACGTGTCTCCCGCCTATTTTTTTTTTCTTTTTTAAAGAAAATATGGAGGTTTAGCTTTTAAAATTGGAATATTTATAAGAAAAATTGAACTCTACTCTCCGAGTTCTAACAATATCAAGTTCTCAGCTCTGGTCGGTTCCACTCGACTCAGATCCCTCCCCTCTCCCTCATTCTCTTCTCCGTTCAAGGAGGTAGAGACAAGAGGGGTGGATATCATTGTGTTGGGGGTAAAAATTCAAAGAGCAGAGGTGTGGAGCTAGTGAGAGGTGGTGGCTAGGTAGATCTAGGGTTTGAGATGTTTTATTTTTGTTTCTTCTGCACTATTTTTGAAAATCCCTTTTAGATGTCCACCCACCCAAAGATTAGAACTCCGTCTTTGTGGAAGAAACCAAGCATTCACATGGAGGGAATAATTCTAGTATATTATAAAGTCAACTCAAAGCAGGTCTGAGGTGTATTCATTTTATTTTGTTTAATCAATTCAGCTGCTCTCTTGATATAGTCTACTAATTAATTTAAACTTCAAAGGTGCACTGCCCAAAGCTGTTCATTTGTATCTCATTCATTAGTCAAATTGAATGGCAGATCTCAAGATCTACTCACTTTATTTGTTTAATTCAGTTGATTTAATCGAGTTCAGATCTCAAATCTGCACCAAGCTAGCTGTTAATGTGTACTAAACAATAATAGGAAATGACTAACTGAGTTCTTCTATTTATAAATAATCTTATGAATTAACCTACTTTATAATTTTCTTAACTCTTCAAACAGTTTAATTTTTCCTTTATATGTTTAATTCTCTACAAAACTACAATTGCTTGTTGTTCCCTCAAGCAATTCAATGAGTTTATCTTTTGTTGGATAGTATAATTTTAGTGTTAGATTTGTTTTTATTTATATTTTTACTCTTTTATCCTATATTAAATTTTATTGTTTTATCCTATATTAAATTGCCTACTGTACATAGTATAATTAATCATCAGATTTAATAAAATTTATACCAAATTTTGTTGTCCCAATTAGGATGAATAAATCCGAAATTTACAACAATTAATTTGATCTCAATTCATCCTTACTTTATACCAACTTGTTCTCAATAATTCAAATTAATTTTTGGTGATATATACGTATTCCAAAAACTTTTTTTTTTGTCAACAAATTTCACAACCATTTCTCAATCCCCTAAATTTTATTTTATATATATATATATCTTCAAAATCAAACAACATTTATGAACTTTCACATTATATGCATAGTTTGGGCCGAGCTTTTCATAACTTGCTGAACTAAACATATCAAATAAAACCAGAGCTAAAGATCTTATTTTTGAACCCAAATTATAAATAGTACATCTTCATATGGTGCACTGCCTAAAGCTATTTGTATTTAATTCATTAGTCAAGCTCAATGGCAGATCTCGAGATCTACTCCCTTCATTTGTTTAATTCAGTTAATTTAATCGAGTTCAAATCACAACTCTGCACCAAGCTAGCTGTTAATGTATAAATATTAATCTTATGAATTAACCAACTTTATAATTCTCTTAACTCTTGAAACAGATTAATTTTCATAATGCCGAAGAACTATTGACTTTGCCACATCTAGATCCCATAATTGCGCTGCCCGTATTAATTTGAATTTTTTTTTTAATATTAAAGTACACTTGGGTTTCATGCATGACGTTTTCAATTGGTGATCGCATTCCCACGTCTTATTTAAGTTTTGATATCATGCACTAAGTTTAAACTAGATGCACATTTACTAAAAAGAACTTCTAAAAAAAATTCTATGGTGTCTCTTATAATAAATATAAAACCTAATGAATACTGCATGTCGAAATATAAATCTTTGCATCCACAACACTTTGGTAATAAGGTTAATTGTAACAACTCAAAGAGAATTTGTTCTGCATTACCAATCAATAGTTTGATTTTATATATATATAAATTAAATTTTTTTTTTTTTTTTTTAAATTTTCGCAGAGGCTGCAAAGTTGTGAGGCGGAATCAAAATCTCGACTTTTGAATAAGCAATATTCTTCAGATTTTTTTTTTTAACCAACCGTGTTATACCTCCCCTTTTAAAATTAAATGTAATAAAAAATTTAAAAAGCGAAATGCCACAACAAGACTCTAAATATAAAAGTCAGACAAAAGTATGTCCTTATCTTTGGGCAAATGATATGTCTTTTATATGAACCATTAGTGTATTTGAAAATTAATTAAAAGACCAAAATATGATTTGCTCAGTTTTGAGTGGTATTTTTCCTCAGTCTAAGTGGTATTTTTGCTCAGTTTTCGAGCTAAATTTGAAACTTTTTTGAAAACTTGTCAAAATCACTAAAAAGGCGGAACTGCAGAAATATGATTTCATTCAAATAGTCCCGTAATGTGAAACATAATCCAAAATTAGACAACCTGAAATCTGTTCCGATAGAATCCGATTGGTTTGAGTGGCACCTTCACTGAATTAGAATAAATAGCATAGTAGGAATTATCGGCCGATACCGATCCGGATCGGCCGATACGAATCGGTATCGGCCTACCCCGATTCGATCCTGAGCCGATCCTCACATAGCAAATCATAAAGAAAAAAAAAATACCCCGATCCTTAGCAAATATCAATCCGATATCCCGATCCCGTATCGGTATCGGCCGGGACCGATCCCGATCCCGATACCAATAATTCCTATTATGATAAATAGTTAATATATAGCGAGTCTTGTGATATAGATCAGATCCGTGGAGTGGCAATTGCGTTCCAAAAGTTAGCAGCACAGATGTAGGTTTGATGATGTAAAACCATATTATTTATTAGATATCTCCTACACATAGTTCAAAAAATCGGCCGATTCCGAGTCAAATCGGCCGATTCAACTCGGAATCGGATGGGACCAGGCCGATTTTTGCCCGATTCTCGGATTTGTGTGATTTTTTCAAAAAAATCGTATGAACAATGACGGAATCGGCCGATTTTTCGATTTTCCTGCCGAGTTACACCGATTCAAGCCGATTTAAAGAACAATCTCACTCACCTGTGCTGGGCGGAGGAGAAAGAGAAAATCGGGTCTTCGCCCCTGTGTTTGCGCGGACGGGAGAGAAGGGCGATAGAAGAGAGAAAGGGGCTTCACCCCTGTGTTTGCACGAACGGGAGAGAAGGGAAGAGAGAAAGATAGGATCTGGGGAGGGAGGGGGGGGGGGGGGGGGGGGGGCTCCATTGTCAGTGGTCAGTGAGGGGGATAAAAGAGAGGAATGGAGGAAATTTGAAATGGATCCGAAATTTTTATTCATTTGAGTTAAATCCCTTTTGATATGAACTCACTTAATTTGTTTTATAATTCATTACGGTTACAAGGCTTCTGCCAAAAATACCCGAGTTACTGATCCGATTCTTCCGATTCCGATTTTTTGAACCATCCTCCTACATATATAATTTGTACCATATGTTCGGAAATAATGTATTCAAGGACCAGAATTGATTTCTACCTGATATATATAATTACAGATTTTTACTGAACGTAAGCGTAATTTTATAACATGTCTCTATGCAGTGATATTTTCTTCAACCAATTTTAACAAATAAATGAAGATTTTTACTGTAAAGTGTCTAAAAGACAAAAATGTCATTTAATAAATTGCAGAATTATGGGCCTAGCTACGATTCCTAAAAATCTAGATTCGCCACACCTGATTGCTTTGGAACAAGTATTTATTTATTATTATTATTATTTTTTACTTTCTTCTTGCTTAGAAAGGTCTCTTTTAATAACGAAAATGAGTATTCTCCCGGTAACCTATTTCTCCTCCCGCTCAGATTATCCAACTTCTTCAATGAAAAGAGGACAACGAATCATATATGACATGAATAATATTTTTTTCCTGAATAAATGATTATCTTTTGTTTGTAAGTTGTGTACAGCTAGATAACGTGTGAGAACGTGCGAGAAAGTTTGTTAACTTGCGAGATATATAAATCCATTTTATCTTCTCAAGATCAATACACAAATTAAGGCTGCCAACCAAGCAAGAAAGAAATCATGAGCAATTCAGCTCGCTCTACTTCCTCTTCACCTAGCTCAGCTTCCCCTTCCAGCCCACCTGTTATCCCAGTGGACACTCAACTACCACAAAGCATGAGCAATTCATCTCTATCAGCTTTCTGTTCAGCTAGCTTAGCTTCCTCTTCCAGCCCACCTATTATCCCAATGGACCCACGACTACGACAGTTCCTCAACGCATGCAACAAAGGTGATTTCGGCCTCTGCAACCACTTGGTTATTGCTGACCCTGATATCCTGCTCTCTACCACTCCTCACAATAACAACTGCCTTCACATTACCGCAATGCTTGGACATGACG